>CM077086.1:74846922-75506245 GCA_039513925.1 Platanthera zijinensis
AAAACAAAGAGAGGGGGGAGGACCTTTTCGGGGCGGCCGGAAGGCGGAGAGGAGCGGCGGGACCACCATTGTTGATGGCGGCGGAGTTCAGCTTCTGCAATAGTACAGTGGGAGGGCTCGAATTCTTAAGTAAAGGGCGGGAAATCTTCCTCTTGGGCCACTGGTGGTGTTTAAAAGACCAATTGGGAAGGGGAGTGGTTGGATCCTTCATTGCCCATCAAAGCAATTAATGGCATGGCTTGGGTTGAGAGAAGGGGGCTGAATATGCCCCTTGGTGGCAGGGAAATGGCTAGAAACTTCTCCCCTTCCCTAGGGGAGTTGAATCCAGCCATTAAAGGTGGCCTTTGGCCTCCTTTTGGCTGGCCCTATATTCCACCTCTTCCTTCCATTTCTCTCTCCTCCATTAAAATGAGGTGGAGCTCATTTTCTCTCTCTCTCCTAGTCACCAAGTTGACTTGGTAAATCTTGTTATCTAAAGGAAGCCCACTCATATAAATAATATTCTTATTAAGCCACATGAGGTGGCTTGAGCCTGGGCTTGCCCATTTGGCTAAGTTGACCCAAAATGGGCTTGGGTTGACTTTTGTCCACCTAACCTCTAGGGCTGACCCAATAGATCCTTATTGACCCATTGGCCCCTCTTAAGGTATAGGTTGGTCTGGGCAGGGTTTACTTGGAACTTTGGAGGTCACATGACCCTTGGTAAGGGCACTTTGACCACTTTAGATCAAGGGTTGACTTTGGTCAACTCAGGCTCTAGAGTTGACCCAATGGATCTTTGGTGACCCATTGACACCACTTTAGATCTAGGAAGACCTTATCATGATTGGTTGGGCACATTAGAGGCCAACTGCCCTTTGTTAGGGAACCTTGCCTAATTTAGGCCTATGGTGGTCCTAGGTCAAATTGGTCACCTTGGGTTGACTCTAATGGACCCTTAAGGCTCTAGTGGGTCCTCTACTAGGTTAGTGGTGTTTTTGTTGGGTCATGGAGTCATGGTGAAGCCTTAAGGTCAAACCCTAGGTTTGGTGATGAGGTTGTGTCAAAGGCAGACCAAGGTTATTCTCACCTTGTCCTTTGATTACCGTGCCCTTTTTAGCTCCCTAGGGCTTTGTCATGACCTGGTCATGATCAAAACCACTCTTAGTGGTCTAGTTGGAAATGGGATGTTACAAATCCCAATAAACAAAACAAAGATTTCTTCCCCGAAATCAAGGTTAAGCCTACGGGAAATCCAATCGAAGAGAAAGAAACTAGTAACATCCCATGAGAAGTGAAAGATTATATCACGACGCCATGTTTTCTAAGTGAGGTTTAAAGGGAAAACTCACATCTATGACTAATTCGCCCAATTGTCAATGTCTAGACCCCAATAAACAAAAGATTAGCCCATACTCTTGAAATTCCAGTCCTACTTATTTAAAATAGGAAAGTAAATTGAACATCCTGAGAGGTTGTGAGGTATACCTGACTGAACAGCTCTGGATACTTTTATCACATCAGGTCCTGCGGTCCCAGGTATGCTCCTCCTGGCCGTTGTTCCTCCACAGAACTTTGACTAACGGAACCTTCTTGCGACGCAAGATCCGTACTCCTCTGTCATCGATCCGAACCAGCTCCAAGTGAACTGACCGGTCTGAAGCTACCGGCCCATCTGTGGTCGAAATCTGGTGCTCCGGGCATAGTAGAGCCCTCCTAAGTGAAGAAATATGGGACACGTCGTGAAACCCTGCCAGTTCTGGTGGCAACTCCAGCCTGTAAGCTAGGGGCCCGATCCGCTCCAGGATCCTATAAGGGCCCATATACCTAGGGCTGAGCTTCTTCTTCCGACCACGCACCCGTGAAACTCCATGCATGGGCCGGATCTTCAAGAAAACCCGGTCTCCTACCTGGAACTCAACCTGACAGTGCCTGACATCATAGTACTTAGCATGTCTACTCTGCGCTTCCAACATCCTATCTCGTATCAATCTCACCTGAGCCTCGGTGTCTTCGACAAACTCTGATCCCAACACCTTCGAATCCTCATCCTGAATCCATGAAAGCGGAGTCCTACACTCCTCCCGTACAGGGCTTCATAGGGAGCCATCCTAATGCTGTACTGATAGCTGTTGTTATAGGAGAACTCAACTAGTGGTAAAAGCTTCTCCCAAGGTTCATTTCGATCCAAGATGCATAGCCTTAGGAGGTCATCCAAGGTCCGGTTGGTGCATTCCGTCTGCCCATCCGTCTGGGGATGAAAAGCTGTGCTGAAGGTCAGCCGCGTGCCTAAGTAAGTCTGCTTGAATCTCCACTCTCTGGATATGAACCGACCATCCCGATCCGACACGATCGTCCTGGGCACCCCGTGGTAACGAATGAACTGCTCTTTGAATCTCCACACCAATACCCCAACCGAGTCATCTTTCTGATCGGAATGAATCTGGCCACCTTTGTCAGCCGATCGATGTTGACCCAAATCGAATCATTTCCCGTCCGTGATCGGGGAAGGCCATGAATGAAATCCATCGTGATGTCCTCAAATTTCCACTCCGGCACCGGAAGTGGCTGTAGTAATCCTGCGGGTTTCTGCACTCTGCCTTCACTAACTTGCATGCCTCGCAAAGAGTCACGAAGTATGTAATGTCCTTCTTAATCCCCGGCCAGAACATCGTCTTCTTCATGTCTGCCGTCATCTTGGTGATCCCGGGTGTATAGAATATCTGCTACAATGTGCTTCTGCCATGATGTCCTCCCGAATCTGGCCTCCTGCGGGTATATAGACCCTGCCTCTGAAATATAGTAATCCATCTCTCAATGAATAATCTCCTGTCAAACCCTCCTCCAAGGCTTGGAATATCGGCTCTGCCCATGCATCTGTCCTCTGTCCGTCCCGGATGCAGTCCCGAATATCATCTATGGCCACCATCGATGATAGATACTCCCTATATAGCTCTGGATCATTCTCGAATACGAGGAATATCTGCATATCTCTGAATGTTCGGACTAGCTCCATGGACATCAGATGTGGTCCCTTCCCTGAGGTATCTCTTCTCTGACTCAAATCATTTGCCACCACGTTCGCCTTCCCGGGATGGTAGTGCATGGTGTACTGGTAATCTGAAAGGAACTCCACCCAACTTCTCTGTCTGATGTTGAGTTCCTTCTGTGTGTCCACGTATTTCAAATTTTTGTGATCTGAGAAGATGTCACAGTGAACACCGTAGAGGTAGTGTCGCCAAATCTTCAGAGCAAAGATCACTGCACCCATCTCCTGATCATGCACCGGATAGTTCTTCTCATGTATCTTCAGCTGACGGGAGGCGTAGGCGATCACGTGCCCATTCTGCATCAGAACGACACCCATCCCTGGTAGGAGGCGTCCGTGTACACCTGGAATCCCTCCCTTCCAAACAAAAGAGCGAGAATGGGAGCCGAGGTAAACCAAACTTTCAACTCCACAAAGGCTGCCTCGCACTGTGGCGTCCAAACGAAAGGGGATTCCTTCTTTGTTAGGTAAGTAAGAGGAGTGCAATTCGGGAGAATCCTTCGACGAACTTCCGGTAATATCCGGCAAGCCCCAGGAAACTCCGTAGATCCGTGGCTGTCTTCAACGGTGGCCAATCCTGAACTGCCCGAATCTTGGTCGGGTCTACTGCCAACCCAACACCGCTAATAATATGACCTAAGAAGGCCACCTCCTTTAGCCAAAACTGGCATTTTCTGAACTTCGCATACAGCTGGTGTTCCCGTAGCCTCTCTAGAGTCAAAGCCATGTGTCGTGTATGATCCTCCTCCATCCTTGAATAGATGAGGATGTCGTCAATAAATACGATGATGAATACATCCAAATACTGCTGGAATACCCTGTTCATGAGGCTTGAAAATGCTGACGGTGCATTTGTGAGCCCGAAGGGCATCACTGTAAACTCAAATAGTCCGTACCTACTACTGAAGGCGGTCTTCGAAATGTCCTCCTCTCGAATCCATAGCTGGTAATAACCTGACCTCAAGTCAAGCTTTGAGAAGAAATGCGCTCCTTCGAGTTGATCGAATAACTCATCAATCTGTGGCAGCGGGTATGTATTCCGGACCGATTTGTAACGTCCCAATTCGCGCTAGGCCCCTCGCACGAGTTTTGAGTCAAGAGACTTGAATCGGGATCGAGACACACTGGCAAAAGGTGTCAAGTGCATTGAATGGAGTGTAGGGTTGAGTGATATCCAACGAATCGAAAGGAAATGGCCCAAGGGAAAATCGACGAGAATGGAAGTTGATACTCGCCGATCGACGGGTATCGGGAGTGATACTCACTGATTCGACGGGTATCGATGGTCGATACCCGCCGGATTCAGAACTGCAGATTGGGAATTAGGTTAAGTGAAAGTCGACGAGAATGCCCGGCGATTCTCACCGATCGACGAGAATGCCCGGCGATTCTCACCGAACGTCGAGAATGCCCGGTGATACCCACCGATCGTCGAGTATCGCTGACAGATATTCAACGCAGTCAATGCCAGAATTTCCGATAAGTGGGCTAAGTGAAATTTGTCGGGTATCATTGTTGATACCCGACGAATTCGTCGAGAATGATGGTTGATTCTCATCGAATTTGACTTGTGCGTTTTCTTCGCCCAGGCAGATTCGCCAGCTTATACAGGTGGACCAAACCGGACTTTGGGATTCGTGTTGATGTTGATTCCTTGGACCGGTTCACTTCAATATGACCCATTAGGGGCGGTCCAATGGGGCGTTGACACGTGGCTGAAGGATTTAACCTAATACATCGGTTTATAAGAGGAGATAAAGTCGAACCCTAGCCGATCGTTCTTGCCTTCATCGTGGACCTCGTGAATCTGACAGAGCCGCGGGAAGCAGTCGGAGTTCCTGGAGGCGGCCTTCTCTCTCTCTCTCTCTCTTCTTCCTTTACCGTGAAGAACAACTGCACAAAGCAAGGGATGCCGCAAAGAAGAATGACTAGATCCATGGCCGGAAATGGTGTTATAGCTGGAAACGAGGTGAGATTCCTCCCCTCTCCCTTGGTGCTAGATCTGTAGTTAATATTCTAGGAGAGATATCGACTCCTTAGATTCTTGATGGTGAGGAGGAGATTTCTTAGTGAAAAGCCATGCCTAGGTCGTTTTCTAGGCTTAGTCCTCCATCCTCTTCATTCTTCAAAGTGAAGATGAGAGAGTGATTCGTGGAGAAATATGGCTTCGTGAGGGTGAATAAGGGTGGACGATTTTTTTGGATGAGTTTTTTGAAGATTGGTGCAAGGAAGAAGATGAACGGATGCCGTTCATCTCGCCTTAAGATGCGTGCAGAAATCTGTTTTCTGCACGCAGCAACCTTCGTGGCCAATTTCGGGGGTGCTCTGGTCATATATGGGTTTTCGACTAAACACGAAAGTCGTAGCCCTCGAAATTATCTTTCCAATGAGTTATTTTACGTTTCCAGGCGATACTTGTAGCCACAGTAAAGTCCGTTCGAATTTGCTGCGTTTGGGGGAAAATTCCACCCAGGAAATCTGTATCCTGTGCGCAGCAGGCTTCGAATGAGTTTCTGGTGTGAGGTGATCAAATCAGGGCTTTTGACTAAACACGAAAGTTGTAGCCCTTGAAATTATCTTTCCAACGAGTGGTTACACGCACTCGTCGGATTTCTGTAGCCTCGGGAATCCTTGGTGAAGTTTTTGCCCGGATTAAGGCTGCACCTAAATTCGAAGCTGTGTAACGTGGAATGCAATTTGGTGGAATTTAATGTTGCGATCCAACTCTAGGCTTTGGTGAACTCTTTCCACATAATCATCATAGTGATATGATAAGTTGAGGTTATAAATCTGAATTCGTATAACGAGTTGTGGACAAGTTTAATTGAAGGAAAGAGCATGATATAAATGGGTAGTTATAAATTGATAGACGTATAAAATGATATAACTATGGCCATGATCTATGTTGAATGGATACCAAGGGAATTAGTAATCCATTGCTTAGAGTGTCGTCTCCCTACGGTAGTATTTTGGAAGTAACAAGTGCGGTGTTGACCGTCAATGCTTCGAATGAGATTGAGATAGAAAAGTTGGGTGGTTGGGCTTGGTCCTCGGTTTTCACGTCCCGAGGCTCCTTCCACATTTGATGGATGGTTGGGCTTGGTCCTCGGTGTTGACGTCCAGAGGCTCCTTCCATGCCACGATATTGTGAAATTGCATGTGGTGTGAGTCCGACACGTGGTGTCGTAATCCCGGGTTAAGGATAGCGTGGCAGGTCTACGGGCTCGCCAATCGTCACACCGATGGGAGTTGACAGCTAGACCTTGGACGGTTGGGCTTGGTCCTCGGTTTCACATCCCGAGGCTCCTTCCGTGCCAATTTAATGGTTGGGCTTGGTCCTCATGTTCATTTCCAAGGCTCCTTCCGTGTCACGCATAGGCCAGTTCGGGGCTAGGATCTTGGTGCTTATTTACCCAAGAGAACCCCTGAGCCGTAGTATGCATGTGAGCTCCGCTGTTGTGTTTCTTTACGTTGAGGCATACGGAGGCCTAGGCCAGGTAGTGTGGAGACAAGCATAGTAGTGGAGATGCCCCTCTACTATCACCGTTTGGACACGACGGTTGATGCCTGAGAGGTTAGCTACCTGCTCGAATGGTCGGAACTATAAATCTGTGTCGACATAGCGATTGCATGTGCTTGATCATGGGTGTGTCATTGCATTGCATACATAGCATTGCACTTCATTGCATACAAAAGACCCTCATCGTATAAGTTTTTATGGGCACTCCTATATGATGAGTTACTTATTGTTGAATGACCCTCAACTTATATGCTTGTATGGGCATCCATATAAGTTGAGTTACTTACTGTTATAACATTATACTCTCTTGCTGCTGTAGATGGTAGAATTGTAGAATAAGAGATTGTTCATTTGTAAACCATTTTTATTGCTACCTATGATTTGTATACTTACTTCACATGCTTGTACTACTGTTTTATATATGTTGTACCTGTTCCTTTCTCCGCCCGGTATCGAGGTGTCGCCAGGGGAGCGGATGTGAAGCCATTTAGTCTTTATGACTAACAGTTGCTATGTCTTCCTTTTTAGGAGGAAACCCCGCCGGTGGAGCAGCAGGCTATGCAGCTGGACAGCCAGGCCAGGATGACAGGGCCTGAGGACGGTACCGTCACTACCGTCAGTTACAGATGTGAGTGAGAGAGATTTTTGTTTTAGCCCTTCCGGGCAATTTAATTTTCGTACTCTGATTATGTAAAAGCTTGTTTAGCTTCTCTTTTCTATATTTATGACTTATGCTTGGTGTGGATTGACTCTCTTTTATTGTATGGTTGGGTTGGCATTTATATGTTGATATTGGTTGAAGCCGTAGGATTGGCGTCTTGTGGTACAGGCTGACCCGAGTGTTAGTGTTACCGCAAGGCGGTTTTTCTGGGCATAAGACCCCTCTCGTGTCGTGTCTTGTGTTCCGGGAGGGGGTCTTACAAATGGTATCAGCTTCCTACGATCCTCCAAGGAGAAGTCACTTAACAATGGTGCCACCCCCGTTTGATTAGTCAGTTTGGGAACAAACTGACTTAGTGGAAGCAGTGGTGTGCCATATATAATTCACACTAAGTTTGTCCATCTTTAACCTTAGATTAGCCAACCTAACCTAAGGTTTGTACCCTATGTGTAGATCCTAGTACATGCTGAGCCAGTGAGGGGCACCCCCGCCCCGTCCGTGCCTACACAATTCCAACAATCAGAGCTGGTCGGGCAGACGCTCACACTATTTTGGACGCCTTTAGGTCCCAATCTCAGTAGGCACCTGTACAACAACAGGGTCCGGGATCTAGTTAGTAAAGCACTTTCCGAGCTCTCTCCCCTCCCGCTTATATTGGGACAGAGTCGGCGGTGCGTACGGAGGAGTGGCTCGACACGATACAAGAATTTTTAGCAGGAATAAGATGTCCAAACAATATGGCGGTGTCCCTTGTGGTGACACTCTTAGAACTGCACGCCAAAAGGTGGTGGAAGTCACTTATGGCTCCACTTTTCGTGGAAGAGTGTATATGGACATTAGTTGGAGCGAATTCTTTGAAGCCTTTTAAGAGCATTTCATCCCCTCGGCCGCTCGGGATGGTCTTGAAGAGAGATTTTTGCAACTAAAGCAAGGGTCCATGTCGGTGACAGAGTACCAACGGGAGTTTCAGCACTTGGCTAGATTCGCTGACTCCTATGAGTTGGATGATATAGGGTACGCCAAACGATTCTACAAAGGCTTGCGAGATCCCCTAGGGCAAGCCCTTTTGTTTATAGCGGACTCTAGTCTGGCGGAGATTATCGATATGGCGAAGAGATTGGAAGCGGACCACTTAGGAAGTGGTAAAAGGCCAGCGGAGGGCGTGATGGAAGCCGGCCCCAGCAACAAGAGGAGATTAGACAATAGAAGAGGAAGAGGATATCGGAGGGGTGGCGGGCGTTTCCCCCAGAACGTTAGAGAGGAGCGCCCGATTCCGCAACCGCCAGCATTCCTCCACCTCAACAATTTCAGCAACACGGCGGAAGGCAGGGATGGGTGTGCTTTGAATGCAACCAACTGGGCAACATTCGACGCTACTGCCCGCAACTTCTTGGAGATGCGCCTTTTGCTCTCCTTCCAGCAGCCCCGCCGGGGAGAGGGTATGTGCGTGGTCGAGGACGAGGACCACGAGGAAGAAACCCCGGACCCGCTCGAGATCAAATGTATGCCTGTGACATGACTCAAGAGCGGAATCCTCAAGAGATGATTGCAGGTACGATTTGAATTAGCCATTTTGCTTCCATTAATATCCTCTAGTGGCTTAAGATATACTAGATGTCTAGCTTGGGTATTATTAAATGACACTTAGGCACCGTGATGGTCGGCGGGAAACCGGCTTATACGTTATTTGACACCGTGCCTCACATTCTTTTGTGTCTGAAGACTTCATTAAGGATATACACGGAGTACAATATTTCACTGGTATTGCTCGAAGAGTATGCCTCCCAGACGGATCTAATATGACGGCAACCGCGAAGTGTGAGTTGGAGATAACCATTGGGGAAAGTCCTTTGATACCCCCGCCACAATTTTGAGAATACCAGAATTCGACCTCATTCTGGGCATGGCATGGCTGGATTGGCACCATGCAAGAATCGACTGCGCGAAGAAGCACATCTATTTGAGACATGGGGATACTAATGTAGTATACCAAGGTATAAATTTCACACCACGAATATTGTTATCCTCAATCCAGACCTTGAAAGCTCATATGAGAGGGGATGAAGTCTACATGATATGTTTCGAACTAAAGGAGATGAAGGTAGATGTGAAGGATGTGTGGGTAGCACGGGATTTCCCTGAGGTATTTTCTGAAAAATTGTCAGGGTTACCCCTGCATAGAGAAGTGGATTTTCGGATTAAGCTTGTATCAGGAGATAAGCCTGTCTCCAGGACCCCTTATCGGATGGCCCCAAAAGAACTCGCAGAGTTTAGAGTTCAACTGCAGGAGTTGGTAGAATAAGGGTTTGTTCGCCCCAGCTCATCACCTTGGGGAGCCCCTGTTCTATTCGTTAAGAAGAAAGATGGAACCCTACGTTTATGTATAGACTATCGGGAACTCAACCGACTGACGGTACGGAACACCTATCCGTTACCTCGGATTGATGAGTTGTTCGACCAATTGGTGGGAGCGCATTAGTTCTCCAAGCTAGATTTGCGCTCGGGGTATTACCAATTGAGAATACAAGAGGATGATATTCCAAAAACGGCTTTCAGCTCAAGGTACGGCTTATATGAGTTCACAGTGATGTCGTTTGGGCTCACAAATGCCCTATCATCTTTCATGAGCTTGATGAATAAAGTGTTTGTGCCCTATTTGGATGTCTTCATCATTGTGTTCATTGATGACATCTTAGTCTACTCGAAGTCGGAGGAGGAACATGCCGGACATTTGGCCTTAGTTCTGGAAAAGTTAAAAGAGCACGCCCTGTTCGCCAAGTTTAGCAAGTGTGAATTCTGGCTTAGGGAAGTGGCTTTCTTGGGTCATGTAATCAGTGGGGCTGGACTAGCTGTGGATCCGGCCAAGGTGCATGTCGTGAAGGAGTGGTCTCCCTTAAAGTTGGCGGCCGATGTGAGGAGTTTTATGGGACTTGCTGGATACTACCGCAAGTTCGTCAAAGGATTCTCCAAGATTGCCCTCCCGCTTACTTCTTTGACAAAGAAAGGTGTGCTATTTGAGTGGACACTCCAGTGTGAAGCGGCATTCCAGGAATTGAAGGATAGACTTACCTTCGCCCCCATCCTTGTCCTTCCGTCTGGGAAGGAAGGATTCCAAGTATACACGGACGCGTCTTATCAGGGGTTGGGAGCAGTGTTGATGCAGCACGGGCACGTAATTGCTTATGCTTCAAGATAATTGAAGAAGCATGAAATCAATTACCCGGTGCATTATTTGGAGCTAGGAGTGGTGGTGTTCGCCTTGAAGGTATGGAGGCATTATCTATACGGCGTCCACTGCGAAATCTTTTCGGATCATAAAAAATTTGAAGTACGTCCAAACCCAGAAGGAATTGAACTTAAGACAACGGCGGTGGTTAGAGTTTCTATGCGACTATGAGTTCATCTTGAACTACCACCCCAGAAAAGCGAACTCGGTAGCCGATGCGTTGAGTAGGAAAGTACCCGGCTCGAGCCCAGAGTCTTGGTTGATGAGCATGGAGTTTGCATAGATGATCGAGGAGATGGACATCACCTTAATATTTAAGGCTTCTTCAGAATATACGGAGTACCTGTCCAGCATGAGCATAGTTTGTGATATCCGGGACCGGATTCGAGTGGAGCAAGGATTGGATGCGGCTTTGGCCCCGGCAATAAAGTTAATCGAAGATGGGACTACCGACGAGTACACAATAAAGGACGGCCTTGTTTACTTTCGCGGCTGCTCTATACATTCCCAAAGGTGGCAGAATCCGGGAGGATATCTTGAGATAAGCACATTGCTCTAAATATTCCGTGCACCCGGGAATTTCAAAGATGTATGCCGGCTTACGGAAGACGATGTGTTGGCCCAGAATGAAGAAGGATGTCCGATACTTTGTCACGCATTGTGAGGCCTGCCAAAGAGTGAAGGCGGAGTGCTGGAGCCCCGGTGGCTGTTGCAATCGTTCCAAATCCCCGAGTGGAATTTCGAGGATATTTCCATGGATTTCGTACATGGGCTACCTCGCTCCTACTCAGGAAATGATTCAGTGTGGGTGATCGTTGATCTCCTGACGAAAGTTGCCCGGTTCATTCCTATGAAGAAGGAGGCTCATGTGGATGTCTTAGTACGCCTTTTTGTGGAGCAGTTTGTACAGTATCACGGCGTACCTAAGACGATAGTTTTGGACCGTGATGGTCGTTTTACCTCCAAGGAGTGGAAGGCGGTACAGGCGTATTTGGGCTCGCGCCTTACTTTCAGCACCGCTTTCATCCTCAGACGGGCGGGCAATCTGAGCGGACCATCCGAACATTAGAGGATCTTTTGAGGTTGTGTGTGATAGATAGGGTAAAGCCGTGGGAAAGACACTTTCCCTTAGTGGAATTCTCCTACAACAACAACCATCAAGCTAGCATTGGCATGGCGCCCCATGAAGCCCTTTATGGAAGAAGTGTAGAACCCCCTTGTCTTGGGTGCAAAGACGAAGACCCGAAGGCATTGGGAATTGAGTATATTGGCGATACTGATGCGGTGGTTAGGCTGATAAGGGATCGCATGTTGGAGGCTCAAAGTTGGCAGGCGAATTATTATAACGCAAAGCACCGTATGGTTGAGTTTCAAGTGGGTGATAAAGTGTTCCTGAAAATCCGCCCGATGCATGGAGTGTCACGGGTGCGGGGAGTGAAGAAGCTCAGCCCATGGTATGTTGGACCCTATGTCATAGTGTAAAGGATTGGCCCTTTGGCCTATCGTCTGGAGCTACCGCCCGAGCTAGAAAATCTCCACGATGTGTTCCATGTATCGTCGCTTCGGAAGGTGCTGTTGCGGCCTGAACAATACATCCCCACAACTGATGGTAAGGTGGCGTCTGACAGATCTGTGCGACTAGAGCCGGTGTGGATCGTTGATAATTAAATAAGAACCTTGCGCCGCAAAACTGTGCCTCTGGTAAAAGTGCTATGGTCTAATCATGGGAAGGAAGAATTTACTTGGGAGCCGGTGGAATTGATGCAGAAGCGCTACCCGGAGCTGTTCACCCAAGGTAACATTTTATAGCACATAATATTTTGTACTTGCATCCCCATAGCCCTAGCCTGATTTCGGGGACGAAATATTTTATTTTGTTATAGGATTTGTAACGTCCCAATTCGCGCTAGGCCCCTCGCATGAGTTTTGAGTCAGGAGACTTGACTCGGGCTCGGGACGCACTGGCAAAAGGTGTCAAGTGCGTTGAATGGAGTGTAGGGTTGAGTGATATCCAACGAATCGAAAGGGAATGGCCCAAGGGAAAATCGATGATAATGGAAGTTGATACTTGCCGATCGACGAGTATCGGGAGTGATACTCGCCGATTCGATGGGTATCGATGGTCGATACCCGCCGGATTCAAAACTGCAGATTGGGAATTAGGTTAAGTGAAAGTCGACGAGAATGCCCGGCGATTCTCACCGATCGATGAGAATGCCCGGCGATTCTCACAAATCGTCGAGAATGCCCGTTGATACCCACCGATTGTCGAGTATCGCTGACAGATACTCAACGCACTCAACGCCAGAATTTCCGATAAGTGGGCTATGTGAAATTCGTCCGGTATTATTGTTGATACCTGACGAATTCGTCGAGAATGACGGTTGATTCCCATCGAATTTGACTTGTGCATTTTATTCGCCCAGGCAGATTCACCGGCTTGTACAGGCGGACCGAACCGGACTTCGGGATTCGTGCTGATGATGATTCCTTAGACCGGGTCACTTCAATATGACCTATTAGGGGCGGTCCAATGGGGCGTTGACACGTGGCGAAAGGATTTAACCTAATACATCAGTTTATAAGAGGAGATAAAGCCGAACCCTATCTGATCGTTCTTGCTGTCATCGTGGACCTCGTGAATCCGACAGAGCCGCGGGAAGCATTCGGAGTTCCTGGAGGCAGCCTTCTCTCTCTCTCTCTCTCTCTCTCTCCTTCCATTGCTGTGAAGAACAACTACACCAACCAAGGGATGCCGCAAAGAAGAATGACTAGATCCATGGCCGGAAATAGTGTTACCGCTGGAAACGTGGTGAGTTTCCTACCCTCTCCCTTGATGTTAGATCTGTAGTTAATATTCTAGGAGAGATATCGACTCCTTAGAGTCTTGATGGTGAGGAGGAGATTTCTTAGGGAAAAGCCATGCCTAGGTCGTTTTCTAGGCTTAGTCCCCTCCATCCTCTTCATTCTTCAAAGTGAAGATGAGAGAGTGATTCGTGGAGAAATATGGCTTCATGAGGGTGAATAAGGGTGGACGATTTTTCTGGAGGAGTTTTTGGGAGATTGGTGCAAGGAAGAAGATGAACGGATGTCGTTCATCTCGCCTTAAGATGCGTGCAGAAATCTGTTTTCTGCATGCAGCATCCTTCGTGGCCAATTTCGGGGGTGCTATTGTCATATATGGGTTTTCGACTAAACACGAAAGTCATAGACCTCGAAATTATTTTTCCAACAAGTAGTTGCACGTTTCCAGGCGATACCTGTAGCCACGAGAAAGGCTGTTCGAATTTTCTGCGATTGGGGGAAAATTACACCTAGGAAATCTGTACCCTGTGCACAGCAGGCTTTGAGTGAGTTTCTGGTGTGAGGTGATCAAATTTGGGCTTTTGACAAAACACAAAAGTTGTAGCCCTTGGAATTATCTTTCCAACGAGTGGTTACACGCACTCGTTGGATTTCTATAGCCTCGAAAATCCTTGGTTGAAGTTGCTGCCCGGATTAAGGCTGCACCTAAATTCTGGGATGTGTAACGTGGAATGCGATTTGGTGGAATTTAATGTTGCGATCCAACTCGAGGCTTGGGTTAACTCTTTCGACATAATCATCATAGTGATATAATAAGTTGAGGTTATAAATCTGAATTCGTATAACGAGTTGTGGACAAGCTTAATTGAAGGAAAGAGCTTGATATAAATGGGTAGTTATAAATTGATAGAGGTATAACTGATTTAACTATGGCCATGATGTATGTTCAATGGATAACAAGGGAATTAGTAATCCAATGCTTAGAGTGTCGTCTCCCTACGGGTAGCATTATGGAAGTAACAAGTGCGGTGTTGACCGTCAATTGTTGGAATGAGATTGAGATGAGTAAAGTTGGGCGGTTGGGCTTGGTCCTAGGTGTTCACGTCCTGAGGCTCCTTTCGCATTTGATGGATGGTTGGGCTTGGTCCTCAGTGTTCACATCCCGAGGCTCCTTCCATGCCACAATATTGTGACATTGCATGTGGTGTGAGTCGACATGTGGGATCGTAATCTCGGGTTAAGGATAGTGTTGCAGGTCTACGGGCTCGCCAATCGTCACACCGATGGGAGTTGATAGCTAGACCTTGGACGGTTGGGCTTGGTCATCGGTGTTCACGTCCCGAGGCTCCTTCCCTGCCAAGTGAATGGTTGGGCTTGGTCCTCGTGTTCATTTCTGAGGCTCCTTCTGTGTCACACATAGGCCAGTTCGGGGATAGGATCTTGGTGCTTATTTACCCAAGAGAACCCGCTGAGCCGTAGTACGCATGTGAGCTCCGCTGTTGTGTTCTTTGTGTTGAGGCGTACGGAGGCCTAGGCCAGGTAGTGTGGAGACCAGCCTAGTAGTGGAGATGCCCGCTCTACTGTCATCGTTTGTCCACGACGGTTGATGCCTGAGAGGTTAGCTACCTGCTCGAATAGTGGGAACTATAAATCTATGTCGACATAGCGATTACTTGTGCTTGATCATGGGTGTGTCATTGCATTGCATACATAGCATTGCACTTCATTGCATACACAAGACCCTCATCGTATAAGTTTGTATGGGCACTCCTATATGATGAGTTACTTATTGCTGAACGACCCTGTAACTTATATGCTTGTATGGGCATCCATATAAGTTGAGTTACTTACTGTTATAACATTATACTCTCTTGCTGTTGTAGATGGTAGAATTATAGAATAAGAGCTTGTTCATTTGTACACCATTTTTATTGCTACCTATGATTTGTATACTTACTTCACCTGCTTGTACTACTGTTTTATATATATTGTACCTGTTCCTTTCTCCTCCCAGTGTTGAGGAGTCGCCGGGGGAGCGGATGTGAAGCCACTTAGTCTTTATGACTAACGGTTGCTACATCTTCCTTTTTAGGAGGAAACCCCGCAGGTGGAGCAGCAGGCTATGCAGGTGGACAACTAGGCCAGGATGACAGGGCCTGAGGGGACGGTACCGTCGCTACCGTCAGTTATAGATGTGAGTGAGAGAGATTTTGTTGTAGCCCTTCGGGGCAATTTTATTTTCGTACTCTGATTATGTAGAAGCTTGTTTAGCTTCTCTTTTACTATATTTATGGACTTATGCTTGGTGTGGATTGACTCTTTTTTATTGTATGGTTGGGTTTGCATTTATATGTTGATATTGGTTTAAGCCGGCAGGATAGGCGTCTTGTGGTACAGGCTGACCCGAGTGTTAGTGTTACCGCAAGGCGGCTGTTCTTGGCATAAGACCCCTCTCGTGCCGTGTCTTGTGTTCCGGGAGGGGGGGTCTTACACCGTCAGTCTGTTCTGCGCTCGATAATCAATACATAAGAAGAGACTTCCGTCCTTCTTCTTGACGAATAACATCGGGGCTCCCCAAGGTGAAGATCTTGGTCGGACAAACCCTGCCTCTACTAATTCCTGCAACTGACTTTGGAACTCTGTCAACTCTTTCGGGGCCATCCGATAAGGGGCCCTAGATGCCGGCTTTGCCCCCGGTACAAGCTGTATCTTGAAGTCCTGCTCGCTCCGGTGTGGAAGTAGACCTGGCAGCTTCTCTGGAAAAACATCGGCAAAATCTCGTACTACTGGAATGTCCGTCACAGATTCCTTGACCTCCGCCATCTCAAATAGAACCTGATAAACCTCCTCCCCCTATAGATGGGCCTTAACGACCTGAACTGATGATAAGAGAATACGGGAGGCAAGTATTATACCTTCGATAACAATAAGAGAGTCCCCGTGCCTCACGGTTATCCTCTTTGCTTGGCAATCAATCAGGGCATGGTTCCAATGCAGCCATACCATACCTAGGATCAAGTCGTAGTCCGTCAACTTCAGAAGCGTCGTCGGAGCCTCAAACGCCTTTCCACCGATTTCTACCTCCATGTTGTAGTGGTCCGAGGTAAGGAGTTCAGATCCATCGGGTAGTCGCACCCTCATCACTGAGCCCGTGAATCGCTCCACGCCTTCTAATCCTTTTACGAACGTCTCCGACACAAAGTAGTGAGAAGCTCCGGTATCGAAAAGCATGCGGGCAAGCTTGCCGCTTATGAAGACTATACCTGGGGTGGTTAAATGTCTTAGGATTCTATAACGAGTTTTTCTTTCCTATTTATTCAATCTAGTGCAGTTCTACAGAATTTGTCAACTGAGAAAATGGAGAATACTTTTTATACAATTAAACATGTCGGCGTACCTACTATGACCTGCTCTAGGTTTCGAGGCTGCGCAAGGTCAAAAGCATACACCTGCTCCCTTTCTTGTCTACGATCTCCCCCTTGGTATCCACGGCCTCGGTCGGGTCCTCGGCCTCCGAAATGCTGAATAGGTGGGCCACCCTGTGGTGCTGGAGGTGGTGCCCCCTCATGTGGCAGTTTCTCCGGAGGTGCCCATTCTGATGATAATGGAAGCACTCTGGTGGGGGATACGTCATACCCCCGGGTCTCAGTATCTCCTGCATCCGAAGAGGTTGAGGGCCAATATCACCTGCTCCCGCGGCTCCTGCCTCACTTCCTGACGAGTCTGGTCATCTGTCCTTCTCCCATCTGGTATATCACCTCGTCGCTGATCATTTCTTGCTCTCCGCGGCCCTGATCCTCCGCTTGCAACTTCCGGCTCCGAGTGGTGTGCCAATAAGCCTCAATCCTCTTTGTCATCTCCAAAATCTGGGAGATAGGCTTGTCGAATACAAACAACAAGGCCTCCCTCAACTCCTCTTTCAGGCCCTTATAGAACCTCTTGATGTACCCTGCTTCGTCCAGCTGGTAAGAATCTGCATATCGAGCCAAATGGTCGAACTCCCGATTGTACTCCACCACCGTCCTGGTGCCCTGTTTCAGTTGTAAGAACCGCTCCTCCAGCTCATCCTTAGCCGACTGTGGAACAAAATGCTCCAGTAACGCGGCCTTGAACTCCCCCCAAGTAATCTTTGCAATCTCCATATCCGCAAAGGTCGTGTCCAGTGACGTCTTCCACCATCTCTTGGCATGAGACTCCAAGCAAGAGACCACCAATGGCACTCTCTCCTCCCAGGGGCACTGTATCCCTCTCAACATCTCGTACATAATGTCCAGCCATTCTTCTGTTCGGAAAGCTGGCTCTATCCCTAAGTAGGATGGGGGAAATAGTCCTCGGAAGATGCTCAGCCAGTTGGCCCCCGGGTTTGGCTGCAGAGCCGGAACCTGCTGAGCCTTAAAAGCCTCAAGAATGGCTGTCAGAGTCCGCCCCATCTCCGACTATAGAAACGGAGTGGGGACTGGGGGAGGTGGTGCATCATTCGGAGTCTGCTGGACTTCTCCCTGTAGTGTAGGCTATGCTGGAGGCTGCATTTCAAAACCCGTCTGTAAGCAATTGACTTACTTAAGCCTAATTAACAGTGGACAATTACATGTGATCCCCAAATGGGCACACCACGCTTCCGCTGCTTAGTTTGTCCCCAAACTAAACTCGAGCGGGGGTGACCAAGGGTTAGTGTACTGCTACTCTTCTGATCGAGGTTTCCTCTGATACCACTTTTAAGACCCCATATTTTTTTTCTTTTTAAACACCGGGGTCTTAGAACAAGAACCGCCGCTTTGCGGTGACACCTTCATGCCCTGAAGGGTCATCACCGCGAAACGCCGATTCTGCCGGCCGATTCGATCACAGAAAAGCAGCACTAGTAGAGAAAAACACAAAATGTAGTAAAACTTTAGCCATAAAATCTACAATAAAAATCACATCAGAGTAATAATATCTCCACGAAGGGAGAGTCCATATAAATAATATATAAGAGTACTAAAATACGGGCTTATGCCCGATACATCAAAATCCTCACTACAGGACGCTCAAGCGGAACAAACAATAACATCTACTATAAGTCGTGACTCATCGTCCCAGCTGGCTGAACTCCTTAGCTAGACTGCCCTATCTCCAAACGGGTCGACCTCCGGGGCTGCTCCTCCATGCTGGGCTCCACGATCCCCTAAATGATGTGGTCCGAAAACCGTTAGTCTATAAGACTAAGTCCTATCATCCCCCTCCCCTTCCCCCATGGCCCCTAGGCACTGAGCGGAGAGGAAGAGAGGGGAGGACATGAATGTGGAGAGTAATAAAAAATAGGTGGCAGCGGACCTATACTAGCAATTTTATAATACGTGTGGCAGTAAAGTAAAGTATTGAAAAATAACCTTAACTTATGTGCAGAAACGCATAAGCCAAGGGATCTTCTGTAGGGCTCCCATCGTATAAAGAGTCTCATACGAATTTATACGTTGGGGTGTCGGTTATTAACAGCAATATATATATAAAGAATTTGACCTTAATTTATAAACTTGCCCACACAAGCTTATAGACCAAGGGGTCGTTTTGCAAGTCCTAATGTATAAGCATCCCATTCCACTTATACCGTAGGTGTCAGGGGTTAAATGAATCGATTATGCTATGATATGCTAGTGGGTATGATGGATCATGCAAGTGCAACACACACACCTGACTCTGTGCACACAGACCTTTAGTTCCCCGTGTCTGGAGCCGTAACCTCCCAGGATACCTCTGTATTGGCAGACGGAAGCGGTGTATTGGGCCTCTCCCACCTTTAAACCAGTAAAGCACTACCGATCAGACCTATCGTACGCCTAAACGCTTGGTGCACGAAGCGGACTCCTGCGTACTCTTGCCGGCTGGCGCACCGGACTTCTGTTGGCGAAGTGCTAACCACACATGCCGAGTCAGCGTATTGGCGTCGGTGCATCGACCTTCCAATACGGAAGACCCACCACCTTTATTTTTTTCCTTTTATGCACATGCAAAATTTAACGTATCAAACCAATCGAGTCGAAGCTCCCGGACCATTCTGTCTGTCTCTTAACTATCCAAGCCGAAGCTCCCAACTATCTTCCTGTGCTATCTGTGTTTGTGAAATGTGCAACCCTAATTACTAAGTTACTCTTTTTAGCTTGTTAATACAGTTTACGTTAACCCAGGACTGCCCCCAGTATACCCCGTGAAGGGCTCTCAAAGGGCACTAAGAACTATGATGGTAGCTGAAGCCCATCGTTCCCTTTCGCAAGGTACTTATTATTATTGGTTGATTCCCTTACCCATTACTTCCTCGTGTTACGATAGACTAATCCTAGTATGATTTTTAACCTTCCTCTCTTCTAGAAAGACGATCTTTCATCAAAACCGAGCACCTCTACACTCTAGCCAAACCACTTCTCACTACCCCTCCCATCCTTCTATGGTGAAATCATTCACATCTATCCGACCCAGCAAAATGACTAACTCCAACAACTATCCCAAATCATATCCTATTGCAACTTTAATGATTTGCTGAGTGCAGACCAACCTTGACTATACGTCGAACTTGATAGGAGATAATCTAAATAATCATCTGAATGCCCTAAATTATTTACTAGAGACTTATCATGACACAAATAGACTAAATCTAGAAGACTTTAATTTTCCTAATAATTCTGATTATTAATTAATTTTCTTTAAGGGTTCCAAGAGCTACCAATTGAACATAAAGTGCACTTTTTAGATATGAATAAAGCTTCATAAAATCATGATAAAGTCTAAACAACAATTTATCAGTAAATCCAAGATATAATAATTTTTCCAGTATTTAAGGACTCTAATTTAATTTTGAGAATAAATCCTTTTTCATTTCATTAATGAAGTAAGTGCAGTAAATAATCATCCAAAAATTCTTTATTTATCTTCTAGAGTAGATACTGTCCTAAAAACATCAGTGGCCCAATTTCATAATTCTTCAATGAGAATTGAGCTCTATAATAAATAATTACCAAAATCTCAAAAAGCTATGTTTGTAAAGCAAGTATTGTAAATGATCTCCTAAAAATCATGAATAATATCCTACAACTAAATATTGAACTGAAAACATCAGTGGCCAGGTTTCATAATTTTATAGTAGGTAATTTTCCCTAAATGATTTATTGACCATAATTTCCCTTTTGGAACTTGTGAAGGAATTACTAAATATAATCAACTAAAATTGGTAACAAAATTCAAGGATATTCATTTAGACCTAAATCATCTGTTGGCCAAGTTTCATTAGATTCAAATGAACAGAGTACTCAAAATAATTAAAAAACCAGTTTGGTCAAATTGATACCTAACAAATAAAGTACTAGAAATATTACCCATAAAATTCTAATAAAAATTAGCAAGGGTTCTACCTAGACTAAAACTTACTCTACCCAAGTTTCACAACTTTTAATTAAAATTTAGTGACTGTGTTACCATATTTGATATTCTACCCTAAAACAAGGGTAAGGGTTTTTTGAGGTGTCCTACCTACCTCCAAATCCTCTAAGATTCCTACCAGAGGACTTAGGTTTTACTACCTTCAACTCTATTGAGTTACAAGGTCACACAAGGCCATTTTCCCCTATGCCCTTCACAAACACTCAAGGGCCCTTCCTTAGGGTTTGAGTTTGAACCCTAGGTTAAATCAACCCTAAATTACACCATTCTCTTTAAGAGGGTGACATTTTCCATACCAAGTAGTGACCAAAACCCCAGCCTCTGTTGAGGTGAGATGACCACTCAAAATCCCAAGTGCACCATTATTCAAAAGCACCTCTTTAAGGCCTAATTAGGGTTTGGTGATTCCCTAACCAAAACTCATCCAAACAAGTTGAAATTTTTGCAGAGCTAGGTACTATTGTCAGGGATCACTCACCAAAATTTTGGAGGGTTTGGAGATCATTTGACTACTTAATTTAATTACCCAAGCATTATTAAATAAAAATAAAAACTTTAGGCAAAGTGTCTCCAAAAATTCTCATTTTTGGAAAGACCCTAGATATGGTTAAGATTGGTCCCATGTCCAAAATTTCACTCCATTTGGACAAGGGATGAAGGGTGGGCACCCATTTGAACCTAAGGTTTTCCCTAGGTATAGGCCCCACCAAAATGGGATACCTGGCCAAACCAGATGTCTAAATTGGTCCAAATCAATTTTGGATTAAAGTAGACCAATAGGGCTTCAACTTTCATGTTGAAAGTTTTCCCACCAGAGGGCCCTAAATATTTTTAAAAATTAAAACTATATACTGTAAATATTGTGATAGAAAAATGAAATAAATCAACATTAATTAATTTCTATGAATCTTGCCGCACGAATCTTGGCGCAAATCCAAGAGCAGCCGAGTAGTAGTCTCCTTCCTTGAGCTGACGGCCACGATCTTCCCGTCCTGGTTCACATTGCGAGTTGGTTTCCCAGCCACCCATCCACATCCCCGGCCGGCCACCGCTACCACCACAATCGGGGGAGGTGGGGGCTACCCCCAGCCGGCGGCACGGCCGCCGGAGACGCCTATTCCGACGATTCTACCAAGCCGATTTTCGGCCGAAAACCATGAAAAAGAGGACTTGTATCGGGCTCAATTGAGCTCGAACCTCGAACCTAAACATTCCTAGATTTATCAATGAAACAAGGAGAGGGGGAGGACCTTTCCGGCGGCCTGAAGGCGAGAGGAGCGGCGGGACACAATGGTTGACGGCAGCGGTGCTCAGCTTCTGCAATAGTATAGTGGGTGTAACACCTCTACCCGTCAAGAAGAATATAATAGAGGGTCCGGCCGGGGCCCCACACCATATTCCACAAACAGGCGGAGACGCTACTAAATAATATCATAACCAACGCATCCTAAACAGAGCATTCTAGCGGAAGCTTCACGGTTGAATTACTGAACTCAAGATAAACAACATTGTCCACTAACATAGGAATATATATATACATCAAAAGAGTCTGGCCTTAAGGCCTTACAACAGTTTCTCTTAACAAGAGTGTGGTTTACATACATCGGCACGCAGGCCGGCCACACATGAACAAAAGAAACAAAACAATGCCTTCAAGGGCAGCAACGCAGCTTTGGGCTTCAGCCCGCTAAGTCCCGCTCGGACCAGCTCCTCCAGCACCTGTAAGAACCAATCCACCAAATGGTGGCAAAACAGGCAACGGTCAGCATTCAGCTGACCAATTATAACGACCCTGCCCCTGGCACGGGGCAGCAGAATTCCATCCCTGCAAAGCATTCATCCAACATGATATATATATAGCCATTCAAGCAAGACGTGCACGCCCGCACCGTCATATATCACAAACGTCGGCTCGACGGCCCGACGCTCCGTGCACTCAGGGCACATTCACACCGTTCAGAGGTCCCAGACATAACGGCGCACTATGAGCATTCTAGTCTGATCGGCTCACCGGCCGTCGACTCTCGCTATGTGATCCTAACAGGGTCTTAAGCACCCAAGGTTAGACAACCATAACGCGGGTACAGATCCACCTTTCCCGTTGCTCACATCGTCAGACTCACGCCTGGACTGACGCGGGTACAGTTTCACCTTGCCCGTTCCACCATTTCCTAGTTGCAGCCTCACAGCTCAACTTTCCACCAGTAGCACTCACGGCCACAAGAGAGTCCAACTCTCATAATTTCCTGGACTTCCTCCAGTACTTTTATCCATCATGCATACAAGCAATCATCACGGAGTCTTCTCCGATATGCAACCAAGCATCACCAATCCAGACCATGTCCAGATGGGCTTCACACAGCATGCCTAGATCCGTACTCCAGTTCCGGACTCTAACAAGGGGGACTTCACATATCTACCCCAAGGGACGCCACAACCCACCGCACACTCGCGGGGAAGGGTTTTCCCTATGCAATGCAGGAATTAAGGACTTCACATGTCCAAGCAGGAAATCGTTACCCTAGGAATTCGCTTCGGAGCCATGAGAGAAAATTGAGACGGATGAAAGCCTTCGCAGCAGCGTTGCCTTCGCAAATCCGATCTCGGCTCGCGATTTGGACCACCGTAGCACCACCGGCAGCCGGACTCCACTTCCTCTTCTTCCTCCTTGCTCTCACCTCTCTCTTAAGTTTTAGAAAGAGAAGAATAAAGGAAGAATGAGCTCTTTTTCCTCCTTTCCCGGCCTTATCAGCCCAGGAATGAACTCCAGCCATAGGATTTAATTTAAAGAAAATGAAGGGCCACGATCTACTGAAAATTCCCTTGAAATTTGGCCGACACGGCCTGTGACACGCCCGTGTCACAGGCCGTGTACCCTTAAGCGGCACACACGGCAGCCGCACCGCCTGAAATATTCGAGAACACGGGCATCGACACGCCCGTGTCGAATCTAACACGCCCGTGTCAGTCATGAGATACGCCCGTGTCTCCTGTTACACGGTACTCACCGATTTCCAAAACCAGTACACGGGTCGGAACACGGCAGCTGACACGCCCGTGTCCAGCCTCACACGCCCGTGTTCCCGGCCGTGTTCAAGGCCATGTTCGGCTCTGACTTGAATAGGTCATTTTTGAAAATTAATTCGAACACGCCCTGGGACACGCCCGTGTCGAAGGACGTGTCCCAGGCTCGACGATCGTCGACTCGCAAACGTCGACCAGCCTGAACACGCCCTGGGACACGCCCGTGTCCCAGGCCGTGTACACCGACACGCCCTGGGACACGCCCGTGTCCCAGGCCGTGTCTAACAGCCTCCAACCCAAAATGTGTACAAATATATTTTGAGATTTTTGGGGTGTTACAATCCTCCCCCCTTAATAAAATTTCGTCCCGAAATTTGAAGATAATAGGGAGAAAATAACAAAACACATATATGTTTCTATTACATATACAACGAGTGAACAAGCTACGAAAATAATTCGGGAAACTCGGCTCGCATGGTCTGCTCGCGCTCCCATGTTAGCTCTTCTCGGCCACAATTGTCCCACCGGACTTTGACCATCCCGATCACCTTGTTCCGCAACTGTTTCTCGGCTCGATCCTCTATCCGTATAGGCTTCACCTTTGTCGTTAGCCCATACTCAACTGGCACTCGATCATTTTCAGCTATATGAGCTGGATCCTTGACTGCTTTACGTAACACCGAGATGTGAAACACGTCATGCAATCCACTCAATTCCGATGAAAGAGCTAACCGATAGGCAGCTTCCCCAATTCGCTCCACCACTTCAAACGGACCAAGGTATCGCGGACTTAGCTTTTTCAATCGCCGGATCCGAGATACGCCTTTGAAGGGCTTAATCTTTAAATAGACCCATTCACCCACCGCGAACTCCACGTTCCGGTGCTTAGCATTGTAATACTTGGCCTGCCGATCTTGGGCTATTAGGAGCTTCTCTCTAATAGAGCGTATTGTTGAGGTAGCATCCTCGACTTCCTTTTTGCCTAAAAGTTTAGTCTCGCCAGTTTCTGCCCAAGCTAGCGGTGTACGACACTTGCGACCATACAGCGCTTCAAATGGGGCCATGCCTATACTCGCTTGATAGCTATTATTATAGGCAAACTCCACCATAACAAGATGTTCTTCCCACTTCTTACCGAAGTCCAGGGCGCACATACGGAGCATATCCTCCATCGTTCTGTTGGTTCTTTCAGTTTGGCCATCCGTTTGCGGATGAAAGGCCGTACTGAATGCTAACTTCGTGCCCAACATCTGATGAACTAATCTCCAATCCTTTGAAGTAAAGCGCCCATCTCGGTCACTTACGATGCTCTCCGGGGAACACCGTGCAATCGAACTATCTGCTCCACATAGAGCTTTGCCAACGTTTCCACGGAATCGTCCCGCTTGTTTTGGGTATAAAATGAGCCACCTTTGTCAACCGGTCTACAATCACCCAGATTGAGTCATGGCCACGTTGAGATCTCGGCAATCGTGCACGAAATCCATAGAAATATCCTCAAATTTCCATTGCGGAACCGGCAACGACTTCAGGAAACCACTCGGCCGTTGACATTCTGCCTTTACCAAAGCACAAGTACGACATTTAGCCACATACGCAGCTATGTCCTTCTTTAAACCAGGCCACCAAAACAATTTCTTCATGTCTTTGTACATTTTTGTGCTCCCAGGGTGAATTGAATACTTTGTAAAGTGCGCTTCATATAGCAGCCCTTCACGCAATTTACCCGCACTAGGGACGCACAACCGGCCATCCTTCCGTAATAAGCCATCATCCCAGGAGAACTGATCACCCGATCCCTCCTTTGCATAGCGTTGAAGACTTTCATCCAACTCCGTTGCCCGCCGAACCCTGTCAGCAAGGTCATATTGAACTTCCAACCAGTTCATGCTTGCTTTAGTTGAAGAATTTCTTTCCACACAAGATATCTCCAAGGCTTCCAACTCTTGGACTAACCGCTCATCATGTATCCGCAACCAATTTGCCTGTACCGGAGCCCGACGACTCAAGGCATCAGCGACCACATTTCCCTTTCCGGGAACATAGTGAATGTCGAAGGTATAATCCCCAAGGAATTCCATCCACCTTCTCTGTCGCATATTCAACTCTTTTTGATCGAGCAGATACTTTAAACTTTTATGATCGGTATAAATGTCTACTTTCACGCCATAAAGATAATGCCGCCACAACTTTAGCGAAAAGATCACCGCCGCCAACTCCAAATCATGGACGGGGTAATTACGCTCATGCACTTTCAATTGACGTGAACCATAAGCGATCACCTTGCCAAATTGCAGGAGAACGCAGCCTAAGCCGCTTCCTGACGCATCGCTGTATATTTCAAATCCATCTGTACCACATGGCGACGTCAACACGGGCGCCGTGGTCAAACGACTTTTCAGCTCCTCAAAAGCTCGTGCGCACTCCGGCGTCCAAACGAACTTCTGATCCTTTCTCGTCAACGTAGTCAGAGGCAAAGCAATCCGGGAGAAGTTCCCCACGAACCTCCTATAGTAGCCCGCCAGTCCAAGGAAACTCCTGACTTCGGCCACTGAAGATAACACTGGCCAATCCCGAATGGCACTTATCTTAGCCGGATCCACCGCTATGCCCTCTCCACTTACCACATGGCCTAGAAAAGCCACCGACGAGAGCCAGAACTCACACTTTGAACTTGGCATACAGCTTATTCCTTCGCAAGGTATGCAATACTAACCGCAAATGGTTTGCATGATCTTCCTCTGATTGTGAATATACCAAAATATCATCAATAAACACAATCACAAACAGATCCAGGTATTCGCGGAACGTACGATGCATGAGATCCATGAATACCGAAGGCGCATTACACAAGCCGAACGGCATCACTGTGAACTCATAATGACCATAGCGTGTGCCAAACGCTCTTAATTCTTGCAAGCCAATCCTCTGCTTGGGCCGGTGTACCCGCCCCATGAAACTGCGGAGGGTTAAAGCTCAAGAATTGCTTCCATTGTTGATCTGCTAGCCGCGGATCAACTTCGGCTTCTACCGGTTCTTGCCGTACCCCAGCTTGCGTTGGCACCACTGCAGGACGTGCTTGCCCCGCTTGCTGAGCATTCATCACAGCAAGTACCGTTTCCGTAATGAGACGGACTGTTCCAGCGGATGGAGGAGTTGTGGGCACCTCGGCTGGTGCCGCACTCGCAACAGAACGTTGTGGTTCGGACTGGCCCGCAACACTTCTGGTCACCTATATGTGTAAAACACACAGGTTAACGACCAATATAAACGGCAATCATACAAAGAGAATACACAAGTTCAACAAACAAGTGTATTTGCATTCCTAAGTGGACAATCTTGAGTTCAAATTAAGTGTTATAACGACGGCACTAACACGTGCTCGCCCCCTCTCAAAAGAATTCGTCCGCGAATTCGGAAGAGATCGACCAACAAGCTGATACCAAATTGTAACACCTCTACCCGTCAAGAAGAATATAATAGAGGGTCCGCCGGGGCCCCACACACCATATTCCACAAACAGGCGGAGACGCTACTAAATAATATCATAACCAACGCATCCTAACACAGAGCATTCTAGCGGAAGCTTCACGGTTGAATTACTGAACTCAAGATAAACAACATTGTCCACTAACATAGGAATATATATATACATCAAAAGAGTCTGGCCTTAAGGCCTTACAACAGTTTCTCTTAACAAGAGTGTGGTTTACATACATCGGCACGCAGGCCGGCCACACATGAACAAAAGAAACAAAACAATGCCTTCAAGGGCAGCAACGCAGCTTTGGGCTTCAGCCCGCTAAGTCCCGCTCGGACCAGCTCCTCCAGCACCTGTAAGAACCAATCCACCAAATGGTGGCAAAACAGGGCAACGGTCAGCATTCAGCTGACCAATTATAACGACCCTGCCCCTGGCACGGGGCAGCGGAATTCCATCCCTGCAAAGCATTCATCCAACATGATATATATATAGCCATTCAAGCAAGACGTGCACGCCCGCACCGTCATATATCACAAACGTCGGCTCGACGGCCCGACGCTCCGTGCACTCAGGGCACATTCACACCGTTCAGAGGTCCCAGACATAACGGCGCACTATGAGCATTCTAGTCTGATCGGCTCACCGGCCGTCGACTCTCGCTATGTGATCCTAACAGGGTCTTAAGCACCCAAGGTTAGACAACCATAACGCGGGTACAGATCCACCTTTCCCGTTGCTCACATCGTCAGACTCACGCCTGGACTGACGCGGGTACAGTTTCACCTTGCCCGTTCCACCATTTCCTAGTTGCAGCCTCACAGCTCAACTTTCCACCAGTAGCACTCACGGCCACAAGAGAGTCCAACTCTCATAATTTCCTGGACTTCCTCCAGTACTTTTATCCATCATGCATACAAGCAATCATCACGGAGTCTTCTCCGATATGCAACCAAGCATCACCAATCCAGACCATGTCCAGATGGGCTTCACACAGCATGCCTAGATCCGTACTCCAGTTCCGGACTCTAACAAGGGGGACTTCACATATCTACCCCAAGGGACGCCACAACCCACCGCACACTCGCGGGGAAGGGTTTTCCCTATGCAATGCAGGAATTAAGGACTTCACATGTCCAAGCAGGAAATCGTTACCCTAGGAATTCGCTTCGGAGCCATGGAGAGAAAATTGAGACGGATGAAAGCCTTCGCAGCAGCGTTGCCTTCGCAAATCCGATCTCGGCTCGCGATTTGGACCACCGTAGCACCACCGGCAGCCGGACTCCACTTCCTCTTCTTCCTCCTTGCTCTCACCTCTCTCTTAAGTTTTAGAAAGAGAAGAATAAAGGAAGAATGAGCTCTTTTTCCTCCTTTCCCGGCCTTATCAGCCCAGGAATGAACTCCAGCCATAGGATTTAATTTAAAGAAAATGAAGGGCCACGATCTACTGAAAATTCCCTTGAAATTTGGCCGACACGGCCTGTGACATGCCCGTGTCACAGGCCGTGTACCCTTAAGCGGCACACACGGCAGCCGCACCGCCTGAAATATTCGAGAACACGGGCATCGACACGCCCGTGTCGAATCTGACACGCCCGTGTCAGTCATGAGACACGCCCGTGTCTCCTGTTACACGGTACTCACCGATTTCCAAAACAAGTACACGGGTCGGAAACACGGCAGCTGACACGCCCGTGTCCAGCCTCACACGCCCGTGTTCCCGGCCGTGTTCAAGGCCGTGTCCGGCTCTGACTTGAATAGGTCATTTTTGAAAATTAATTCGAACACGCCCTGGGACACGCCCGTGTCGAAGGCCGTGTCCCAGGCTCGACGATCGTCGACTCGCAAATGTCGACCAGCCTGAACACGCCCTGGGACACACCCGTGTCCCAGGCCGTGTACACCCGACACGCCCTGGGACACGCCCGTGTCCCAGGCCGTGTCTAACAGCCTCCAACCCAAAATGTGTACAAACATATTTTGAGATTTTTGGGGTGTTACAGTGGGAGGGCTTGAATTCTTCAGTAAAGGGCCAGGAAATCTTCCTCTTGCGCCACTGGTGGTATTTAAAAGATCAATTGGGAAGGGGAGTGGTTGGATCCTTCATTGCCCATCAAAGCCATTAATGTCATAGCTCGGGTTGAGAGAAGGGGGCTGAATATGCCCCTTGGTGGCAGGGAAATGGCTAGAAACTTCTCCCCTTCCCTAGGGGAGTTGAATCCAGGCAATAAAGGTGGCCTTTGCATCCTTTTGGTCGGCCCCTATATTCCACCTCTTCCTTCCCTTTTCTCTCTCCTCCATTAAAATGAGGTGGAGCTCATTTTCTCTCTCTCTCTCCTAGTCACCAAGTTGACTTGGTCAATCTTGTGATCTGAAGGCAGCCCACTCATACAAATTATATTCTTATTAAGCCACATGAGGTGCCTTGAGCTTGGGCTTGCCCATTTGGGCTATGTTGACCCAAAATGAGCTTGGGTTAACTTTGGTCCACCTAGCCTCTAGGGCTGACCCCAATGGATCCTTATTGACCAATTGGCCCCTCTTAATGTCTAGGTTGGTCTGGGTTGGGTTGACTTGGCACTTTGGAGGTCACAAGACCCTTGGTAAGGGCACTTTGACCACTTTAGATCAAGGGTTGACTTGGGTCAACTCAGGCTCTAGAGTTGACCCCAATGGATCTTTGGTGACCCATTGACACCACTTTAGATCTAGGAAGACCTGGGCATGATTGGTTGGGCACATTAGAGGACAACTGCCCTTTATTAGGGCACCT
Source organism: Platanthera zijinensis (assembly GCA_039513925.1). Taxonomy (NCBI): domain Eukaryota; kingdom Viridiplantae; phylum Streptophyta; class Magnoliopsida; order Asparagales; family Orchidaceae; genus Platanthera; species Platanthera zijinensis. Next base: position 74,876,851 of record CM077086.1, read on the forward strand.
TGCCTAATTTAGGCCTATGGTGGTCCTAGGTCAAATTGGTCACCTTGGGTTGACTCTAATGGACCCTTAAGGCTCTAGTGGGTCCTATACTAGGTTAGTGGTGTTGTGGTGGGTTCATGGAGTCGTGGTGAAGCCTTAAGGTCAAACCCTAGGTTTGGTGATGAGGTTGTGTCATAGGCAGACCAAGGTGATTCTCACCTTGGCCTTTGATTACCTGGCCCTTTTTAGCTCCCTAGGTCTTTGTCATCACCTGCTCATGATCAAAACCACTTTTAGTGGTCTAGTTGGAAATGGGATGTTACATGCCAAGTGTCCCATTGCTTGTCTTTGAAATGTTCAGCGGAGTTGTGGGCCCCACGATAGCACAAATTGAGAGTACCATAGAGTGTTCGACCGTTAGAGTTGTTAGATGATCAAAGAGACAAGGCTACACTTGATCGCCATTGCTTGTCAATCAAAGATCATCATAACTGGTATCCCTTAGCGAAACGCAATAGAGCTAACACATGGGTCCTCGCAGGATACGCACTCTGTGTTAGATGTCGGCAAGGATCCGAAGTCCCGTCATCCTCTGCACGAGAGTTGAACGGCCCCCACTACACATATGTGAACACTCCCCACTATATGTAGTCATTGTGGTCTTACGCCGGAGTCCAACCTCTAGGGGGACTAAGAAAGACTCGGCGATATCTCATTAGTTCAGTGATCTCTTTGGCAAAGAGAAAACATTGAGGAGGAAGCACTCCAATAAGGGAAAAGTGTTAGTATGGGATCTCCGACGTAAACTTTATTGAAATGAAATGAAAGAACACTTAGAAGTGTTGTAAAAAGAATGTTTGAAAAGTAAGATACAGCAAGAGTAACCGTTATTGGTTGTGAGGAGCTTTAAGGAGGTGTGATGTCTTCTTTGCTTTAGAATAGTCTTCCAAGGGCACCCTCATCATTGGCATCGAAACACTCACTATTATTGAGGTTGGGGTGATTGTTGATCTTATTCACTCCCTTTAAGCAGCAAGGCATGTCTGTTACTTCTTTGCCTTTTGAAGTTGACGGATTAGAGTGATCATCCTTTAGGAGTAGATCGCGCATCTTACCCTGCCTTAGCATCTTCTGTATAAGTTGATTAAACGCTCGGCAGTTTTCAGTCAAATGTCTGCTTTCTTTGTGAAATTCACAGAATGGATCTGAGTCTCTTGATCTTTGATCTGCCGGCTGATATGGTCTTTTGAAATTAGCCCTACCCTTCATGGTTTGACTCACTTCTTGCATGGCATTATCTAGCTCGGAATATGGCGAGTCATCTTCTTGCTGCTGATGAATTCCAGCTGTTAGCGGAGCTGATGCTGGCAATGGTAACAATTGATCTTGGGCACGATCCTGGCCTGGGAGAAGGTGTCGATGATGATGCTGTAATCGTTTTGCTTTCCTTGAGTAGGATGGGAAATCTTTCCAAGGAGACCACGGAGGTTTCTTGTATGGAGGAGGATTTTTCTAGGCTACAAGCCTGGAGACGAAGTTGGGGTTACACTTCTCTCCCCGAATGTATGAGTTGGCTAAGGTAATTAGCTCTTGATTTTTCTTTGGTGCTCGGGCATTGGCCCCAAACTTGAGTGGTCCTTCTTGAAAACCATTAATGAGAGCCACTCGATAAATCTCTTGGTCGACGATCTCGATGTCCGAGATTTCTCTCTGAAAACGATCCACAAAATGAGACCAAGTCTCATTCTCCGGCTGCCTGATCTCAAAGAGGGCTTCTGGACCGCCCTTCCTCTTTGAAGAAGTAGAAAGCTTGAGCAGAAACTCTCTTCGCAAAACAGCAGAGGAAGAGATGGACTGAGGACGTTGTCCATAGAACCAATCCCTCACTTTCCCATCAAAGGTTGTTACAAAGAGCTTTCACTATGTAGCATCTGAGAGAGTCTTGAGAGCTACGTCTGATTAGAAGGCTTGAATGTGTTTGACTGGATCAGTCTCTCCGGTATAAATTGTCAACTGTGGCTCTCTAAAGTTAACTGGAGTTGGTTCATGTCGAACATTCTCTGTAAACGGTGATGGCTCTTCTTGCTCTCCTACAACAAAAAGAAAATATGGAGCATAAGTTATAGTTGTAGAAGGAGCAGAAGGATGGGAGGGAAAAGCTACTGCGGGAGGAGCAAAGGCTGGAGTTGAGGAGTACAGATGAATTCCCTGAAAGTTCAAAAATCTCGCTGGACTTCCTCGGCCAGCTTCCCGGAAGAAGTTTTGACGAGCTGCAAACTCATCATTCTGAGACCGCAAAGGGGTTGCAGGCCCTTGCGGAAAGGTTGGAGCGTAAAGAGGAGGATAGACCGGCGGATAGGCCGTGGATAGACTTGAGGAGTCTCAGATGCTGGTGCTGGATCGATTGGAGGAGCTGGCGTTGTTGAAGATTGTGCGGCCAATTACTCCGTGATAGCTGCTTGAGTACGGTTGATTGCTTGAAACCATTGTGCAGTTTCTCTGCGAGATTGCTCTAAGGCCTCCAAAGAGAATCTTCATTGGGACTTGGAGCAAGGTACTCGACTGGTTATGGTCTGACATGAGTAACCACTGATTTCACTATCTGATTGAGATCCCAAGGCCGCGTGTTAACGGTTGATGCGCGAAAATGGCACCGCCTAGTTAACGGGTTGTTCGATCTCACAAGATAGGTGAAGAAGAGGGTTTGCGGGGATATCAGAGAGGTTTGCTGAGAGCAGCCGGGAAGGCTGATGATCAGCGGAGAAGCTTGATGTTCAGCGGCGAAGGTTGATCAGGAGCTGTCGAGCAGACGGCTACTTTGGCGGTTGAGCTCTGTTGGTTTAACCGAGAGAGGGAAAGAAGAGAGGGGGCCACCAGCAGCGGCAACAACAGACTTCGCCCGCTGCGGCTTAAATACCACTCTTGCGACAGGCTTTTCCTTTAATCAAGAAGTAGGATTACAGCTTCTATTGCACCATTCCATGTAAAAGAAGTAAAGGGTACAAGAGGAAGCTGGCGGCTGAGGAAAGAAGGTGCTAGAGACTAAATAAAAGAGGTTGAAAGCAGCTGTGGAGGACTGGGAATCTGAGTCCGCAGCTCTTGCTGGCAGCGGCGGAGAACTTGAAAACGGAGTCCGCCGGCTTTGATCAAGATGGAAGTTTTCCTTCTGCGCCCGTCCCAAATGAGAGGCTTTGGGGGCTATTTATATGCCCGGTGAAGATCTTCTAGAAGCGGGGCCCAGTGACGTCATCACGGAGCTTCAGGCGGACGAGAGGAGCAGGAAGCCGAACTGGGCGAACTCGACGGACAAGAGGGTAGTCCGCCCCCTTGGAGGGCGGACTCGGAGGCAGCAGGGGGAGGCTGCCCTGCTTGGGCGACCTCAGCGGGCAGTGGCAGGAGTCCACCACCCCTCGGTCGGACAGGAGGAGGTCGCCCCTGCTTGTGCGGCATCGGCGGGCAGCAGTAGGAGGCCGCTTCCCCTCGGGCGGATAGGAGGAGGCCGCCCCTGCTTGGGCGACCTTGGCGGGTAGCGGTAGGAGGCCTCCTCCCCTCGGCCGGATAGGAGGAGGCCTCCCCCATCTTGGGCGACCTCGGCGGCCAGCGCTAGGAGGCCGCCGCCCTTCGGGCAGATTGGAGGAGGCCGCCCCTTCGTGGGCGGCCTCGGCTGTCATAACCCGCATTTTCTCCGAGGAAAACGGATTATCATGAGCCCAAACGTTGAAAATTTACAAAGGAAGAAACGTTTAACACCCTAAGCAGTGAGGTATGGTAGTAGAAAAAACAACGCGGATCCGGGTTAGAGGCAAACTCAGTACCCCAACCAACATTTCCAAGAAACAAAGCTCAGGGGTCTACATGTGAAAGCACTAGGGACCTCCCACCCCCTTGCCCAGCCCGTACTTGGAGCAAGATAAAAGAAAAAGGGTTGCCTTGGCTAAATTACACAACACCTCCCCCATTAAGAGCTTCAAACCACCACTACTAACCACGACCCACGATTCGGCCTTTTTGGAAAAAAAAGAAAATAGCCGATAAGGAACCTCAAAATCAAGGAATTCACTCGGGGAGAAAATCAAGGCAAGGGAAAAAAGGTTGAGATGACTCAACACGGCATGGCATTGAGTGAGCCCCACTCACTCAACGCCTAAACATATGGTGGTGTTGAGTGAGCTAGCCTCACTCAATGCCAAAACAGCAATGGCGTTGAGTGAGGTTCACTCACTCAACGCCTTCTGCAATACTGGCTGTGGCGTTGAGTGAGCTAACCTCACTCAACGCAAAAACAGATATGGCGTTGAGTGAGATCCACTCCCTCAACGCCTTCAGCAAGGCAGGCTGTGACGTTGAGTGAGCTAACCTCACTCAACGCCAAAGCAGATATGGCGTTGAGTGAGGTCCACTCCCTCAATGCCTTAGCACTTAACCGCAAAACCCAACTGTGGCGTTGAGTGAGTCCACCTCTCTCAACGCCAAAATTGCTTTGGCGTTGAGTGTGGTTGACTCATTCAACGCAAAAGTACTTAGCTGCGAAAATAAATTGCAGCGCTGAGTGCGCCCACTATTCTCAACGATAGAACAGCTTTGGCGGTCAGTGAGGTCGACTCACTCAATGCCAAAGTACTTACCCGCAGGAAAGGGCTGTGGCGTTGAGTGAGCCCACCTCACTAAGCTCCTAAACTGCCATGGCGTTGAGTGAGGCCCACTCTCTCAACGCCATCCGGAAGAGGTCGGCGGGAATGCAGATCGATTCTCGCCGAATCGGAGGGAATGCAGATCGATTCTCGCCGAATCGGCGGGAATGCAGATCGATTCTCGTCGAATCGGCGGGAATCACTAACGATTCTCGTCGAAGTCAGCGAGAATCACTTAGTGATTCCCGTCAATTTTGACTTAGAAGAATTTCTCACTCAAGGCCACACTACTTAGCCGCAAAAGAATAGATCAAGGGGCAATGGCGTTGAGTGTGTGCACTACACTCAACACCAAGTCCCAGCAGACCCGGCGTTGAGTGTGTGCACCACACTCAACTCCAAGTCCAAGCAGACCCGACGTTGAGTGTGTGCACCATACTCAACGCAAAGCCCTGAATCCTCCATCGCTAACTCCAACAAGTCTATTCCTGTAGTAATATAAATCTAACAGGCAAACACGTTTCTAGGGCTATAATGAGGACTAACACAATTTTTCGAGTTAAAGCTTCTAACTCCTACCCGACTACAGCTACGGCAGAGGAAAATTCTAACTTAACCCTTACTTCCTTCCCCGACCCGAGAACAAACAAGCTACAGCGAGGGAAAAAGAAAAGAGAACATACACGACTGTTTTGGTCAAGGTTCTTTACAGGGAATTTTCTAACAGCAAGCTTAGGCATCATCACCGGTTCTTGCACAGGAAAAGAGAGCATCTATTGTACAGGAAAGGAAACTGACTATGGCTAAAGCAATGCTCGGTTGTATAAAATAGGCTAACTGGGCATATAAGAAAACAGGAAAACTAAATGGCAAGGGCAAGAGTACCACTTGCCTCGATTTCCAGCGGATCTTGGTCGGCCTCCCTTATCCTCACTCGGTACCAACAGTAGCAACACCTAAAGAACAAATCTGGAGCTTTAATGGCAAAAACGGACAACCCTAGATAATCGAGACCACTAGAAACACCACGAAAACTGAATTTCTTATCGTAGGAATGAAGGTCTAGGCGAGTGCAATCCAAATCCTCTTTCGGAATCGAATTCCTTCCACAAATGCTCCCGAAATTGGCGTCCGAAGGTAGCGGTTCCGGCGGTTTCTCCGCTTCTTTTTGCGAACAGCGCAAACTGGTTTGGTATTTCGGGAAGATGAATAGGAGCGGTTTTCCTCTTAAGTCTAAACTATCCTTTATATAGCATCCTCTTAATCTTAATTAACTAATCAATTAATTAAGGCTAAAAATGACAAGGAAAAACCTCCAAGCATCCACACCCTTTCAGAAAAAATAATATTTAATATAATATTTATTAAATAGCTTTATTTTTCATAAAATACAAAACGACGCGAAAACTGAACATCCTCGGAATTCGACGAAATTCGCACCGTAGCTAAATATCCATGCTACGAACACAACAGCTAAGTCGAAATTAACTTTCGACGAACATAACTCGAGTTATACCCATCCAAAGCCAAAACACAAGCACCCCCTGAAAGGCCACACCGGGTCACCCAAAACGACTCGGCTTGCTAGAGAGATCTTATCAATAGGCTACAAAATGGGCCACTGAGTTCTAAGGAGTTAAGACCACACTCTACAGATGACACAAGTCAAGAAAACGCATCGACGTAACGCCAAGCATGAATTAAATAATTGTAGAAAAATCGGTGGCGTTACAGTCACTCCCCCTTAAAGAAAGTTTCGTCCTGAAACTTTACGCACAACGCCTCAACTATAGAAGGAAAGGTAACCAGCCAAATATTACAAGAAGAAAACAAACCAATCTAATCAGGGAAACAGTTGAGGGTGAGCCTCCTCATAGCCGACTCTAACTCCCAAGTCGTGCTTTCCAAACCCTGATTCTTCCATAGAACTTTGACCATCGGGATGGACTTCCTTCGAAGCACCCGATCTTGAGTATCCAAAATACGGACCGACACTTCAATAAAAGAGAGGTTAGGCTCCAACTGAGGGACAACATCCAAGACTTGGCCACTACTGCGCACACACTTACGCAATTGGCTTACATGAAATACGTTATGAACACCTGGGAAGTTTGCTGGCATTTCTAACCTATAAGCTGACACGACAATCCGTTCAACAATCTTAAATGGGCCCACATACCTCGGGTCCAATTTCCGGTTCTTACCGAACCTCTTAACACCAACCATAAGGGAAACCTTAAGGAACCCAAGGTCCCCTACAGAAAACTCCAAGTCCGACCAACGCCGATTGGCGTTCTTTTCATATCTCTCCTGAGCTATACGAAGCTTTTCTCGAATAAGCTTCACCGCGACTTCCATCTCCTCGAGCGCATCCGGACCTAACAAGGGTCTCTCACCTTCCTCAGCCCAAAACAGGGGGGGTTCTGCAGCGCCTCCCATACAAAGCTTCAAACGGAGCCATTTGCAAACTTTCTTGATAACTGTTATTGTATGCAAACTCCATAAGTCACAATCGCTCATCCCATGCTCTACTGTGGTCTACAATGTAGCATCTGATCATATCCTCAACTATCTGGTTCACCCACCCCGTCTGCCCAATTGTCTGTGGGTGGTAAGCAGTAGAGTACCTCATATCTGTACCCAAACCCTCCTGCAGACTCTGCCAAAAGCGAGAAGTAAACCGGGAGTATCGATCAGAAATGATGCTAACAGGCACACCGTGCAATCTGAAGACTTCATTCAAGTACAACTCTGATATCTTCTTCATCGGATAGTCAATCTTATACGGCACAAAGTGAGCACACTTCGTCATTCTATCCACTATGACCCAAACATAATCAAATCCCCTTGGAGATTTCGGTAAGCCCGTGATGAAGTCCATAGAAATACTTTCCCACTTCCAAGTCGGGATCTCTAGTGGAGTCAACTTGCCACTAGGACTTCCGTGATCGGCCTTCACACTCTTGCAAGTGTGGTACTCAGCAAAAAATCAGGCTATATCACTCTTCATCTCATACCACCAGGAAATTTGCTTCAAAGCACGATACATCTTTGTAGATCCCGGATGGTATGAAACACTGGATCCATGAGCCTCTCTGCATACCATACCCCTGATGTCTCCGAAAGAAGGGATGCAAAATCTGTCGCGGTACTTAAAAGTACCTGCATCATCGTTGGAAAAATCCGGCAACTCCCCTCTCTCAGTCCTGAGGTAAAAGTGCAGAAGGTCCGGATCATCCTTCTGGTGCAACCTAGTAAGGGAAATCCAAGACGGCTCTGCCACTGCCAAACTACTCTGCATGCCACAACATCCCACCGAGATATCCATAAGGAGGAACTCTTCCACTAAACGATCGGCGGAGAGATTAAAGATCTTCCCCGTATTCCGGCTAAGGGTGTCAGCCACTACATTGGCCTTGTCTTGATGATACTGGATCTCTACCTCCTAATCGGCCACATACTCTAACCACCGTCGCTGGCGCAGATTCAACTCCTTTTGGGTGAACACGTACTTCAAGCTCTTGTGATCAGTGAAGATCTTGCACTGAGCCTTTTAAAGTAGATGACTCCACAGCTTCAACGCATAAATTACCGATGCAAACTCAAGATCATGCGTAGGGTAATTTCTCTCGTGATTCTTTAATTGCCTTGACCCATACACAATCACTTTTCCAACCTGCATCAACACGTAACCCAGACCAACATACGAATCATCCACATACACAACATACTCCACACCCTCAGTAGGTAGGGTCAGGACGGGAGCAGAGCACAATCTGTTCTTTAGCTCCAGGAAAGCTTCTTCGCACTTCTCGCTCCAAACAAAGGCCGCATTATTCTGAGTCAACCTGGTCAAAGGTGCAGCCAAGAAAGAGAAACCCTCCACGAACCTCCAGTAGTAGCCGGCCAACCCTAGGAAGCTTCTGATCTCCTTGGGCGTGCCCGGCCTGCTCCAATCCATCACTGTTGTGATCTTTTTCGGGTCGATTGAGATCCCATCCTTGTTCACCACGTGGCCCAGAAACGATACCTGAGGAAACCAAAATTCACACTTGCTTAACTTGGCGAATAACTTGTGATTCCTCAACTCCGATAGAACTAAGGGCAGATGCTGTTCATGCTCCTCAGCGCTGCGGGAATAGACCAACACGTCATCGATGAAAACCACAACGAACTTGTCTAGGAAATCCTTGAACACCTGGTTCATCATATCCATGAAAGCTGATGGTGCGTTTGTCAATCCAAACGACATGACCAAGAACTCAAAATGACCATGCCTCGATCTAAACGCAGTCCGTGGAATATCTGCCTCACGGATCCTGAGCTTATGATAGCCAGAACGAAGATCGAACTTGGAGAACACAGTGCTACCATGCAATTGATCAAATAAGTCATCGATCCTCGGCAGAGGGTGCCTGTTTTTAATAGTGACTTTGTTCAACTCCCTGTAGTCGATGCAATGTCTCATCGACCCATCTTTTTTCTTTACAAACAAAACAGGAGCACCCCAAGGCGACGAAATCTGCCTGATAAACCCTTTTGGCAATAACTAGCCTAACTGGACTCGCAACTCCTCTAGCTCACGAGGGGCCATCCGGTACGGCGCCTTAGTAATATGATGCGTACCCGATTCCAAATCAATCACAAACTCAACATCCCGATCGGGAGGAAGACCGGGAAGGTCATCAGAAAAAACATCAGCGAAACCACGAACAACGAGAATCTCCTCTAAGCGCGGTACACTAACATCGGTCCCAACCATCGAGACTAACAAGCAAAACAACCAGAAAGAAACAACTTCTGAGCACATACCGCAAAAAGGATAGGAGAATCTTGGCACGGTTCAGCATACACACTTCCCGGCTGACCATCGTCCTTGATGAAGTCCAAGCGCTTCCCTTTGCACTGAATGACCGCATCATACTTTGACAGCCAGTCCATGCCCAGAATAACATCGAAGTCCTCCAGATCAATCATCTTCAATTCTGCCCTCGCAAGAAAATCCCCTAACAAAAAAGGGCAATCTAGAATGCCCAAATCTGATAACACAGATTCACCAGAAGGGAACTTGACGCAGAAGGTATCACGAACTCGATCTAGAGTTAACCGATGTCGCTCCACAAAGACTCTAGCCACAAATGAGTGGGTAGCGCCATAGTCGAATAGAACGCGCACCCAGCGGTTCTTCACCTTAAATTTCCCTATAGGAGTATATACAACTAAGGATCTACCAAAACCCAACTGTAACCATCATAGTAAATAAAACATTCAAGCTGGGAAAAGAAACAACCAACCTGAGATGACCTGAGTCGAAGCTTGAGCCTCCTTGGAAGAGATCATGTTCAACTTTCCTTTACCCTTGTCCACACGCTGAGGCGGAGGTAGTGCTTAAAGTTGAACTGCATGAAGAGTAGGCTGGACCTGAGGACACCTAGACTTGATGTGACCCTTTTGCCCGCACTGATAGCAGACTTTATCCTTGGACCAGTACTGGGCAGCATCATGCCCGGGTCGTTTGCAAATAGAACAGGAAACATCCCTCCTAGGAGTACCCTGAATAGCATGATCTTGCTCCTTCTTCTGAGCTGCTGCCTTTTTGAAACACCTCTCAACAGGGTGGCCTGACCGACCACCGAAGCTACACACCACCTTTCACTTCTTTCCCGAAGCAGCACCGGGTACCTGGGGTTTCTTCTCCTCAACAGACTTCCTCTTGTCCTTCCTCATTTGCTGGCCTCTAGTCTTTGCGGTCTCGATAGCCTCCACTTTTAGAGCAGCCTCCACTACCCATGCATAATTCTCTGATCCATATGCACTAGTCAACTGCTGCACCTCGCTCCTCAAGCAACCAAGGAATCGCTTGACTCGATCAGCCTCAACACTTACCAACCATGGAGCAAACCGGCTCAACTTGCTGAACTCTATCTCATACTCACCGACCGTGAGTTGCCTTTGCTTCAGGTGGAGGAAGTTGTTCATAAGACGGTCACGCTCGACCGAAGGCAAGAACTTCCTCAGCAGCATTTCCTTGAACACTTCCCAAGTGCAACCAGCTACCAAGCTCTCCTGAAAGTGAGGGGATAAGTTGTAAACTACTCTAGAGGGGGGGTGAATAGAGTATTCAAAATTTTATGAACACTTAGTCAGCTCCCTTGGAGTTTATTTGCGGAATAGAAAATCTGATACTTGAACCCTAAGAGCCTAACACAGTGAAGTGCACAAGTGAAGAAGTTGACTGAAATTTCAGTTAACTACAAGCCTATCACAGCACCTAGCAATCCTAGGTAGTTCTATCACAGCCACAGAATAAAATGAATAAACAAGATAACCAGATGGACACAGGATATATAGTGGTTCCCTTTAAATAGGTACGTCCACTCTTCTACCACCCTGGTAGGAATCCACTACAGGTTTTTGCTAAGGTGCCCTGCCACCAATGATCTGATTCAGGTAGATCAAACAGACCCTTTGAGCTTTTGATAAGGATGCTCAACCACAGGTTGTTGATAAGGTGCCCTGTCACCAGCGTTCACTTTTGAAGAGATGTGAACAAACTCTTTTTACAAAGGGGTTGAGAGGGTTAGATTATCTTCTCTATTTTAAATACAGATTAGAGAAGATTTGTGGATTCTCTAAAGAATCAAAGTCTCCCCCTGGCTTAGTGGAAGTCCAGGGAAAGCCTTTGCTTCAGGATGAAGGAGTTTCAGATAAACTGAAACTAAATCCTCAGAAATCTGAAGACTGATTTTTATCAAGTCTTAAGATTCTGGAACACTTGAAGCAGATCTTGAGCCTTTTCTGAAGTCTTTGAAAAACTCTAAGCAGATTGCTCAGGAGATTTGAGAATGGAAGATGATTGCTCTGGGCTTTTTGCTTCAGGAAAACTTTTCTTCTTCTTGTAAAGAGATGTTGAAGAAGTGCTCTGATGATGCTTGAGCGGATGAATAATTTTTCTCTGTGTCTGTTACTGTAACTTTTCTTAGAGCAGAAATCTCTTTTAAATATGTCTTCACGTTTTCCTTTGTAACGGCTCTATTGATTTGAATTCTCGAGCCCTGCAACAGATTATCTCAAAATAGAATATAGCAATAGGAATAGAATGGCCTATTAACTTTCTGTCAGTCCCAATAAGGAATAAAATAAGCGGGAAAGAAATCTCAGCATAAAGACGTACCTTTCTTGGAAATAGTACATAGTACCAACGGCTAGAAAACAGGCTGGAAAGATAAAGTCAACGCAATTTGTATAATAGGACAAAATGCTTTATCAAGAATACTGAATCCCGTAATTTATGTTTGACAGAATTTGTAAATAATTCATTTTGAATTTAAGCCATAATTTTAGCAACAAATAACTTTAGAGAATCTTTCTAACCACAAGCTAACACACTTGGAAATAAACCAAGGAATAGCATAAATATAAATAGATAAAATCAGACAGAAATCGTCGAACAGGGGTTCGAAGATCGTCGACCTGTTAACAAATCGTCGACCAATAGCAGGAATCTGTCGGACCAGAAATCGTCGACCAGAAATCGTCGACCAGAAAATAGATATCGTCGACTAAAGCAAAAAGTCTGATGACACAGAGATCGTCGAACATCTCATGATGTCGACGATTAAGGCAAAGATCTGTCGAGACAGAAATCGTGAAGCTAGAACACGATCGTCGATCTGTTGATGACAGATCGTCGACCAACCTTCAGAGCGTAGTAAGCTAGCTCTGAGATCGTCGACCAACGGTCGACGATAATTGTCTTGACTTCAACGATTCAATAGCCCTGCTATCGTCGATCAATGATCGACGATCGCGAGGCCTCGTTCGACGATAGTCGAACGGAAAAAGTCTCTTCCAAAACACATTCTAAAACTACCAGCCTAAACTCTAGGTCAGTTATATACTGCCCTAGGGAAACTAAACAAAGTCTAAACATGATCATATATCTTTATATGGATCAAGAGGGGCTGGAAAGGGATTACATAAGCCAAATCACATCTAGGGTACCAACAATCTCCCCCTATTTGGGTTATGTTATCCAATCCAATTTAAAAGCTAAAGCAAACAACAGCAAATCTAAAGATTAACCAGACTGATAAAACACAGGCAATACACAGAAAATATCACAAGCATAAATCAGCAGAAATGGAATGTATCAAGCAGATTTATCAGCATGTTTAGCATCAGATGAGTTTTTGGGCATTGCAGCTGGTTTGAAAATGATTTCTCTGTTAGGGTTTGCTGCTTGTCTTTTAGATAGCATTAGATCATGTTCTCCTATGATTTTCTTTTCAGCATAACTCGGTAGAACTGCAGCAGGATGTAGTCTCATGTATTCCTCAGCGTCAAAGGCTTCTGGATTGACTTGAATTCTGCTCAGTTCCTTTTCTCTGAATTCTGACATTGTTGAGTAAGCTGTAGGATCCAGTCCTTGAGATTTGGCTCTCTCCATCATGCTAAGTGCAATAGACTCTTTGAATCTTGCCATAGAGGCAATCCTTTCAGCTTCAGTTTTGTCTGATGGAGAGGGAGGTCTATCAGAATCTGTATGAGCTGCAATCTCCATATTCCTTTGAAGAGCTGTAGCAAGTTTGCTTGAATCGAGAGGAATCTGCACAGTCTTCTTAGGATCAGTTTGAGCATAGAGAGATCTAGGAGGTGCAAGCTCAATGAACTTTTTGAGGGAATTTTCTGAAAAGACTACTCTTTTTCTTTTTGAATCAGCTGCAGCAGGTTTCTTTAAAGAGGAGGAGGGACCTTTCCTGGGAGGAGAAGGTTTCCTTTCTGGGACTAACTTCTTAGGAGAAGGAGGAGGAGAGAATGTAGGTTGTTGATAAGTCATCTCCTTTATTTGTTCTACGGGAGCATTGTCATTTCTTTTATTTCCTTGTCCTGAACCACTTTGGCTTCCCTGGCCTTGTCTACTTCTTCTCTGATAAGATTGAGAGGGGTTGGAACTGGCTGATTTACCAATTGGAGCAGAAGAGATACTTCCAGAGGCTCCAGCACCAGGAGGTGGAGGAGGACCTCTGGGGGGGAATTTTTGAACTGGAGAGTCATATCTCTTTCTTCTCTTATTTTCTTTAGTCTGATTCTTTGACAATCTCATCCAGGGTTGGAATTCCTTGCTCTTAGGATCTATTCCCTTCAGAATGTAATAGGGAACATCCTTGTTAGGATTTGCAGTAGAAGGAGCAGGGGCTTTTCTTTTCTTGGAAGCAGCTCTTTTTCTTTTCTTAGAGGAGTCAGAATCATCAGAGTCATCATCATCATCATCAGAATGAGATGAGTCTTTCCCAACATAATCATCAAAGTTTAGTTCAGATGGATCTTTGGCAGTAAGTTCAGCTTTGTCTTTCTTTTCTCTTTCTTCTTTTTCTTTAGCTTCTTCAATGGCATCTTGCCTAAGAAGAGCATCCAGATCAACATTTGGAGCACTTTTCCATAGCTCTGATTCTGGGTACAACTCAGGAACTGTCTTGGGGACCAGTTCTGCAATAGAAGGAGTGGATATAGGATAGGTAAGGATGGGAGGAGAAAAGATGACAATATCTGCAGGGGCAGATGCTTTCTCTAGAGAGATGGCTAGGGAATCCAGATGATATTTAGCCATCCCTTCAATGTACTCAGAGGCAATACCTTCAGCCACAAAGTCTATAAATTGGTCAATGTTTAGAGTACCTGAACTTGAGTCCAATTCAGTCATCTTGGGAATATTGTCTGCTCTATCTTGCACATCTTCAATTACTTCAGCAGCAGCATCAGCAGGGATGTTGATGATTTCAGCAGCAGCAGCATTTATGGTTGTGCCTGTATGCAAAGAGAGATAGGTTAACAACCAAGTGGGAATAAGATATTCCCCCCAAGGTGAACAAACAACAGGTAATAGATAGGATTACCTGAAGATCTACACAGGATACCACTTTGCATCTAGGAAGGAGGTTATAATTCCTTCTAGATGATTAGTGACATCGGGGATAGACACCTCTGCAAGGCACAAGAGGAGTGCCATACAGGAAAAGAAAAGGGTATCCTTGACCAAGGGGTCATCAAGGTACTCAGGTCTATAAGGGACCATTTTCTCTTGAGGAGGAGGAACAAAAGGAGGGGATGTGAGTGAGAACTCACAGTCTGAGGAAAGAAATGATTCCAAGTCTTTATCAGACTCAATGGACTTGGCAGCATCAACTTGCAATACTGATGTAAGATCATCAGCAGCATCAGGTTGAGCAGCAACACTCTCACAAACGTCCATGGGGACTTCTTCATTTTCTTTTCAGGAACTTCTTCCTCAGAAGCTAGATTCACTAGGGAGTGAATGTCTTTGTTAGTCACAAATGTCAAATTGAAGTCCTGATCATATCCTTTGGAGGAAGAGTTTTAAAGTTTACCTTCTGGTTCTTTCTCTGAAGTTTCTTGAGGGACATCTACAGGTTCTTGAAGGGGAAGAGAGGAATTGTCCTGAAGGGTCAGGGCATCACCTGAGACCACTTCGACAGACATCTCCCCCTGCATGACTTCAGTGGGGACTGGAGTCATGCATCTTACAGAAGGGGGCTCAGCAGAAGATGAGATGGATTTGATGGCATCAGTGAGAGAGTTGATGGAGGCAATGAGAGGGGCATTGGCAGCCTCAATCATGCTTTGGATGGAGGGAGTGATGAGCTGTACAAGGTGTGCAAGCATTTCAGGGGATATCTGAAATGCTGATGATGTAGAGGTGGATGGAATGGAGGCAGGATGATCTGCCACATGATCAAAGGAATCATGTGGAGATGGGTGATCATCAACATGAGTGTGGGATTCATGTTGAGAAAGGTTTGTGAGGATGGTGGCAGTCACCATGTCAACACTGGCTGAAGCTGCCAGATGATGTGGTGTTGGTGACTGGTGTGGAGATGCAGGTGGAATGAATGATGCATGTTGTGGTGGCACTGCGGGTGTTGTAGAGAGTAATGCAGGGGAAGAGGATGCAGGGGTTGCTGAGCCTTCCCCAGTAAGCGGGAGAGCGGCCGAATCAGCCCTTGTGTCTGAAGAAGGGTTAGGATCAACCCTGGCTGACTTCTTGATAATCCTCTGAGATTTCTTGAAGAGCGAGGGGTCCAACCTCTTGCTAGCATTTACTGCGGAGGGTGCAGAAACGAGCAGCAGGGGTGCTTTCACATATAGAAACACACCCAGAACCCTGGCAAGATTTACCTCTTTCTTGTTGTTCTTTCTCCTGATTAGGTCAAATAGAACTTTCCCCCAGGCTAACTGCGTCCTATTCACCAAAGCCGACATAAGGGCAAACTGTTGCCTGTTGATATTGTCATGCGCCGAATGTTTTCCCAAAATAATCTTGCCCACCAGGTCTGCCAGAAACTTGTATTCTGGAGACAAGTTTATCTTCAGCAGCTTAGCCGGAATCCCTTCGGCATGGCCCATCACAGTGAGCATGCGGCCATATTCCTCTGAGCTTTGCTCATATTCCTCAGTTCCTGTTTGCAGTCCAAACAGCTCAGTCAATACTTCAGGAGTCAGAGTGACCTCCTCGCCGTTTATCTTTCCCGACATTGCTTCGTCGCTGGAGGACGAGGTGTATACCCATTCACGAATCTCGGTATATTAATCTTAGGTGCGGATGACATGAATTTCTTGAGGCCTTGGTCTTCACATAGCTTCAGAATATCTTGGATTGGTTGATCGCATCGGCTGAAAGAATCGAAGTCGACACAGAAGCCAGTGTCGAACTTCATTCCGAGGAGAACAGCAGAAGGAATCGCCATAGAATTTGAGAGAAGATGGCGAATCGAGAAGCAAAAACAGGGGAGAAGAGAATCGCGCGGGATTAGAGTTCGAGAGCGAATTCTAAGCCAGAAGAAGGAATATGAAAAGACGGAGCGGAAGGACGACGATCTTCAGACCTAAATCGACTATTAGAAACAAATCTGCGATCGTCGATCCCGGAATAAAATCGGTCGTCGAACACAGACCGACGATAGTCAATGTTTGACTAAATCGGTAAACATCGACCGACTATAAGCAATTACTACGATCGTCGATCAAAATATGATGGTCGACGATTCTCCACACAACACAGAAAATCTGTCGTCGACCACTGGTCGACGATAGATACCTAAGGAGAGATCGTTGACCAGTTGGTCGACGATTTCTGCCTTACTACAGAACGAGCTGTCGTCGACGGTTGGTCGACGATAGTTCTGACCTGGTCGAAGATCGTCGATCAGTCGTTCGACGATTTTAGACAGAAAACAAAACTATCTTAATTTTCACTACTCTGAACCATTAATCATGCCAAGCTGGTTCAGGAAGAACAAATGCTTTTGTTCATCAAGGGGCTTAGTGAAAATATCTCCTCTCTGCAGGTCTGTGGATATAAATTCCATTACTATCTTGTTCTTTTCCACATTATCTCTTAGAAAATGATGTCTAATCTCAATGTGCTTGGTCCTGGAATGGTGCACAGGATTCTGAGCAATTGATATTGCACTGGTACTGTCACACAGAATTTTTGTGTTTGAGTGTGTGTACCCATAATCCACTAGCTGATTTTGAATCCACAGGATCTGTGAACAACAACTAGCTGCTGCTATATATTCAGCCTCAGCAGTTGAAGTAGACACAGATGCCTGTTTCTTGCAAAACCAAGAGACAAGTCTCTCTCCCAGGAACTGACAAGTCCCTGAGGTGCTTTTCCTGTCAACTCTACAACCAGCATAATCAGCATCTGAATATCCAATTAATTCAAATCCTGACTCAGCTGGGTACCACAGTCCTAAGTTAGGACATCCCTTAAGGTATCTCAAGATCCTCTTGAGGAGAGTTAAGTGAGATTCCTTTGGGTTGACCTGAAACCTAGCACATAGGCATGTAGCAAACATTATGTCAGGCCTACTTGCAGTCAAATACAGCAGGGAACCAACAATGGCTCTATAATTCTTTTGATCAACAGACTTGCCATTGACATCAGAATCAATAACTGCATTTGAGGCCATAGGTGTGCTCATTGATGAAGCATCAGACATTCCAAATCTTTTAACCAGCTCTCTGGCATATTTTGATTGTGAAATGAAAATGCCATCAACACTCTGTTTCACTTGGAGACCAAGGAAATAGGATAACTCACCCATGCTGCTCATCTCAAACTTAGAGTGCATTAGTTCAGAGAACCTCTTGCATAGTTTGGGATCAGTAGAGCCAAATATAATGTCATCTACATAGATTTGAACTAACAGTTGTGAGTCCTTATGATGTCTAATGAATAGGGTTCTATCTACTACACCTCTCACAAACTTGTGTTCTAGAAGAAAATTTGCTAAGGTCTCATACCAAGCTCTAGGAGCTTGCTTAAGTCCATAGAGAGCCTTTTGGAGTTTGAACACATGAGTGGGTAAGGTTGATGAAACAAACCCTGGTGGTTGTTCAACAAACACTTCTTCCTTTAAATCTCCATTGAGGAAGGCACTCTTCACATCCATTTGGAAGACCTTAAATCTTTTATAGGCAGCATAGGCTAGGAAAATCCTAATGGCTTCTAGTCTAGCTACAGGGGCAAAAGTCTGATCATAATCTATGCCTTCCTCCTGTCTATAGCCTTGAGCTACTAGCCTAGCTTTATTTCTAACTACTATGCCTTGGGCATCAAGCTTGTTTCTAAACACCCACTTGGTGCCTATGATCCGTTGGCCTCTTGGTCTTGGAACCAAGGTCCAAACTTTACATCTTTCAAACTGGTTAAGCTCCTCTTGCATTGCTATAATCCAGTGGGGATCAAGCTCAGCATCTTTAATGGTTAGGGGCTCAACCTGAGAAAGGAAACAAGCAAACATCACATTTTTGTTGAGTTGATGTCTTGTCTGGACTCCTGCTGAAATGTCTCCAATCACTTGAGATACAGGGTGATCTCTAAGTGTGACAAGATCAGTAGGTTCAACAATGATCTGATCTTCAACAGTTTCAAGATTTAATTCCTCATGTGGAGTTTGATCAACTGTTGGAGCAGGTGCTTTAGCTTCAAGCAGATCTACATCAGATTCAGAATCTGAGGAAGCAACCTGAGGAGTTTGTTGGGGATGATTCTCCTGTGTGAGTCTCAAACCTTCCAAATCCTTACTTACTCCTAGGACTTGCACTGTACTATTAGAAGAAGAATCCTTCTCCTTATAGTACATGACTGTCTCATCAAAAGAGACATGTGCAGACTCTTCTATCTTAAGAGAGGATTTATTAAGGACCCTATAGGCTTTGCTTACTTGAGAGTATCCTAGAAAAACTCCCATTGAAGCTTTTGCCTCAAATTTTCTATGGTATTCTTTGTTATTGTTATGAACAAAAGCAACACAGCCAAACACTCTAAAATAATCTATTTTAGGTTTCACTTGCTTAAGTAATTCATAGGGAGTCTTACCCTTAAGTTTATGTATCAGACTTCTGTTCAATACATAGTTAGCTGTGCTAACTGCTTCAGCCCAAAAGGACAGAGGCATGTTAGCATCTGCCAACAATGTACTTGCAGCTTCAATTAGGGTTCTGTTTTTCCTTTCAACTACCCCATTTTGTTGAGGAGTTCTAGGAGCAGAGAAGCTATGTTTGATACCTTCCTTCTCACAGAATTCTTGCATAAGAAGAGACTCAAACTCAGTACCATGATCACTTCTGATCAAGGCAATCTGAGTAGAATACTCACTCTGTATACACTTTAGAAAATCTGTAAGAACCTTGAAGTTATCAGCCTTAGTTCTCAAGAAGAATACCCAAGTGAACCTAGAGAAGTCATCTACAATTACTAAAGTGTAAGACTTTCCTCCAAGACTCTGTACAGCAATAGGACCAAATAAATCCAAATGTAGCAGGTACAGAATCCTGGGAGAATCACTTTTATTAACTGATTTAAAGCTATTTCTTGTTTGCTTTCCTAGTTGACAAGCTTTGCAAAGGCCTTCCTTCTTGTAGGGGCAAGAAGGTAATCCTCTTACAAGATTGTATTTAGCCAACCTAGAAATGTTTTTCAGATTTACATGACTAAGTCTCTTATGCCAAAGGGTATTATTACTGGTTACTTCATTAAATAAGCATATTTCAGATTTGGAGGAATTAAAATCTACAACATAAACATTTCCAATTCTAATGCCTACTAATACCACAGTATTATTTAAAGAAATATTGCAGGCAGTGTCAGTAAACCATACCTTGTATCCAGCATCACACATTTGACTTACAGAGATTAGGTTGTGCTTTAGTCCTGAGACATAAGCTACCTTCTTGAAGGTTACAGCTCCTATGGTGAAGCTGCCATACCCTTCAGTCTGTCCACAGCTGGAATCCCCAAATACAACTTTTGGTCCCAGCTTGGCTTTGAATCCTGACAGGTTCTTCTTCTTTCCTGTCATATGCTTTGAGCATCCACTATCCAGATACCATTTGTCATGTATGACTGGATAGGTCTTCACCTGCAGAAAGAACAGTTATACATTGTGGACCCAGGTTACCTTGGGTCCAGTATTCTTCACAAAAGAAAAACTAGATATAAAAGATTTTGCAGGCTTTGATTTATATCCTAAAGGTGTGATCTCCTAGGTGGGATAATCCATTCAGTTGAAGGATTAAACAACCTGGGGTGGTGATTAGGATTTGAAGTTCTGGAAGTTTGAAAATGATTTTCCAGCTTAAGTCCAGATCGTCGATCGATGTTCGACGATCGCAAGCCATATCGTCGATCATTTCCAGTATAGCTATATTCTGGATTCAACGATCGTCGATCACTGGTCGACGACTCAAAATGAGATCGTCGATCTCCTGCACCAAAGATATCATACTTGGTGAAGGTGTTCAGCGATCGTCGATAGTCGTTCGACGATTGGTTTGACGATCGTCGATTAATGTTCGACGATTTTTGTAAAGCTAGAAATTTTTTCTTCCTATTCTCTTTCTTAATCTTATTCTGAATTTTCTTGCATTTTTCAATTTCCTCAGTATTCTTTATTCCTGATTCAGAAACAAATTTTACTGGAGTGCTAAATCTCTCCTTTGTGAGGAGGATGGGTTCACTAGGTGTAGCACCTAAGCCTAGTTTATCATTACCAACCCTAGTGTTTGCTATACAGGTTATTTCAGATAATTTAAGGCTTCTGCCATTTAATTGTTCTTCTAACCTCTTAGATTTAGCTAGTTCTAACTTTAGGAATGTTACTTCTTCTTTTGAGCTCTCTAATTCCTTTTCTAATCTGATTATTTCAACACCTTCCATGTCTAGTTCCATTATTTTTAATCTAAGTGACTTAATTTCTTTTTCAGATAATAGTAAATCTAAACATAGAGTTTTAAATTTTATTTTGAACTCAGGAGATGAGAAATCAAATGAGTCGATTACCTGGTCCTCCATAAAGGAATCTTCTTCATTGTCTCCTTCTTCTTCAGAATTCTCTGCAGCTGACAGAGAGCTGCAGGCATCAATGGCCATGAGGCAGACCTCTTTGGCTTTCTTCTCTTCTTCTTCTTCTGAATCACTGGAGCTAGAGGAGCAGGTATCCTCTTCTGTTTCACTCCAGGTAGCAGCCACAAATCCCTTGTCCTTCTTCTTGTATTTGTGTGATGAGGACTTGGAGTGGTGCTTCCTGTATTCTTTCCCATGTTTCTTCTCCTTATACTTCTTCTCTGGACAATCTGGGGCAATGTGTCCAGGCTTGCTGCATACATAACAAATGATTTCTTTAGATGGAGTTTTGTCATACCTTGGCTTGTCCTCATGCTTGGAGAACTTCTTTCTGAGGTCTCTTCTTCCCATGTTGAAGAATCTCTTGGCAATGAGTGCCAGTAACTCCTCATTTGATTGACTTCCTTCAGAAGTCTCAGCAGCCTTAAGAGCTAGAGAATGCTCTTTCTTTATTGGAGTAGGAGTCTTCACTTCAGTTACAGCAGCCCTACTCTTTAAGGTTTGCTCATATGACCTGAGCTTTCCCAACAGAGCTTCTGTGGAGAGTTCCACAGTGTTTCTTCCATCCTTGATGGGCCATATCCTTGAGTCCCAAGAGATGGGAAGGCACATCAGGATCTTGTCATTGACTTCTGACAAGGTTATCTCCTTGTCTAAAGACCTCAGTTCACTTATTATTGAACTGAGTCTTGTGTACATGGTGTCAATGTCTTCAGCATCATCCTTCTTGAAGTTTTCATACTGAGAGGTGAGATTAGATCTCCTGTCCTTCCTCTCATCAGCTGAGCCAGCAACTATGTGGTTGAGGGAATCCCACATAGCTTTGGCTGAGGTACATTCAGCCAGCTTCTGGAATATCTCATCAGACATTGTCTGAGCTAGGATATTCATTGCTTTAGCATCAGCTGCTTTTGCCTTCTTGTAAGTTTCATTGTAGTCAGGTGGTGGCACAGCACTGAGGTCAGCAGAAGTGGAAGCAGCAGCAGGCCTAGCAGGTGGTCCTGTCAAAATAGAAGAAAAAATATCTTCATCAATAGAATTCATGTATAGTCTTATCCTGGCCTTCCATATGCCAAACTTGGACAAGTTGCATACAGGAGGTCTGGTGCTTGAATAATCCTTAGACTGGGCCATGTGTGAAAGTGTTTGTGAACTGTATCAGGAAACAACTTATCACAGGATCTTTTAACTCAGGTGTTAGCCTGTATGAACAGCTAACCTCCCTCTGATACCAATTGAAAGTGAGGGGATAAGTTGTAAACTACTCTAGAGGGGGGGTGAATAGAGTATTCAAAATTTTATGAACACTTAGTCAGCTCCCTTGGAGTTTATTTGCGGAATAGAAAATCTGATACTTGAACCCTAAGAGCCTAACACAGTGAAGTGCACAAGTGAAGAAGTTGACTGAAATTTCAGTTAACTACAAGCCTATCACAGCACCTAGCAATCCTAGGTAGTTCTATCACAGCCACAGAATAAAATGAATAAACAAGATAACCAGATGGACACAGGATATATAGTGGTTCCCTTTAAATAGGTACGTCCACTCTTCTACCACCCTGGTAGGAATCCACTACAGGTTTTTGCTAAGGTGCCCTGCCACCAATGATCTGATTCAGGTAGATCAAACAGACCCTTTGAGCTTTTGATAAGGATGCTCAACCACAGGTTGTTGATAAGGTGCCCTGTCACCAACGTTCACTTTTGAAGAGATGTGAACAAACTCTTTTTACAAAGGGGTTGAGAGGGTTAGATTATCTTCTCTATTTTAAATACAGATTAGAGAAGATTTGTGGATTCTCTAAAGAATCAAAGTCTCCCCCTGGCTCAGTGGAAGTCCAGGGAAAGCCTTTGCTTCAGGATGAAGGAGTTTCAGATAAACTGAAACTAAATCCTCAGAAATCTGAAGACTGATTTTTATCAAGTCTTAAGATTCTGGAACACTTGAAGCAGATCTTGAGCCTTTTCTGAAGTCTTTGAAAAACTCTAAGCAGATTGCTCAGGAGACTTGAGAATGGAAGATGATTGCTCTGGGCTTTTTGCTTCAGGAAAACTTTTCTTCTTCTTGTAAAGAGATGTTGAAGAAGTGCTCTGATGATGCTTGAGCGGATGAATAATTTTTCTCTGTGTCTGTTACTGTAACTTTTCTTAGAGCAGAAATCTCTTTTAAATATGTCTTCACGTTTTCCTTTGTAACGGCTCTATTGATTTGAATTCTCGAGCCCTGTAACAGATTATCTCAAAATAGAATATAGCAATAGGAATAGAATGGCCTATTAACTTTCTGTCAGTCCCAATAAGGAATAAAATAAGCGGGAAAGAAATCTCAGCATAAAGACGTACCTTTCTTGGAAATAGTACATAGTACCAACGGCTAGAAAACAGGCTGGAAAGATAAAGTCAACGCAATTTGTATAATAGGACAAAATGCTTTATCAAGAATACTGAATCCCGTAATTTATGTTTGACAGAATTTGTAAATAATTCATTTTGAATTTAAGCCATAATTTTAGCAACAAATAACTTTAGAGAATCTTTCTAACCACAAGCTAACACACTTGGAAATAAACCAAGGAATAGCATAAATATAAATAGATAAAATCAGACAGAAATCGTCGAACAGGGGTTCGAAGATCGTCGACCTGTTAACAAATCGTCGACCAATAGCAGGAATCTGTCGGACCAGAAATCGTCGACCAGAAATCGTCGACCAGAAAATAGATATCGTCGACTAAAGCAAAAAGTCTGATGACACAGAGATCGTCGAACATCTCATGATGTCGACGATTAAGGCAAAGATCTGTCGAGACAGAAATCGTGAAGCTAGAACACGATCGTCGATCTGTTGATGACAGATCGTCGACCAACCTTCAGAGCGTAGTAAGCTAGCTCTGAGATCGTCAACCAACGGTCGACGATAATTGTCTTGACTTCAACGATTCAATAGCCCTGCTATCGTCGATCAATGATCGACGATCGCGAGGCCTCGTTCGACGATAGTCGAACGGAAAAAGTCTCTTCCAAAACACATTCTAAAACTACCAGCCTAAACTCTAGGTCAGTTATATACTGCCCTAGGGAAACTAAACAAAGTCTAAACATGATCATATATCTTTATATGGATCAAGAGGGGCTGGAAAGGGATTACATAAGCCAAATCACATCTAGGGTACCAACATCTCCTTTTCTCTAAGCCACCAACTCTTTGCCAAACCCTTGAGCTGATAGGCGGCTATCATCACTCTTTGATCATCTAAAATACCGGGGTACGAGAACATCTCCTCCATGGAGATCAGCCAATCGTCTATGACCATGAAATCTGCCTTCCCATCGTAAGTAGGGGGGTTAAGTCTCTGAAACTGTGAGATAAATGCCATCTCTGCTGGCACCACTACTGGAAGTGTTAGGGGTACAGGAGGAGGAGGAACAGCTAACCCCCCTGCAAGGCCTTGCACTCCTTGAGTCTGCCCTGCCACAACTGCCACCAAAGACTGGATCAAGGCTCGCACCTCCACCATCTGCCTGCTCAAGGAATCGCTACTCTGTCGCAGGCTCTCGATTATCGCATCATTCTGCGCTCCCGATGACTCACCCTCAGATAGGGGGGTCGATCTTGTCGAAGGGCGTCTCGCCATCCTAAAATCATAGTAACCTTAGTAAGATCCTAGTACGACAGCTGCAACAAACCACAAGTACAGACAATACATACATAAATATGAACTTAAAGCTGCTAAACTTGCTCTGGGAGTTTATTTTTATAAGATTTGATGTTATGCCCTAACCTAGGATGGTTAACCACCACCATACTAACTCTTGTGCCTAGATCAAGAATGCATGACTTTATATTATTTTTGACTCGAAAACTCATGTGTGTACATATGTCATCCTGCCATTCTTTAGCTTGGCACGTTGTGCTTATGCAATGTTATGCTATGCTTGTTTGTGTTATGCATTCTATAAAAAAGCCCTAATGCATGTTATGAGCGGCGTACACATGAAAATGTTATGAATCCCATACTAAATAACATTTTCATGCAACAAAAAGAAAATGAGCTAGTCGCTGCCATGTGGTGAGGTTATGCATCCCATACTACATAACCCTCACATGTTGCCCCTATGATGGATCCATATACGCACACATATTATGCATCCCATAGTACATAATATGCCCCGTATACTTCATGTTATGCTATGAGTGTAGTGTTCGTGCTTTTACCAAGACGTGCTGATGACATATCGGTGTGTGAATGACATGTTGCTAAACTACTAATGCAATCAAAAGGGACGGTTGCCCGACTAACTTGTCAAGCAACCTCCCTATGATACTAACTGTCACAACCCGCATTTTCTCCGAGGAAAATAGACTATCATAGTAGGAGAAAACACGCGTCATGATGCCAGTTGAGCAGGGGATAACTGTCGACGCTCAGGCAAACCACTAACAACTATACTTTAAGAAAATTCCTAAGTTATATGATTAGAAAATCAGCTATATTTTTAAAGGCCGTATCCCTCGGCTCGGTGGATCACCTAGTCCACAATTTAAAAACTATACTTATATACTGCGGAAAATACTTTATTCAAGTTTGACATCCTAAAAGAGTGCATAAGTGTCCCCAGAGGACAACTTATACTGTGCAGGACCCTATTTTTGATTTATACTATATATATAGGAAAATGATCTTTTTACGTTATTTGGAAAATAGTGATGAGTTTTATAAAACATGCTGATCATGAGGAATACTTATAATAGTATTTTTAGGTTTAAAAGTAACTAGCAACTTAGCATAAATCATCCCAAGAGAAAGTAGACTAACTCCAGAATGGTAGCAGCAAAAAGTAACACATCTAGTATCAAGGTAAAACTACCAGTTGGCGCCAACAAACTGACACGAACCCACTGGCAAGTATGTATGTCTGTAAGAAAAACAGTAAAACTACCTCACAAGACCAAGGAAAAAATCTCCACAGTACGAGAGACCACCAGCAACAGTACAGCACAACTAGTTGTCTAATCGGCTACTAACCAGAACCTGAGGCATTCAAAGAAGAAAAGAATACCTCAGCAAGCTAAACAAGTAAAAAGCCGTATGGAAAAGTAAAGTTATAAGGTAAGCAAGAAGAGTAAACAAACCGAAACAAGCACCACTGTCCAAGGCAAGACAAAAGAAAAAGCACTAAGTGCGAGGAAACAACAACAACCCTACCCAAAAATAAATCCTGCAGAGTTTACCAGGCTACCATGAGCTCAAACATTGCAAATTTACAAAGGAAGAAATGTCTAACACCCTAAGTTGTGAGGTATGGTAGTAGCAAAAACAACACGGATCTGGGTTGGAGGCAAACTCAGTCCCCCAACCACCATTTCCAAGAAACAAAGCTCAGGGGTCTACATGTGAAAGCACTAAGGACCTCCCACCCCCTTGCCCAGCCCGTACCGAGAGCACGATAAAAGAAAAAGGGTGGCCTTGGCTAAATTACACAACACCTCCCCCATTAAGAGCTTCAAACCACCACTACTAACCACGAACCACGATTCGGCCTTTTTGGAAAAAAAAGAAAATAGCCGACAAGGAACCTCAAAATCAAGGAATTCACTCGGGGGAGAAAATCAAGGCAAGGGAAAAAAACATTGAGATGACTCAACACGGCATGGAGTTGAGTGAGCCCCACTCACTCAATGCCTAAAAAGACGGTGGTGTTGAGTGAGCTAGCCTCACTCAATGCCAAAACAGCAATGGCATTGAGTGAGGTTCACTCACTCAACACCTTCTGCAACACTGGCTGTGGCGTTGAGTGAGCTAACCTCACTCAACACCAAAACAGCTATGGCGTTGAGTGAGGTCCACTCCCTCAACGCCTTCAGCAAGGCAGGTTGTGGCGTTGAGTGAGCTAACCTCACTCAACGCCAAAGCATCTATGGCGTTGAGTGAGGTACACTCCCTCAACGCCTTAGCACTTAACCGCAAAACCCAACTATGGCGTTGAGTGAGTCCACCTCTCTCAATGCCAAAACAGCTTTGGCGTTGAGTAAGGTCGACTCATTCAACGCCAAAGTACTTAGCCGCAAAAACAAACTGCAGCGCTGAGTGCGCCCACTATTCTCAACGATAGAACGGCTTTGGCGTAGAGTGATGTCGACTCACTCAGTGCCAAAGTACTTACCCGCAGGAAAGGGCTGCGGCGTTGAGTGAGACCGCCTCACTCAGTACCTAAACCGCCATGGTGTTGAATGAGGCCCACTCTCTCAATGCCATCCGGAAGAGGTCGGCGGGAATGCAGATCGATTCTCGCCGAATCGGCGGGAATGCAGATCGATTCTCGTCGAATCGGCGGGAATACAGATCGATTCTCTCCGAATCGGCGGGAATCACTAACGATTCTCGTCGAAGTCGGCGAGAATCAATTAGTGATTCCCGTCGATTTTGACTTATAAGAATTTCTCACTCAAGGCCACACTACTTAGCCGCAAAAGAATAGATCAAGGGGCAATGGCGTTGAGTGTGTGCACCACACTCAACGCTAAGTTCCAGCAGCCCGGGCGTTGAGTGTGTGCACCACACTCAACGCCACGTCCAAGCAGACCCGGCGTTGAGTGTGTACACCATACTCAACGCCAAGCTCTGAATCCTCCATCGCTAACTCCAACAAGTCAATTCCTGTAGTAATATAAATCTAACAGCAAAACACGTTTCTAGGGTTATAATGAGGACTAGCACAATTTTTCGAGTTAAAGCTTCTAACTCCTACCCTACTACAGCTACGACACAGGAAAATGCTAACCTAACCCTTACTTCCTTCCCCGGCCCGAGAACAAACAAGCTACAGCGAGGGAAAAAAGAACAGAGAACATACACGGCTATTTTGGGCAAGGTTCTGTACAGGGAATTTTCTAACATCAAGCTTAGGCATCATGACCAATTCTTGCACAGGAAAAGAGAGCATCTATTGTACAGGAAAGGAAACTGACTATGGCTAAAACAATGCTCGGTTGTATCAAATAGGCTAACTGGGCATAAAAGAAAACAGGAAAACTAAATTGCAAGGGCAAGAGTACCACTTGCCTAGATTTCAAGCGGAGCTTGGTCGGCCTCCCTTATCCTCACTCGGTACCAATAGCAGCAACACCTAAAGCAGAAATCTGGAGCTTTAATGGCGGAAACGGACAACCCTAGAGAATCGAGACCCCTAAAAACACCACGAAAACTGAATTTCTTTCGTAGGAATGAAGGTCTAGGCGAGAGCAATCCAAATCCGCTTTCGGAATCGAATTCCGTCCATAAACGCTCCCGAAATCGGCGTCCGAAGGTAGCATTTCCGGCAGTTTCTTCGCTTCTTTTTGCGAACACGCGCAGACTGGTTTGGTCTTTTGGGAAGATGAACAGGAGTGGTTTTCCTCTTAAGTCTATCCTATCCTATATATAGCATCCCCTTAATCTTAATTAACTAATCAATTAATTAAGGCTAAAAATAACAACGCAAAACCGCCAAGCATCCGCACCCTTTCATAAAAAATAATATTTAATATAATATTTATTAAATGGCTTTATTTTTCATAAAATACAAAACGACGCGAAAACCGAACATCCTCGGAATTCGACGAAATTCGCACCGTAGCTAAATATCCACGCTACGAACACAACGGCAAAGTCGAAATTAACTTTTGACGAACAGAACTCGAGTTATACTCATCCAAAGCAAAAAAACAAGCATTCCCTCAGAGGCCACACCGGATCACCCAAAATGACTCGGCTTGCTAGGGAGATCTTATCAATATGCTACAAAATGTGCTACTCAGTTATAAGGAGTTAAGACCACACTCCACAGATGACTGATGAACATTTTCACTAAGCCTAACCTTGATGCGGAGTCATTCTACGTTTTATCATAACTATGTAGATGGGCATAAGCTAGATTGAATTATCTTTCAGGCAAGTGCACCTATCAATCATAGTATAAGAGAAGCTTACATCTCGTATTGTATTCCACAGGGTCCTTTCAACTACTTGTACTCACTCTCACTCTGTTATCATACCTACATTTAAAATTTCGTTCTAACATAGATTAATCCTAACTATGACTACTTGGATAAAAAATTGTATTGGAGAGTTACAAAAATAATTTCAAGCCGAAAGTTAAAGGCGTTCAATGAACATCATCATTTTATGTAATCATGAAATAACATGTAACGACCCCATCTGTTACATGACGTATAATAGAAGGTCTGGTCGGGGCCCCACACTATATGCCACAAATAGACAGTGAGGTCACAGGATAATACCAAACCAAACACGAATCCTAACTCAGAGCATGCTAGCGGAAGCTTTAAGTTGTAATTTGAACTCTAACCAGGAATGTCCAATATATAAACCACTGTTATATATATAACCACGGAATGTACAATAACTATATCGAGTTTGGCCTTAAGGCCTTACAGTTCCTTTTTCCATACAGTATGGTTTACAAACCTCGGCGCGCAGGCCGGCCATACATGAGTCAAAGAAAACAAGCAAAAACATTCGCTTAGCCTTCAAGGGCTAGCCGCAGCAGCAGCAGCAACAGCAGTAGGGCTTCAGCCCTTCATTTACCACTTGGCTCTCCAGCACCTGCATAGGGACAATCCACCCAAACGGTGGCAAATAATGCAACGGTCAGCATTCGCTGACCCAATTATAACAATCCTACCCCTTTCTCGGGGCATTAACATTCTTCCCTGCATAGCATGGCATCATCATAAAGCAACTATGTGCGCGCAGGCACATTCAAGCCATCACAACCATCGGCCACACGGCCCGACAGTCCGTGCACTCAGGGCACATTCTTGGTGTACCGGAATACCAGGGTCAACACCACCGTCTACACGGTATTTGAGCATTCTAGTCTTTCCGGCGCGCGGGCCTAAGACTCTCATTAGGCGCTCCAACCAAACCCATAACCAGGCTTCCATGTCGGACGGACCTAACGCAGGTACGGATCAGCCACCCCCCGTTGCTCAAGTCGCCGTGCCACCTCGAATACGGAAGTATCCATGGCAATTTATAGGCGCGGGTCGGTTTCACCATTCCTGTTCGGCAATCTGCCTTTTCATCGAGTTGCAGCCCAACGGCTCAACCGCACACAAAGTGGCAACGCACGGCCACAAGAGTTGCATCCAACCCTCTTCATTTCCTGGACTTCATCCAGTACTTCCTGCTGCACCAAGCCAACAGGTAGGCACAAGGCAAACAAGCCATAATCACGGATCCTTCTCCGATATGCAAACAAGCATCACCAATCCAGACCATGTCCAGATGGGCTTCACACAGCATGCCTAGATCCGTACTCCAATTCGGGACTCTAATAAGGGGGACTTCACATATCTACCCCAAGGGACACCACAACCCACCGCACAATCGCGGGGAAGGGTTTTCCCTATGCAATGCAGAAAAGAAGGACTTCACATGTCCAAGAAGGGAGATCGTTACCCTTGTCGATCTCTTGGGAGCCATCGAAAACTAGCCGATGAGAAAGAACCGCAACAGCTTTGCCTTCACAACGCTGGCCTCGGATCACGAATCGGACCACGGGAGCTCCACCGATCGCTTGATCTCCTCCTCCTTCTTATTCCTCCTCTCTCTTTCTCTCTTCCTTAATGAAATGAAGAATGACTTTCTTCATCAGCCTCTGCTGTTTAAATCCAGCCAGGAATCACCTGAGCCCTTGGATCCAAAGAGAGAACTTAAACGACCACGATTTGCCCAAAAACACACATTTTTGCCTGACACGGCCTGTGACACGCCCGTGTCACAGGCCGTGTACCCTTAAGCGGCACACGCGGTATTCGTACCGACTGATATTTACCAGAACACGGGCATCGACACGCCCGTGTCGTACCTGACACGCCCGTGTCAGTCATGAGACACGCCCGTGTCCCCCTGCTTCATCGAGCTCCAAACTCAACCAGCAGTACACGGGTAGGCACACGGCATCGGACACGCCCGTGTCCAATCTGACATACCCGTGTTCAAGGCTTGGTTCCAGGCCGTGTAATCTTCTAACTCAGAACGCATTTTATTTGAGTGACATGCCCTGGGACATGCCCGTGTCCCAGGCTGTGTACCCCCGACACGCCCTGGGACACGCCCGTGTCCCAGGCCGTGTAAAATGACCTGCACCTCAAAACCATTTTTGAGTCTTTTTGGGGTGTTACAATCCTCCCCCCCTTAACAAAATTTCGTCCCGAAATTTGCACAGTAAGGAAACAAGAACCAACAATGCTATAACTTGATAACTCTGTTATAAAAAGAGGTACACGGTCTACAGCTTATCCAAACAACTCGGGAAATTCAGCTCGCATGGTCTGCTCTCGCTCCCATGTTAGCTCTTCACGGCCACAATTGTCCCATCGGACCTTGACCATCCCGATCACTTTGTTCTGCAACTGTTTCTCGGCTCGATCCTCGATCCGAATGGGTCTAACCCTCGTCGTTAGCCCATACTCGACCGGTACCCGATCATTCTCCACTACTTGAGCTGGATCCGTCATCGCCTTACGAAGGACTGAGATGTGAAATACATCATGTAATCCACCCAAGTCTGCTGAAAGTGCTAGTCGATAAGCAGCTTCCCCAACTCGCTCCACCACCTCAAATGGACCAAGATACCTCGGACTTAGCTTTTTCAAACGCCGAATCCTGGACACGCCTTTGAAGGGTTTGATCTTCAAATATACCCAATCACCCACCGCGAACTCCACGTTCCGATGTTTGGCATTGTAGTACTTTGCTTGACGATCTTGGGCTATCAATAGCCTCTCCCGAATAGAGCGTATGAGAGAGGTAGCTTCTTCGACTTCCTTTTTCCCACTCAGCTTAGATTCGCCTGCTTCTGCCCAAGCTAACGGTGTACGGCATTTACAACCATATAAAGCCTCAAATGGTGCCATACCGATGCTCGCTTGGTAGCTATTATTATAGGCAAATTCGACAAGAAAAATAATCTTCCCATCTCTTACCAAAGTCTAGGGCGCACATGCAGAGCATATCCTCCATCGTCCTGTTGGTTCGTTCAGTCTGGCCATCCGTTTGGTGGTGAAAGGCCGTACTAAACGCCAATTTTGTACCCAACATTTGATGAACTAGCCGCCAATCATTCGATGTGAATCGCCCATCACGGTCACTAACGATGCTCCGAGGCACACCGTGCAGTCGAACAACCTGCTCCACATAGAGCTTGGCCAAGGTTTCCACTGAATCGTCTCTTCTGTTTGGAAGGAAGTGCGCCACTTTTGTCAACCGGTCCACAATGATCTCGGCAACCCATGCACGAAATCCATCGAAATGTCATCGAACTTCCACTCCGGAATGGGTAACGACTTCAGGAAACCGCCAGGCTTCTGGCATTCCGCTTTCACCAATGCACAAGTATGGCATTCCGCCACATAACGTGCTACATCTTTCTTTAATCCGGGCCACCAGAACAGCTTTTTCAGATCTCTGTACATCTTTGTGCTCCCTGGGTGAACTGAGTACTTTGCAAAGTGAGCTTCGTACATCAACTCTTCCCTCAATTTACCCACACTTGGGACGCACACTCGACCATTTCTTCGTAACAAACCGTTATCCCAAGAGAATTGGTCATCCGGCCCATCTTGAGCATAGCGCTGGAGACTTTCATCAAGCTCCGTTGCTCGCCGAACTCTGTCCGTAAGGTCATATTGAACCTCCGTCCAGTTCAAGCATGCATCGGTCGACGAACCCTTGTCAACATAGGATATCTCCAATGCTTCCAATTCCTGGATTAAACGCTGATCATGCCTCTGCAACCAGCTTGCCCGTACCGGAGTCTTCCGACTCAAAGCATCAGCGACCACATTTCCCTTCCCGGGTGTATAGTGAATCTCGAAGGTGTATTCCCCAAGGAACTCCATCCATCTTCGTTGTTGTATATTCAGATCCTTCTGATCCAACAAATACTTTAGGCTTTTGTGATCTGTATAGATATCCACTTTAACGCCATATAAATAGTGCCGCCACAACTTGAGCGCAAAGATTACCGCCGCCAACTCCAAATCATGGACGGGGTAATTCCGCTCATGCACTTTCAACTGGCACGAGCCATAAGCAATCACTTTCCCAAACTGCAGAAGAACGCAGCCTAAGCCGCTCCCAGAAGCATCACTATAGATCTCATAGCCATCTGTACCACATAGCGATGTCAACACAGGCGTCGTGGTCAAACGACTCTTCAAGTCTTCAAAAGCTCGCGCGCACTCCAGCGTCCAAATGAACTTTTGATCTTTTCTCGTCAACGTGGTCAGAGGTAAAGCAATCCGTGAGAAGTTTTCCACAAACCGTCTATAGTAGCCCGCAAGTCCAAGGAAGCTCCTGACCTCGGCCACTGAAGACATCACTGGCCAATCCCGAATGGCACTTATCTTCAACGGATCCACCGCGATACCCTCTCCACTTACCACATGGCCTAAAAAGGCTACTGAAGAGAGCCAGAACTCACACTTTGAGAACTTGGCATAAAGCTTATTCCTCCGCAGGGTATGCAAGACCAACCGCAAATGGTTTGCATGATCCTCTTCTGACTGAGAGTATACTAAGATGTCATCGATAAACACAATTACGAACAAATCCAAGTACTCTCGGAACGTTCGATGCATTAGGTCCATAAATACCGAAGGCGCATTAAATAGGCCAAACGGCATTACCGTGAACTCATAATGACCGTAGCGTGTTCCAAACGCTGTCTTGGGAATGTCACCTTCCCTAATCCTCAGCTGATAATATCCCGATTTCAAATCCAATTTGGAATAGACCGTTGATCCTGCCAGCTGATCAAAGAGGTCATCAATCCGTGGGATCTGATATTTGTTTTTTCCTCCGTCAGCTTATTCAATTCGCGGTAGTCAATACATAACCGTAAACTACCGTCTTTCTTTTTCACAAATAGAACAGGCGCTCTCCAAGGTGACATACTTGGGCGTATATATCCCTGCTCCAACAACTCTTGCAATTGGACTTTCAACTCAGTCATCTCTTTTGGCGCGACGCGATATGGTGAGCGGGCCACAGGTTTCGCACCTGGCACCAACTCAATAGAGAAGTCAATCTCCCGCTGGGGTGGTAACCCAGGAAGATCTTTAGGAAACACATCGGCAAACTCTGACACAACCAGAACTTCACCGACACTGGCCTTTGGCTCAACAGCCTGAATTAGCGTGAAGAATAACTCCGCGCCCTTCCGAACAGCATTGACGGCTTGGAGCGCAGACAACAAAGTCCCGCCAACTCCTCGCATGCCAGCGAACTTCGTCACAAGTCCGGTATTCTGGCCCAGTGTGATCTCCTTGGAGTTGCAATCAATAAAGGCACGTTGCTCTGAGAGCCAGTCCATACCAAAGATCACATCAAACTCCGATAACGGTAGCACCGCTGCACTTAAACCGAAATCCCGACTTCCTATTTGAACATCCACATCGCAAGCCCTATCCGCAAGCATCACACAGCCATTCGGCAATAGCACCCTTGTACTATCAACCGTCACATGACTCGGCACCCCAATTCGAGATACGAAGTCCTCAGACAGAAAAGAATGCGAAGCACCCGTATCAAATAGGGCTCTCGCCAAATTATTCCGAATCAGGACAAAGCCTGCAGCACACACGCATCATGCACAAGCTATACATAACCAAAAGCAATATCACTTAAGCAAGTAAGCTATATTCACTCGTACCTGTGACGACGTCACTTTGCTTAATCGCCTCCTGCTGGCCAAGCTGATAGATTCGGGGCTGTGCCTGAGACGCAGAGGAATCAACCACCGCTTTGCCCTTCTCAGCATAAGACGCACCCGTCTTCTTTTCCCCTTTGGGCTGAACAACCCGACAGTCACGGGCTATATGCCCCACTCGGCCACAGTTATAGCATGTACGAGAATCCGGCCTTGATGTCGCCCCCGACACAACGGTCGTAGTCACTTGCCCAGACGGCTTGGACCTCTTGCCCCCTTTCTTCTGGTAGAACGATTTGCTCGGGCGAGGTGCTTGAACCTCTGGCTTCGACACAACCAAGCCCTTGTTCCCCTGCACCCGCCGCATGTTCTTCTCCAACGCACATGCAGTATCAACCAACGCCTGAAACCCTTGGTTCACTGAACTCGAAAGCAGGAACCTCAACTCATCCCGCAATCCTTCATAGAACCTATTCGTTTTCCTTTGGTCATCCGCAAAGATTGTTCCCGCATACCGCCCCAACCTGGTAAACTCATGCAAGTAGATATCCACACTATCATCTCCTTGCTTTAACCGTTGGAACTCATTTTCCATGGCAATGCGTTGCGCCGCTGGGACATGCTTCGCCAGAAATATTCGAGAGAACTCCTCAATCGACACTTGCGTTAATTGCCTGCCCGCCAAATGGTGTACCTCAACCTCGTCCCACCACAACCGTGCCTCGCCTTCAAGCATGAAGGTGTCCAAGGTGACCTTTAGAGTTTCCTCTGCCCTGATCGCTGTCATGATCCGCTTGACACGCGATAACCAATCCTCTGCCTGCGTTGGGGATCCCAGTCCCGTAAATGTAGGCGGACTGAAGCTCATGAATTACTTCAACTGTCGGTCAGCTGCTTGTGGATCTACAGCCTCAACCGGCTCGGGTCTTACAACAACACGAACTGGCTCGACTGCCGGCTGCGCTTGCCCGGTCGGCTGAATCATGGCAAATAGCGCCTCAGCAACTAAGCGAACAGTTTCCGCAGATGGAGGAGGTGTTGGCACCTCAGCTAGTGCCGCACTCTCATCAGAGCGCTGGGGCTCAGACTGCCCAGCACCACTACGCGTCACCTATAGGTGGACAAGACACACATTAGCGATCGTATGCAAGCAAAACAACACAAAAAGGAACGCGCAGATTCCTCAAACAAGATTATGTACATTCCTTAGTGGACATTCCAGAGTTCATTAGCGTTACAGCAGGGCGGACAAACACGCGCTCGCCACCCCACAAAAGAATTCGACCACGAATTCAAAAGAGGAAGACCGAACGAAGCTGATACCAAAATGTAACGACCCCATCCGTTACATGACGTATAATAGAAGGTCCGGCCGGGGCCCCACACTATATGCCACAAACAGACGGTGAGGTCACAGGATAATACCAAACCATACACGAATCCTAACTCAGAGCATGCTAGCGGAAGCTTTAAGTTGTAATTTGAACTCTAACCAGGAATGTCCAATATATAACCACTGTTATATATATAACCACGGAATGTACAACAACTATATCGAGTTTGGCCTTAAGGCCTTACAGTTCCTCTTTCCATACAGTATGGTTTACAAACCTCGGCGCGCAGGCCGGCCATACATGAGTCAAAGAAAACAAGCAAAAACATTCGCTTAGCCTTCAAGGGCTAGCCGCAGCAGCAACAACAACAGCAGTAGGGCTTCAGCCCTTCATTTACCACTTGGCTCTCCAGCACCTGCATAGGGACAATCCACCCAAACGGTGGCAAACAATGCAACGGTCAGCATTCGCTGACCCAATTATAACAATCCTACCCCTTTCTCGGGGCATTAACATTCTTTCCCTGCATAGCATGGCATCATTATATAGCAACTATGTGCGCGCAGGCACATTCAAGCCATCACAACCATCGGCCACACGGCCCTACAGTCCGTTCACTCAGGGCACATTCTTGGTGTACCAGAATACCAGGGTCAACACCACCGTCTACACGGTATTTGAGCATTCTAGTCTTTCCGGCGCGCGGGCCTAAGACTCTCATTAGGCGCTCCAACCAAACCCATAACTAGGCTTCCAAGTTGGACGGACCTAACGCAGGTACGGATCAGCCACCCCCCATTGCTCAAGTCGCCGTGCCACCTCGAATACGGAAGTATCCATGGCAATTTATAGGCGCGGGTCGGTTTCACCTTTCCTGTTCGGTAATCTGCCTTTTCATCGAGTTGCATCCCAACGGCTCAACCGCACACAAAGTGGCAACGCACGGCCACAAGAGTTGCATCCAACCCTCTTCATTTCCTGGACTTCATCCAGTACTTCCTGCTGCACCAAGCCAACAGGTAGGCACAAGGCAAACAAGCCATAATCACGGAGCCTTCTCCGATATGCAAACAAGCATCACCAATCCAGACCATGTCCAGATGGGCTTCACACAGCATGCCTAGATCCGTACTCCAATTCCGGACTCTAACAAGGGGGACTTCACATATCTACCCCAAGGGACACCACAACCCACCGCACACTCGCGGGGAAGGGTTTTCCCTATGCAATGCAGAAAAGAAGGACTTCACATGTCCAAGAAGGGAGATCGTTACCCTTGTCGATCTCTTGGGAGCCATCGAAAACTAGCCGATGAGAAAGAACCGCAGCAGCTTTGCCTTCACAACGCTGGCCTCGGATCACGAATCGGACCACGGGAGCTCCACCGGTGGCTTGATCTCCTCCTCCTTCTTCTTCCTCCTCTCTCTTTCTCTCTTCCTTAATGAAATGAAGAATGACTTTCTTCATCAGCCTCTGCTATTTAAATCCAGCCAGGAATCACCTGAGCCCTTGGATCCAAAGAGAGAACTTAAACGTCCACGATTTGCCCAAAAACACACATTTTTGCCTGACACGGCCTGTGACACGCCCGTGTCACAGGCCGTGTACCCTTAAGCGGCACACGCGGTATTCGTACCGACTGATATTTACCAGAACACGGGCATCGACACGCCCGTGTCGAACCTGACACGCCCGTGTCAGTCATGAGACACGCCCGTGTCCCCCTACTTCATCGAGCTCCAAACTCAACCAGCAGTACACGGGTAGGCACACGGCATCGGACACGCCCGTGTCCAATCTGACACGCCCGTGTTCAAGGCTTGGTTCCAGGCTGTGTAAACTTCTGACTCAGAACGCATTTTATTTGAGTGACACGCCCTGGGACACGCCCGTGTCCCAGGACGTGTACCCCCGACACGCCCTGGGACACGCCCGTGTCCCAGGCCGTGTAAAATGACCTGCACCTCAAAACCATTTTTGAGTCTTTTTGGGGTGTTACATAACAAAACTATCAAATTCATTGTATTGTAAAGGGTTAAACTAATTATCAAATTCTCTCTCAAGCAATTTGAAATTTAAATCTAAGTTAAGTAAATCTTCTCTCGAACAATTTACAATACTCAAATTTGCATTGAATGAAATACCCTATCTACTACATAGATTCATGGAACTTTTATCTCTAAAATACCATAATTCCATCATTTCGTATTCTAATTTTCCAAGAAACATATCTCTCGATCATGAATTTTAGATTACAAAGAGAAATAACACATAAATATGAAGATTTAACCATCATCCAAAGAATCCAATTTCTCAATCTAGACATTTGGAATTCATGTAAAAGTAAATAATCATTCATAACAAGGATAATCCTCAATGTTTGCAAACCCATATATGAATAAAATACCGTGAAATTGATTAAAACAAGAAGATACATGATTACTAATTTGTTCAAACACATTGTTCATGAAAATTAAAAGATAAATAAAGTTGGATTACTAAGAGAGATACAAGATTAAATGAGATAAATTAAAGAATAAATGCATACGAATATCTCCTTCAAGCCTTCCTTCTCTTGGGTGCTCCACTTTCGTTCTCCAGAAAATCTCCAAACAAAATTGATTTAAAAGTCCATAATACAATTTTTCTCCAGGTTTTTATAGTCTCATAGCAAACATGGTCGAACACGGGTTCCGACACGGCCGTGTCGGCAGTTCCAAGGCAGTTCCACATGAGCAGACGTGTTTGGTCATGGGCCGTGTTGGATGACACGGGTACTGACACGGCCGTGTTGGAGAACACGGCCGTGTTGTTCTTCATGTTCTTCGGACACGGGTAGGCCGGATTTAATTCTTCAATTTGTACCGAAAAGGACACGGTCTGGACACACAGGCGTGTTCAAACCCGTGTGAACAAATAGTTCCAGCTAGGATAGAACACAGGTAGGCACACGGGCGTGTTCCTACCCGTGTTCGACCAATTCTTCTGCTTTGATCAGCCCTCCTGGTCCCGTCAACTCCCCTGTTTGCTCCAAGACTTTTAGTTCCACTGATTAGTCGTACTTGCATTAGAAAAATGACGTAGTAAGTGGGGAGTTCAATACATAAAATAGTAAAGACTCTAACCTATGCTCTACTATTCATGACAATACCAATTCTCAACTATTTTGCGCAATTACTTGAGTAAAGATGTAGAAAACAGTGGACATGATTACAATTATGATAGTCAGAATCTATCATAATTGTTCTCATCAAATACCCTCATACTTGAGTGTTTGCTTGTCCCTAAGCAAACTAATTCAAACAATTGAGTTACCGATACATAATTCTTCTTCCGCACACTGATTGTTTTGAATTCAAATAGAAATTTGATGTTGTAATTGTATAGGAAATAGTATAGCAGACTTTTCTAAATATAACTTTTTCTTAAAAATTCCTCCAATACATATCTTAACTATTTTTCGCTCTTTCTTAGAATTAGGATTATAGTTATCCATTACTATTGTAAGGAGAAAAGAATAATCTTAATAACATATGCATTAGTATTTCAAAACTTAAACATACCCCTATTGATAATCATACACTTTCCTTTACACCCCCTCTCCATAGCACTAATGAGAATTAGTAAAGTTGGATCCTTAGGACTTGTATGGTGGTGTAACCTTTTTGGCTTAGGATAGGTAATTATAGGTGGGTTAAGCAAAAAAAAAATATTTTCTTCGATGGGTTTTTTTTAAAGCTTTCTTTGCACACCTAGATCACAATTGAGCCCTTGGTATGGTCAATACCTTAACAAACATTGATATTCTACGAGCACCCCCAGACTTTGCACGTATTATACTTCCCATATTTTTTTTGAAGATAGATACTCTATATATTTTTTCTTTGTTTCTTAAACAAAGATCCATAGTAGGGATCATTCTGAATGGGTGCAAAGTCACACTCACTCAGGCCACATATCACTATGTTTTTGTTTTTAGGGACTTCATAGTAGGGATCATTCCGAATGGGTGCAAGTGTACACGCACTCAGGCCACATATCACTATGAAAATTCATTTCATGACGAACTCAATGATAGGTGTGCTACTAGGTGAGGATTTGCCTTGGTGAATTTTAAAGTTGGAATATCACAAAAATATAGGGATAAGGTCCAAATTGGGTGAGCAAGGGTATAATGTTTAAGGTTTTGGGATGTGAACGGCTCAAGCTATCCAAAAGGAGGCCTAAGTCATTTCCACCTGATAGTTTTACTTTCAAGACAACCTAAACACCTAGAGGGGGGGTGAATAGGTTCTAATTTCTTGTTTATAAATCTAGGCAGAATTCAATTACAACTTAAGACATCTAGCACAGCATTCACAGATAATTAAGCATCACAGATTGCACAATGTTTTATAGTGGTTCCCCAAGGTCTAGGTACATCCACTTTCCCCCTTCACCTATCTAGCAATAAGCTAGATTCGGCCAAACTTCCACTATACTCAGATCCTCAGATCCTACAGCTCAGAACCAGGATAGGTTCCTACAACTCAGGCTCAACAACCCTACCTCAGCCTTGCCTCAAGGCCTACCACTCAGAGAATAACTTTCTCCTACACTCAGGAAAATAGCCCTACCACTCAGAGATCACCTCTCCTACACTCAGCCTTTATAACATAGGCTTACAACTCAGATCTATGTAAACAGATCCTACAGAAATTTAGAAAAAGATATTTTATGTCTTGCCTTTGTTGAGAGAGAAGAGGACAAGACACTTCTTGATCAGCTGATGAAATCAACTGAATCTGAGCTTTCTTCAAAGCTTCTTGAATCTGAACTTAGCTGAGTTGATTTCCAAACAGCTTCTTGAGAAACCACTGATGGCTTCCTTCTTCTTCTTCAAGATGACTGGATCTCCCTCTATCCAACACCTTTACTGATACTTCAGACTTCTTCTTCTTAGACCTTCTGATGAAGATCTTCTTTTTCACTTTCTTGAATTTAAACTTCAACAGGATCGTAATCCTTCTGTTTCTTCTTCTTAGATCTTCTTCTATAATTTTTCTTAGCTTAGCTGCTCTTTAATTCCTTCTGAATGTGTCTATTTATAGACTTTCTTCATGGTAACCGGCTGATCCGATTTCTAAACTGTTTTCTGACAGGTCTGACAGCTTCAGTTAAACGGTGGCAACCCACAGCTGTCAAGTCTTCAAACAGTTCTTGTACCTTAGCCTTGGACAGCAAAATGTCGAGACAGTCAGTTAGAAAGTATCGAGACCAATCTGTCTATCTGTGTCGACACAAGTGATTTTGGTGTCGACACAGTCTTTGATGATGTCGACTAAGTTGCCTTTAAGTCGACACAGCTTCTTCAGAAAATAACTTGGTCTAGACTCTGCAGTGTGTCGACACAAGTCCTGTGTGTCAACACAGTTGTTGTAGATTCAGAACTCAGCATGTGTTGACTCAGCCTTCAGGTGTCGACACAGCAATCTTCAATCCTGCCAAAATGTGTCGACTCTGTCTTCTGGTGTCGACACAAGCATAGTCGACTTCTGCCAATATGTGTCAACACAGTCTTCTGGTGTCGACACATCCACCCAGTGTTGACACAGTTGTGGTCGACTATCTTCTTCTGTGAGTCGAATATCTTTCTCTGGTCGACTATCTTTCACTAGTCGACTATCTTTCACGGTGTCGACTAACCTTCTCTGGTCGACTATCTTTCACGGTGTCGACTAACCTTCTATGGTCGACTATCTTTCACGGTGTCGACTAACCTTCTCTGTGTCGACACGTATATTCTGAAGTGTCGACACAAATATTCTGAAGTGTCGACACAAATATTCTGAAGTGTCGACATGTGGACTTAGAATATTTTTCTGCATTCTTTAATACTTCTTCACCTGCACATGTCAACTCAAAACAACATCAAATACACCTTGATGTATATCATTGAGCTAAGTTGGGCTTCTTCAAATCAGGTACACATTTTTCAATGTACCCAACAATCTCCCCCTATTTGGAGAAGTCATAACCCTTATAGCCAATGATATACACCATTTACAAAAAGTATAATCTGATGATATATGACATAACAGGAATACTTAATATAAACAAAACACAAAAACAATCCATCACAGAATGAACATTATATGATACCAACCAATATTTTGTTTATAACTTGATAATGTTTGAATACAGAGATTTACATTTAATGATTTAATCAAAACATTACAAAATACTTTGAAAGAACTAAAGATTAAGACTGATCAGGCTCTTTAATGACAATTCCTTTGCCAGACAGAACTTGAGCCTTCACAGGAGCTTCAGAATCTTCAGCTGGCTTCTTGCCTTTT
This sequence comes from Platanthera zijinensis, assembly GCA_039513925.1. Taxonomy (NCBI): domain Eukaryota; kingdom Viridiplantae; phylum Streptophyta; class Magnoliopsida; order Asparagales; family Orchidaceae; genus Platanthera; species Platanthera zijinensis. The sequence goes on from CM077086.1 coordinate 74,919,284, forward strand.
AGATCAGCCTTCTTCTTTGCTTCTTCCTTGAGCCTTTGCCTTTCAAAATAATGAAAGGGCTTTGGGAAGTACTTGCTTATCTCCTGAGCATCTGAAGGCAGCCTACCCAGCTTGGCTTTTCTTCTAAACTGTACAATGGCCTCTTGCCTGGCTTCATACTTCTGCCATTCCATCTCATTGTACCACTTGCCTCTTTCCTGCACTTGGTCTTTGACAGCCTTCCATGCAGTGAGTATTATATTTCTGGAAGTAGGACTCCACTGCTCAAAGTCTGGCTTAAGTTCAGCCTGCTCTCTAAACCTTTTCTTAGATAGAAGAGCATCTTGCTGGTCTTTCAAAGTAACCTCAAGCTTATCAACCTTCCCAATAACAATATTAGTAACCTCCTTTGGAGGACTATACATCCCTTGAACCTGCTGATCAATCATATCATAATCTGGAGGGGGATAAATTGACTTGGGCAACCTCAGGTTGATTGCCTTCAAGTAGACTTGTTTGTATTCCTGACTCAGCCACCATAGCATCATCACACAATGGGGGATATCCCAATGTGGCTCGAATACTATTGGTCACCCATTTGGAGTGCTCTGAGCCTGCATGAACTAGCATCCTCTCCCCCTTTATGGCTTCTCTAGAAACATGATCTCTGAGATCTTCCTTTTGAAATCTGATTTGGCCATCCAGATAATTGACACCCTCTTTAAAAAATGGTTTTAACTTTTGAAGCTTGTCAGATATTTCTTTTTGAGAGGTAGTGATTGCAGTCTTAACAGAAGCAATAGCAGCTTGAAAGTTCTTATCAAATTCTTCCATTTCTTTTGTTCTATCTGCAGGCAGGCCTGGAACAATCTTTTTCAATTCCTCTATTATCTCATGATGAGATTCAGTTAAATTATCATTCATTCTAAACTGATTTTCCAAGACATAGCTTTGCTTTAAAGCAATGTCATCCACCTTAGGGATGATAGTCTGTTGTTGTTTTGCCAGATATACCACTGCATTACCTCCCTTATGGAAGCAATCTGTCATTTCCTTCTTATGCATATTGAACTCAAACCTAATTGATTTTATATCTTGAGCTAAGTCAAACTGCAGAGACTTGTTGTTCTCATCAACATATTTTTCAATGGCTACCCTGTGTTCATCCAATTTCACTTGCAAATCTACCAAGAATTTGTTATAATCAAAGTCAGAAGGAGTGTGATGTGCTGTAGACTGTAGAGCCTGCTTATAGCTCTTGCTCCTTCTCTGAAAGACCATAAGTTTTCTCTTTTTAGCCACCCTAGCTTCTTCAGTCTCTGAATCAGAAGTGCTATCAATTTGAACTCTTTCTTTGGGAGGAGGAGAAACAGCTGCTTCAGTGCCATGTTGTACAGTCTCAACATGCACTGGCTCCCCCTCAATTTCTTGCTCCACTTCCAGACTATCAGTAATTATTTCATCATTTGGAAATAACTCCTCCAGAGTATATTCCTTCTGGGCTTGTTCATTTGCAGTATTCAAATTTGGAGATTGATGAATTGGAGCATCTTCTAGCACTTGCTCCCCCTGGACCTGTGCAGAAATAGAAATATTAGAAATCTTTGTTGTAGGAAAATACACCAGCTCCCCCTGCACCTGTACCTGGTCATGAGTAGATACAGTTTGTGTAGGTGAATAAACTTGCTGAGCTGGTATACTTACTTCTTCTTCTTGAACTGCAGGTATTGTGGCATCCTGAACTTGTATAGATGCAGGCTGATCTTCAACCTCCAGTCTTTCTTGCTCTTCCTGTGGATGCCCAGTACTGGTAGCATGACCTGGGGATTTCTCAGGGGAATCCTGCCTTTCCACTTCAGGCATCTCTTTGGTCAGCACCCTATCCCATCTGGAGAACAATCTCATGTCCATCCTTCTCATGTGATTAATTTTAGTTCCAGGTTGTTGTTGCATAACCTCAGGAATCTCCTTACTTAGATATATACTCATTATCCTAGCCAGATTTGGCTTCTTGATCCCTTCCTTAATCTTTTCAAAAATTACAGATGACCAATCCGTTGGAATTGTAAACACAATCCTGGTCATTAGGCTGAACATATAGGCAGAAATCCTATCATGTCCACCTGACTTGCACAGAATAACTTTTCCAACTACTTCTGACAGGAACTTGCCTTGTTGATTCATTCCTTTCCGATTGAACACAGCTCCAATTTTCATGGTGGATTCCAATCCACACCATTGAAGAGCCTCCCTAGATTTAGAAGCAGGGACATCCTCTTCATTCTCAATTGTAGATAATTGCAGAATTGTTCTTATCTTACTCGGTGTAATCTCCACAGGTGACCCATGAACTGTGGATTTTATTTCATGACTTTCAGAGTTTACTGAGGCAGAGGTAAAGAACTCATGCACCTCCTTCTTCCATATCTTTGAAGGTTTGGAGACCAGAAATTCTAAACCAGAGTCGGAGAGGAGAGAGATAACCCCAAGAACATCTGGAGGGGCAGCTGCAAAGGCCTGGCGCACCAACTCATATCCTTCATTAACATTATCTTCAATCTTCGGCGCCATTGATCAGTCGAGAAAGCTTGAAAGATGAGAGAAGAGAGAGAGAGAGAGAGAGAGAGAATGTCGACACAGGGTTTCGAAAACCTTGTAAGCGTGTCGACAGAATGAGTTTTTGACCTATTTATACCTTCTGTTTAAAGAAGATCAAAAGTCGCCAAAAACAGACTATAAGTGTCGACACAGAAGGATTGTGTCGACACAAGCTTCTATTGTCTCGACTACAAGTTCGTCTACTATGTGTCGACACCAATTTGCGGTTATGTCGACACTAGGGATATATAGTAGAGTATCAGAAATTCTTTGTCGACTCTTAGTATAAGTGTCGACACAAAATCTGTAGGTGTCGACACCACTATCCTGGTGAAGTCGACACTACTTTCCTGGATAAGTCGACAATAAGATTCTTAAGTGTCGACACATATTTTTTGTGTCGACATAATATCTCTGACTTGTCGACATTACTACCCTGAGTCGACACATAATTATTGAATGTGTCGACACCAGCTTACTTAGCCAATTTCTGTTTGTTCATCACAACTTATAAGTACAACAAAGTACTTTATACTACTTCAATGTGTCTTAATATCACTTGAATGTCTTGTCACTACTTCAACTTTATTGTTGATGATTTTGTGATTACATTAATCAATGGTTAACATACCTAATTCAATTTTGAATTTATTGAATTTTGTCTCATCTAGGGGCTTAGTAAACACATCTGCTATTTGATAATCTGTTTTCACAAATTCCAATGAGATGTCTTCTTTTTCTACATGTTCTCTAAGAAAATGGTATTTTATTTCTATATGCTTAGTTCTACTATGAGAAACTGGATTATTAGCAATAGAAATTGCACTCTTAGAATCACAAAAAAGAGGTGTTCTACTTACTTGAATACCATAATCCTTTAGCTGATGCTGCATCCATAATAGTTGTGCACAGCAGCTTCCAGCAGCAACATACTCTGACTCAGCTGTGGAAATTGCCACACTAGTCTGCTTCTTACTACTCCATGATATTAGTCTTCCTCCCAGGAATTGACAAGTACCTGTAGTACTCTTTCTATCCTCTCTACATCCTGCAAAATCTGCATCTGAATAGCCTATTAGTTGAAAATCTCTATTCCTAGGGTACCAAAGACCTAGATTAGGTGTGCCCTTAAGATATCTCAGAATCCTTTTGACTGCAGTATAATGAGATTCTTTAGGGCAGGCTTGGTACCTAGCACAGACACATGTAGCATACATAATATCTGGTCTACTAGCAATGAGATAGAGTAGTGAGCCAACTATTCCTCTATACAAAGTCTCATCAACAGGTTTACCTGCATCATCTTTGCATATAGGCATACTTGTTCCCATAGGAGTTCTCATGGTGGAGGATGACTCCATACCATATTTCTTAATCAATTCTTTGGTGAACTTAGACTGGGATATGGACAAGCCATCATCAGTCTGTCTTACTTGGAGTCCCAAGAAGAATTTCAGTTCCCCCATACTGCTCATCTCAAACTTCCCTTGCATAAGTTTGGCAAACTTTTTACAAAGGTTGTTTTCAGTAGATCCAAAGATTATGTCATCAACATAGATCTGAACTAAGATGATCTTGCCTTTGGATTCCCTAAGGAATAGAGTTTTGTCAATTTTTCCTCTTGAGAATTTGTTCTCAATAAGGAAAGTAGACAGGGTTTCATACCAAGCCCTTGGGGCTTGCTTTAACCCATACAGAGCTTTCCTAAGCTTATAAACAAAATCAGGTTTAAGAGGATCTACAAAACCTGATGGTTGCTCTACATATACTTCTTCTTTAAGATCACCATTCAGAAATGCTGACTTCACATCCATCTGATATACTTTGAAGTCTTGATAGGCTGCATAGGCAAGGAATATTCTGATTGCCTCCAGCCTTGCTACAGGAGCAAAGGTTTGATCAAAGTCAATCCCTTCTTCCTGCCTGTATCCTTTTGCAACCAACCTTGCTTTATTCTTTACTATTATTCCACTTTCATCTAGCTTGTTCCTATATATCCATTTTGTGCCAATTATGTTGTGGCCTCTTGGTTTAGGAACAAGCTCCCAGACATTGCACCTTCTGAATTGATTCAGCTCCTCTTGCATAGCATCAATCCAGTGCTGGTCTTGGATGGCTTCTTCAAACTTCTTAGGCTCCAATTGTGACAGGAAACTTGAATGTAGAACTGTGTTTTGATTTCTGCTTCAAGTTTGCACCCCTTGTCTTGGATCACCTATTATCTGATCAGCTGGATGATCTCTTAAATGTCTTGTAGCTGGAGGAAGATTTCCTTCTGGTTGAACATCTCCAGCTCCTTCATTTAACTGATTCTCTTGATTTTCATCAGCTTCTATAGTGTCTTGTTCTCCCCCTGGACTGAAGCCTTCATTTTCCAATGCCCCATCTTCCTTTGATACTTCAGTAATGGAAAGCTTGTCCATACTTTTGCTTATACCTGTTGAGTCATTTGATCTACAAGACAACTCACAGTTGATTAATCTTGTTTCATCAAACACAACATGCACAGATTCTTCAACAACTTGTGTGGTCAAGTTGAAGACTCTATAGGCCTTACTATTTGTGCTGTACCCAACAAATATCCCATCCTGGGATTTGGCAGCAAACTTAGTCAAATATGACTTGCCATTGTTAAGTATATAACACTTGCAACCAAAGATCCTAAAGTAAGATAGATTTGGTTTTCTGCCTTTCACAATCTCATAGGGAGTCATTTTGTGGCTTTTGGTGATAGTAGCCCTATTGATTACATGACAAGCAGTGTTAACTGCCTCGGCCCAAAAATATTCTAGGAGAGAGGTGTCACTCAATAGAGTTCTACCAGCTTCAATTAATGTTCTATTCTTTCTTTCAGCAATTCCATTTTACTGAGGTGTTCTTGGTGAGGAGAACTCTTGGAAAATCCCAAAGTCTTTACACAAGTTTGTTATGCTTTCAGATTGAAACTCAGTACCATGGTCACTTCTGATTTTGACCACTGTACTATTCAGTTCATTCTGAATTTGCTTTACAAAATTAAGTAATACACTTGGGGTTTCAGATTTTTGTCTCAGAAAGAACACCCATGTAAATCTAGAATAGTCATCTACAACCACAAAAGTGTAGACCTTCCTACCTAGACTATGAACTGGCATAGGACCAAAAAGATCCATATGCAAGAGGTATAAGCACCTCACAGAATCCTTGTTTTCAAGGCTTTGAAAGGAGGATTTTGTCTGCTTGTCCTTTTGACAAGCTGAGCATATCCCTTCCTTTATACACTTAATTTGAGGTCCATTCCTCACTAACTCTTTGCCAAAGAGTTGGCCAATTGTCTTGTAGTTTAGATGAGCCAATCTCTTGTGCCACTTAACACAATGAGAAGCATTGTCATCAGCTACAAGACAGATGGGAGAAGCCTTATTCTCACATTCAAAATTAAGACAATATATATTTCTCTTCCTATACCCAGTCAATATGATCTTTTGATCACTTGACCTCTTGATATGACATTCATCTTTAACAAATGAAATGTCATATCCTAAATCACTTAGCTGGCTTATGCTTATTAGATTATGTTTCAAACCTTTTGTAACACCCTAAAAAGGCCCAAAAGACTCAACATGAAGTTTGAGTAGCAGGTCAGGTTACACGGCCTGGGACACGGGCGTGTCCCAGGGCGTGTCGGGTGACACGGCCTGGGACACGGGCGTGTCCCAGGGCGTGTTCTATTTATTTTGCAAAATTGGCCTATTCCGGGCAGAGCCGGACACGGCCTTGAACACGGCCGGGAACACGGGCGTGTCACGCTGGACACGGGCGTGTCAGCTGCCGTGTTCCGACCCGTGTACTGGTTGCAGCTCCGATGGAGCAGGAGACACGGGCGTGTCTCAGGTTTGACACGGGCGTGTCAGGTCCGACACGGGCGTGTCGATGACCCGTGTTGTTCAGTCGGTTCAAGCTGTGTGCACCGTTTAAGGGGTACACGGCCTGTGACACGGGCGTGTCACAGGCCGTGTCGGCCAAAAAGTGAAATTTTGGGGAAATCGTGGCCGTTCAGTTTCCTCTCTTTTGATCCAAAGGCTCAGGTGGTTTCTTGGGCTGGATAAGTCGTGAAAACAGGAGGAAGAGCCATTCTTCTTTTATCCTTAAGGAAGAGAGAAAGAGAGAAAGAGAGAGGAAGAAGGAGGAGGAGACCAAGCCACCGGCGGAGCTCCCGTGGTTCGATTCGCGATCCGAAGCCGGCGTTGTGACGGCAAGGCTGCTGCGGTTCTTTCTCACCGGCTAGTTTGCGATGGCACCGAAGAGATCGACAAGGGTAACGATCTCCCTCCTTGGACATGTGAAGTCCTTCTTTTCTGCATTGCATAGGGAAAGCCCTTCCCCGCGAGTGTGCGGTGGGTTGTGGTGTCCCTTGGGGTAGATATGTGAAGTCCCCCTTGTTAGAGGCCGGAATTGGAGTACGGCTCTAGGCATGCTGTGTGAAGCCCATCTGGATGGAATCTGGATTGGTGATGCTTGTTTGCATATCGGAGAAGGCTCCGTGATAATGGCTTGTGATGCCTATGGCTTGTGATGCCTTGTTCCTACCTGTTGCTTGGTGCGGCAGGAAGTACTGGACGATGTCCAGGAAATGAAGAGGGTTGGCGGCAACTCTTGTGGCCGTGCGTTGCCACTTTGTGAGTAGTTGAGCCGTTGGGCTGCAACTCGTTGAAAAGGCTGAGTGCCGAACAGGAAAGGTGAAACCGACCCGCGCCTATAAAATGCCATGGATACTTCCGTATTCGAGGTGGCTAGGCGACTTGAGCAACGGGGGGTGGCTGATCCGTACCTGCGTTAGGTCCGTCCGACTTGGAAGCCTGGTATAGGTTTTGTTGGAGCGCCTAATGAGAGTCTTAGGCCCGCGCGCCGGAAAGACTAGAAATGCTCAAATACCGTGTAGACGGTGGTGTTGACCCTGGTATTCCGGTACACCGAAAATGTGCCCTGAGTGCACGGACTGTCGGGCCGGGCGGCCGATGGTTGTGATGGCTTGAATGTGCCTGCGCGCACATAGTTGCTATTGTTGATGCCATGCTTGCAGGGAAAGAATGCTCATGCCCCGAGAAAGGGGTAGGATTGTTATAATTGGGTCAGCTGAATGCTGACCGTTGCATTGTTTGCCACCGGTTGGGTGGAATTGTTCCCGTGCAGGTGCTGGAGAGCCAAGTGGTAAGTGATGGGCGGGAGAGCCCTACTGCTGTTGCTGCTGCTGCTGCGGCTAGCCTGGAAGGCTAAGCGAATGGCTTTGTTTGTTTTCTCTTTTTACTCATGTATGGCCGGCCTGCGCGCCGAGGTTTGTAAAACATGATGTATGTTCAGAGGAACTGTAAGGCCTTAAGGCCAAACTCTTGTGGTTGTGTACATTCCGTGGTATATATATAAATGTGGTTTTATATATTGGACATTCCGGTTAAGAGTTCAAAGTTGTAACTTAAAGCTTCCGCTAGAATGCTCTGAGTTAGGATTCGTATTTGATTTGGTACTCTCCTGTGACCTCACCGTCTGTTTGTGGCATATAGTGTGGGGCCCCGGCCGGACCTTCTACTATACGTCATTTAACGGATGGGGTCGTTACATTTTGGTATCAGCTTTTCGTCGGTCTTCCTCTTTCGAATTCGTGGTCGAATTCTTTTGTGGGGTGGCGAGCACGTGTTTGTGCGACCTGCTGTAACGCTAATGAACTCTGGAATGTCCATTAAGGAATGTACAAAATCTTGTTTGAGGAATCTGCGCGTTCCTTTTTGTGTTGTTTTGCTTGCATACGTTCGCTGATGTGTGTCTTGTCCACCTATAGGTGACACGTAGTGGTGCTGGGCAGTCTGAGCCCCAGCGTTCTGATGAGAGTGCGGCACCAGCTGAGGTGCCAACACCTCCTCCATCTGCGGAAACTGTTCGTTTAGTTGCTGAGGCGCTCTTTGCCATGATTCAGCCGACCGGGCAAGCGCAGCCGGCAGTAGTGCCAGTTCGTGTTGATGTAAGACCCGAGCCGGTTGAGGCTGTAGATCCACGAGCAGCTGACCGACAGTTGAAGCAATTCATGAGCTTCAGTCCTCCGACGTTTGCGGGAATGGGATCCCCAACGCAGGCGGAAGATTGGTTGTCGCGTGTCAAGAGGATAATGACAGCGATTAGGGCGGAGGAAACTCTCAAGGTCACCTTGGCCACCTTCATGTTGGAAGGGAGGCGCGGTTGTGGTGGGATGAGGTAGAGTTACACCATTTGGCGGGCAGGCAATTAACACAAGTGTCGATTGAGGAGTTCTCTCGAATCTTTCTGGCGAAACATGTCCCAGCGGCGCAACGTATTGCTATGGAAAATGAGTTCCAACGGTTAAAGCAAGGGACGATAGTGTGGATGTCTACTTGCACGAGTTTACCAGGTTGGGACGATATGCGGGAACAATCTTCGCGGATGACCAAAGGAAAACGAATCGGTTCTATGAAGGATTGCGGGATGAGTTACGATTCCTGCTTTCGAGTTCTGTGAGCCAAGGGTTTCAGGCGTTGGTTGATACGGCGTGCGCGTTGGAGAAGGACATGAGGCGAGTGCAAGGGAATAAGGGTTTGGTGGTGTCTAAACCAGAGTTTCAAGCACCTCGCCCAGGCAAGTCGTTTTACCAGAAGAAAGGGGGCAAGAGGTCCAAGCCATCGGGGCAAGTAACTACGACCGTTGTGTCGGGAGCGACATCAAGGCCGGATGCTCGTACGTGCTATAACTGTGGTCGGGTGGGGCATATTGCTCGTGACTGTCGAGTTGTGCAGCCCAAAGGGGAAAAGAAGACGGGTGCGTCATATGCTGAGAAGGGCAAAGCGGTGGTGGATTCCTCTGCTTCCCAGGCGCAGCCCCGAATTTATCAACTTGGCCAACAGGAAGCGATTAAGCAAAGTGACGTCGTCACAGGTACGAGTTGATTTAGTTTACTTGCTGTGCTTTTGGTTTTGGTTTTGTTTAGCTTGTGCATGATGTGTGTGTGCTGCAGGCTTTGTCCTGATTCGGAATAACTTAGCGAGAGCCCTGTTTGATACGGGTGCTTCGCATTCTTTTCTGTCTGAGGATTTCGTATCTCGCATTGGGGTACCGAGTCATGTGACGGTGGATAGTACAAGGGTGCTATTGCCGAATGGCTGTGTGATGCTTGCGGATAGGGCTTGCGATGTGGATGTGCAAATAGGAAGTCGGGATTTCGGTTTGAGTGCAGCTGTGCTACCGTTATCGGAGTTTGATGTGATCTTTGGTATGGACTGGCTCTCGGAGCAGCGTGCCTTTATTGATTGCAACTCCAAAGAGATTACACTGGGCCAGAATACCGGGCTTGTGATGAAGTTCGCTGGTATGCGAGGAGTTGGCGGAACGTTGTTGTCTGCACTCCAAGTCGTCAATGCTGTGCGGAAGGGCGCGGAGTTATTCTTCACGCTAATTCAGGCTGTTGAGCCAAAGGCCAGTGTCGGTGAAGTGCCAGTTGTGTCAGAGTTTGCCGACGTGTTTCCTAAAGATCTTCCTGGGTTACCACCCCAGCGGGAGATTGACTTCTCTATTGAGTTGGTGCCAGGTGCGAAACCTGTGGCCCGCTCTCCATATCGCGTCGCGCCAAAAGAGATGGCTGAGTTGAAAGTCCAACTGCAAGAGTTGTTGGAACAGGGTTATATACGCCCAAGTATGTCACCTTGGAGCGCGCCTGTTCTCTTTGTGAAAAAGAAAGACGGTAGCTTACGGTTGTGTATTGACTACCGCGAGTTGAATAAGCTGACGGAGAAAAACAAGTATCCGATCCCACGGATTGATGACCTTTTTGATCAGCTGGCGGGATCAACGGTCTATTCCAAGTTGGATTTGAAATCGGGATATTATCAGCTAAGGATTCGGGAAGGTGACATTCCCAAGACAGCGTTTGGAACACGCTACGGTCATTATGAGTTCACGGTAATGCCGTTTGGCCTATGTAATGCGCCTTCGGTATTTATGGACCTAATGCATCGAACGTTCCGAGAGTATTTGGATTTGTTTGTTATTGTGTTTATCGATGACATCTTAGTATACTCTCAGTCAGAAGAGGATCACGCAAACCATTTGCGGTTGGTCTTGCATACCCTGCGGAGGAATAAGCTTTTTGCCAAGTTCTCAAAGTGCGAGTTCTGGCTCTCTTCAGTAGCCTTTTTAGGCCATGTGGTAAGCGGAGAGGGTATCGCGGTGGATCCGTTGAAGATAAGTGCCATCCGAGATTGGCCAGTGATGTCTTCAGTGGCCGAGGTCAGGAGCTTCCTTGGACTTGCGGGCTACTATAGACGGTTTGTGGAAAACTTCTCACGGATTGCTTTACCTCTCACCACGCTGACGAGGAAAGATCAAAAGTTCATATGGACGCCGGAGTGCGCTCGAGCTTTTGAAGACTTGAAGAGTCGTTTGACCACGGCACCTGTGTTGACATCGCCATGTGGTACCGATGGGTATGAGATCTATAGTGATGCATCTGGGAGCGGCTTAGGCTGCGTTCTTCTTCTGCAGTTTGGGAAAGTGATTGCTTATGGCTCGCGTCAGTTGAAAGTGCATGAGCGGAATTACCCCGTCCATGATTTGGAGTTGGCGGCGGTAATCTTTGCGCTCAAGTTGTGGCGGCACTATCTCTATGGCGTCAAAGTGGATATCTATACGGATCACAAGAGCCTAAAGTATTTGTTGGATCAGAAGGATTTGAATATGCGACAACGAAGATGGATGGAGTTCCTCGGGGACTACACCTTCGAGATTCACTATACTCCCGGGAAGGGAAATGTGGTCGCTGATGCTTTGAGTCGGAAGACTCCGGTACGGGCAAGCTGGTTGCAGAGGCATGATCAGCGTTTGATCCAAGAATTGGAAGCAATGGAGATATCGGTGTTGACAAGGGTGCGTCAACCGATGCGTGCTTGAACTGGACGGAGGTGCAGTATGACCTTACGGACAGAGTTCGGCGAGCAACGGAGCTTGATGAAAGTCTCCAGCGCTATGCTAAAGATGGGCCGGATGATCAATTCTCTTGGGATAACGGGTTGTTACGGAGAAATGGTCGAGTATGCGTCCCAAGTGTGGGTAAACTGAGGGAAGAGTTGATGTACGAAGCTCACTTTGCAAAGTACTCAGTTCACCCAGGGAGCACAAAGATGTACAGGGACATGAAAAAGCTGTTCTGGTGGCCCGGATTAAAGAGAGATGTGGCTCGTTATGTGGCTAAATGCAACACCTGTGCGTTGGTGAAAGCAGAATGCCAGAAGCCTGGCGGGTTTCTGAAGTCGTTACCTATTCCGGAGTGGAAGTTCGATGATATTTCGATGGATTTCGTGCACGGGTTGCCGAGATCTCAACGCGGTCATGATTCAATCTGGGTGATTGTGGACCGGTTGACGAAAGTGGCGCACTTCCTTCCAAATAGAAGAGACGATTCAGTGGAAACCTTGGCCAAGCTGTATGTGGAGCAGGTTGTTCGACTGCACGGTGTTCCCCGGAGCATCGTTAGTGACCGTGATGGGCGGTTCACATCGAATGATTGGCGGCTCGTTCATCAAATGTTGGGTACAAAATTAGCGTTTAGTACGGCCTTTCATCCCCAAACGGATGGCCAGACTGAACGAACCAACAGGACGATGGAGGATATGCTCCGCATGTGCGCCCTAGATTTTGGTAAGAGATGGGAAGATTACATATTTCTCGTTGAATTTGCCTATAATAATAGCTACCAAGCGAGTATTGGTATGGCACCATTCGAGGCGTTGTATGGTCGGACATGCCGTACACCCTTAGCTTGGGCAGAAGCAGGCGAATCGAAGCTGAATGGGAAAAAGGAAGTCGAAGAAGCTACTTCGCTCATCCGCTCTATTCGGGAGAGGCTATTGATAGCCCAAGATCGTCAAGCAAAGTACTACAATGCCAAGCACCGGAACGTGGAGTTCGCGGTGGGTGATTGGGTATATTTGAAGATCAAACCCTTCAAAGGTGTGTCCAGGATTCGGCGTTTGAAAAAGCTAAGTCCGAGGTATCTTGGTCCGTTTGAGGTGGTGGAGCGTGTTGGGGAGGCTGCTTATCGACTAGCACTTTCAGCGGACTTGAGTGGATTACATGATGTGTTTCACATCTCAGTCCTTCGTAAGGCGGTAAAGGATCCAGCTCAAGTCGTGGAGGCTGATCGGGTACCGGTCGAGTATGGGCTAACGACGAGGGTTAGACCCATTCGGATCGAGGATCGAGCCGAGAAGCAGTTGCGAAACAAAGTGATCGGGATGGTCAAGGTCCGATGGGACAATTGTGGCCGTGAAGAGCTAACATGGGAGCGAGAGCAGACCATGAGAGCTGAGTTTCCCGAGTTATTTGTATAACTGTAGACCGTGTACTTTTTGTTATAACATGCTTATAGCATTGCTGGTTTTCTTTCCTTACCGTGCAAATTTCGGGACGAAATTTTGATAAGGGGGAGAGGGTTGTAACACCCTAAAAAGGCCCAAAAGACTCAACATGAAGTTTGAGTAGCAGGTCAGGTTACACGGCCTGGGACACGGGCGTGTCCCAGGGCGTGTCAGGTGACACGGCCTGGGACACGGGCGTGTCCCAGGGCGTGTTCTATTTATTTTGCAAAATTGGCCTATTCGCGGCAGAGCCGGACACGGCCTTGAACACGGCCGGGAACACGGGCGTGTCACGCTGGACACGGGCGTGTCAGCTGCCGTGTTCCGACCCGTGTACTGGTTGCAGCTCCGATGGAGCAGGAGACACGGGCGTGTCTCAGGTTTGACACGGGCGTGTCAGGTCCGACACGGGCGTGTCGATGACCCGTGTTGTTCAGTCGGTTCAAGCTGTGTGCACCGTTTAAGGGGTACACGGCCTGTGACACGGGCGTGTCACAGGCCGTGTCGGCCAAAAAGTGAAATTTTGGGGAAATCGTGGCCGTTCAGTTTCCTCTCTTTTGATCCAAAGGCTCAGGTGGTTTCTTGGGCTGGATAAGTCGTGAAAACAGGAGGAAGAGCCATTCTTCTTTTATCCTTAAGGAAGAGAGAAAGAGAGAAAGAGAGAGGAAGAAGGAGGAGGAGACCAAGCCACCGGCGGAGCTCCCGTGGTTCGATTCGCGATCCGAAGCCGGCGTTGTGACGGCAAGGCTGCTGCGGTTCTTTCTCACCGGCTAGTTTGCGATGGCACCGAAGAGATCGACAAGGGTAACGATCTCCCTCCTTGGACATGTGAAGTCCTTCTTTTCTGCATTGCATAGGGAAAGCCCTTCCCCGCGAGTGTGCGGTGGGTTGTGGTGTCCCTTGGGGTAGATATGTGAAGTCCCCCTTGTTAGAGGCCGGAATTGGAGTACGGCTCTAGGCATGCTGTGTGAAGCCCATCTGGATGGAATCTGGATTGGTGATGCTTGTTTGCATATCGGAGAAGGCTCCGTGATAATGGCTTGTGATGCCTATGGCTTGTGATGCCTTGTTCCTACCTGTTGCTTGGTGCGGCAGGAAGTACTGGACGATGTCCAGGAAATGAAGAGGGTTGGCGGCAACTCTTGTGGCCGTGCGTTGCCACTTTGTGAGTAGTTGAGCCGTTGGGCTGCAACTCGTTGAAAAGGCTGAGTGCCGAACAGGAAAGGTGAAACCGACCCGCGCCTATAAAATGCCATGGATACTTCCGTATTCGAGGTGGCTAGGCGACTTGAGCAACGGGGGGTGGCTGATCCGTACCTGCGTTAGGTCCGTCCGACTTGGAAGCCTGGTATAGGTTTTGTTGGAGCGCCTAATGAGAGTCTTAGGCCCGCGCGCCGGAAAGACTAGAAATGCTCAAATACCGTGTAGACGGTGGTGTTGACCCTGGTATTCCGGTACACCGAAAATGTGCCCTGAGTGCACGGACTGTCGGGCCGGGCGGCCGATGGTTGTGATGGCTTGAATGTGCCTGCGCGCACATAGTTGCTATTGTTGATGCCATGCTTGCAGGGAAAGAATGCTCATGCCCCGAGAAAGGGGTAGGATTGTTATAATTGGGTCAGCTGAATGCTGACCGTTGCATTGTTTGCCACCGGTTGGGTGGAATTGTTCCCGTGCAGGTGCTGGAGAGCCAAGTGGTAAGTGATGGGCGGGAGAGCCCTACTGCTGTTGCTGCTGCTGCTGCGGCTAGCCTGGAAGGCTAAGCGAATGGCTTTGTTTGTTTTCTCTTTTTACTCATGTATGGCCGGCCTGCGCGCCGAGGTTTGTAAAACATGATGTATGTTCAGAGGAACTGTAAGGCCTTAAGGCCAAACTCTTGTGGTTGTGTACATTCCGTGGTATATATATAAATGTGGTTTTATATATTGGACATTCCGGTTAAGAGTTCAAAGTTGTAACTTAAAGCTTCCGCTAGAATGCTCTGAGTTAGGATTCGTATTTGATTTGGTACTCTCCTGTGACCTCACCGTCTGTTTGTGGCATATAGTGTGGGGCCCCGGCCGGACCTTCTACTATACGTCATTTAACGGATGGGGTCGTTACACCTTTTACATAAGCCACTTGAGTGATAGTAATTAGGTTAGAAGAAATGTTACCAAACCCTTTGATGACTCCTTTTTCAGATCCACCAAAGATCACTTTAGGTCCATCTTTGACAGATGAATACTCCTTCAGCAGCCCCTTTGTTCCAGTCATGTGCCTGGAACAACCACTATCCAAGTACCATATAGGGGCATGGTTACTTGGATTCACCTGCAACACAGAATTACTTACCCTTAGAACCCAAGTAAGTCTTGGGTCCTTGGTTCAGGTTAGCATTAATAAAGCTACCATAACCTCTTCTAACAGGTAGACTATTGTTCTTTATAACACTTGTGTTATACCAGCAGTCTAATGCAAAATGGCCTCTCTTGCCACAGCACCAACATTCAAACTTATTGTATCTAGATCTAGATACATCCTTGTCAGAAGAATTTCTGTTCATTGCTGGTGCTGTAGCAACTTCACCTACTGATTTCTTAAAACCATTGGGTTTATGACCATAGGTAGGCCTGCTTGCATTTACACCCTTGTTCTTCAGAACATTAGTCTTAATATGACCTTGAATGTCTTCATGATCATATTTGTTAGAAGGCACTTTCACCTTACTAAACTTTATGGGGACTGAAAGGTTTAGTGGCTGAACAGGAGCTTTGCCTTTCCTCTTGAATCTGCCAGCCCTGGAGTTACCTTTAAATCCTAATCCAGCCTTACCCTTTTGAGTGACAAATTCATCTATCAAGGGTAAGATAGATTTTGGCTTAGAGTAACTAGCCACTAAATCCCTTTCAATTCTAAGTCTGGCCTCCAGACTCTTCACTTGATCATTAGTATAATTAATTGTGCCCATCTAAATAATAGTTATATTCTTCAGCTTGGCAATTTCATTTAATTTTTGATCAATAACTTTTTCTAACTCAGTTGTAGCAACCCTTAGTTCAGCAATTTCCTAAGCCTGAGATTTAACCAGGTTCTTGCTTTTCTTAAGGGCCTGCAACAGGTCCCCATACTTGTCTATCAATTGATAGACATCTCCTTCAAATTCAGATGCATCTATATCTGTTGATGCAGATGTAGCTGATTCTTCACTTGTACAACAAACAGATGTAATAGAAGGACATTGTACCTTATTATGACCAGACTGATTCTGGCATATGTCCTCTTCTGATCCTGCCATCAGCCCCATACACTGATGATCCTTTTGTTCATTTATGGAGTATAGCAACTGCAGAAAATCCTCTTCTTCAGATGCAGCATATAGTCCAATATATGCTTCAGCTTCAGATTTTGACTCTGAAGTTGACTGGTCTGTTAGACTCTTATCTTTCTTTGCAACAAAGGATTTCTCCTTCTTGCCTTTCTGATAAGTCTTCTTTTTGTCTGAAGATTCCTTTCTCTTATCAGGACAGTCAGCCACTACATGTCCAGGCCTATTGCAACAATAGCTGACAATCTTTGAAGTAGTGGCTTTGCTGGGCTTTGATCTGCTCTTCTCTTTCCTTGATGACCTTTTCTTCTGATAATAGTCATCAACTTGCTGTGATGTGGAAGGCCTAGACTTCCATTGCTTCTTTTTCAAGAACCTTTGGAATTGCCTTGTGAATGCAGCAAAGTCTGCATCTGAATCACAGCTTTCTGAACCCTTATCTGAATTTTCAGAACTATCTTCTGCAACTTCCTTAGGAGGAGATGGTGATTTCCTCCTATTCTTTCTAGTGGCTTCTGCATTGAATGCCACAGTCTTTTCTCTATGCTCTCCTCTTGAATTCTTTTCCTCCTCCTTCCTCACCATAAGTTGCATTTCATAGGATAACAACTTTACAAACAAGGTGGGAGGAGATATCTCTGCCAATTTAGCCACTTCTCTTATGGCACAGATCTTTGTGTCCCAATCATTTGTTAAGGATCTCAAGAATTTGTCATTCAGTTCATAAGTACTGAAGACTCTTCCATAGGACATAAGCTCATTCATAATTCTATAGAATTTCTTGTAGCACTCAGTTATGCTATCAGATTTTCCTTGTCTAAAATTTTCATACTCCTGATTGAGCATAGATTTCCTGTCCTGCCTCACTTCTTCAGATCCCTCCATGTAGACAATCAATGTGTCCCACATCTCTTTGGAGGTCTTGCAGTGAATCAGATTCTGAAATGTTGAATCATCTATGGCACTAACAATAATGTTCTGAGCTCTTTTATCCATGGTTGCTAAGATGATTTCATCCTTGGTCATTTCTGAATAACTCTTTGGAGTTTGGATATTTGCATCAAGAACTGATACCTTCATTGGAATGAAGGGGCCTTCCTGTACTGTGATGTAAATCCTTGGGTCAGATGCTTCCATAAACAGTCTGACTCTCTCTTTCCAAATTCCAAAAATTTCTTTCTTGCATATGGGTAATTTCATAGACCCTAGCTCCTTATGATTCTCACCAGAACCCATCTTTTTGAATCTTGATTCTGCCTATAAGATCTACCTCAGACTGTTAAGTCCTTTTTGAGGAACCTCCCTCTGATACCACTTGATAGTTTTACTTTCAAGACAACCTAAACACCTAGAGGGGGGGGGTGAATAGGTTCTAATTTCTTGTTTATAAATCTAGGCAGAATTCAATTACAACTTAAGACATCTAGCACAGCATTCACAGATAATTAAGCATCACAGATTGCACAATGTTTTATAGTGGTTCCCCAAGGTCTGGGTACATCCACTTTCCCCTTCACCTATCTAGCAATAAGCTAGATTCGGCCAAACTTCCACTATACTCAGATCCTCAGATCCTACAGCTCAGAACCAGGATAGGTTCCTATAACTGGCTCAACAGCCCTACCTCAGCCTTGCCTCAAGGCCTACCACTCAGAGAATAACTTTCTCCTACACTCAGGCAAATAGCCCTACCACTCAGAGATCACCTCTCCTACACTCAGCCTTTATAACATAGGCTTACAACTCAGATCTGTGTAAACAGATACTACAGAAATTTAGAAAAAGATATTTTGATGTCTTGCCTTTGTTGAGAGAGAAGAGGACAAGACACTTCTTGATCAGCTGATGAAATCAACTGAATCTGAGCTTTCTTCAAAGCTTCTTGAATCTGAACTTAGCTGAGTTGATTTCCAAACAGCTTCTTGAGAAACCACTGATGGCTTCCTTCTTCTTCTTCAAGATGACTGGATCTCCCTCTATCCAACACCTTTACTGATACTTTAGACTTCTTCTTCTTAGACCTTCTGACGAAGATCTTCTTTTTCACTTTCTTGAATTGAAACTTCAACATGATCGTAATCCTTCTGTTTCTTCTTCTTAGATCTTCTTCTATTATTTTTCTTAGCTTAGCTGCTCTTTAATTCCTTCTGAATGTGTCTATTTATAGACTTTCTTCATGGTAACTGGCTGATCCGGTTTCTAACTGTTTTCTGACAGGTCTGACAGCTTCAGTTAAACGGTGGCAACCCACAGCTGTCAAGTCTTCAAACAGTTCTTGTACCTTAGCCTTGGACAGCAAAATGTCGAGACAGCCATTTAGAAAGTGTCGAGACCAATCTGTCTATCTGTGTCGACACAAGTGATTTTGGTGTCGACACAGTCTTTGATGATGTCGACTAAGTTGCCTTTAAGTCGACACAGCTTCTTCAAAAAATAACTTGGTCTAGACTCTGCATTGTGTCGACACAAGTCCTGTGTGTCGACACAGTTGTTGTAGATTCAGAACTCAGCATGTGTTGACTCAGCCTTCAGGTGTCGACACAGCAATCTTCAATCCTGCCAAAATGTGTCGACTCAGTCTTGTGGAGTCGACACAAGCATAGTCGACTTCTGCCAATATGTGTCGACACAGTCTTCTGGTGTCGACACATCCACCCAGTGTCGACACAGTTGTGGTCGACTATCTTCTTCTGTGAGTCGACTATCTTTCTCTGGTCGACTATCTTTCACTAGTCGACTATCTTTCACGGTGTCGACTAACCTTCTCTGGTTGACTATCTTTCACGGTGTCGACTAACCTTCTCTGGTCGACTATCTTTCACGGTGTCGACTAACCTTCTCTGTGTCGACACTGATATTCTGAAGTGTCGACACAAATATTCTGAAGTGTCGACACAAATATTCTGAAGTGTCGACATGTGGACTTAGAATATTTTTCTGCATTCTTTAATACTTCTTCACCTGCACATGTCAACTCAAAACAACATCAAATACACCTTGATGTATATCATTGAGCTAAGTTGGGCTTCTTCAAATCAGGTACACATTTTTCAATGTACCCAACACCACCTTTACAAATTAACATGTGCAAAAGGTTTGAGGATCGTTGGTTAGTTCTAGACACCAATAGAGAAAAGTTTTGTTATTTTATTTTGATCTCCTAATACACAATTATCAAAATATTGCATTCATCGACTCACTTTAGTATAGATAAATATATTTTCTAAAATGGAGTGATTATTAGTTAATAATATAAAGGACAATCTTTTTAAACCAAATTATATGGAGAAAAGTAGGCTAATGAATTTCTATACGTAGTTACTAATCAACAAATTTGAACACGAATTCAGTTTAATCAGGGTGCGAAAGTAAATTAGATAGTTATATTCCCAATGAGTGAAGTACTGAAAGCTTAAAGAGAAGTAATAGAAAGCTGTGATAGAGAAAGAGAGTACTATGATAGAGATAATATTAGTAACTGTAATCATGCACCCCACTGTCAACACCAATACCCCCAGACTTGTGTTGCAATGTCCTCATTGTAAAAAATTAAAAAAATAAAAAAGAATTGAGGTTATTATTGCACCAGGATAGAGAGAACTGATGATCATGAATATAAAGGAGCACAGAACAAAACAATGAGCAAATAAAATAAAATACTTCTAGATATATTGTACATGCTAATACAAGATCATGATAATAACAATAAAAAGGATACAACGCTACAAAGCCAGATATACAGGGATATAAAATCAAAAATACATAGGCGTATCATACTGGTCAGCCGGAGCATCCTGAGTGCGAGATCGATGAGGAGCTGCCCGTGGTGGGCTAGTAATCCCTAAGTGTTGCCGGATCTGATATATGACGTCCTCAGTCCGCTGCTGCGTCTCCTCGATACGCTGAAGGCGCGGCGATAGCTGAGTGTCATAGAAGCGCTGGATCTCCTGTGCATATCGAGACTGCCGCGGAGGCTGGGCAGAAGAGGACTCCCCCTGAGTATACGTCGAGCGGGGTGGGGGAATGAGAGGATCATCGAGGTCTGGATCTACCTCCTCGTCGTCGTCGTGGACATGACGTCCACGACTCGCAATGGTATATGTAATCCCACCCCGGTCTTGACGTGCTGAAACGAGGCAGATGGATCGAAGACTTGTCATGGTGATGGGCATAGTCTTTGCTACCACCGTCATCAGGGGAAGAGGCAAGAATATGCCCATATTCCTTGCCAAGCGCGTAATGTAAGGGGCTACACAAATGGACCCGACGTGGGAGTTCTCCGCCTGATGAAGAATGAATTGAGCAAGCATATAACCTAAGTGGATGGGGAAACAGGCTGTCATGCTTTGCAGATAAAGGATGTCCTATCGGCTAACTACGCCGGAGCTTTCGCCCCGGCCGCTCAGAGTATTGCTAAGCAGATGATGAACGTAATGCACGGCGGGGGAAACCAGCTTTGAGGCCTTAGACCTCTTGGCTTCGTAGAGCTCGGTGTCAAAAGAGAGATGGCGCCAAATATCGCCATCCTGATCGCGACTGGGGAGACAAAAATTCAGATCAGAGTAGGCGTCACTAAAGAGGAATGCCTCTTCATACACTCCTAAATGTTGTGTAAACTGGATGAGAGATAGTGTATAGAAGGTGCCTCCTACCCGAAAGGAGATATTCCCCTCGGTTGGTCTTCCATTATCGGTCATGGAGGGTCGAAGGTTTAAATAGAAGGTGGACAAAAACTCGAGCGTGAGTTCGCCGAAACCTAACTCTTCTATTGCAAAAAAACCTTGCCACCCTATTACAGAAATTAATTCCTTAACATTGGCAGTAAGACCTATGGCTTCCAAGACGTCCCAGTCGATCATTCGTATGTCCTGAAATTTCTTGGCTTGCAGGCGGTTATAGCGGTTAGTATGCACTGCATCTGTGAAAACTAAGGGTTGAACGACGTCGCGTCTCTCAGTAGACAACGCTTGAAGTTCTGGTCTACGTCGGCGACCGCCTTGGCTACGTGAAGATGACATTATCTGAAAATAAAGGAACAAAATATTCTAAAGCGAATGAAGATGGAAAAAATCAAATAAATAAGAAGAGATTTGATGGATAAAAACCCAGGAATTATACCGATGATGTAAATAGCGAAGCGATGAGGCGATTGCACGAAATTGGGGGAGCTCCGGCTGTACTGGTTGCAGGAATGAAAAGGGGAGAAAGTGGAACTGATGGAATGAACTCCAAAAAATTTGCCCCTATAAAAAGAAGTCGAACACGGGTGTACACACGGCCGTGTGTGCACCTATGTTAGGGAATCGACGTGGGCGGGAAACACGGTCTTCAAGGAGACGTGTGGTCATTTTGCGGGAACTGCTCGTGTTAGTTGGACACGGTCAACAACACGGCCGTGTCCACAACCCGTGTGGTCAATCTGACAGGTGGTTGGATCGGACACGGTCCACAACACGGGTGTGTGTGGACCCGTGTACTTCTCTATATGAAATCACTTTAATTGGCCGTATCGACACGGGTGTGCACATGGTTGGGTGAATAGCCGTGTACATTAAAACACGGCCATAAACACGGTTGTGTGGAGACCCGTGTTATGCGCTAGCGTAAAATTGAAATGGCGATGAATGACACGGCAACGCACACGGGCGTGTATTTGCCCGTGTGGTGCTCTGTAAATTTCTGCCTTTCCTGGTTTAAATAGGGTGCACGGTTGGGTGACTGTGTGTGTGCTAGACACGGCTAAGCACACGGCCGTGTGCTTGGCCGTGTACTCTTCTTAAATAGTGATTTCTCCTAATTACTTTATTTTATTTTATTTTATTTTTCGGGGTAGAAATTTAAATAAAGTTTTCATTAAAATTTTTATAAACTATTTAGACAAGTTACTATTGAATTATATATATAGTTTCTTAGTCTAGATGAAGGCAGGATTCTAGGCGAGCAAAAGCTTGGGGAGGTGCACTATAATAAAGTTTTAACCGGTGCCCGTTGACTTTAAAATCTCCTTTTTCAGGGTGAGTTAGTTCGACGGTGCCATAGGGGAAAACTTTTTTAACTTGGAAGGGTCCGGACCACTTAGACCTAAAGGGTTAAACTAATTATCAAATTCTCTCTCGAGCAATTTGAAATTTAAATCTAAGTTAAGTAAATCTTCTCTCGAACAATTTACAATACTCAAATTTGCATTAAATGAAATACCCTATCTACTACATAGATTCATGGAACTTTTATCTCTAAAATACCATAATTCCATCATTTCGTATTCTAATTTTCCAAGAAACATATCTCTCGATCATGAATTTTAGATTACAAAGAAAAATAACACATAAATATGAAGATTTAACCATCATCCAAAGAATCCAATTTCTCAATCTAGACATTTGGAATTCATGTAAAAGTAAATAATCATTCATAACAAGGATAATCCTCAATGTTTGCAAACCCATATATGAATAAAATACCGTGAAATTGATTAAAACAAGAAGATACATGATTACTAATTTGTTCAAACACATTGTTCATGAAAATTAAAAGATAAATAAGGTTGGATTACTAAAAGAGATACAAGATTAAATGAGATAAATTGAAGAATAAATGCATACGAATATCTCCTTCAAGCCTTCCTTCTCTTGGGTGCTCCACTTTCGTTCTCCAGAAAATCTCCAAACAAAATTGATCCAAAAGTCCAGAATACAATTTTTCTCCAGGTTTTTATAGTCTCATAGTAAACATGGTCGAACATGGGTTCCGACACGGCCGTGTTGCAGGCCGTGTTGGCAGTTCCAAGGCAGTTCCATACGAGCAGACGTGTTTGGTCATGGGCCGTGTTGGATGACACGGGTACTGACACGGTCGTGTTGGAGAACACGGCCGTGTTGTTCTTCATGTTCTTCGGACACGGGTAGGCCGAATTTAATTCTTCAATTTGTCCTGAAAAGGACACGGTCTGGACACACGGGCATGTTCAAACCCGTGTGAACAAATAGTTCCAGCTAGGATAGAACACGGGTAGGCACACGGGCGTGTTCCTACCCGTGTTCGACCAATTCTTCTGCTTTGATCAGCCCTCCTGGTCCCGTCAACTCCCCTGTTTGCTCCAAGACTTTTAGTTCCACTGATTAGTCGTACCTGCATTAGAAAAATGACGTAGTAAGTGGGGAGTTCAATACATAAAATAGTAAAGACTCGAACATATGCTCTACTATTCATGATAATACCAATTCTCAACTATTTTGCGCAATTACTTGAGTAAAGAGGTAGAAAACAGTGGACATGGTTACAATTATGATCGTCAGAATCTATCATAATTGTACTCATCAATGACACAAGCCAAGAAAACGCGTCGACGTAACGCCAAACAAGAATTAAATAATTGCAGAAAAATCGGGGGCGTTACATCAGCGGGCAGCGGCAGGAGGCCGCCGCCCCTCAGGCAGATAGGAGGAAGCCGCCCCTGCTTGGGCAGCCTCGGCGAGCAGCGGAAGGAGGCCGCCGCCCCTCGGGCGGATAGGAGAAAGCCACCCCTACTTGGGCGGCCTTGCCGGGCAACGGCAGGAGACCGTCGGCCCTCAGGCGGATAGGAGGAGGCCTCCCTTCTTGGATGACCTCGGCGGGCAGTGGCATGAGGCCGCCGCCCCTCAGGCGGATTGGAGGTGGCCACCCTGCTTGTGCGGCCTTGGCTGGCGACGGCAGGAGGCCGCCGCCCCTCGGGCAGATAAGAGGAGGCTGCCCCTGCTTGGGCAGACTCGGCGGGCAGCGACAGGAGGCCACCACCCCTCGGGCGGATAAGAGGAGGCCGCCGCCCCTCGGGCAGATAGGAGGAGGCCGCCCCTTCTTGGGCAGCCTCGGTGGGCAGCGGCAGGAGGCCCCCTTGGCGGGCGGACTCAGTAGGTAGCACGACAGTCCGCCCCCATGACAAGCAGACTCAGGAGGTAGCACGGCAGTCTGCCCCCTTGGCGGGCGGACTCAGGAGGTAGCACGGCAGTCCGTCCCCTTGGCGGGCGAACTTAGGAGGTAGCACGGCAGTCCGCCCCCATGGCGGGTAGACTCAGGAGGTCGTACAAAAATCCACCCCCTTAGCGGGCGGACTCAGGAGGATGTCTGCTTCCTTGCTGGGGAGATGGAATCCATCTTTGCTACTGCCGAATGGAGAGTAGGAAGAGCAAGTCGTCGCTTGTTTGATGACTTCGGCAACTTGGATGTAGGTTGCTACCACTGATCGGTGACCTGGAGCCTCGCAATTGTCGTTGGTTGATATGCTGTAACTTGTCGGACTGGAGTCGGAGTCTGCCGCCTGCTAGGAAAAAGTGCACGGTTAGGCTGATCTAACCGCGTGGCCTTGCGGGAATGACCTGCGAAAGCAGCTCGCCGTTCCACAGAACACGCGACAACTGCGCGACTTGGGCGGTCAGGCTGGGGAGACCGTCCTAGCCGCGCGGCCCGTGCGGATAGTAGTTTCTATCCGCTTGGCCCAAAATAAAGAGGGCTGAGGAAGATCGTGAATCTCGGGGGGAACCCAGAGTAGGCCGCGACTCGCGAGCTAGATTCCTTGGGAGGGATCGCCGATTTTGGGGTCAATAACCCTGAGTCAGGGTCATTATATAAGAAATCTACTAGAGAATTGAGGTTACGATAATAGCAAAAAGATTGAGACTTCATACGACTACAACAATACACTGAAACTGAATTAAGGTTTACCTATTAGACAGTTGAATTGCACCAAACTAATAGGAAGTCTCAAGTATGCTACAACCTACAATAGACCTGATATAGCTTTTACAGTCGGCATGTTAAGTAGATTTATGAGTAACCCTGGGAAGGACCACTAGGATGCCTCAGAAAGGCCAATACAATACTTAAAGTACACTAAGAAGTATGCTTTCTGTTATAGTGGATATCCTCTTGTGCTTGAGGGGTATTCTGACCCCTCGTGGTTCTCAGGAATTGCTTATAGTTGATCCACTACTGGTTTTGTGTTTACACTAGGAGGAGTAGTAGTAGCTTGGAAGTCAAAGAGGAAGATGTGCATTGCACTATCCTCTATGGAATTGGAACTTTATGCTCTCGCTTTAGAAGGAAAAGAAGCAAAGTGGATAAAATATCTGATAATGCATATTCCAATGATGAGTCTTATAATGCACTCTATTTTGATCTTTTTTTGACAATCAAGGCATAAAGATCATTGCATCAAATACGTTGTTCAAAAGAAAGTGAAGACAACTAAGGATGAAACAAGCCTGGTGGACCTATTTCACTTGTCAGGGGATAATCTCCTTAATTATTTGATGTGAGATCAAACGATAATGTAGTAGATGTCCTTACCAAGGGCTTATGTAGTTTCTAACAACTAAAATATTAGGGGAGATTAGATAAAAGTCTATTTAGTAGGACTTAATACCTTTCTTATGTTTTAAATTTTAGAACCGTAGTCTGCTTAAATTCAAGCATCTAGAATGAGTATACTGAAGTATTTCAGATGCTATCTAATGAAAGGCAGAGATGAATAGTTGTCAGTCATTCAAAACTTGATTACTTACACAATTATTTTATTGAATGACTGATTTGGGTATCATTCCAAAAAGGAATACTGAAGTTGCTAATATATGCCCTGATATTATGATTATTAGTTATATCATTTCAAACTTGATGATATAATTATCACGGCTTGTTGTATCATTCCAACCTTGATGGTATAATACAATTGTGAAACAGTTAAAAATAATCTTAATAATCGAATGAACATGATTTAATTCTATGAAATCAATGTTCTAATTTTTAATAAATTAGATAGAGATGTTGATGTGATTCTTTCTTCCTATTTAGAGTATTACGTTTTTTTACCGCTAGAACTAATCACTTTACTTTTGATAGCGAATGTTTGAATTCATAGGGATTTATCTCATGACATTCTTATTGTAACTGTTTGCATATCAAATGAAAAATGGAGGAGAGATAGTTGATTTCGACCCAGATGACGATAATTTGTTGTTTGCATATGACCATAGATCGGCCATCAGTTTGGGTTTTTAGTTTTATTTACAGCTTTGTTTGAAACCTTTTATTAAAGTTTAGATTTATTTGTATTCCAAAACTCATGTTTGTGTTTCGGGAAAACTCATGTTTTTTATCGTTATCAATTCTTAATTTTAATTGACCTGTTATGTGGTACCATTATATACAATATAGGAGAAAATTATTGAGATATATTTAATAATGATAATGAGTTCTTATTGGGTTCAATTGGATCTGTTAGACATTCAATAACCCATCGTCAGGGATTTAGGCTTACGCCTATAAATACCCCTGCTGAGGGCGACGTTGAGGTCGTTCCAAACATAACAGCCAGACGGGATACTTCGAGCGCAGTAACAATTATAAGTACTTATATGTATATACTTTGGGGTGAAAATATAATTTTAAAAGATTGATGTTATGTGCAAACCCAAAATGGCTAGGTGCAAAACATCCAAGAAAAACCAAATAATACATCTTATTAAAATATTCAAAACAAACTTTTGGCTAGGTGCAAATTCATATTATATTTTCTTCCATTCCGCCAATCCACAAAAATCAGGAGTCCGCTTCCTCCGCACCCCCACCCCTTCTCTTATATATCCGCTAGCGGAACCTCCGACGGCAAATCCTCCAGTGGCATCCCCGTTGGCGAGCAAATCCTCCGACAGCACCAGCGGTAAATAACGGCCTACGACAAAATTTTGTAATTGTCAATTTATACAAGGCATTGTTGAGGTTATCTCAGAAATATGATGTTGTACCTAGAAGTACTAATAATTTCTTAGTATTTTTGGCAAAAGCTAATGATCACTTTATCTTTGTTTTTGAGTAAGAATCTTCAGTTATATTTGTGTGAATAACTTTGGTTAGTATATGACATATTTGTATGTGCGTAACTTCATTGCAATTTTAAAATTTATCTTACCACTGTATGACAATCCACCATTTATAGTGATCTCGATTCATAATGTATGTTTTGGGGCTCATTTTGTCATGTAGGCAAGGGGGTCGGGAGCCTAGAGGCAGCGGAGGAAAGTTAACAAAATAGTAGGAATTTTAGGACGGCTCGAACACGGGAAGAATGAAGGTGGTTGACTTTTTAAATTTTTTTTTTTTTTGGATTTGGACATAACAAGTTGGTTTGAATTTAATTTTTTCTGGTTAGCATATAACCATGATTTGCATGAAGGCAGGATGGATTTGCACATAAAATTACTCTTTTAAAAAAAGTCCCTTTTAAAACTATTTTAAAAATGTAATCTTTATTCGAAAATACAGTTCATTTACAGTGTAAATAGCATTGCAGTTGTATTTTTGTACTTGCAAAATTTATAAATTTCTTTAGGTTTTTCTCGGCCCCAAATCATATATATATATATATATATATATATATATATATATATATATATATATATATATATATATATATATATATATATACAGTCAGAATCAACTCTTAGAATAGTAAACAAGAACAAGTTGCTTTATTATAACTCTCAACAAGTTGGGGCAGATAAGAATAATGAATGTACTACAACACAAGTCAATGAAGGTCGGTCTTTTTATATTCATCCCATTTTCTCTATTACAGTTTGAAATGACCACGAAGTTTTCATTATTTACACTCTGATGGCCGATTCCAATAAAATACATGATTATATTTTCAATACAATTTTTTTGTCTAGTAATTACATTTTGGATTAAGATAACTTGGCGCTTCATATTCTATTATCATACCTAACAATCATACTCTTTAGTTAAACTCTCTAATTGTGCTTGACAATCATGCGAAAGTAATACTCGGCAGTAAGACTTAACATTCTTAGAACATAATCAAGAATGCTAAAAGCACTAAGATATGATGGACGTGAGAATTAGAAAGTATGGCCTCGGCCCAAAAATCAAACGCCCCAAATTTCTAAAAATATGGTCTCATTCTCTCTAGTTTTACACTTGTTGGGGCTCACAAGAGGCTCCTACAAATCGGTGTAGAATGGACCGTCTTATCCCGAGAACGGTCGAGCGCGCAATCAGTTACAGAGAAACGAGATGTCTTACAAGAATGACATTTTAACGGAAAAACCCCGAAAAGAGGTGAAAAACCATGTGCCAGGGACAGTGCTGACCAAACATCCACTATCTATCTTTGTTGAACAAGGCTTTATAGAGAAGGCGAGTGCGACAAGCCGCTTCTCGCTACAACTTGCGAAGTGAGAGAGAGATGTGTTCGGAGGGGGACAGACCACCGCTCGCGAAGGTAAGTATTTTTCTTTGCCGCAGTGGGGATCACCACACTTTGGAAGCTTGGCGGTCTTCTGATTGTGCTCGGAGACTGGAGCGGCGCTTTCTGCTTGACTTGGTGTTAACGGCTTGTCTCTTTTAGCTCACAATGGAATCTGGAACGCTGGACTTGTTGTCTAGTAGAGGGCTTCCAGCTGAGTTGATGGAATTGTGAGCATTGTGTGTGGAATGTCTGCTGCAGTGCTCACGAAACATGCCCTGTAACATCCCGATTCCTGCTAGACCCCTCTCACGTATTTTTGAGTCAAGAGAGTTGACTCGACATCGGGGTGCACTTGTAGGAAGGTGGGGGAAGAGGACACAAGCCACAGGTAGACTGTGAGATCAGGCTTGAAGAGTTTTTCCGTCGAGTCAAGTCGGAAATGTAGAAATTCGCCAAATATATCCGACAAATTCGCTGAGTCATACTCAACGGATTCGTCGAGAATGACTTGGACGATTTTGTGGAACAAGTGTAATTTGTCGGATATTTTCGCGAATATCCGACGAATTCGTCGAGTGATACTCGACGAATTCGTCGAGTGATACTCGACGAATACGTCTAATAGGACCTAGTGTTTTTCAAGCTGGTTCGGCTGTATTAGAGAAACACGTCGAAAGGAAGGCAATTCGTCGAATCTCTTCAGAAATACACGACGATTTCGTCGAGTCCAACACGACGAATTCATCGGATTTGCCTTGAAGTTTTGATCCGATTCGTCGAGACTTCATAGAGTCTTCCTACGATTCATCGAGTTTACACGAATAATTTGACTTAGAGAATTTCGGCCAGACTGTGGTTGCGGTTTGAACCGAGTTCGGGTCCTGTGCCGAACAACGCCCTTATGACCGGTCTTTTCAAGGGGACTTATTTAATCTAATGATGGGCGGTCCAATGACAGCGTGACACCTGGCGGAGTAATCTTAACCCTAATATTTTCTTATAAAAAGGAATACTCAAAAACCCTTGCCGAGCTCCTTCGTACTGAATCGATCCTTTCGGTGCCGAGCTCGACGAGAAAGAAGAGGTTACCGGAGGTGGACTTCCTGAAGAAACTCTGAACTCTCCCTCCGTGAAGAATGATACCGATGTGGAAATCAAACATGTCGTCAAGAAGAAGAACGAGATTTATGGCCGGAAATGAGGTGAGCTTCCTACCCTCTCCCTTCGTGCTTAATATTTAGATCTAAAATGTAGGAGAGACATCGGCTCAAGAGAGCTTGATTTGTAAGTTAATGGATATTTCATAGGAAGGGACCACGCTAGAACTTCGTTCTAGAGTGCCGATCGTCGTATGATAATTTTCAATCATCTCCTCTCTTCATTACGAGAATGGTGGACTTGATCTCGTGAAGAATCGTGGTCAAATGAGGGAGAAAAGGGTAGAGAGATGTTGGTTCTGTTTTATGTGGTGGTTGGAGGAAGAAGATTAACCAATGTCGTTCATCCTCCTTTACGATGCGTGCAAAGTGCTGTACAGAAATCTTTTTTTGTACGCAGCAAGTCTCAAGGCAGTTTCGGGCTATGATCTGATCTTATATAGGTCTTGGGCTCAACACTAAAGTGGTAGCCCTCAGAAATACTTTTCCAACGAATGGTTGTATGTTTTCATAGGAGCTCTGTAGCTCTGAGAATGTTCAGTCAAAGTTGTTGCACTGTAATAACATGTATGAAGGTTGCGTTTTGTCTAAGTGTACACGGCTGGACTGAAATCCGATTTTGGGTATGATGGAATTGGATTTAGATCACAGGCTCAACACGGATGTTTTAGCCATTAGATATACCTTTCTGATTTGTGGTTGCTCGTAATTATTTGTGGAATGTAACTTCTTGAGAATCTGATTTTAGTAAATTATGGTGTGTAGTCGTGATGTCTTAATAATTGATGATTACCTTATTTTATCAGTTGATTAACTAAGAGATTGGACGGATAATAACTGATGATATTCTGATCACATCTTTGCATGATTAATAAATTTAGGAGTAGTATATATCGTCATGATTTGTAGGTTTATGAAATGAGCTTTGTTGGAGATGACTGAAATGGTATTATTAATGTGCTCTAGAGAAAGAGTTGGATGAGGTATGTCCTATGGCCATTGATGAGTTGAACCTTTATCTCAATATTAAAGGGATGATTGATGTAGTCCACTGCTTAGAGTTGCATCTCCCTAAGGGTAGCAGTGTGGGACTACAGTAGTATATAAGGTTGTTCTCCACCTGTGTAAAATATGAACCCTTGGTTGCTTGGGAGCACGGGAAAGTGAAAGGGTTGTCAGTGCCTGTGTGTTGACCGCACAATGTTGGATTTGGTATGAAGGGACTTGGTTGAAGCCCTTGGTTGTGTGATGGCATGCAAATGTGAATTGCATGGGTTGTGTGTGTGTTGACACACAGTATATGATCCTGTGAAGAGGACTCGGTAGCAGGTCTATGGGTTCGCCAGTCGTCACACCGACAGGAGCTGGAAGTTAGACCTAAGGCAATTGGGCTCGGTCCTTTAGTGCTCACTCACGAAGGCCTCTTCTGCACTAATGGACGGTTGGGCTGTGTTCTTTGGTGATACGCTCCCGAAGACCCTTTCAGTGCCAGTTGTAGGCCTGTTGGGCTGTGTTATTGGTGCACATCTACCCGAGACCCCTTTTGAGCCGTAGTACGAAGGGGATCTACTATTGTGTTCCTAACATTGAAGCGTTTGGAGGCCTAGGATTGGTAGTGTGGATGTCCGCCTAGTAGTGGAGACGCCCTCTCTACTGTCACCATTTGTCCAAGACAGATGACGCCTGAGAGGTTAGCTACCTGCTCGAAAAGTGGGAACTACAAGTCTATGTCGGCATAACAGTGTGCGTGTATGTGAGCATGTGTGATCCATCATATTGCATTCATATCATAACATTGCATTGCACTACATAAGATCCTCATCTTACAAATTTGTATGGGCACTTTTATATGATGAGTTAGTTTCATGTACCTGACCCTTAACTTATAAATTTTTATGGGCATTTTTATAAGTTCAGATAATTTTTGTTCTTATGATTAATGTGTTGTAAACGTAGACTACCAACTATCTATTGTTAATTACTGTTCATACTTTCTTAATTTAAATGTACTAATACATACATATATGAACTGTTATACAGTAACGCTCTTGCCACTTGAATGTTGATATATAATACTGCCATATTGAGCTCCTCCTTCTTTTCCTCCGCCCGGTGCCTAAGAGTCGCTGGGGTGAGCGGATGTGATAGCCACTTAGTCTTTATGATTAACGGTTGTTACATCTACTATTTTATGAGGATACCCCGCCGATGGAGCAGCAACAGCGCCATGTGCAGGAGGACAGCTATGCCAGGGAGACTGGGCCTTATACAGCATTACCATCCCTTCCTTCGGTGAGAGATGTGAGTGTGAGCGTCATGATATAGCCTTCAGGCGGTGTTTTGTGTACTCTGATATTAATGAAGCTGAATAACTTCTTATTTATTGATGTACACTTTTTGGACATTTACTTATTGTGATATTATGACTTTTATGTTCTTCTTTTGGTTTAGTTGGCATTGTGATATCAGATTGGCTGGAAGGATATGCGGCTTGTGGTACAAATTAACCCAAATGTTAATGTTTACATAAGGCAGCTGTCCTGGGCATAAGACTCCCCTCGGCTGTGTCGTGTGTTCTGGGAGGGTGGGGGGTCTTATAAATGGTATCAGTTTGCATTGATCCTTCAATAAAGAATTGATTGAACGTGGTCTTACCCTCGCTTGATTATTCGGTTTTGCCGACAAACCGGATTAGTGGAGGCAATGGTACGCCCATTTGTGATTCACACTAACTATGCCCACCTGTTACCCTACATTTTGCCAACCTGACCCAAAATCCGTGTTTTGTACATAGATTTCGGTGCATACAGAGCCGACAACGGGCATTCTTGTTCCTCCGATACCTACTCCATTCCAACAATCAGAGCTAGGTAAGACCCTAACGGCAATCTTGGATGACTTTAGGTCTCAACAGGCTTCGGTGCCGCAACAGGTCCGCAACTCTAATTGGTTGAGCACCTTCTGAGCTCTTTCTCCACCTATCTACCACGGGACTGAATCGGCCATTCGCACAGAAGAATGGCTAGATGGTGTACAAGAATTGATGGTCGGAATAAGATGCCCAGCCAGTTATGATGTTACCTTAGTCGCGTCTGTACTAGAGTCACAGACAAAAAGGTGGTGGAAGTCCCTTATGTGCTCCACTTTTCAAGGACGTGTATACACTGACATCAGCTAGAGTAAATTTTTTGAGGCCTTCTTGGAACATTTTGTTCCCTCTACTGCTCGAGATGAGCTCGAGGAAATATTCCTACTATTGAAACAAGGATCTAAGTCAGTCGTGGAGGGTCAACGGGAGTTTCAGCACGTCGCCAGGCTCGCTGACTCCTAAGATTTGGATGATCACGGGTATGCGAAATGATTCTAAAAAGGTTAGAGAGACCCCCTAAGGTAAGCTCTTTTTTTTATATCCTACTCGAGCCTTGCTCAGATAATGGACATGCCAAAAAGATTGGAGACGAACCATCTTATGGTCCAATCTTGTGGTAAGAGATCCACTGAGGGCGTGATGGAAGCAAGACCCAGCTTCAGAAGGATACAAAATATTAGGGGTGGAAGAGGAAACTAAAGAGGTGACGGTCGTTTCCATCAGAACTTTAGGATGGAACGTCTGGCCCCATAGCTAACATTACGTCCACCCCGCAGTTCTAATCTCATTAACAACCTGGAGGGGAATTCGGGCAAGTCTGTTTTCAGTGTCATCAGTCGGGCTCCATCCGATGTCATTGCCCGCAATTAGATGGAAACGTTCCCCCTATTTTTCCTCCGACAGCTCAGCGAGGACGAGGGCAAGTTCGTAGTTGAGGACGAGGACCGCAAGGTAGGAATCCTGGAACTACTAGAGAGCAGTTGTTTGCTCTAGATATGACTCAAGAGAGGAATCCTCAAGACATGATTATATGTATTTCATAGCCAATTAATTTGTTATAAGCATTCTCCCTTAGCTTACCTAAGTTTTTGTTGGAAATTTTGCCTGAGAATGTCATAACTTGGTATTTAGGCATCGTGAGTGTTAGTGTGAAACCAGCCCATGCTCTATTTGATATCGGTGCCACTCACTCTTTCGTCTCAGCGGACTTTGTGAAAGATCTAAATGGTGTGCAATACTTCACCGGTATCACTCGGAGAGTATGCCTCCCGGATGGCTCCGAGATGACCTCATCCTCCAAGTGTGACTTGGAGGTGTATATTGGAGGGAAACTTTTTGAAACCCCTACACTGGTGTTGAGGATACAAGAATTTGACCTTATTCTTGACATAGCATGGCTAGATTGGCACCATGCCAGGATTGATTGTGTGGTGAAGCAAATCACCTTGAGGCACCGAGATTTTTAGATAATCTTTCGAGGTATTAAACTTGTACCCCGAATAATGTTGTCTTCAATTCAGGCCCTTAAGGACCATATGAAAGGGGATGAGGTGTATATGATATGTTTCGAACTAAAAGAGATGGTGACGAGCATGGAATATGTACCGGTGGTGCGGGATATTCTTGAGGTTTTTCCCGAAAAGTTACCTGGATTGTCCCAGCCTAGGGAAGTAGACTTCCAAATTAAGCTAGTGGCGGGTGCCTAGCCTATCTCTCAAACCCCTTATAGGATGGCTCCAATGGAACTGACAAATTTTAGGGTGCAGCTGCAAGAGTTCATGGAATCAAGGTTTATTTGTCCCAGATCATCACCCTGGGGAGCCCCTGTTTTGTTTGTTAAGAAGGACGGATCGCTACGATTATATAGATTATTGAGAGCTCAACCGATTGACAATGTTGAAAACCTATCCTTTACCCTTGATCGACGAGCTATTCGATCAACTAGTGGGAGCACATTGGTTTTCCAATCTTGATTTGCGCTTAAGCTACTATCAGTTGAGGATACAAGAGAAAGATATTTAGAAAATAGTGTTTAGTTCGAGATATGGCTCGTACGAATTCAGTGTGATATCATTTGGGCTCAAAACCCCTTATGCATTCATGAGTTTTATGAACATGGTATTTGAGCAGTATCTAGTCGCTTTTGTTATCATATTTATTGATGACATTTAAGTCTACTCAAATAAGAAAGAGGAGCATGCTGAGCACTTGACCTTAGTTTTGAAGAAATTAAAGGAGCACTGCTTGTTTGTTGAATTAAGCAAGTGTGAGTTTTGTCTCTGAGAAGTTGCTTTCTTGGAACATGTTATAAGTGGAATCGGGTTAGCAGTGGATCTGTCCAAGGTGCGTGTCGTGAAAATATGTTCGCCTTTAAGGTCAGCGTCTGACGTGCGAAGTTTCCTTGGACTTTTTGTATACTATCGCAAGTTTGTTGAAGGCTTTTTGAAGATCAGTCTTATCCTCATAACTCTGACGAAGAAGGGTGTGCCTTTTCTGCGGTCACCCAAATGTGAAATGGCATTTCAAGAGCTGAAGGACCATCTTACCTCTACACCAATCTTTACCCTACCATCTCGAAAGGAAAGATTTCAGATATATATTGATGCATCCTATCAGGGCATGGGGGCGGTGTTGATGTAACACAGACATGTGATTGCATACACTTCTCGACAGCTTAAGAAGCATGAAGTGAAATATCCAATGCATGATTTGGAGTTGGGAGCAGTGGTCTTCACCTTGATAATTTAGAGGCACTATTTCTATGGCATCCACTGTGAGATCTTTTTGGATTATAAGAATTTGAAGTATATTAACACCTAGAAGGATTTGAACATGAGGCAGCGGCGGTGGTTGGAGTTTTTACGTGATTATGAATTTACATTGAACTATCACCCCGAGAAGGTGAACATGGTGGCAGATGCTTTAAGCAGGAAGGCGCATGTGACGTGTCCAGAATCTCAATTGATGTTTATGGAGTTGGTTAGGGAACTTGAAGAGATGGAGATTACACCCATGTCTAGCACTTGTCCCGAGGCCTATATGGAG
The DNA here is from genome assembly GCA_039513925.1 of Platanthera zijinensis. Lineage (NCBI taxonomy): Eukaryota > Viridiplantae > Streptophyta > Magnoliopsida > Asparagales > Orchidaceae > Platanthera > Platanthera zijinensis. The sequence goes on from CM077086.1 coordinate 74,954,871, forward strand.
TACTTGTCTATCATAAGCATAGTTTGTGACATTCGAGATCGGATTCGGGCAGAGAAAGGGAAGGATGATGCTTTGTCCCTAGTGATTCAGGCAATTATGGGAGGATAATCGGAAGGATATACGCTAAAAGAAGGACTAATTCATTTTCATGGTAGAATTTATATACCCATAGGTGGTGGTATTCGGGAAGACATTTTTGAGAGAGGATCATTACACCAAGTATTTGGTGCACTCCGGAATTGCCAAAATGTGCATTGATATGCGAAGGAAACATTTTTGGCCAGGAATGAAGAGGGATGTCACATAGTATATTACATACTATGAGGCTTGTTAGAAGGTTAAGGTGGAATGCAAGTGCCCTGGTAGATTGTTACAACCATTACCCATTCCGGAGTAGAAGTTTGAGGATATATCCATGGATTTTGTTCACGGTCTTCCCTGATCACGATCAGGGAATGATTCAGTTTGGTTGATTGTGGATCACTTGACAAAGGTCATCTGGTTTATTCCAATGAAGAAGGAGGCGTGTTGTAACACCTCTACCCGTCAAGAAGAATATAATAGAGGGTCCGGCCGGGGCCCCACACCATATTCCACAAACATGCGGAGACGCTACGAAATAATATCATAACCAACGCATCCTAACACAGAGAATTCTAGCGGAAGCTTCACGGTTGAATTAATGAACTCAAGATAAATAACATTGTCCACTAACATAGGAATGTATATATACATCAAAAGAGTCTGGCCTTAAGGCCTTACAATAGTTTCTCTTAACAAGAGTGTGGTTTACAGACATCGGCACGCAGGCCGGCCACACATGAACAAAAGAAACAAAACAATGCCTTCGAGGGCAGCAACGCAGCTTTGGGCTTCAGCCCGCTAAGTCCCGCTCGGACCAGCTCCTCCAGCACCTGTAAGAACCAATCCACCAAACGGTGGCAAAACAGGGCAATGGTCAGCATTCATCTGACCAATTATAACGACCCTGCCCCTGGCACGGGGCAGCGGAATTCCATCCCTGCATAGCATTCATCCAACATGATATATAGCCATTCAAGCAAGACGTGCACGCCCGCACCGTCACATATCACAAACGTCAGCCCGACGGCCCGACGCTCCGTGCACTCAGGGCACATTCACACCGTTCAGAGGTCCCAGACATAACGGCGCACTATGAGCATTCTAGTCTGATCGGCTCACCGGTCGTCGACTCTCGCTATGTGATCCTAACAGGGTCTTAAGCACCCAAGGTTAGACAACCATAACGCGGGTACAGATCCACTTTGCCCGTTGCTCACATCGTCAGACTCACGCCTGGACTGACGCGGGTACAGTTTCACCTTGCCCGTTCCACCATTTCCTAGTTGCAGCCTCACGGCTCAACTTTCCACCAGTAGCACTCACGGCCACAAGATAGTCCATCTCTCATAATTTCCTGGACTTCCTCCAGTACTTTTATCCATCATGCATACAAGCAATAATCACGGAGCCTTCTCCGATATGCAACCAAGCATCACCAATCCAGACCATGTCCAGATGGGCTTCACACAGTATGCCTAGATCCGTACTCCAATTCCGGACTCTAACAAGGGGACTTCACATATCTACCCCAAGGGACGCCACAACCCACCGCACACTCGCGGGGAAGGGTTTTCCCTATGCAATGCAGGAATTAAGGACTTCACATGTCCAAGCAGGAAATCGTTACCCTAGGAGTTCGCTTCGGAGCCATGGAGAGAAATTTGAGACGGATGAAAGCCTTCGCAGCAGCGTTGCCTTCGCAAATCCGAACTCGGCTCGCAATTTGGACCACCGTAGCACCACCGGCAGCCGGACTCCACTTCCTCTTCTTCCTCCTTGCTCTCACCTCTCTCTTAAACTTTAGAAAGAGAAGATGAAAAGAAGAATGAGCTCTTTTTTCCTCCTTTCCCGGCCTTATCAGCCCAGGAATGATCTCCAGCCACAGGATTCTACTTAAAGAAAATGAAGGACCAAGATCTACTGAAAATTCCCTTTTCTTTTGGCCGACACGGCCTGTGACACGCCCGTGTCACAGGCCGTGTACCCTTAAGCGGCACACGCGGCAGTCGCACCGACTGAAATATTCGAGAACACGGGCATCGACACGCCCGTGTCGAACATGACACGCCCGTGCCAGTCATGAGACACGCCCGTGTCTCCTGCTACACGGCACTCACCGATCTCCATAACCAGTACACAGGTCAGAACACGGCAACTGACACGCCCGTGTCCAGCCTAACACGCCCGTGTTCCCGGCCGTGTTCAAGGCCGTGTTCGGCTCTGACTTGAATAGGCCAATTTCGAAAATTAATTCGAACACGCCCTGGGACACGCCCGTGTCGAAGGCCGTGTCCCAGGCTCGACGATCGTCGACTCTCAAACGTCGACTAGCCTGAACACGCCCTGGGACACGCCCGTGTCCCAGGCCGTGTTCACCCGACACGCCCTGGGACACGCCCGTGTCCCAGGCCGTGTCTAACAGCCTCCAACCCAAAATTGTGTACAAACATATTTTGAGATTTTTGGGGTGTTACAATCCTCCCCCCCTTAATAAAATTTCGTCCCGAAATTTGAAAACAATAGGGAGAAAATAACAAAACATTTATATGTTTCTATTACATATACAACGAGCGAACAAGTTACGAAAATAACTCGGGAAACTCGGCTCGCATGGTCTGCTCGCGCTCCCATGTTAGCTCTTCTCGGCCACAATTGTCCCACCGGACTTTGACCATCCCGATCACCTTGTTCCGCAACTGTTTCTCGGCTCGATCCTCGATCCGTATCGGCTTCACCTTTGCCGTTAGCCCATATTCAACCGGCACTCGATCATTGACAACTATATGAGCTGGATTCTTGACTGCTTTGCGTAACACCGAGATGTGAAACACGTCATGCAATCCACTCAATTCCAATGAAAGAGCTAGCCGATAGGCGGCTTCCCCAACTCGCTCCACCACTTCAAACGGACCAAGGTATCGCGGACTTAGCTTTTTCAATCGCCGGATCCGAGATACGCCTTTGAAGGGCTTAATCTTTAAATAGACCCAGTCACCCACCGCGAACTCCACGTTCCGGTGCTTAGCATTGTAATACCTGGCCTGCCGATCTTGGGCTATTAGGAGCCTCTCTCGAATAGAGCGTATTGTTGAGGTAGCATCCTCGACTTTCTTTTTGCCTAAAAGTTTGGTCTCGCCAGTTTCTGCCCAAGCTAGCGGTGTACGACACTTGCGACCATACAACGCTTCAAATGGGGCCATGCCTATACTCGCTTGATAGCTATTATTATAGGCAAATTCCACCATAACAAGATGCTCTTCCCACTTCTTACCGAAGTCCAGGGCGCACATACGGAGCATATCCTCCATCGTTCTGTTGGTTCGTTCAGTTTGGCCATCCGTCTGCGGGTGAAAAGCCGTACTGAATGCTAACTTCGTGCCCAACATTTGATGAACTAATCTCCAATCTTTTGAGGTAAAGCGCCCATCCCGGTCACTTACGATGCTCCGGGGAACACCGTGCAATCGAACTATCTGCTCCACATAGAGCTTTGCCAACGTTTCCACTGAATCGTCCCGCTTGTTTGGTATAAAGTGAGCCACCTTTGTCAACCGGTCTACAATCACCCAGATTGAGTCATGGCCACGCTGAGATCTCGGCAATCCGTGCACGAAATCCATAGAAATATCCTCAAACTTCCATTGTGGAACCGGCAACGACTTCAGGAAACCACTCGGCCGTTGACATTCTGCCTTTACCAAAGCACAAGTGCGACATTTAGCCACATACGCGGCTATGTCCTTCTTTAAACCAGGCCACCAGAACAGTTTCTTCATGTCCTTGTACATTTTTGTGCTCCCAGGGTGAATTGAATACTTTGTAAAGTGTGCTTCATATAGCAGCCCTTCTCGCAATTTACCCGCACTAGGGACGCACAATCGGCCATCTTTTCGTAATAAACCATCATCCCAGGAGAACTGATCACCAGATCCCTCCTTTGCATAGCGTTGGAGACTTTCTTCCAACTCCGTTGCCCGCCGAACCCTGTCAGCAAGGTCACACTGAACTTCCAACCAGCTCATACATGCAACAGTTGAAGAATCTCTTTCCACACAAGATATCTCCAAGGATTCCAACTCCTGGATTAACCGCTCATCATGCATCCGCAACCAATTTGCCCGTACTGGAGTCCGACGACTCAAGGCATCAGCGACCACATTTCCCTTTCCGGGAACATAATGAATGTCGAAGGTATAATCCCCAAGGAATTCCATCCACCTCCTTTGTCGCATATTCAACTCCTTTTGATCGAGCAGATACTTTAAGCTTTTATGATCGGTATAAATATCTACTTTCACGCCATACAGATAATGCCGCCACAACTTTAGCGCAAAAATCACCGCCGCCAACTCCAAATCATGGACGGGGTAATTACGCTCATGCACTTTCAATTGACGTGAACCATAAGCGATCACCTTGCCAAACTGAAGGAGAACGCAGCCTAAGCCGCTTCCTGACGCATCGCTATATATTTCAAATCCATCTGTACCACATGGCGACGTCAAAACAGGCGCCGTGGTCAAACGACTTTTTAGCTCCTCAAAAGCTCGTGCGCACTCCGGCGTCCAAACGAACTTCTGATCCTTTCTCGTCAACGTAGTCAGAGGCAAAGCAATCCGGGAGAAGTTCTCCACGAACCTCCTATAGTAGCCCGCCAGTCCAAGGAAACTCCTGACTTCGGCCACCGAAGACAACACTGGCCAATCCCGAATGGCACTTATCTTAGCCGGATCCACCGCTATGCCCTCTCCACTTACTACATGGCCTAGAAAATCCACCGACGAGAGCCAGAACTCACACTTAGAGTACTTGGCATACAGCTTATTCCTTCGCAAGGTATGCAATACTAATCGCAAGTGGTTTGCATGATCTTCCTCCGATTGTGAATATACAAGGATATCATCAATAAACACAATCACAAACAAATCCAGGTATTCGCGGAACGTTCGATGCATGAGATCCATGAAAACCGAAGGCGCATTACATAAGCCGAACGGCATCACTGTGAACTCATAATGACCATAGCGTGTGCCAAACGCTGTCTTGGGAATGTCACCTTCCCTAATCCGCAACTGGTAATACCCGGACTTCAAATCCAACTTCGAATAGACGGTTGAGCCTGCTAGCTGATCGAACAAGTCATCGATCCGAGGAATTGGATACTTGTTTTTCTCCGTCAGTTTGTTCAGTTCGCGATAATCAATACATAGTCGCAAACCACCGTCTTTCTTTTTCACAAAAAGAACAGGCGCGCTCCAAGGTGACATACTTGGGCGTATATAACCCTGCTCCAACAACTCTTGCAACTGAACTTTCAGTTCGGCCATTTCTTTTGGCGCTACCCGATACGGCGAACGGGCCACGGGTTTTGCACCCGGCACCAGCTCGATAGCGAAGTCAATTTCCCTTTGGGGAGGTAACCCCGGAAGGTCCTTTGGAAACACATCAGCATATTCCGACACAATCGGCACTTCACTCACACTGGCCTTCAGCGCCACCGCCTCTATGAGTGTGAAGAACAACTCCGCACCCTTCCGAACTGCCTTAACAACTTGGAGAGCGGATAACAACATCCCACTCATCCCTTGCATACCAATGAACTTGGTCTCTTGTTCGGTATTTTGCCCAAGTGTGACCTCTTTTGAAGTGCAATCAATACAGGCACGCTGCTCTGAAAGCCAGTCCATACCAAAGATTATATCAAACTCTTTGATCGGCAATACTAGTGTTTCCACCTTGAACTCCCGACTTCCTATCTTAACCTCAAGACCGCAAGATCGATCCGTGCACATCAAACATCCGTTAGGCAACAACACCTTTACACTGTCTGTCGTGGTCCGGATAGGCACCCCGACACGCAAGACAAAGTCCTCAGACAGAAACGAATGTGAAGCACCTGTGTCAAACAGTGCTCGCGCCGGATACTCTCGTATAAGGACAAACTCTATAACATGACAATTAAAACAAGCACAGCACACCAAAAGTACAAACATTAAAACTTAAGCGCACCTGTGACGACATCAGCCTGCTTAATGGCCTCCTGTTGTCCAAGGTTGAAGACCCTGGGCTGCGCGTGCGAGGCAGAAGACTCCACCACAGTCTTCCCCTTCTCCGCATAAGACGCTCCCGTCTTCTTATCACCCTTTGGAGGACCAAATCGGCATTCACGTGCGAAGTGTCCAACCTTCCCGCACGTAAAACAAGCACGAGCTCCATTCCCAGATGTGTCTGTCACAGTCGTAGAAGGAGCTTGTCCAAAAGACTTCGATTTCTTATTCCATTTCCTTCGGTAGCCAAACTTGTCCGGACGCGGCGGCTTAAACTCTGGCTTCACCACCGCCAAGTTTCCCTTTGCTTGCCCCCGTTTCATGTCCGTCTCCAAAGAACGAGCCGTACAGACTAAGGCTTGGAATCCCTGACTCACAGAACTCGAGAGCAAATACCTCAGCTCATCACGCAGTCCCGCATAAAACCGACTAGTCTTACGCTCTTCTTCGGCGAAGATCGAGCCCGCATATCTTCCCAAACGGGTGAACTCATGCAGGTAGTCATCCACACTTCGATCTCCCTGTGCTAACCGTTGGAACTCCATTTCCATCGATATCCTTTGCTGCATCGGCAGATGTTGTGCTAAGAACAACCGAGAGAATTCTTCCATTGTAATCTCTGCCAATTGCCTGCCGGCCAAGTGATGCAGTTCAATCTCATCCCACCACAATCGCGCCTCTCCTTCCAGTAGGAAAGTGGCTAACATCACTTTCTGTACCTCCTCAACCCTGATAGCCCTCATAATTCTCTTGATTCTTGCAAGCCAATCCTCTGCTTGGGCCGGTGTACCCGCCCCATGAAACTGCGGAGGGTTAAAGCTCAAGAATTGCTTCCATTGTTGATCTGCTACCCGCGGATCAACTTCAGCTTCTACTGGTTCTTGCCGTACCCCAGCTGGCGTTGGCACCACTGCAGGACGTGCTTGCCCAGTCTGCTAAGCATTCATCACAGCAAGTACCGTTTCCGTGATGAGACGGACTGTTTCAGCGGATGGAGGAGTTGTGGGCACCTCGGCTGGTGCCGCACTCTCAACAGAATGTTGTGGTTCGGACTGACCCGCAACACTTCTGGTCACCTATATGTGTAAAACACACAGGTTAACGACCAATAAAACGGCAATCATACAAAGAGAATACACAAGTTCAACAAACAAGTGTATTTGCATTCCTAAGTGGACAATCTTGAGTTCAAATTAAGTGTTATAACGACAGCACTGACACGTGCTCGCCACCTCTCAAAAGAATTCGTCCGCGAATTCGGAAGAGATCGACCAACAAGCTGATACCAAATTGTAACACCTCTACCCGTCAAGAAGAATATAATAGAGGGTCCGGCCGGGGCCCCACACCATATTCCACAAACAGGCGGAGACGCTACGAAATAATATCATAACCAACGCATCCTAACACAGAGCATTCTAGCGGAAGCTTCACGGTTGAATTAATGAACTCAAGATAAATAACATTGTCCACTAACATAGGAATGTATATATACATCAAAAGAGTCTGGCCTTAAGGCCTTACAACAGTTTCTCTTAACAAGAGTGTGGTTTACAGACATCGGCACGCAGGCCGGCCATACATGAACAAAAGAAACAAAACAATGCCTTCGAGGGCAGCAACGCAGCTTTGGGCTTCAGCCCGCTAAGTCCTGCTCGGACCAGCTCCTCCAGCACCTGTAAGAACCAATCCACCAAACGGTGGCAAAACAGGGCAACGGTCAGCATTCAGCTGACCAATTATAACGACCCTGCCCCTGGCACGGGGCAGCGGAATTCCATCCCTGCATAGCATTCATCAAACATGATATATAGCCATTCAAGCAAGACGTGCACGCCCGCACCGTCACATATCACAAACGTCGGCTCGACGGCCCGACTCTCCGTGCACTCAGGGCACATTCACACCGTTCAGAGGTCCCAGACATAACGGCGCACTATGAGCATTCTAGTCTGATCGGCTCACCGGCCGTCGACTCTCGCTATGTGATCCTAACAGGGTCTTAAGCACCCAAGGTTAGACAACCATAATGCGGGTACAGATCCACTTTGCCCGTTGCTCACATCGTCAGACTCACGCCTGGACTGACGCGGGTACAGTTTCACCTTGCCCGTTCCACCATTTCCTAGTTGCAGCCTCACGGCTCAACTTTCCACCAGTAGCACTCACGGCCACAAGAGAGTCCAACTCTCATAATTTCCTGGACTTCCTCCAGTACTTTTATCCATCATGCATACAAGCAATAATCACGGAGCCTTCTCCGATATGCAACCAAGCATCACCAATCCAGACCATATCCAGATGGGCTTCACACAGTATGCCTAGATCAGTACTCCAATTCCGGACTCTAACAAGGGGGACTTCACATATCTACCCCAAGGGACGCCACAACCCACCGCACACTCGCGGGGAAGGGTTTTCCCTATGCAATGCAGGAATTAAGGACTTCACATGTCCAAGCAGGAAATCGTTACCCTAGGAGTTTGCTTCGGAGCCATGGAGAGAAATTTGAGACGGATGAAAGCCTTCGCAGCAGCGTTGCCTTCGCAAATCCGAACTCGGCTCGCGATTTGGACCACCGTAGCACCACCGGCAGCCGGACTCCACTTCCTCTTCTTCCTCCTTGCTCTCACCTCTCTCTTAAACTTTAGAAAGAGAAGATGAAAAGAAGAATGAGCTCTTTTTTCCTCCTTTCCTGGCCTTATCAGCCCAGGAATGATCTCCAGCCACATGATTCTACTTAAAGAAAATGAAGGGCCAAGATCTACTGAAAATTCCCTTTTATTTTGGCCGACACGGCCTGTGACATGCCCGTGTCACAGGCCGTGTACCCTTAAGCGGCACACGCGGTAGTCGCACCGACTGAAATATTCGAGAACACGGGCATCGACACGCCCGTGTCGAACATGACACGCCCGTGTCAGTCATGAGACACACCCGTGTCTCCTGCTACACGGCACTCACCGATCTCCATAACCAGTATACGGGTCGGAACACGGCAACTGACACGCCCGTGTCCAGCCTGACACGCCCGTGTTCCCGGCCGTGTTCAAGGCCGTGTTCAGCTCTGACTTGAATAGGCCAATTTCGAAAATTAATTCGAACACGCCCTGGGACAAACCCGTGTCGAAGGCCGTGTCCCAGGTTCGACGATCGTCGACTCTCAAACGTCGACTAGCCTGAACACGCCCTGGGACACGCCCGTATCCCAGGCCGTGTTCACCCGACACGCCCTGGGACACGCCCGTGTCCCAGGCCGTGTCTAACAGCCTCCAACCCAAAATTGTGTACAAACATATTTTGAGATTTTTGGGGTGTTACACGTGTGTTGATGTGTTGGTATGTCTCTTCATGAAATAGTTCGTATGGTATAATGGGGTGCCTAAGATTATAGTCTCAGACCGTGATGGTCATTTCAACTCCAAGAAATGGAATGAAGTTCAAGCTTATTTGGGTACTCGCCTTACCTTTATCATGACCTTCCATCCTCAGACAAATAACTAGTCTGAGAGGACCATTAGAACCATGGAAGACTTATTGAGGTTATGTGTTTTGGATAAGGGAGAGTCATGGGAGAGACTGTTACCATTGGTGAAATTTTCATATAATGACAGACACCAAGCAAGCATCGGAGTGGCACCTTATGAAGCACTTTATAGTTGAAGAAGTAGGACCCCTTTATCATGGGTTCGGGATGAAGATCCTGTGGTGTTGGTAGTGGAGTATATCGATGACTCTGATGCTATGGTTAGATTGATTCGAGATCGCATGCTAGAGGCTCAAAGATGGCAGGCGAAGTATTATGATGTGAAGCCAATGCATGGAGTTTCGTGTGTGCGCGGTCAGAAGAAGCTCAGCCCTTGTTACGTGGGGCCTTATGTTATATTGGAGAGGATTGACCCTTTGGTCTATCGGCTGGAGCTACCACTATTGGGTATTGTATCAACAATAATCTAGGTTTGTGTGAAGTCACCCTTGAACTAAGATGAATTAAGTATGTATTTGATGATATTCTTTAGTTAAGTTCTTGCAGGTCATTATTGCTAAGTGTAGACCAATGTCAGTTTATAATGAGTCACTAAACACATGACCATGCAATATAATCCTTAATTGGTGTATCCATGGTGTTGACTCATGTGTAACCTCTCTATATGGATGCACTTCATTTTCAAGTACTAAAGAAAAGGAAGAAAGGAAGGGTTGCTGGACTTCAACAAAGAAGAAAAGGGAATTTTTCTTAAAAATTTCTAAGTCCATTTCTCGAGAAATTGAAGTCTATTTCTCGAGAAGTCAAGGTACATTTCTCGAGAAAGCAAGATATTCTCGAGAAACCGTTAGACTTCTCGGAAAATTGTCTGAAACTGTCTCTAAGTCTTTTCTCGAGAAAAGCCCTAAAGATTTCTCGAGAAACCAAGTTCATTTCTCGAGAAAGGAATGTAGTTCTCGAGAAAAAAAAAGTGTTTCTCGAGAAGCCAAGTATATTTCTCGAGACATCATGTTCTTTCTCGAGAAGTAAGTACTTCAGTCCACAGAATTTTCGTTAAGTAAATTTCTCGAGAAGGTCAGGCCATTTCTCGAGAAAGCAATTTATTTCTCGAGAAATCCAATCCTTCTCGAGAAATCAGCCTTCAGTTCTAAATTTGCTCTAAGTACTTTTCTCGAGAAATCATATCCTTCTCGAGAAATCAGCTTTTCACTTCAAAGAAATTTCGTTAAGTCTTTTCTCGAGAAAGCCATGTCTTTTCTCGAGAAAGCAAATGATTTCTCGAGAAATCTATTTCTTCTCGAGAAATGGAGTTGCAGAAATTTCGATTTAAATCTTCTGACGGGATTTCAAATTTAATCTAAGTTCCTCATGATTGATCCACGAGGATCTTTCCTTAATGACTTATGACTGTTAGACGATGATCTATAAATAGTCCTTTCAGAGGATTCGCGGACCCTAATAATAATAATAATAATTACAGCAATCAGAATCGCATTCGCACTTTCCAAAATTTGGGAGAAGCCGCACCGTCTTCATCTTCATTCTCCTCTGCCGCTCCTCTCTCGATCCAGCATTTCAAATGGATAAAACATTCGACAGATCCAAGATTCAAAGATTCTTCAACATCTACTTGATCGTGTCGGATCCTTAGTTTTTAGATCAAGCTTTCTCGACTTTTCTTTCTCAACCTTCTTCACCGAGATTCTCAGTTTTAAAGAAGGAAGATCCCTGAAGATTTCAGATCTGGAAGAGTAAAACTTTTATTGTTATTGTAAAATTGTTTTAACTTTTGTAGGAGCATTGTCTCCGAGATTGTAGGAAGTTTGTTCTTCCGAGTGTAGAGTCATTCGTGGATCAAGTTTGTAGATCCGGTTTGTGGATCGATGTGTCGATCCGGCTGTGGATCAAGGTGTAGGAGAGTTTGTTCTCCGAGGTGTAAGATTGCGATAATCTGAGAAAGGTGAAGTAGCCAAATTTTACCCTTCGTGGTAGATAGGCGAGGCGGGACAGTGGACGTACCCAATACGGGGCACCATTATAAATCTCTGTGTTTGTGTGCATGAATTTTTAGATAATTTTTATTTCACAAAATGACGCAAACATTACCTATTCACCCCCGTCTAGGTGATTTAGGTAGACACTAGATACTTTCAATTTGTATCACAGGGGAATTTTTGTTCGATAAGGCTAACACCGTGAACAAGATTCCTGATCTAGCGTTAATAGATTCCGCATATTCACCATGGATCAAAGAAAAGACCTGTCATCCATGAAGCTTCAGGTATGCACCAAGGAAAACTTTCCCATGTGGAAATAACGAGTACGGTTCTACATGGAAGCTGCTGATCCGAGAATTTTTCAGATCGTGGAAGAAGGACCACACAATCCTACACAGGCTTCAATGATAAATACAGTGATTATGATTCCCATGAAGATGATTGATCTCACAAGGGATGAGATTGCCTTAGTCTCCCTAGACAAGAAGGCAAAGAATATCATAGCAAGTGCAGTGGACGATTCAATGTTCCAGAACTTATTTCACTGCAAATCTGCCAAAGAGATGTGGGACTGTCTTGTTGTCCTAATGGAAGGTACTGAAGAAGTGAGAGACGATCACAGATCATTGTTAAACCAGGAATACGAAGCCTTCAAGAAAGGTGCCAATGACTCCATAGTTGACAGCTTCGAGAAGTTCTTCAAGATCATCAACGGCCTCAGGACTATGGTCGTGCATTCACTCATGGCGAGCTCAATGATAAGTTTATAAGATCCCCGACTAAGGAATGTGACACAAAAGTTGTTGCCATTAGAGAATTTGGGAAGCTGCCGGAGATAGACCCTCAAAACCTGTTTGGAAAGCCGCTCTCCTACGAATTGCAAATGAACACCAAAAAGAAGAGGAGCTAGCCAACCGATCTTCAAGAAAAGAGAAGTGTATAACCCTAAAGGTCGAAGGTTCAAAGAAGTCTAAAGTTATGTCACACATAAGGACACGAGCTCCAGACACTCCTGAAGACTCTGAGCATAGCACATCAGGCTCCGAGCTATCGAATGGAGAGTTCTCCCTTATCTCCAAGCATTTCAAGAAAGTGCCCAGCAAGAGAAGGAAAATGAGAAATCCATCATCCTCCTCTGACTACAAAAGATCACATCGTGATGGTGATATTACCAAGAAAAACTACAATAAGGAGGACAGGTATAAATCAAAACCTAATAAATTTTCTTCCTCTAACGTAGTTTGTTACTGCTGTAATAAATCAGGTCATATTATTGCGGAGTGCCCTTACAAGAAGAAGGATAGCTCCAGGAAGGACGAGAAAAGATCCTTCATATGGAAGAAGAAAGAAAAAAAGAGCTTTGTCGCCAAAAATTCAAAGACTCTCAGTGATAATGACTCGAGTGAGTCGAGCTCTAAAAATGCAGAAGCTTACTTCAGACTTATGGCTCAATCTGACGATGAAGTGGGCGAGTCCAAGTTTTGCGGGAAGTTAAACTCATACATGATAATCTCTGAATCTGAAACATCATCTAATGGTCATGATGGCTACTCTTATGAAGAGGAAGGTGATTCTGAGTTGATGGTTCAGTATGAGAACCTTTTAAAGGCTTTTGATAAATGCCCTAAGGTAATCAAAAAGCAATTAAAAGAGATTCCCTCTCTCAAGGTAGTGGAAATAAATCTGAAGGAGGAAATTGCAAAATTGCTTCCCCTTAGATATGAAGTCCACTCCTTGAAAGAGGAACTCAAGGGCTCTGCTGAGACGTTAAGTCTAAAAGAGAAATATCTTGATGAGCTGGAAGAAAAGATTTTGGTAAAGAGAAAACTCGTTGAGAGCTACTCCAAGCCTAAGGCTATCCTCCCTCTCATTGATGAGTTTTCCTCTCCGAAGAAGGTTAGTGGTCTTGGCCACAATGTTGAAAAAGATAATGCTGCCAAGAAGGTTAGCGCAAAAGAAAAGGGGAAGGCACCCATGAGTAAACCCTTATGTAGGAAGGTAATCTTCCCAATGAATAAGTTTGACCTTGAGTCATCCTATGGTCATCATGCTAGGCGTACTCATGTAGAGCCCAAGAATAGATACCAGGGATGGACCCGTCCCCTTGACTTTGGTGCCAGCGTGTTCAAAGCACCTTTTGAGGAGATTCATATGAAGAGTTATGGTCCATATGTCCATGGCCATAATAATAAGAAGGTACCAAAAGACAAAACTGATGTTCCTAAGGCTAAGGAGATGGGAAGCCCCTATGTATGCTACAACCAGGAGGCCTCCTTATCCAAGAATGCTGCCCCTACTAGACCTCAGCTCCAAAAGGTAAAGCAGGAGTACAAAAGGAGGTACAACAGATTTGGCTGTTGGTGTTGCGGCAAAGTTGGTCACTTTGGCGTAGATTTCTTGTACAACTCTACAAATTTTGTTACCCCACGAGTTAGATATGCTTGACCGACCACTCGCAAGGTTAATGTTCCTAGTGGTGTTCAGCTGACCAGGAATGAAGGAACCAAATATGTTTGGGTTCCTAAGGTAAAATGATATGTTTTTACAGGTATATCCAAAGGCCAATAGAACTCCAATCTGGTATTTGGACAGTGGATGCTCTCGGCACATGACCGGGATAAGAAGCCTTTTCCGTGATTATACCCCAGTTAATGAGGGACCAAAAGTCATCATTGGAGGTTCAAACAAGAGAACAACAAAAGGTTATGGTATGATTTCTAACGGCGTAGTCTCTTTCACATACGTGGCTTATGTTGAAGGATTACACCATAATCTCATAAGCATAAGTAAACTATGTGACAAAGGCAATATCGTTGAGTTCTGCAAGGATAAGGTTTAATAAAGTTGTCTTCAAATTTGGAGATAGTCTTAACAGGAACTCGGAGCAGAAATATTTTCTGTCTAAATTTCCTTTGCTTAGACAATTCTACCCTAGTATGTATTATTGCAAAAGTTACTTTGTCTCTTTATGACCAATGACATAAGAGATTAGCATATTTGAATTTCAAAACATTAAATATGGTATTTTCTCACAACTTAGTGTGTGATGCCCGCAACATGAAGTGACTTAAAGAGAGTTCATGTCACTCCTATCAAATGGGTAAGCAAACACAGGCTACCTTCAAGGGTATTGCTGAAAAAGACTCTTCACAAAGCCTATACTTGCTTAATATGGACTTATTCGGTCCTATGCCGATTCACAGCTTAGGAGGTAAGGTCTATACGTTAGTGATTGTTGATTACTACTCGTTTTTCACTTGGGTGTTCTTTCTGAAATATTATTCAAACACCTTCGATTCTTTCACTAATTTTGTCCGACAAATTTAGAATGAATTGGACTGCTCAGTGGTCAAAATCAGAACTAACCACGGAACTGAGTTTGAGTCTGGTGCCATGACAAAATTTTGTAAAAGCCATGGTATCTTTCATGAGTTTTCCTCCCCGCGCACTCCACAGCAAAATGGAATTTCAAAGAGAAGGAATAAAACCCTAATTGAAGCACGTACAACCATGTTGAATGACACTTCAGTTCCGGAGTTCTTTTGGGCTGAAGTAGTCAACTTAGCTTGTCACATGCAAAACAGAGCACTCCTCAACAAAAGCTATGGTAAAACCCCCTATGAGCTATTCAAGGGCAGAAAATCAACTGTGTCCTACTTTAGAATCTTTGGAAGTAAATTCTTCGTACTTAATAATGGGAAGTATTACTGCACAAAGTTTAGTGACAAGTGTTTCGAAGGTATTTTTGTAGGATATAGTATCCATAGTGAAAGACTTTGTTTCAAGAGCCTAAACAACTAGAGGGGGGGGGGTGAATAGGTTCTAATCTTTTAAAGTCCTTTTTAGGAAAATAGTTAGATAATTATTCAACACAGACTAATCAAATCACAGAACATAAACACATCACATCAAACACCAGATCTATAATGGTTCCGCAAGATATGGGTACATCCACTTTCCCCCTTTGCCTATCCAATAGATAACTGGATTCAGCCTAACTTCCTTCCACTGGCTTGTATCCGCAGATCTTATAATCTCAGAACCAAAATGGTTCCTACAGCTCAGACTTAACAAGTCCTACCTCAGATTCTTCCCCAGAATCCTACCTCATGCCTCAACCCTACCTCAGGCTTTATAACTAGGCTTACAACTTAGACTTTCCACAAGTCCTACACCTAAGGCTAACAGCCCTACCTCAGCCTTCATAATTTCATGCTTACGACTCAGATCTGATAATAGATCTTTTGAGAAATATAATGTAATAAGAAACAAACAAATTCACCAGCTATATTCCTCTGTTGGTGTAGCCTTCTTGATCAGTTCTTGACTAAACTGATCCTTCTGATCCAGCCTGACTTAGCTTCTCAAAGCTTCTTGATAGAACAAAATAAGGTGGATCTTCTTGCTATTGAAGTTGATCTTAAATCATCTTCTTCCTTAAATTCAGATTGGAATCTGAATCTTTCTTGTAGAACAATTCTGAATTTGTTTCTCTTCACAAAATTCTCTTTTTCCTTTTTATCCACACTTTCTATAGTTTCCGATCTGTCTCTTATATAGAGTTTGCTTCATTGTTACCGGCTGATCCGGTTTCTAACAAACTACTGATAGATCTGTCAGAGGTGTCAGACCAGTTGGATATGACAGCTGTCAAGTCACCAGACATGTCAGTAGATTCTTCAGAGTCATTCCAACTCAGTATAAATCACTCAGCAGGCTGCTTCATATGTGTCAACACATATTGGCCAAGTGTCGACACAAGTCTTCATGGTGTCGACACAATACTCCAAGTGTCGACACAGACATACTTCTGCTTCTCGACAAATCTTCTATTGAATGTGTCGACACAAGTCCTGTGTGTCGACACAAATGCTTCCGGTGTTGATACAGCTGTTGCTGGCAGATGGCGTTGAGTATGTGTCGACACAAGTCCTGTGTGTCGACACAGCTGCTTCTGGTCTCGACATAGCTGTTGTCGACAGACGACATTGAATAAATGTTGACAGTGTTGAAAGTATTTAGACGGCATTGAGTGTGTGTCGATACAAGTCCTGTGTGTCGACACAATTACTTCTTGTGTCGACATAACTCCTGGCTCAGGTGTCGACACAATTCTGAGTGTCGACACAGCTTCTTTAGAAGTGTCGACTTAGCTTGAGTGTCGACACAACTTCTTCATAAGAGTCGACACAACTTGAGTGTCGACACAACACCTTCATAAGTGTTGACAAGACTTCAGAGTGTCGACAAAAGTTCTTCATAAGTGTCGACACAGCTTCTTCACAAGTGTCGATACTTGTACTTAGAAAATTCTCTTCAAATGCTTAAACCTGCACAATGTTACTCAAACATCTATTAAATACAAATTGATGCATATCATTGACTAAGATGAGCCTTCTCCAAATCTGGTACACATTTTCCAATGTACCCAACAATCTCCCACTATTTGGAGAAGTCATAACCCTTAGTCAAAGACATACATCTATCATAATAAAATAGAAATAGAAATAGATGAACATTCAATTTACAGCAGGTAAACACATAATCATTTTAAACAACAAAGAAATTAAAACTGAACATATTTCATTCAATTTTTAGAAAAAAAATTGTCATGTTTACAAGGATTTCTTTCTAGATCAAAACACAAAATGTTACATTATTTTAATACATAAGCATATCTATCTTGTTATTGACTAGGCTTCTTAATGACAATTCCTTTGCCAGTCTTGATCTTTGCCTATACAGAAGGTTCAACATCTTCAGTAGTCTTCTTCCCTTTCAGGGCTTTCTTTTTTAGTTCTTCAGCCTTAATTTTATGCCTTTCAAAATAGTGGAATGGCTATGGAAAGTACTTGCTTTGATCCTAAGCATTAGCAGGTAGCTTCCCAGCCTTATCTCTTCTTCTATGTTGAAGAATGGCTTCTTGTCCACCTTGGTATTTATTCCATTCCTGTTCTGAATACCATTTACACCTGTCATGGGTTTTATCCTTTACAGCTTTCCAGGCAGTAAGTATGATGTTTCTAGAAGTTGGGTTCCACTGCTCAAAGTTTGTCTTCATCTCAGCCTGCTCTCTGAATCTCTTCTTGGATAGTTGAGCTTCGTTCTGAGCTTCTAAGGCAGCTTCTGACATCTCTACTTTTTCTAAAATTACATTTTGTGCCTCTTGTGGAGGACTATATATTTTTTGCACTTCTTCTTGAACCATTTCAAAGTCTGCTGGGGGGTAGATCACCTGAGCAACTTCAGGCTGATCTCATTCAAGATAGGCAGGTTGTATCCCAGATTCTGCTACTTTATCATCATCATAAAGAGGATGATAACCAAGAGTTGCTCTGATGCTATTAGAAATCCATTTAGTATGGTCAGAGCTAGCTTTGACTAGTAATCTCTCCCCCTTTATGACTTCTCTTTCAATATGACTTCTCAAATCATCCTTTTGAAACCTGACCTGATTAACAACATGGTCAGTTCCTTCCTTAGGTAATCTCGGAATTTTATCAAGAAATCAGATATATTTTTTGAGAAGCCTTAAAGATGGCCTGAACCACAGCTATATCTTCCTTGATTTTGCTTTGAAACTTCATCTTTCACAGCAGTTGATAAATCACTTATCTTTGACAGTATAAAAAAGTGTGAATCTTTAAGATTGTCATTCATTCTTATCTGATTTTCAAGTACAAATCCTTGCTTTACTTCAAGTTCATCCA
The DNA here is from genome assembly GCA_039513925.1 of Platanthera zijinensis. Classification (NCBI taxonomy): domain Eukaryota; kingdom Viridiplantae; phylum Streptophyta; class Magnoliopsida; order Asparagales; family Orchidaceae; genus Platanthera; species Platanthera zijinensis. The sequence continues at coordinate 74,973,196 of CM077086.1, forward strand.
CTTTAACTTTGATAGCTTGTTATTGCTTGGCCAGGAACACCACAGTATTACCTCCTTTATGGAAGCAATCTGTCATCTCCTTCTTATTTTGATTCACTTCAAATTTAATAGATTTGATGTACTAGGCCAATTCAAACTGTAACTCTTTATGAGTTTCATCCACATATTTTTATACAGATTGTCTTTGTTCATCCAATTTAATCTATATCTGGACCAGTAAAGAACTGAAGTCCAAGCTTGGTGCAGATGGTGTTGTGCTTATTTGCAATGCCTTTTTATATCCAGAACTCTTTTTCTTCAAAGCAGCTAGTTTCTTTTTCTTAGCCATTGTGGCTTCTTCATCTTCAGAAGATTCAGTTGTACTTTCAATATCAACTGTATTCTTTTCAGCTGGGGCATCCTTAGACAACTCCCCCTCAGTCCTTAGAATATCTTTTTCTTGTGCAATCTGCTCCCCCTCAGTCCTTGCAGGAGGAAGATCAGAGAATAGGTCATCCATGGTGAATTCCTGCTATATTGGCTCATTTTGAGCTTCTGTCTCAACAGTTTCTTGAGCTACAATGTTGATTTCCGATGCTATGTTAATGATAGTATCTGCAGCCAGGGCAATTTCTAAGACTGCATCATCAATGCCTCCCCCTTGGGTAGGCAACTCAGTTGCTTGTTCTATGTTTTCTCCCCTTGGAGTTGTGTCCATTTGTTGTTCTTGGGGCACACTTCCCTGCACTTGTTCTTGTGCATCCTTTTGTTGCTGGTATTCATCAGAACTGAAGACCTCTTCCTCCTTAGAATCACTGGAGGATCCATCCTGTGGAACCACTTTCTTCTTTTTCTTATCTTTCTTAGTTTGATCCTGAGGAGCAGGGACTTCCTTGGTCATAACTCTATCCCGCCTTGATAGAATTCTTACATCCATCCTCCTCATATGATTTATTTTTTATCCAGCCACTTATTTCAATACATCTGGTATTACAGCAGATAAGCATAAACTCAGAATTCTTCCCATGTTTGGTTTCTTAGTTCCTTCATGAACTTTATCAAACACTACTGCTGCCTAGTCAGTGTTTATCTTGAATATGATCCTTACCATAAGATTGAACATGTGGACAAAGATTCTATCATGTCCACCACTTTTGCAAAGAATCACTTTGCCAACTACTTCAGATAGGAATTTTCCTTAGGAATTCATCCCTTTTATGGTAATATATGATCCAATCTTAATATTGGGGCTCAGCCCACACCAGCTTAAAGCTTCTGTAATCTAGGAAGGGGTTATTTCATCTGTATCCTTGACTGATGGAAGCTGAAGTGATTTCCTGATAGTTTCTAGTGTGAGTTTCACTAGGGAATTTTGAACAGCCCCTTTAATTATCTTACCTGCAGAATCCACTGTAGCGGTTGAATAAAACTCCAGAACTTCCTTCTTCCATATCTTTGTTGGTTCAGAAACCAAGTACTCCAATCCATTTTCTTAAATTAGGGCAATGACACCCTTTATTTCATCTGAAGCTGTTGTGAAACCTTCACGAACCAGTTCATAACCTTCATTGACTTTGTCTTCTTGACGAGGCACCATTGACGTAAGAGTTGGAAGAGAATAGAAGAGAAAAGAAAATCTTTGTCGACAGAAAGTGGAAAGTCAAGAATACTGAAAGCGTAATCGACCAAATTTTGGTTTCACCTATTTATAGTATAAGTGTAAGGGCAGGTCAAAAGATATGCCAGTGTCGACAAGTTTTCATACGTGTCGACAGAAATGACCTAGGTCTCGACAATACGTGTTTTAAGTCGACACGACTATGTGTCGACATACTAATGTCAGAGTCGACAACTCATCTTAAGTCAACACATTTATATGTCGACAAACTTGTGTCTGTGTCGACACACTTGTGTCTGTGTCGACACTTACTACTTAAGTCTCGACAGACTTGTGTCGACACTTGCTTTTGTATGTCGACACGTGAATCCTCTCGACATATGATCTCGACAAAGTTGTGTCGACATCAATTCTCCTGTCGACATAGATATTGTTTCTGTGTCGACACTTCCTTATACATAGTCGACACAACATATTGAGTGTGTCGACACAGCTTGTTTGTGTCGACACAAACATTGTACTTAGACAAATTTCTAGAGAAATTTGATGCTTACATATTCACCTTAGGGATACTTATGCTAACATATTCTAGGTTCAACATTCCTAATTCAATTTTAAAATAATTGAATTTAGTTTCATCCAGAGGTTTTGTAAAAATATCAGCTATTTGAATATCAGTTTTCACAAATTCTAGGCTAATATTTTCCTTCTCTACATGTTCTCTGATGAAATGAAACTTAATTTCTATATGCTTGGTCCTACTATGTGATACAGGATTCTTAGCAATAGAAATAACACTTGTAGAATCACAAAATAGAGGAATTCTACTTACCTGCATGTCATAATCTTCTAGTTGATGCTTTATCCACATCAATTGTGAACAATAGCTACCTACTGCTATATACTCTGATTCAGCTGGTTATATAGCTACACTAGTTTGCTACTTGCTGCTCCATGACACCAGCCTCCCACCAAGGAATTGACAAGTTCCTGTGGTACTCTTCCTGTCTTCTTTGCATCCAGCAAAGTCTGCATCTGAGAAACAAGTTAGAAGGAAATCTCTATTCTTAGGATACCAAAGGCCTAGATTAGGTGTACCCTTAAGATATCTCAGAATTCTCTTAACTACAATATAATGAGATTCCTTAGGGCAAGCTTGATACCTAGCACAGACACATGTTGAATACATGTTGCCAGGTCTACTAGCAGTCAAATAGAGTAGAGAGTCAATTATCCCTCTATACAAAGACTCATCAATAGTTTTCCCTGCCTCATCTTTGCCTATAGGCATACTTGTTCCCATTGGTGTTTTCATGGTAGAAGCTGAGTCCAAACCATACTTCTTAATTAACTCCTTGGTGAACTTAGACTGGGATATGGACAATCCATTCTCAGTCTGTCTAACTTGAAGTCCCAAGAAGAACTTCAGCTCACCCATACTGCTCATCTCAAACTTCCCTTGCATAAGTTTGGCAAACTTCCTACAAAGGTTGTTTTCAGTAGAACCAAGGATAATGTCATCCACATATATCTGGACTAGTATTATCTTGCCTTTTGATTCCCTATAGAATAGAGTTTTGTCTATCTTTCCTCTAGATAATATATTCTCAATAAGGAAGGCAGACAAAGTTTCATACAAAGCCCTTGGAGCTTGTTTCAAACTATATAGAGCTTTCTTAAGCCTATATACATAATCAGGAAAGTGAGAGTGTACAAAACCTAAGGTTTGTTCAACATAGACTTCTTCTTTTAAATCACCATTCAGAAATGCTGATTTCACATCCATATGTTATACCTTGAACCCTTGAGAGGCAGCATAGGCCATGAAAAGACTTATAGCCTCCAGCCTTGTCACTGGAGCAAAGGTTTGATCAAAATCAATACCTTCCTCTTGCTTGTAGCCTTTTGCTACCAGTCTAGCCTTGTTCATGACTATGGTTCCATTCTCATCAAGCTTGTTCCTGTAGATTCATTTAGTTCCTATTATGTTGTGATCCTTAGGTTTTGGCACCAGTTCCCAGACTTTACACCTTTTGAACTGACTGAGCTCTTCTTGCATTGCATCAATCCAGTTGGTGTCTTGCATTGCTTCTTCAATCTTCCTGGGTTCTATTTTAGACAGGAAGCTAGAACATAGAACTATGTTCATGCTCCTGCTCCTTATTAGAACACCTTGACTTGCGTCACCAATGATTTGGTGAACTGGATGTTCCTTCAGGTGTCTCCTTGCTGGAGGAAATCTGTCAGCATTATGGCCTTCTCCAGTTTCCTCAACTTGATGCTCCACACTGTCTTCTTCATCCAAAGAGACTTATTCTCCCCCTGGATAGCAGACATCTTTATCTTCATCCAACCTAGCAGAAAAATCTTCATTGATGTTCAGCTTATCTAGCCTATCTGTTAGACCTGTAGAGCTAATAGAAGAACTAGATAATTCATTGTTAATAAATTTTTACTCATTAAGTACAACATGCACAGATTCTTCTACAACTTGGGTAGTCAAGTTGTAAATTCTATATGCTCTACTTTGATTGTTGTACCCAACAAATATTCCTTCTAGGGATTTGGCAGCAAACTTAGTTTGGTAGTGCTTACCATTGACTAGTACAAAACACTTGCTACCAGAGATTCTGAAGTAAGATATGTTTGGTTTTCTTCCTTTCAAAATCTGGTAGGGAGTCATCTTGTATTTCTTGTTGATGGAGTCTCTATTGAGCACATGACATGTAGTATTAACTGCCTCAGCCCAGAAGTATTCAGGGATAGTATTATCATTTAGTAGAGTTCTACTAGCCTCAATTAGAGTCCTATTCTTTCTTTCAGCAACACCATTTTGCTGAGGAGTTCTAGGTGAAGAGAATTCATGATGAATCCCAAGTTCTTTATAGAATCTTGTCATACATTCAGACAGAAATTCAGTTCCATGGTCACTTCTGATTTTGACCACTGAACTGTTGTATTCATTCTGTATTTGTCTCACAAAAGTCTGAAAAATAGATGGGGTTTTAGATTTCTGCCTCAAGTAGAAAACCCATGTATATCTGGAATAGTCATCCACAACAACAAGTGTGTATACTTTCCTACCAAGATTGTGAACTGGCATAAGACTAAACATATCCATATGAATGAGATAAAAACATCTCATTGAATCTTTGATGTCAAGTGCTTGGAAAGAGGACTTAGTCTGCTTGCCTTTTTGGCAAGCTGAACACACACCCTATTTGATGCACTTAATTTGTGGACCATTCCTCACTAATCCCATGCTGAACAGCAGTCCTATAGACTTATAGTTCAGATGAGCTAGTCTCTTGTGCCATTTGACACATAGGGACATAACCTAGATCACTAAGTTGAATTATGCTAATTAGTTTATGTTTTAAACCCTTCACATAAGCCACTTTAGTGACAGTAATTGAATCACTAGTAATGTTACCAAATCCTTTCATGATACCATTTTCTGATCCACCAAAGATAACTTTGGGTCCATTCTCTATTGGCACATAGTCCCTCAACATTCTCCTTGTTCCTGTCATATGTCTGGAATAGCCACTATCTAAGTACCATATAGGGGTATGGTCACTTGGATTCACCTGTAACACATAAAGAAATACTTACCCTTAGAACCCAACATGCTAGTGGGTCCTAGGTCCTTGTTAGTTTGAAATCCTGCAACTGTTCTAACAGGAAAACTACTCTTGGTTTTAACACTAGTGTTAAACCAGCAATCCATGGCAAAGTGCCCCACCTTGCCACAACACCAACACTCAAACGTATTATACCTTTTCTTAGGTAAAGACTTTACTACTTTGTTGCCAGCAGTCTTGTTAAGTGTTGGTGCTGGAGCATCACTCTTCAAGAAATCCTCTTGAACCTGATGGGCATGCCTATAGTGTGGTCTATAAGCATTTGCACCCTTGCCCATGTGATTTCCATGCTCACAACGACCATGTGTAGTGTCATTATCATACCTGTTAGTAGGATTCACCACCTTCCTAAAGAAAATAGGGGGTTCAACAACTAGGGGCTGAACTGGGCCCTTACCTTTTCTATGTGAATTGAAAGCACTAGTTCTTCCCTTAAAGTCTAGACCAGTCTTCCCTTTTTGTGAAATAAAATTGTCTATTAGGGGTGAGATAGATTTTGGCTTAGAGAATTTAGCCAATAACTATCTCTCTTGTTGAAGTTTTGCCTCCAGTTTCTTGATATGATTCTCTTTGAAAGAGATTGTGCCCATTTGAATAACTGTAATGTTCTTCAATTTGGCAACCTCATTCAGTTTTAGATCCAACATCTTAGCTGAATCTGCTACAGCCAGCTTAAGAGACTCAATCTCTTTGGCCTGCACTTTAACAAGAAACATGCTCTTCTTCAGAGCTTGCAACAACCCACCATACTCATCAATGAGTTGGTGTACATCCCCTTCAGACTCAGATCCATCCACTTCTTTTGAAGCAGATGCTTTTGATTCTGATCCAGTAAAGTAATCTGAAACTAAGGGAGAATAGTTTACCTTACTTGGTCCAGGCTGATCCTGGCACTGATCATCTTCAGATTGAGCCATCAGCCCTCTACAACAATGTTCTTCAACTCCATTTATGGAGTCCATCATCTGTAGGAATTCTAGTTCCCTAGACTCCTCTTCTGTTTAGAATAGCCCAACATATGCTTCTGCTTCATTTTCTCTAGATTCTAAAGATGAGAGTCTGTCCAACTCTTCTCCTTCTGAGCAACTAGAGACTTCTCCTTCTTACCTTTGACCTGCTGCTTCTTCTTGTCCTTTGACTCCTTTCTTTTGTCAGGACAGTCAACTATGACATGTCCAGTCCTATTGCAGCAATAACACACAATCTTAGTATTAGATTGTTTATAAGGTTTAGAGGCATACCGTCCTCCTTGGGTGTCTTCTTCCAATAGTACTCATCCTTGGAATAGGATAAAGATGATGGCTTGCTTCTCCATTTCTTTTTCTTCATAAACCTTTGGAATTGCCTTGTAAAGGCTGCAAAGTCCTCATCAGAAGTATGACTATATGATGTGTTATTGTTAGAAATTCCTTCTTCTGCCTCTGCACTCCTTCTAAGTGGAGAAGGAGATTTTCTCCTACCCTTTCTTGAGCCTTTAGCTTTGAAGGCCGCTGACTTTTCCTTAAACTCAGATCTGCTGCCCTTCTCCTCTTCTTTTCTGGCAGTAAGCTGCATTTCATATGATAGCAACTTTCCAAATAGTGTAGGTGGAGGTGTATCAGCCAGCCTGGCCACTTCTATGATGACACATATCTTAGTATCTCAATCCTTTGTTAGAGACCTAAGAAATGATCATTCAGTTCATAAGTGTTGAAGACCCTTCCATAGGTCATCAGCTCATTCACTATTCTAAAGAACTTCTTATAGCATTCAGCTATGCTGTCAGATTTAGCTTCTCTAAAGCTCTCATACTCCTCGATCAGCATAGACTTCCTGACGGCGCGGCCCCTCCAACACTTCGTGGTGACGACCCGGTTGCCGCGACGCAACAACATAAAGATTTTAGGCGTCATGACAACGCCATGGGTGCTAACGGAAAGCTGCGTTACAACCTCCGTCCGCGGCGCGCAAAGCCTACTTGAAGAAATTTTAAATAATTTTAATTAGTTTAATTCTATTTGCTTTAAAATATAACTTGTAATATTTTTATTTTAATGTTGGTGTGTTGTTAGACATTTGGTGTTCTGTTAACCATCCAGATTGATGAGATCTTCATCTCAAATCTTGGATGGTTGGATTTCATTTGTAACTCCTATTTAAAGGAGGTTATTATGATGAGTTAAGATTTGAGATCTTCATCTCAAATCTTTGATGGTTGGATTTCATTTGTAACTCCTATTTAAAGGAGGGTATTATGATGAGTTAATATATTGAAAATTTGGAAAACCTATACCATTCCCCTTGCTAAGGAATTTCGGCCATGGAGAGACTCCTCTAGCCGCAACCCCCCTTTGTGGTGTGAAGCCATCCTTTGCCTCCTCCATCCCCGTTCGGTGCGACTCCGGTGTGGCTTCTATCGGTTTGACTCCGTGGAAGAAGGTTGTAGCCCCATTCGGTGTGAAGCCGGTGGATCCGTGGAGAGAGTGATTCTCCGACTTATCTTGTGTGTTCTACTTCTTGGTTGGGTAATCCCTTTCCTTTCTTGTGTTTCCTTCTTGTTAGATTTGTGGAGGAAGAACCATCGTGTTCTCCACAATTTTAAATCTCAAACGCTTTCAAATCTCTGATTTAAAGTTGTTATTGATCGCGTTTCTTTTTCCGGATCGGGTAGATCCATTTTGCTTGATCGGATCTTGGCTTATCGCCTTGGTCTTGTTCTTGAAAAGGATTGGCAACCTTTGCGTTTTCTTGGGGAACAAGTCGACTCATATTTTGATTGCTATTTTAGAGTTAACACTCCTCCGATTTGTTTTGGATTGTATGCGGAAAGGAACGTATTGCGAGCGATAGATGCTTGAGTAGGTGCGAACAATCAAACGTGCGTTCTAGGCGAAATAGAGTTTCTCCGTTTAAAATTTCATGGTGACATACGCTGCATCAATTTGGTATCAGAGGAGGTCATTTCAACTTTCACGTTGCAAACATCCTCTCTGCGTTCCTTGTTGGTCGATCTCATCTTTTAAGGATTAGAAATTTTTGGATTGTTCTACGTTTAGTAAAACCCTCGGAATTTTAAAACTTGTCAAAAAAAATCTGAAAATTTTTCTGTAGCTTCCTGCACTTATTTCCAGTAACATTAAAATAGAAAATTTTTCGATTCGTCCTCGTTAGGCCAGCCTGCAAATTGGAACATCGTAATTCTGTCCAGCTGGTCTGCAAATAGCGGGCTGAAATTTTTATTTTTCAGCGAACTTCCAGATTTTTTTTTAACGTTCTACATTTTTATCACGTCGGGAAATTATAAAAATGTTTTGTTTTCAATATAGGGTCAGCCCTAGGAAAAATCATTTTCCCAAAAATAATTCTACCTGCAGGGTGATTTTATCTCCAAAAAACAAAAAAAAAAACTATTTCCTCTTGCACGCACCTTAGAACGTGTTGATCGTACTCTCCCGTCCCCACTGAGTATGTCCCATGACGTTAATGTTTCCATGTCGGACCTTCGGGAACTGTTTGCCAAAGTTATGGCTAACCGCACCCCTACTTTGCCTACAAGCCATAGGAAAACCCAACCATCTCTACACTCTTCCGCGCACTAGAAAAGATGCACCCACTTATGATGGCTACGGGAATCCACAACTTTTTAGGGATTGGCTTAGGGAGATGGAATGCTATTTCGATTTGCACGCCTTGGACGACCTCCAAAAGATTGTTGTCTCTCGAGAGAAGTTGTTAAGATAAGCCCAAGTGTTTTGGCTACATGAAGAGCGTCGCGTAGGTGGTATTGCTTATGTCTGGCCTCACATGCGTAGCATACTCACTTCTCAATTTGACCCTGATTACCTCCGCATTGATTGCTCCAAGCCTGTGAGTGAGTGTCGTTATGGCTCTAGGTCCATACCTTCTTATAGGAATGACGGTAGGCCTCTGACTATATCTTTTCCCCATAAAGGTCGGCCTGTCCACAGTGTGCCTACTTCCACCTTTAGGGAAAATAAACAGTTTAGGTCCTATATTTCGGATTCGACGAATATTATTGATAGGGATGCCATGAGCCCACAGGGTGAGAGTATTCTTGTCAGCGAGAGTAACAAGATGATTCCTACATGCTATGCTAGTGTGGTGTCGTACCACCATACTATTGAGTGTCCCATCCTGACTATGGCCTTTACCCTACTTCTGAGCCTTCTGCGATAGTTGACGATGCGTCTGATGTAACGTCCCAATTCGCGTTAGGCCCCCTCGCACGAGTTCTGAGTCAAGAGACTTGACTCGGGCTAGGGGCGCACTAGCAAAAGGTGTCAAGTGTGTGGAACAGAGTGATGGGTTGAGTTATATCCGAAGAATTCGTTGAGAATGCCCGGATATACCCACCGATCGTCGAGAATGATGACCGATCGTCGAGTATCACTAACTGATACTCAACGCACTCAACGCCAGGATTTCCGATAAACTGGTTAAGAGAAATTCATCGGGAATCATTGTTGATACCCGATGAATTCGTCGAGAATGATGACCGATCATCTAGTATCGCTGACTGATACTCAACGCACTCAACGCCAGGATTTCCGATAAACTGGTTAAGGGAAATTCGTCGGGAATCATTGTTGATACCGGACGAATTCTTTGAGAATGCCCGGATATACCCACCGATCGTCGAGAATGATGACCGATCATCGAGTATCGTTGACTGATACTCAACGCACTCAACGCCAGGATTTCCGATAAACTGGTTAAGGGAAATTCGTCGGGAATCATTGTTGATACCCGACGAATTCGTCGAGAATACCCGACTATACTCGCCGATCGTCGAGAATGGAAGCTGATTCCCGCCGAATTTGACTTGTGCGTTTTTCCGCCTAGGAAGATTCGCTGGCTTGTACAGGCGGACTGAACCGGACTTCGGGATTCGTGCTGGATGATCCCTTGGACCGATCATTTTAAATAAGTCCTAATTTGGGCGGTCCAATCAGAAATTGACACATGGCGAAGTGACATAACCCTAATGCGCTAATATAAATAAGAAGGAAACTAAACCCTAGCCGTCACTTCGACCACTGCCGAACCCTTACCCGCGCGAAACCATCGGCAGAGAAGCAGATCATCGGAGTTGGAGTTCTGGAGGAAGAAAGGCTTGCTGGATCCAGCCAAACTTTGGAAGGGGAGAAACGCCATCGCTGTCAAGGAAGAAACGATGCCGCGGTGGAGGATGACTAGATCCATGGCCCGGAATGATGGTACCGCTGGAAATGAGGTGAGCTTCCTCTCCTCTCCCTTGGTGCTAGATCTGTAGTTATATTCTAGGAGAGATATCGACTCCATAGAGTCTTGATGGTGAGAAGAAGATTTCTTAGGGAAAGCCATGCTTAGGTTGCTTTCTAGGCTTTAGTCTTCTTCAACCTCTTAATCCTTCAAAGTGGAGATGAGAGAGTGATTTGTGGAGAAGTACGGCTTTGTGAGGGTGAATAAGGGTGAACGAAATTCTGGAGGAGTTTTTGGGAGATTGGTGCAAGGAGGAAGATGAACGGATGCCGTTCATCTCACCTTAAGATGTGTGCAGAAATCTGATTTCTGCACGTAGCGATCTTTGTGGCCAATTTCAGGGGTGTTATGGCCAGATCTGGGCTTTTGACTAAACACTAAAGTTGTAGCCCTTGAAATTATCTTTCCAACGAGTGGTTACACGCACTCGCCAGATTTTTATAGCCACGGGAATCCTTGGTCGAAGTTTCTGCCCAGATTAATGCTGCACCTAAATTCTGGGATGTGTAATGTGGAATTCGAATTGGTTGAATTTAATGTTGTGATCCAACTCGAGGTTTGGGTGAACTCTTTTGACATGATTATCATTGTGATATGATAAGTTGATGTTATAAATCTGAATCCTTATAACGAGTTATGGACAAGCTTAATTTAAGGAAAAAGCCTGATATAAATTGGTAGATGTATATTGATGCCCATTATCTATATCATGTTGAATCCATTTGGAAGGGCATATAAATGATTTAACTATGGCCACGATGTATGTTGAATGGATAGAAGGGAATTAGTATTCCAATGCTTAGAGTGTCGTCTCCCTACGGGTAGCGTTGTGGAAGTTAACAAGTGCGGTGTGACCGTCACTTGTGGAATGAGGTTGAGATGAGAAAAGTTGGACGGTTGGGATTGGTCCTCGGTGTTCACATCCCGAGGCTCCTTTCGTATTTGATGGACAGATGGGCTTGGTCTTCGGTGTTCACGTCCCGAGGCTCCTTCCGTATTTGATGGACGGTTGGGCTTGGTCCTCGGTGTTCACGTCCCGAGGCTCCTTCCGTATTGGATGGATAGTTGGGCTTGGTCCTCGGTGTTCACGTCCCGAGGCTCCTTCCATGCCACGATATTGTGGAATTGCATGTGGTGTGAGTCGACACGCAGTGTCGTAATCCTGGGTTATGGATAGTGTGGTAGGTCTACGGGCTCGCCAATCATCACACCGATGGGAGTTGACAGTTAGACCTTGGGTGGTTGGGCTTGGTCCTCGGTGTTCACGTCCCGAGGATCCTTCCATGCCAAGTGAACGGTTGGGATTGGTCCTCGTACTCATTTCCGGGGCACCTTCTATGTCATACCTTAGGCCAGTTCGGGGCTAGGATCTTGGTGCACATTTACCCAAGAGAACCCGCTGAGTTGTAGTACGCATGTGAGCTCCGCTGTTGTGTTCTTAGCGTTGAGGCATATAGAGGCCTATGCTAGGTAGTGTGGAGACCAGCATAGTAGTGGAGATGCCCGCTCTACTGTCACTGTTTGGCCACGACGGATGACACCTGAGAGGTTAGCTACCTGCTCGAATAGTGGGAACTATAAGTCTGTGTAGAAATAGCGATTGCATGTGCTTGATCATGGGTATGTCATTGCATTGCATACATAACATTGCACTTCATTACATACACAAGACCCTCCTCGTATAAGTTTGTATGGGCACTCCTATACGATGAGTTACTTACTGCTGAACGACCCTTAACTTATATGCTTGTATGGGCATCCATATAAGTTGAGTTACTTACTGTTATAACATTATACTCTCTTGCTGCTGTAGATTGTAGAATTGTAGATTAAGAGGTTGCTCATTTATACACTACTTCAATTGCTACTTATGACATGTATACTTACTTCACCTTCTTGTACTACTGTTTTATATATTGTACCTGTTCCTTTCTTCGCCCGGTGCCGAGGAGTCACCGGGGGAGCGGATGTGAAGCCACTTAGTCTTTATGACTAACGGTTGCTATGTCTTCCTTTTTAGGAGAAAACCCCGCAGGTGGAGCAGCAGGTCTTGCAGCTGGACAGCCAGGCCAGGACGATATGGCCTGAGGGGACGGTACCGTCGCTACCGTCGGTTACAGATGTGAGTGAGAGAGATTTTATTGTAGCCCCTTGGGGCAATTCTATTTACGTACTCTGATTATGTAGAAGCTTGTTTAGCTCTTCTTTTGCTGTACTTATGGACTTATGCTTAGTTTGGATTGACTTCTTTATATTATTATGGTTGGGTTTGCATTTATATGTTGGTATTGGTTGTAGCCAACAAAATAAGCGTCTTGTGGTACAGACTAGCCCGAGTGTTAGTGTTATAGCCAGGCGGCTGTTCTGGGCATAAGACCCCTCTCGTGCCGTGTTTTGTGTTCTGGGAGGGGGGTCTTATATCTGATGAGCCTGAAGGAGGTGATATACCTAGTGTCGTGGAAGAACTACTGAGCGAGGGAAGGGTAGGTTTGGACGACTCTAATAGTGTATTTCCGGATGAGCTTTCTTTGGTATTGTCACCTTCGCGTGAAATCTCTTCATCTAATCTTGATTTTATCCCAGGAACAATTTTTCCGGTCGTCCCTTCCGCTCATTTGACTCGACTAGCGAACTTTCTAGGATGCGGATTAGTTAGGCCAAGTTCGAGTTATTGCGAGACGCCCACTTTATAGGCCCCTACCTTGGACATGTCTCGGCATATATGTGTTGATGAGTTGATCGCTCTCATGTTCTATCTTTCAACCACCCTTCGTAGATTTGACTAGGCATTACCTGTGATTGACCATTTCGCTAAGTGTATGATTATGGATATGTCTTCATTTCCTGCCGTTTATGATCCTATGGCGATCGTACAATTTGACTTGGTGTCATCACGACATTTTTACCCATCAAATCAGGTGGTACATATCTTCCCTCTATCCCTCTTTGATCATCGCTTGCACATGTTGGTGACGTTAGCTAGCTTCTTGGAGTTGTGTTGCATGCATTTCCATTCACTTCGGAGAGCGTCCTACTCTAGAGTTGATGATTTGAATTTAGAGGTGAAACACTTTGGGAGGGACAAAACGATACCGCTCGTAGAGGATAAATTCTATTGGCCTAAACTAAAGGCGATGGTTGGGAGGGTAGTGAACAGTTGTCGTACGTGTCAAGTTTCTAAGGGTACCAAGTCCAATGTAGGTTTGTACACCCCGCTACCTATCCCGTCCGTACCATGGGAAGACATGAGCATGGAATTCGTATTAGGTCTTCCCCCCACCCTTCGACGTCACGACTCTATTCTCGTCGTTGTGGATAGGTTCTCCAAAATGACATATTTTCTTCTATGTAGTAAGAACGACGATGCTTCTCACATAGCAAAGCTGTATTTTAAGGACGTCGTTAGTCACCGCGGAGTTCCGAAGACTATTATCTCGGATAGGGATGTAAAATTCACTAGCTACTTTTGGAAAACCTTGTGGATTCTCATGGGAACAAAATTACTATTCTCCGCGCCTTATCATCTGCAAACTGATGGGCAGACAAAGGTAGTCAATAGGAGCCTAGGAAATCTTCTTAGATGTCTAGTGAGCGATCACAATGGCACTTCGGATTTACTTCTTCCACATGCCCAATTGGCCTACAATAATTCTAAAAATAGGTCCACGGGTATGTCTCCAAACGAGATTGTTCACGGGTATAAGGCCCCTGTGCTTCTTGACTTGGTTCCGTTTCCCCCAACTTATAAAACAAGTCAATTTTCACAATCCTTCGCCCAACACATTCATGATTTATACGCACATATCAGAGCAACCTTGACCTCCCAATATGACTCCTATCAAGCACATGTTAATCAACATAGGAGAGTGTCACACTTTCAAGTCGGCGATCAAGACTTAGTCCACTTAGTTCCCGAACAAATGCCAACCGACACCGTTAAAAAGTTAGCGCCAAAGCGAGCCGGCCCTTTTCGGATTATAAAGAAACTAGGTGATAACACTTTTGTCTTAGATTTGCCTGCTGATTGGGGTGTTTCACCCATTTTTAATGTCTCGAATTTAACGATATTTGTTTCGCCTCCACAAGAGCTTACTTCTTTGTCGTCGTCTCCCTCCACTAATATTTCTAATGGGTTGGGGAGTGGTAGTACGGATGATCTCTCTCCTATGGTTCCCACAGGTATAACATCGGATGGTAAGTTGTCTTCTTTTATTCCTACTGCTGACATGTTTCCCAGGTTCCCGAAGACATTTCTCATTCCAGATGTGATTCTTGCTGCTGAGCCACTTACTACTCCTGATGGTGCTACCTACCGCTTCCTCATCCATTGGCGTGACCGCCCCCCTTCTGACGACTCATGGGTACTCGCGACAACGCTTCAACGTTTGGATGCCGAGCTTCTCCGCCGCTATCTCTTGGACCACGCATCAGAGATACGCGATTTTGAGTGGGGGAGGATTGATGGCGCGGCCCCTCCAACACTTCTTGAAGACGACCCGGTTTCTACGGCACAACAACATAAAGATTTTAGGCATCATGACAATGCCACGGGCACTAATGGAAAGCTGCGTTACAACCTCCGTCCGCGGCGCGCAAATCCTACTTGAAGAAGTTTTAAATAGTTTTAATTAGTTTAACTCTATTTGCTTTAAAATATAACTTGTAATATTTTTATTTTAATGTTGGTGTGTTGTTAGACATTTGGTGTGCTGTTAACCATCCAGATTGATGAGATCTTCATCTCAAATCTTGGATGATTGGATTTCATTTGTAACTCCTATTTAAAGGAGGATATTATGATGAGTTAAGATTTGAGATCTTCATCTCAAATCTTGGATGGTTGGATTTCATTTATAACTCCTATTTAAAGGAGGCTATTATGATGAGTTAATATATTGAAGATTTGGAAAACCTATACCATTCCCCTTGCTAAGGAATTTCGGCCATGGAGAGACTCATCTAGCCGCCGCCCCCCTTTGTGGTGTGAAGCCATCCTTTGCCTCCTCCATCCCCGTTCGGTGCGACTCCGGCGTGGATTCTATCGGTATGACTCTGTGGAAGAAGGTTGCAGCCCCATTCGGTGTGAAGCCGGTGGATCCGTGGAGAGAGTGATTCTCCCACTTATCTTGTGTGTTCTAATTCTTGGTTGGGTAATCCCTCTCCTTTCTTTTCCTTCCTTCTTGTTAGATTTGTGGAGGAAGAACCATCGTGCTCTTTGCAATTTTAAATCTCAAACGCTTTCAAATCTCTGATTTAAAGTTGTTATTGATCGCGTTTCTTTTTCCGGATCGGGTAGATCCATTTTGCTTGATCGGATCTTGGCTTATCTCCTTGGTCTTGTTCTTGAAAAGGATTGGCAACCTTTGCGTTTTCTTGGGGAACAAGTCGACTCATATTTTGATCGCTATTTTAGAGTTGACACTCCTCCGATTTATTATGGATTGTATGCGGAAAGGAACGTATTGTGAGTGATAGATGCTTGAGTAGGTGCGAACAATCAAGCGTGCGTTGTAGGCGAATTAGAGTTTTCTCCGTTTAAAATTTCACGGTGACATACGCTGCATCACTTCCTGTCCTCTCTGACTTCTTTTGTGCCCTCCATATAGACAATCAATTTGTCCCACATTTCTTTGGAGGTTTTATAATGCACCAGATTCTGAAAAGTGGCATCATCTATAGCACTTACAATAATGTTCTGTGCTCTTTTATCTAGTATTGCCAGAATGATTTCATCCTTGGTCATTTCAGAATAGATCTTTGGAGTTTGAATGTTTGCATCAAGAACTGTTACCTTCATTAGAATGAAGGGGCCTTCCTGTACTGTGATATAAATTCTTTGATCAGATGCTTCCATAAACAACCTGACCCTTTCCTTCGAAATGCCAAAGGATTCTTTCCTACATATAGGTAATTTCATAGATCCAAATTCCTTTTGATTCTCATTTGAACCCATTCTTGATATTTGTTATTTGCCTTGGAAAATAACTCTGACTGTTAAGTCAATCTTTGAGTAACCTCCCTATGATACCACTTGAAAGACTTTGTTTCAAGAGCCTAAACACCTAGAGGGGGGGGGGGTGAATAGGTTCTAATCTTTTAAAGTCTTTTTTAGGCAAACAATTAGATAATTATTCAACACAGACTAATCAAATCACAGAACATAAACACATCACAACAAACACCAGATCTATATTGGTTCCCCAAGATATGGGTACATCCACTTTCCCCCTTTACCTATCCAGTAGATAACTAGATTCAGCCTAACTTCCTTCCACTGGCTCGGATCCACATATCTTACAATCTCAGAACCAAAATGGTTCCTACAGCTAAGACTTAACAAGTATTACCTCAGATTCTTTCCTAGAATCCTACCTTAGGCCTCAACCCTACCTCAACCTTTATAACTAGGCTTCCAACTCAGACTTTCCACAAGTCCTACACCTCAAGCTAACAACCCTACCTCAGCCTTTATAATTTCAGGCTTACGACTCAGATCTGATAATAGATCTTACAAGAAATAGAATGTAATAAGAAACAAACAAATTCACCAGCTAGATTCCTTTGTTGGTGTAGCCTTCTTGATCAGTTCTTGACTGAACTGATCCTTCTGATCCAGCCTGACATAGCTTCTAAAAGATTCTTGATAGAATAAAATAAGGTGGATCTTCTTGCTGTTGAAGTTGATCTTCAATCAGCTTCTTCCTTAAATTCAGATTGGAATCTGAATATTTCTTGCAGAACAATTCTGAATCTGTTTCTCTTCACAAAATTTTCTTTTTTCCTTTTTCTCCACACTTTCTGTAGTTTTTGATCTGTCTCTTATATAGAGTTTGCTTCATACTGACCGGCTGATTCGGTTTCTAATAACTATTGACAGATCTGTCAGAGGTGTCAGACCGGTTGGATATGACAGCTGTCAAGTCACCAGACATGTCAGTTGATTCTTCAGAGTCATTCCAACTCAGTACAAATAACTCAGCAGGCTGCTTCATATGTGTCGACACATATTGGCCAAGTGTCGACACAAGTCTTCATGGTGTCGACACAATACTCCAATACTCCAAGTGTCGACACAGACATACTTCTGCTTCTCGACACATCTTCTGTTGAATATGTAAACACAAGTCCTGTGTGTCGACACAAATGCTTCCGGTGTCGATACAGTTGTTGCTGGCAGATGGCATTGAGTATGCGTCGACATAAGTCCTGTGTGTCGACACAGCTGCTTCTGGTCTCGACATAGCTGTTGTCGACATGAATGTCGACAGTGTTCAAAGTATCCAGACGGCGTTGAGTGTGTGTTGACACATGTCCTGTGTGTCGACACAATTACTTCTGGTGTCGACAAAACTCCTGGCTCAGGTGTCGACACAATTCTGAGTGTCAACACAGCTTCTTCAGAAGTGTCGACTTAGCTTGAGTGTCAACACAACTTCTTTATAAGAGTCGACACAACTTGAGTGTCTACACAACACCTTCATAAGTGTCGACACAACTTCAGAGTGTTGACACAAGTTCTTCATAAGTGTTGACACAGCTTCTGGGTATCGACACAGCTTCTTCACAAGTGTCGACACATGTACTTAGAAAATTTTCTTCAAATGATTAAACCTGCACAATGTAACTCAAACATCTATTAAATACAAATTGATGCATATCATTGACTAAGATGAGGCTTCTCCAAATCTGGTACACATTTTCCAATGTACCCAACACATAGTAAGGCATATAGGATTTTTAATAAGAAAAGTCTGGTGGTAGAAGAGTAAATAAATGTTGTATTTGATGAGACTAGCGTGCTTTATAGCAACTTATCTAGTGTTATTGGTGTAGATGCAGGTACCAGGTTTAAGGAGCTAAGCTTGGATGAAGCTGTTAAGGAAGAAGCTCCAAGCTCAATCAAGCTCGTCTATCTAGGCTTGGTGGATGAAGAACCCATAGAGAAAGAATTACCTCAACCTACAAAGGCGGCACTGAATGTTACCCAGCCTGCTGGAGGGAGAGCAAGGAACCTAGGGCTCAGATACCTAAGAGATCACCCAGCTGATCAGATCATTGGAGATCCAGGCGACGACGTTATAACTAGAAGAGGTACAGCTAATAAAATTTTGCTTCTTTGTGTTTTGTCTCAGGTTTAACCGAAGAAGTTCGAGGAAGCGAATAAAGGTACCTCTTGGATCATAGCAATGCAAGAGGAGCTCAACTAGAATGAATGATGCAAAGTCTGAGAGCTAGTGCTTAAGCCATATGTGTAACTCCCCCAGTTTTTTGTGATTGTTTAATCTTTGTTTGGCGTTACATTGGCGCATTTTCGGCCCTTGCCATTGTTAGAGCGTGGTCTTAGCTCTTTAGGGTCTCTGAGTGGCTTGTTTTGTAGCCTATTTACAAGGTTCCCTAGCGAGCCGGAGTCTGTTTTGGTGACTCGGTAGAGCCTTTCCGGGAATGCTTGAGTTTTGTCTTCGGGAAGTGTTAGCCCAAGTTTTGTTTGTCGGATGACGATTCCGACTTCGCCACTAGATTCGTAACATGGGCATTTAGCTACGGTGTGAATTTCGTCAAATTCCGAGAATGTTTGTTTTTCGTGTCGTTTTGACGTGTTATTTCATTGGCTGATATAATGATATCAGTGTCCGGTTTTGCTTGGCTACATGTTGTTAGCTTGTTAGCTTGAATTTTCTATATGTATATATATGTATAAATATATACAGTGGCTGCTTTATAGTATTATATTAACAGATATAATATTATATCATGTATAATAGTTTAGTGGCTGGGTGTGGCTGTACTATAATAAAATTATAATAGATATTTATGTAAAGCATATCTTGGCCTTATCCCTATTGCTCTTCCCCAAACCCGACGGATAGCTTCCAGCGGAAGTAGACGAGCGACAGAAAAGCTTGAGCTCCGGCCGGTGATTTCTTGCAATCTAGAGTTTGTTTTTCTCGGGTAAGGGCAGATCTCTACTGCTCTCACCCGGATATTCCTCCCTACGTAAGTATATGTTGTTCTAGAGTTGTCTTTGTAAATAAGGGTTTTCCGGTTTGCTCATCTTCCGTCTAAAGCTTCAGGTTTGCCTCTTAGGTGGCCGATCTTGCCGCAGGTGCCGGATTTTGGGAAGGCAGCTGTTGTTTCCTAGAGGTAGAGGCAAGTGGCGCTCTTTGCCCTTGCAAACCTTTATTTTACTCCAATTAATCTTGTTGTAGTGGCTTATTCTTTCTTTTCCTAGAAGCTAGGGTTGCTGCAGTTTTTATCCCAGCCAGATCTTGCTCGATCTTGTCCAGTTTTCATTTATTCTCTCTCTTCTTATTCACTGTTTTGTGTCTAGGTAGTGGCTGGAGGTAGGATTTTAGTTTGCTAGTTTAGGCCCAACTTGGCTGGTAGCTGTAGCCAAGTAGAGGGGTAGGAGAGAGGAAATTAAAAATTATTTTTGCCAACTCTTTGTGAGTAGGCGTTGAGTGTTACCTTAGGACAGAAGTTCATTTTGTAGGCTAAGTATAAAAGCGTTGAGTGTGGTGGACACACTCAATGCCTAGCTGTTTGGTCTGGAGCCTAAGTCCAAAAGAGTTGACACATGTAGTAAGTTGAGCTCACTCAACGCCGTCTGCCTTTGGGGTTGAGTGAGTTGGGCTCACTCAACGCCGTCTTGCTAGAGACTTTTTCTAAGTCTTTTAGCATTGAGTGAGTTGAGCTCACTCAAAGCCGTCAGCCTTAGGAATTTTTCTAGGTCTTTTAGCATTGAGTGAGTTGAGCTCACTCAACGCCATCTGTCTTTTGGCGTTGAGTGAGTTGAGCTCACTCAACGCCGTCTACGTATGGCATTGAGTGAGTCAAGCTCACTCAATGTCGTCTAGTCCGACGATGTTTTTCTTCTAAGTCAAAAGCGTTAAGTGTGGTGAAGTCACTCAACGTCTTCGGCTGATAGCGTTGACAGCATTGAGTGAGCTGAACTCACTCAACGCCGTCGTCCAATAATTTTTTGCAGCTATGTATTTTGGCATTGAGTGAGTGGAGCTCACTCAACGCGACGTCGAGTAGACTCGACGCCTTCTCTGCTTAGTGTTTGGTGTTGAGTGAATGGTACTCACTCAACGTGGCGTCGAGTGGACTCGACGCCTTCTTTGCTTAGTGTTTGGCGTTGAGTGAGTGGTACTCACTCAACACAACTCGAGTGGACCCGACGCTTTTTTCCTTTAGGCTGGTTTTTTCTCCCGAGTTGGTTAGTATGGGTTTTATTTTTGTTTGGTGTTGGGTTTTCGGCTAGTTTTTTGATGTCGAATCGTGGATTATGGAAGGTGGTTTTTTTTCTTGTGGCTCTGTAAGGGGTGATTTGTGTGTGCTGAGCTGTGACCACCACCAGTTAGGCCCTGAATTGGACTGGTTTGGTTAGGTGTTTGGACCTTGGAGCAGCCACTGGTTGTTTTCACCCTAGAGAATTTTTGGGTCTGGTTGTTTGGAAGAGGGCCGTTTTTGGCTATCAACCAGGACCCAAGGTTTTACCACTGTTATTAATTCACAAGATAGGACTGTTAGTTCCATTCCTTTTCTAAATGGATATATTTTGGCACATGTTTGCCTTGTTGCTGCTGCAGGTTTTTAGCAGGGTATATTGCTATTTTTACTCGCAATTGGTGTGCTTTGATTGTCCCATTGACAATGCTTCTTTTTGCTGTCTTGTTTATTTCCTTCTGCTAAATTTGATTGCATTTTGTTGCAGGGTTTGGTAAACCCCTTCCTTTTTATTGCTAATAACCTAATGCTCCATTTCTATTTGCTTATATTCTTACTGAGGTGTTCTTTCTTTGAATGCCTCAGGTTTAGAGCAGCAGCTGGTTGAGCGGCTAGTTTTCTTTTAGGGCTTGCTAGTGATCTCCTGGGCTGTTGAGAATCCCCTTCCTCAGTTTGTGAGGTAGATCTTTTCTTATTCTCTTCTGTATAGACAAGCATACTCACTCATGGGTTCGTGTTAGGTTATTGACGCCCACTGGTGGTTTTCCTTGTGATGCTAAGTATGTGTCTTAAACTTCTATTTTTACCTATTTGGAGGTTTTTTACTTGCTCTCTGGGTATGATTTGTGATAAGATGCATGTTAGGTATTTTAACTCGTAAAAGCATTACTATATGTACTTCATACATGCCATATTTCTAAACCTAAAGTACTATTTTCCAAAGTAACGTAAACACTAATTTTATATTATACTAAATTTACAGTCCTGCATTTCATGAGTTGTCCTTTGGGGACGTTTACACTCATGTATGATGTCAAATCACCTTAACCAAAGTATTTTCCGCTGCGTATAGATATATTTTTAATTATGGACTAGCTAATCCACTGTGCCGAGGGATACATCCATCAAATTTAACTAGTTTTCTTTCATATTAAATTATGATTTTCTCCAAAGATATCGAGTCTGGAGTTTTGCCTGAACGTGTGCAGTTATCCCCTGCACAACGTGGCATCATGGCACGTATTTTCTCTTGCTCTGATATGACTTAATTATTAAGAAAATGCGGGTCGTGACAGTTGGTATCAGAGGTAGGTTTCTTGACAATTGGTCGGGCAACCTTCCCTTATTAGTGTTAGTTGTTAAGTGTCATATCATACACACACTGATGTGTCATCAGTACATATTGGCTGAAGCATGAGCACTACACTCATAAGCATGAATAGAAGTATACGGGGCATATTATGTAGTATGGGATGCATAATATGTATTTGTATATGGATCCACCATAGGTGGCAATATGTGAGGGTTATGTAGTATGGGATGCATAACCTCACCACATGAATGCCCATTAGCAAGTTTTCTCTTTTCGTTACATGCAATGTTATGTAGTATGGGATGCATAACATTGCATGTGTCTGCCGCTCATAACATGTATTAAGGCCTTTTTAGAATACATAGAACAACATGCATAGCATAACATAGCATAAGCACAACCTGCCAAGCTAAAGATTCACATGATGATATATGTACACACATGGTTTTGAGTCAAAAAGAATATAAATTCATGCATTCATCGTCTAAGCACATGAGTTAGTGTGATGATTGTGAATCATCCTAGGTTAGGCATAACATCCTTATTGAAAAATCCTAGACCAAGTTAGCAGTTGAAGATCATATTTAAGTATGTTTTGTTTGTACTAGGTTGTCTAGTTCTAGTAGTTGGGCAAGGCTTTGACTAGTTATTTGTATGTTAATAGTATGTAGAAGCATCCTTCGATGAGGCTGACTCCACAATCTGAGGGCGAGTCTTTGGGTGCGCAGAGCAATGCGATGATCGAGAGTCTGCGACAGAGCAATGAGACCTTGTCAAGGCAGATGGTGGATGTGCAGTCCCAGATCCAGTCTCTGATATCAGTTGTGTCCGGGCAAGCTCCGAGAGTACAGGACCCTGCTGTGGGTCTAGCTGTTCCTGCCCCTCCTGCTCCTCTGGTGCCTCCGGTAGTGGTTCCACCAAAGATGAGGTTTATCTCAAAGTTTCAGCGACTCGGGCCTCCTACTTATGATGGAAAGGCAGATTTCATGATCTTGGATGATTGGCTTATATCGATCGAGGAGATGTTTTCCTACTCTGGAGTTACTGACGATCAGAGAGTGATGACCGCCGCCTACCAGCTCAAAGGGTTAGAAAAAAGTTGGTGCCTAAGGGATAAGGAGAGCATGAAAGAAGGATGCTCTTCGGAATCTTTTAAGGAGATGCTACTGGGAAATTTTCTTCCCTCGTTCGAGCGGGACCGCCTGATGAATTACTTCTTACATTTAAAGCAAAGGCAACTCACAATTAGTGAGTATAAGATCAAATTTAGAAAATTAAGTCGGTTTGCTCCTGGATTGGTGAGCATTGAACCAAATCGAGTTAAGCGATTTCTGGGTGGTCTAAGAAGTGACATCCAACAGCTAGCTGGTGCTTATGGAGTAGTGAGTTATACAGGTATGATAGAAGCTGCCTTGAAGGTCGAGACAATTGAAAATGCTAAGAACAGAGGCCAGCAAATGAGAAGAGACAAAAAGAAATCCGTTGAAGGAAAGATTCCCCAGCCATTCGGTGCTACTTCAAGGAAGAAGGGTAAGGAAGTGTGTAGTTTCTGTGGCCGACCGGGCCACCCGTTGGAGAGATGTTACAAAAGGGAGAGAGCTCAGAAGAAAGAGTAGGTTCATGCGATACAAGGTGCTCCCTGGAAAGATTTATTTTGTTATGCATGTAAGCGGCCAGGGTATGATGTTGCTCACAGCTGGGGAAAGAATAAGACAAGAAGCAGTTTTTTATGTGGTCAAGAAAGGCATATCAAGGCTCAATACCCGCAGCTCCAGCATGTGCTTCAACCAGTCCCACTTCAGGCATTGCCACCTCCTCAGTGATTGGATAAAGGTAAAGGAAAGTTGAATGTGATTTCCTCAGAGGAAGCTCAGACTTCTACTCAGGTTATTTCAGATTAGACTTTCTCCCTAGTTTTAATGTTTTAGTTTGTAGTTATAGTTTTAGCAATTGTTTCCTTAGAGGCGTGTGGAATATTATAGGAAGATTAAAGGTAAAGAACCACTGGACGCGTGTTCTCTTCGACTTTGGCACTACCCACTCGTTTGTGGCTAGAGCCTTCGTTGATTGGTACCGTTTGGATCTAAATCGAGTTGGGGATGCCTTTTGTGTCAAGTTCCCTTCCGGTGATTCTGTGGTTTCAGATCGGGAAATTCAGGATTGTCCGATTGTGTTAGGGGATTTTCTAGCAAAGGCAGATCTGAAGGTGATCGACTTGGAAGACTTTGATGTTTTCTTAGGCATGGACGTGTTGTCCCGGTATGATGCGTTTATCCAGTACAAGGCTAAGCGCTTGGACTTCGGAAAGGACAACGGTCAGCCTGGGAGTGTTTATGCTGATCCGCGCCAGGATTCTCAAGTTTTTTCGGCAGTATGTGTTCGTAAGCTTCCCGATTCCGGCTACTTTGCCTGTTTGGTCTCAGTTGTGGGGACTGTTGTTAGTGTACCGCGCTTGGAAGAGATTCCGCTTGTGCGCGAGTTTTCATCTGTTTTTCCTGATGATCTTCCTGGTCTTCCACCAGATAGAGAGGTTGAGTTTGTGATAGATTTGGAGCCAGGTACGCGTCCTATTATGAAGGCGTCGTACCAGATGGCCCCGTAAGAGCTGGAAGAGTTGTGTATCCAGCTGGATGAGTTGTTAAAGAAAGGTTTTATCAGGACAAGCTCGTCGCCTTGGGGTGATCCTATCTTGTTTTTAAAGAAGAAAGACGGATCGTTGTGTCTTTACATCGACTATAGAGAGTTGAACAAGGTTACTTTTAAGAATAGGTATCCTATGCCAAGGATTGACGATTTGTTTGATCAATTGTGCAGTAGCGCGGTATTTTATAAGATTGACCTTCATTCCGGCTACCATCAGCTCAGGATCCACGAGTCAGACATTCCGCGGGCTGCTTTTCAATTGAGACATGGTCATTTTGAATTTCTAGTAATGTCGTTTGGTTTGACCAACGCGCCCTCATCCTTTATGGATATGATGAACTAGGTGTTCAAGGAATTCCTGGATAAGTTCGTGGTCGTGTTTATCGACGATGTTCTAATCTATTCCCTCAATGTTGAGGAGCATGACCAGCATCTGCGATTAATTTTATCTTCTTTGAGGGACCACAAGCTATTCGACAAATTGAGCAAGTGCGATTTTTGGTTACCTCAGGTTTCATTTCTGGGCCATGTGGTTAATAGGAATCAGATTTGAGTTGACCTAGAGAAAATAGCTATTGTGATGGAATGGGGTAGGCCATGCACACCCAAAGAGATTAGGAGCTTCTTAGGGTTGGCCGGCTATTACAGGAGGTTTGTGGAGGGTTTTCTACCCTGACTGCACCTTTGACTAGATTGACTCACAAGAATGCGACTTTTGTATGGAGCGAGAAGTATGATGAATCCTTCCTAGAGCTCAAGAACAGATTGTGCACTGCTCCCATTTTGACTCTGCCTACGAAGGGCATGAATTATGATGTTTATGTGGATGCATCGCATGTTAGGCTTGGTTGCATGTTGATTCAAGGTGGGAAAGTGATTGCGTATGGGTCCAGGAAACTGAAGACTCATGAGAGGAACTACCCTACACAGTATTTAGAGTTTGCATCCCTAATTTTTGTGCTGAAGTTGTGGAAACATCTGCTTTATGGCGTGCAGTGAAAGATTTTTACCAATCATAAGAGTTTAAAGTACGTCCTCACCCAGAAGGAATTAAATCTGCGCCAGCAGCGATGGTTGGAGTATATTGCCGACTATGATGTTTAGATCCAATAACATCAGAGCAAGGCTAATGTGGTGTCTGATTCCCTAATTCAGAAGACGGGGAAGATTTTTAATCTCTCCGCCGAGCTATTAGTGGAAGAATTTCTTTTGATGGATATTTCTATGGGGAGCTGCGACTTGCAGGGTAGTTTGGTAGTAGTAGAGCCTTCTTAGATTGCGCTTACGAGGTTACATCACAAAGATGATCCAGATCTGCTGCATTTATATCTTAGAGCTGAGAAAGGGGAGTTACCATATTTCTCGATTGATGATGCGGGTACTTTGAAGTACCGCGTTATATTTTGTATCCCCGCCGTTATGGATATTCAAGTTATGTTGTGCAGAGAGGCATATAGTTTTAGTGTTGCCTACCATCCAGGATCTACCAAGATGTATCATGACTTAAAGCAAATTTCTGGTGGTATGGGATGAAGGGAGACATAACCAGGTTTGTTTCTGAGTGCTATACTTGCAAGCGTGTTAAGGCCGATCATGGAAGGCCTGGTGGCAAGTTGAATCCCTTGGATATTCCGACTTGGAAGTGGGAGAGTATTTCGATGGATTTCATCACGAGTTTACTGAGATCTCCTAGAGGATATGATTTAGTTTGGGTGATTGTGGACAAATTAATGAAGTGTACTCACTTCGTACCTTATAAGATCGACTATCCGATGAAGAAAATAGCTGAGTTGTATTTGAATGAAGTCATCCGATTGCATGGTGTTCTAGTCAGCATTAATTCAGACCGATACTCCCAGTTACAATCTCGCTTCTGGAAGAGTTTGCAAGAAGGTTTGGGTACAGATTAGAGATATTCTACCGCATACCACATACAGACCAATGGTCAGACTGAGCGAGTTAATCAGATAGTGGAGGACATGATCAGATTCTATATTTTAAACCACGGAGGAGCGTGGGATGAGAGTTTGAGGCTTTTGGAGTTTGCTTATAATAATAGTTATCAAGAAAGCTTGCAAATGGCTCCTTTCGAAGCTCTGTATGGGAAGCGTTGCAGGACTCCCTTATTTTGGGCTGAGGTTGGTGAGAGACCTTTGTTGGGTCTGGATGCGCTCGAAGAGATGGAAACTGCTGTGAAGCTTATTCCGGAGAAGCGTCGGATAGCCCAGGAGTGATATGAGAAGAACGCCAACCGACGAAGATCTGATTTTGTGTTTGCTGTAGGGGACTTGGTATTTCTTAAAGTTTCCCCGATGGTTGGAATCAAGAGGTTTGGTAAGAATTGGAAGTTGGACCCAAGGTTTGTGGGACCATTTTAGATCGTTGAGCGGATTGGTGTGGCAGCTTATACACTGGATTTGCCCGCGAACTTTCCTGGTGTGCACGATGTTTTTCACGTTAGCCAACTGCAGAAGTGTGTGCTAAGCGACAGACAAGTTTTAGATTATGTGCCTCAGTTGGAGCCAAATCTTTCTTATATGGAGATCCTGTCCGCATTCTGGATGCTCAAGATTGAGTGTTGCGGACGAAATCTATTCCAATGGTTAAAGTAATGTGGAGGACCCAGGACGTGGAAGCGCGACTTGGGAATTAGAGTCGGCTATGAGGGAGGCTCACCCTCATCTATTTCCCTGAGTTTGCTTGGTATGTAATCTTCTGTTTAAATCTTGGTTTGTTATTTCCCTTCTATGGTAGAAGTGTTGTGCATAAAGTTTCTGGGAGAAACTTTCTTTTAGGGGGAGTGACTATAACGCCCTCGATTTTTTTGTGATTGTTTAATCTTTGTTTGGCAATACGTTGGCGCATTTTTGGCCCTTGCCGTTGTTAGAGCGTGGTCTTTGCTCTTTAGGCTCTCTAAGTGGCTTGTTTTGTAGACTATTTGCAAGGTTCCCTAGCGAGCCGAAGTCTGTTTTGGTGACTCGGTGGAGCCTCTCCGGAAATGCTTGTTTTTTTGCTTCTGGAAGTGTTAGCCCAAGTTTTGTTTGTCGGATGACGATTCTGACTTCTCCACTAGATTCCTAATGTGGGTATTTAGCTACGGTGTGAATTTTGTCAAATTCTAAGAACATTTGTTTTTCGCGTCATTTTGGCGTGTTATTTCATTGGCTGATATAATGATATCAGTGGACGGTTTTGCTTGGCTACATGTTGTTAGCTTGAATTTTCTATATGTATATATATGTACATATATATACAGTGGCTGCTTTATAGTATTATATTAACATATATAATATTATATCATGTATAATAGTTTATTAGCTGGGTGTGGCTGTACTATAATAATATTATAATAGATATTTATGTAAAGCATATCTTGGTCTTATCCCTATTCCTCTTCGCCAAACCCGACAGATACCTTCCAGCGGAAGGAGACGGGCGATGGAAAAGCTTGAGCTCTGGCTGGTGATTTCTTGCAATCTAGAGCTTGTTTTTCTCAAGTAAGGGCAGATCTGGACTGCTCTCACCCGGATCTTCCTCCCTAGGTAAGTATTTCTTGTTCTAGGGTTGTCTTTGTAAGCTAGGGTTTTTCGGGTTTGCTCATCTTCCCTCTAAAACTTCAGGTTTGCCTCTTAGGTGGCCGATCTTGTCGCCGGTGCCGGATTTTTTGATGGCAGCTGCTATTTCCTGGAGGAAGAGGCAAGTGGCGCTCTTTTCCCTTGCCAACCTTGATTTTACTCCAATTAATTTTGTTGTAGTAGCTCATTCTTTCTTTTTCCTAGAAGCTAGGGTTACTGCAGTTTTGATCCCAGCTAGATCTTGCTCAATCTTGTCCAGTTTTCATTTATTCTCTCTCTTCTTATTCACTGTTTTGTGTCCAGGTAGTGGCTGGAGTAGGATTTTAGTTTGCTAGTTTTAGCCCAGCTTGGTTGGTAGCTGTAGCCGGGTAGAAGGGGTAGGAGAGAGGAAATTAAAAATTATGTTTTCCAACTCTATGTGAGTAGGCGTTGGGTGTTAGCTTATGGCAGAAGTTCATTTTGTAGGCTAAGTATAAAAGCGTTGAGTGTGGTGGACATACTCAACGCCTAACTATTTGGTCTGGATTCGAAGTCCAAAAACATTGACAGTGTTGAGTGAGTTCAGCTCACTCAATGCCGTCTGCCTTTGGGGTTGAGTGAGTTGTGCTCACTCAATGCCGTCTTGCCATATACTTTTTCTAAGTCTTTTGGCGTTGAGTGAGTTTATCTCACTCAACGCCGTCTGCCTTAGGAATTTTTCTAAGTCTTTTGGCATTGAGTGAGTGGAGCTTACTCAACGTTGTCTGTCTTTTGGCATTGAGTGAGTTGAGCTCACTCAACCCCGTCTACGTATGGCGTTAAGTGAGTCGATCTCACTCATGCTGTCTAGTCCGACGATGTTTTTCTTCTAAGTCAAAAGCGTTGAGTGTGGTGAAGTCACTCAATGCCTTCGGCTGATAGCATTGACAATGTTGAGTAAGCTGAACTCAGTCAATGCCGTCGTCCAGTGTGTATTTTTGCTAAGTCTTTTGGCGTCTAGTGGAGCTCACTCAATGCGGCGTCGAGTAGACTCGACGTCTTCTCTGCTTAGTGTTTGGCATTGAGTGAATGGTACTCACTCAACGCGACATCGAGTGGAATTTACGCCTTCTCTGCTTAGTGTTTGGCGTTGAGTCAGTTGTACTCACTCAACGCGGCATCGAGTGGACTCGACGCTTTTTCCTTAGGCTGGTATTTTTCTCCCGATTTGGTTAGTATAGGTTTTATTCCGGTTTAGTGTTGTTTTTTCGGCTAGTTTTTGGATGTCGAATCGTGGATTATGGCAGGGGGATTTTTTTCTGATGGCCTTGTAAGGGGTGATTTGTGTGTGCAGAGCTGTGGCCACCACCAGTTAGGCCCCGAGTTGGGCTGGTTTGGTTAGGTGTATGGACCCTGGAGCTGCCACTGGTAGTTTTCACACAGGATAAGTTTAGGGTCTGGTTGTTTGGAAGAGGGTCGTTTTGTGCTACCAACTCGGACCAAAGGTTTAACAACTGCTATTAATTCACGAGATAGGACTATTAGTTTCTTTCCTTTTCTAAATGGCTATATTTTGGAGTATGTTTGCCTTGTTGCTGCTACAGGTTTTTAGCAGGGCATGTTGCTATTTATACTCGCACTTGGTGTGCTTTGATTGTCTCATGGACAGTGCTTATTTTTGCTGTCTTGTTTATTTCCTTCTGCTAAATTTGATATCATTTTGTTGCAGGGTTTGGTAAACCCCTTCCTATTTATTGCTTATAACCTACTACTCCATTTCTATTTTCTTATATTCTTGCTAAGGTGTTCTTTATTTGAATGCCTCAGGTTCAGAGCAGTAGCCGGTGTAGCAGCTAGTTTTCTTTTGGGGCTTGTTAGTGATCTCCTGGTCTGTTGAGATTCCCCTTCCTCAGTTTGTTAGGTAGATCTTTTCTTGTTCCCTTCTGTATAGACATGCATACTCACCCGTGGGTTCGTGTTAGGTTGTTGACGCCCACTGGTGGTTTTCCTTGTGATGTTAAGTATGTGATTTTAACTGTTAATTTTGCCTATTTGGAGGTTGTTTACTTGCTCTCTAAGAATGATTTATGTTAGGATGCATGTTAGGTATTTTAACTCGTAAAAGCGTTACTATATTTGTTTCATACATGCCATATTTCTAAACCTAAAGTACTATTTTCCAAAGACTAATTTCATATTATACAAAATTTAGAGTCCTACATTTCATGAGTTGTCCTTTAGGGACGTTTACACTCATGTAGGATGTCAAATCACCATAACCAAAGTATTTTCCACTGCATATAGATATATTTTTAATTATTGACTAGCTGATCCACTGTGCCGAGGGATACAACCATCAAATTTAACTGGTTTTCTTTCATATTAAATTATGATTTTCTCCAAAGATATCGAGTCTAGAGTTTTGCCTAAACGTATGTAGTTGTCCCCTGCACGACGTGACTTAATGGCATGTATTTTATCTTGCTCTGATATGAATAAATTGTTGAGAAAATGCGAGTCGTGACAGTTGGTATCAGAGGGAGATTGCTTGACAATTGGTCGGGCAACCTTCCCTTGTTAGTATTAGTTGTTTAGTGTCATATCATACCCACACTGATGTGTCATCAGTACATCTTGGCTGAAGCGTGAGCACTACACTCATAAGCATGAATGCCCATTAACACATTTTCTCTTTTCATTATATGTAATGTTATGTAGTATTGGATGCATAACATTGCATATGTACGCCGCTCATAACATGCATTAAGGCCTTTTTAGAATGCATGGCACAACATGCATAACATAACATAGCATAAGCACAACTTGCCAAGCTAAAGATTCACATGATGACATATGTACACACATGTTTTGAGTCAAAAGGAATATAAATTCATGCATTCATGGTCTAAGCACATGAGTTAGTGTGATGAGGGTGAATCATCCTAGGTTAGGCATAATATCCTTCTTGAAAAATCCCAGTGCAAGTTAACAGTTGAAGCTCATATTTAAGTATGTTTTGTCTATACTAGGTTGCCAAGTTCTAGCGGTTGGGCTAGGTTCTGACTAGTTGTATGTATGTTAATTGTATGTCGAATCGTCCTTCGATGAGGCTGACTCCCCAATCTGAGGGCGAGTCTTCGGGTGTGCAAAGCAATACGATGATCGAGAGTCTATAATAGAGCAATGCGGCCTTGTCAATGCAGATGGTGGATGTGCAGTCCCAGATCCAGTCTCAGATATCAGTTGTGTCCGGGCTAGCTCCGAGAGTATAAGACCCTGCTGTGGGTTCCTGCCCCTCCTGCTCCTCTGGTCCCTCCGGTAGTGGTTCCACCAGAGATGACGTTTATCTGACAGTTTCAGTGACTCGGGCCTCCTACTTATGATGGAATGGTATATTTCATAATCTTTGATGATTGGCTTATATCGATCGAGTAGATGTTTTCGTACTCTAGAGTTACTGATGATCAGAGAGTGATTACTGCCGCCTACCATATTAAAGGGTTAGCAAAATGTTGTGGCTAAGGGAGAGGGGGAGTATGAAATAAGGATGCTCTTGGGAATCTTTTAAGGAGATGCTACTGGGAAAGTTTCTGCCCTCGGTCGAGCGGGACCGCCTGATGAATGAGTTCTTACATTTAAAGCAGAGAGAACTCACAGTTAGTGAGTATGAGATTGAATTTAGCAAATTAAGTTGGTTTGCTCTTTGATTGGTGAGCATTGATGCGGATCGAGTTAAATGATTTCTGGGTGGTCTAAGAAGTGAAATCCAACAGCTAGCTGATGCTTATGGAGCAGTGAGTTATACCGGTGCGGTAGAAGCTGCCTTGAAGGTTGAGGCAATCGAAAATGCTAAGAACAGAGGCCAGCAAATAAGAAGATACAAAAGGAAATCCGTTGAAGGAAAGCGTCCCCAGCCATTCGGTGCTACTTCAAGGATGAAGGGTAAGGAAGTGTGTGGTTTCTGTGGC
Source organism: Platanthera zijinensis (assembly GCA_039513925.1). Classification (NCBI taxonomy): domain Eukaryota; kingdom Viridiplantae; phylum Streptophyta; class Magnoliopsida; order Asparagales; family Orchidaceae; genus Platanthera; species Platanthera zijinensis. Next base: position 75,005,364 of record CM077086.1, read on the forward strand.
CGACCGGGCCACCCGTTGGAGAGATGTTACAAAAGGGAGAGATCTGAAAATAAAGAGCAAGTTCATGCGATACAAGGTGATCCCAGGAAAGATTTATTCTGTTCTGCATGTAAGCGGCCTGGGCATGATGTTGTCCACTGTTGGGGAAAGAATAAGACAAGAAGTTGTTTTCTATTTGGTCAAGAAGGGCATATCAAGGCTCAGTACCCGGAACTCCAACCTGTGCTTCAACCATTCCCACTTTAGGCATTGCCACCGCCTCAGCAATTGGATAAAGGTAAAGAAAAGCTGAATGTGATTTCCTCGGAGGAAGCTCAAACTTCTACTCAGGTTATTTCAGGTTAGACTTTCTCCCTAGTTTTAATATTTTAGTTTGTAGTTATAGTTTTAGCAATTATTTCCTTAGAGGCGTGCGCAATCTTATAGGATGATTTAAGGTAAAGAACCGCTCGGCGCATGTTCTCTTCGACTCTAGCACTACCCACTCATTTGTGGATAGAGCCTTCGTGGATCGGTATCGTTTGGATCTAGATCAAGTTGGGTATGCCTTTTGTGTCAAGTTCCCTTCCGGTCATTCTGTGGTTTCAGATCGGGGCATTCAGGATTGTCCGATTGTGTTAGGGGATTTTCTAGTAAAGGCTGATCTGAAGGTGATCGACTTGGAAGACTTTGATGTTTTCTTAGGCATGGACTGGTTGTCAAGGTATGATGCAGTTATCCAGTGCAAGGGTAAGTTCTTGGAATTCAGAAAGGACAACGGTTAGCCTGGGAGTGTTTATGGTGATATGCGCCAGGATTCTCTAGTTTTTTCTGCGATATGTGTTCAGAAGCTGCTTGATTCCGGCTGCTTTGCCTGTTTGGTCTCAGTTATGGGGACTGTTGTTAGTGTACCGCGCTTGGAAGAGATTCCTGTTGTGCGTGAGTTTTCAGATGTGTTTCCTGCTGATATTTCTGGTCTTCCACGTGATTGAGATGTTGAGTTTGTGATAGATTTGAAGCCAGGTACGTGTCCTATTGCGAAGGCGCCATACAAGATAGCCCCACAAGAGCTGGAAGAATTGCATATCCAGCTGGATGAGTTGTTAGAGAAAGGTTTTATCAGGCCGAGCACGTCGCCTTGGGGTGCTCCTGTTCTATTTGTAAAGAATAAAGAAGGATCAATGAGGCTTTGCATCGACAATAGAGAGTTGAATAAGGTTACTTTTAAGAATAGGTATCTTCTGCCAAGGATTGACGATTTGTTTGATCAGTTCCGCGGTAGAGCGGTATTTTCTAAGATTGACCTTCGATCTGGCTAACATCAGCTCAGGATCCACGAGTCAGACATTCTGCGAACTACTTTTCGATTGAGGCATGTGCATTTTGAATTTCTAGTAATGTCGTTTTGTTTGACCAACGCGCCCTCAGCTTTTATGGATATGATGAACCAGGTGTTCAAGGACTTCCTGGATAAGTTTGTGGTCGTGTTTATCAACGATGTTCTGATCTATTCCCGCAATGCTGAGGAGCATGACCAGCATCTGCGATTAGTTTTATCTGCTTTGAGGGACCAGAAGCTATTTGCCAAATTGAGCAAGTGCAAGTTTTAGTTGCCTCAGGTTTCATTTCTTGGCCATGTGGTTAATAGGAATGGGATTTCAGTCAACCTAGAGAAAATAGCTGATGTGATGGAATGGGGTAGGCCTGGCACACCCAAGGAGATTAGGAGCTTCTTAGGGTTGGCTGGCTATTATAGGAGGTTTGTGGAGGGTTTTTATACCCTTGCTGCACCGTTAACTAGATTGACTCAAAAGAATGAGGATTTTGTATGGAGCGAGAAGTGTAAGGAATCCTTCCTAGAGCTCAAGTACAGATTGTGCACTGCTCCCGTTTTTACTCTGCCTACAGAGGGCATGGATTATGATGTTTATGTGGATGCATCGCATGTTGGGCTTGGTTGCATGTTGATGCAAGGTGGGAAGGTGATTGCATATGGGTTCAGGAAACTGAAGACTCATGAGAGGAACTAGCCTACACATGATTTAGAGTTTGCAGCTGTGATTTTTGTACTGAAGTTATGGAGACATCTGCTTTATGGCGCGCAGTGCAAGATTTTTACCAATCATAAGAGTTTAAAGTACGTCTTCACCCAGAAGGAATTGAATCTATGCCAATGACAATGGCTGGAGTATGTTGCCGACTATGATGTTGAGATCCAGTACCATCCGGCAAGGCTAATATGGTGGCCAATTCCCTAAGTCGAAAGACGAAGAAGATTTTTAATCTCTCCGCCGAGCTATTAGTGGAAGAATTTATTTTGATGGATATTTCTGTGGGGAGATGCGAATTACAGAGTAGTTTGGCAGTAGCAGAGCCTTCTTGGATTGTGCTTACGAGGTTACATCAGAAAGATGATCAAGATCTGCGGCATTTATATCTTAGAGCTAAGAAAGGGGAGTTACCAGATTTCTCGATTGATGATGCGGGTACTTTGAAGTACCGCAACAGATTTTGTATCCCCGCTATTATGGATATTCGAGTTATGTTGTGCAGAGAGGCGCATAGTTCTAGTGTTGCCTACCATCCAGGATCTACCAAGATGTATCATTACTTAAAGCAAATTGTCTGGTGGTATGGGATGAAGGGAGACATAGCCAGGTTTGTTTCTGAGTGCTATACTTACAAGCGTGTTAAGGCTGATCATTGAAGGCCTGGTGGCAAGTTGACTCCCTTGGAGATTCTGACTTGGAAGTGGGAGAGTATTTCGATGGATTTCACCACAGGTTTACCGAGATCTCCTAGAGGATATGATTCAGTTTGGGTGATTGTGGACAGATTAACGAAGTGTGCTCACTTCATACTTTATATGATTGACTATCCATTGATGAAAACAGTGAACTGTATTTGAATGAAGTCATCTGATTGCATGGTGTTCCAGTCAGGATTATTTCAGACCGAGACTCCCGGTTTACCTCTCGCTTTTGCAAGAGTTTGGAAGAAGGTTTGGGTATGGATTTGAGATATTCTACCACATACCACCCGCAGACCAATGGTCAGACAGAGTGAGTTAATCAGATAGTGGACTACATGATCAGATGATAGATTTTAGGCCACGGAGGAGCGTGGGATGAGCGTTTGAGGCTTATGGAGTTTGCTTATAATAACAGTTATCAAGAAAGCTTGCAAATGGCTCCTTTCGAAGATTTGTATGGGAGGCACTACAGGACTCCCTTATTTTGGGCTGAGGTTGGCGAGAGACCTGTGTTGGGTCCGGATGCGCTGGAAAAGATGGAAATTGCTATGAAGCTTATTCGGGAGAAGCTTCGGATAGCACAGGAGCGATATGAGAAGAACGCCAACCGGCGTAGATCTTATTTTGTGTTTGTTGTAGGGGACTTTGTATTTCTTAAAGTATCCCCGATGGTTGGAATCAAGAGGTTTGGTAAGAATCGGAATTTGGAACCAATGTTTGTGGGGATGTTTAAGATCGTTGAGCGGATTGGTGTGGCAACTTATAGGCTGGATTTGCTTGTGAACTTTCCTGGCATGCACGATGTTTTTCACGTTAGTCAACTACGGAAGTGTGTGCTAAGCGACAGGAAAGTTTTGGATTCTGTGCCTCAGTTAGAGCCAAATCTTTCTTATGTGGAGATGCCTGTCCATATTATGGATGCTCATGATCGAGTGTTGCGGAGGAAATCAATTCCAATGGTTAAGTTTTGTGGAGGAACTAGGACGTTGAAAGTGCGACTTGGGAATTGGAGTCAGCTATGAGGGAGGCTCACCCTACTCTATTTCCCTGAGTTTGCTTGGTATGTATTCTTTTGATTAACTCTTGGTTTGTTATTTCCCTTCTATGGTAAAAGTGTTGTGCATAAAGTTTCGGGGCGAAACTTTCTTTTAGGGGGAGTGACTGTAACGCCCCCCCCCCCCCCCCCGGTTTTTTTGTGATTGTTTAATCTTTGTTTGGCGTTACGTTTGCGCATTTTCGGCCTTTGCCGTTGTTAGAGCGTGGTCTTAGCTCTTTAGGCTCTCTGAGTGGCTTGTTTTGTAGCCTGTTTGCAAGGTTCCCTAGCGAGCCGGAGTCTGTTTTGGTGACTTGGTGGAGCCTCATCGAGAATTCTTGTGTTTTGGCTTTGGGAAGTGTTAGCCCGAGTATTGTTTTTCGAATTACGATTCCGACTTCGCCAATAGATTCGTAGCATGGGTATTTAGCTACGGTGTGAATTTCGTCAAATTCCGATAACGTTTGTTTTTCGCGTCGTTTTGGCGTGTTATTTCATTGGCTGATATAATGATATCAGTGGCCGGTTTTGCTTGTCTACATGTTGTTAGCTTGTTAGCTTGAATTTCCTATATATAAATATATGTACATATATATATATATAGTGGATGTTTTATAGTAATATATTAACAGATATAATATTATATCATGTATAATAGTTTAGTGGTTGGGTATGGCTGTATTATAATATTATTATAATAGATATTTATGTAAAGCATATCTTGGTCTTACCCTAATTCCTCTTCCCCAAAACCAACCGATAGCTTCCAGCAGAAGGAGACGGGCGACGGAAAAGCTTGAGCTCTAACCGGTGATTTCTTGCAATCTAGAGCTTGTTTTTCTCGGGTAAAGGCAAATCTGGACTGCTCTCACCAAGATCTTCCTCCCTAGGTAAGTATTTCTTGTTCTAGAGTTGTCTTTGTAAGCTAGGGTTTTTCGGGTTTGGTCATATTCCATCTAAAGCTTCCGGTTTGCCTCTTATGTGGCCGATCTTGCCGCCGGTGCCGAATTTTGGGATGGTAGCTGCTGTTTCCTTGAGGTAGAGGCAAGAGGCGCTATTTGTCCTTGCCAACCTTGATTTTACTCCAATTAATCTTGTTGTAGTAGCTCATTCTTTCTTTTTCCTAGAAGCTAGGGCTGCTGCAATTTTCATCCCAGCTAGATCTAGCTCGATCTTGTCCAGTTTTCATTTATTCTCTCTCTTCTTATTCACTATTTTGTGTCCAGGTAGTGGCTGGATGTAGGATTTTAGTTTGCTAGTTTTAGCCCAGCTTTGTTGGTAGCTATAGCCGGGTAGAAGGGGTAGGAGAGAGGAAATTAGAAATTATGTTTGCCAACTCTCTATGAGTAGGCATTGAGTGTTAGCTTAGGGCAGAAGTTCATTTTGTAGGCTAAGTATAAAAGCGTTGAGTGTGGTGGACACATTCAACGCCTAGCTATTTGGTCTGGAGTCTAAGTCCAAAAGCGTTGACAGCGTTGAGTGAGTTGAGCTCACTCAATGTCGTCTGCCTTTGGAATTAAGCGAATTGCGCTCACTCAACGTCGTCTTGCTAGAGAATTTTTCTAAGTCTTTTGGCATTGAGTGAGTTGAGCTCACTCAACGCTGTCTGCCTTTGGAATTTTTCTAAATCTTTTGGCGTTGAGTGAGTTGAGCTCACTCAATGCCGGTTGTCTTTTCGAGTTGAGTGAGTTGAGCTCACTCAATGCCGTCCGTCTTTTTGCGTTGAGTGAGTTGAGCTCACTCAATGCCATCTGCGTATGGCGTTGAGTGAGTCGAGCTCATTCAACGCCGTCTAGTCCGGCGATGTTTTTCTTCTAAGTCAAAAGTATTAAGTATGGTGAAATCACTCAACGCATTCGGCTGATAGCATTGACATCGTTGAGTGAGCTGTACTCACTCAACGCCATCGTCAAGTGAGTTTTTGAGGATAAGTCTTTTGGCGTTGAGTGAGTGGAGCTCACTCAACATGGCGTCGAGTAGACTCGACGCCTTCTCTGCTTAGTGTTTGGCATTGAGTAAATGGTACTCACTCAATGCGGGGTCGAGTGGACTCGACGCCTTCTCTGCTTAGTGTTTAGCATTGAGTGAGTGGTACTCACTCAACGCGGCGTCGAGTGGACTCGACGCTTTTTCCTTAGGCTGGTGTTTTTCTCCCGAGTTGGTTAGTATGGGTTTTATTTCGGTATGGTGTTGTGTTTTCGGATAGTTTTTGATGCCGAATCGTGGATTATGGCAGGTGGTTTTTTTTCTGGTGGCTCTATAAGTTGTGAGTTGTGTGTGCTGAGTTGTTGCCACCTCCAGTTATGGCCCGGTTTGGGCTGGTTTGGTTAGGTGTGTGGACCCTTGAGCTGCCACTTGTTTTTTTCACCCTGGAGAAATTTTGGGTCTGGTTGTTTGGAAGATGGACGTTTTTGGCTACCAAACCGGACTCAAGGTTTTACCACTTCTTTTAATTCACAAGATAGGACTGTTTGTTCCTTTCCTTTTCTAAATGGCTATATTTTGGCATATGTATTCCTTGTTGCTGTTGTAGGTTTTTAGCAGGGCATGTTGCTATTTATACTCGCACTTGGCGTGCTTTGATTGTCCCATGGACAGTGCTTCGTTTTGCTATCTTTTTTTATTTCTTTCTGCTAAATTTGATAGCATTTTATTGCAGGGGTTGGTAAACCCCTTCCTTTTTATTTCTTATAACCTAATGCTCCATTTCTATTTGCTTATATGCTTGCTGAGGTGTCTTTATTTGAATGCCTCAGGTTTAGAGCAGTAGCTGGTTGAGTGGCTAGTTTTCTTTTGGGGCTTGCTAGTGATCTCATGGGCTATTGAGATTCCCCTTCCTCAGTTTGTGAGGTAGATCTTTTCTTGTTCCCTTCTGTATAGACATGTATGCTCACCCGTGGGTTCATGTCAGGTTGTTGACGCCCACTGGTGGTTTTCCTTATGATGCTAAGTATGTGACTTAAAATGCTATTTTTGCCAATTTGGAGGTTGTTTACCTGCTCTCTGGGAATGATTTATGCTAGGATTCATGTTAGGTATTTTAACTTGTAAAAGCATTACTATATGTACTTCAAACATGCCATATTTCTAAACCTAAAGTACTATTTTCCAAAATAACGTAAAAACTAATTTCATATTATACTAAATTTAGAGTCCTACATTTCATGAGTTGTCCTTTGGGGATGTTTACACTCATATAGGATGTCAAATAACCTTAACCAAAGTATTTTCCGCTGTGTATAGATATATTTTTAATTATGGACTAGCTGATCCAGTGTGCCGAGGGATACGACCATCAAATTTAACTGGTTTTCTTTCATATTAAATTATGATTTTCTCCAAAGATATCGAGTTTGGAGTTTTGCTTGAACGTGTGCAGTTATCCCCTGCACGACGTAGAATCATGGCACGTATTTTCTCTTGCTCTGATATGACTTAATTGTTAAGAAAATGCGGGTCATGGCAAAATGGAAAGAACTTGATTGGCACCAAGTGGATTTTCAGAAATAGGCTGGATGAACACAGAGTAATTATTAAGAACAAAGCCAAGCTTGTAGCTCAAGGTTATAGAAAAGAAGAGGAGATCGACTTCGACCAGACATTTTCTCTAGTGGCTAGGCTCGAATCGATAAGTTTGTTTCTTGCGTATGCTTCCCTCAAAGGCTTCACCGTCTACCGAATGGACATGAAGTCAACATTCCTCAACGGGGATCTGAAAGAGGAAGTATATGTAGCACAACCCCAAGGTTTTGTCAATTCTAAATTCCCTGACTATGTTTACTTTTTAAGTAAAGCTTTATATATAATATCCTTCAAATAACTAGACTCCTAGGAGTGGTTTTGTCATAATTAGGTCATTACAAAACCATGAGAAGCTCAAAGGACCAAGTGAGCAAGGGCCTAGGTGAAAATCACCTTGGTCTGTTTATTGCACAGCCTCATCACTAGACTTAGGGCTTGACCTTTGGGCTTAAATTTGACTTCATGACCCCACCACAACACCCCTAACCCCTTGGGTGGTCCATAGGGTCACTAAGGGCCATTGGGGGCAATCAAAGTTGTCAAGTTGACCTCGGTCCACCCTCACCCAAAATGGGCCAAACTGTCCTACTTAGGGTCAAATGACCTTCCCTTATCAAAGTGAACCCCACACATGCCTCCCTAACCCTAAAGTGAGGTCAATGGGTCACCAAGGACCCATTGGGGTCAGCCTAAGAGGCTAAGTTGACCCAAGTCAACCCTAGCCCTAAAATGGCCTAAGTGCCCTAACTATGGGGCAGGTGACCTCCAAAGTGCCAAGTCAACCGTACTCAACCCTTCCTAGACCCTAGGGGAGGCCAATGGGTCACTAATCTCCTACTAGAGTTATCTAGGTCACCCAATGTGGCCTAGGGTTGAGTAAACCCACCTTTGGTTCAAGTTAACTCAAATGGGCTAACTCAAGCTCAAACCCAAATTCATTTGGGCTAGCCTCATGATAATCATTTAGATGAGTTTATGGGGTGTAGCTTGACTGAATTACCCCTTTAATTTAGGCCAAGGTGACTAGGAGAGAGAAAAGCTCCACTTTCCCTTTAATGGAGGAGAGAGAAATGGGAGGAAGAGAATTCATAGCCAAGGGAGACCAAGAGCCCGTCCCTCCACCTCCAAGGGGGCTGATTCAACTCCCCATTCAATCTGGGGAAGGTTAAGGGACATTTTGGTGGTTGTTCATGGCCGAAATAGTGAATCTACCCATCGCCAAAAATGTCATTGATTGCCATTAATGGTCATTGGTGTTTGGCCCCTTATCTTCCCCATTTAGTGACTTTAAAAGCATCACTAGACTCATAGGAGTCGTTTCCACACCTTACCTGAAGGAGTCGGGCAAGTGATTGTAATGTTGCAGAAACCCGAGCGGCGCCACCACCACCATGATAATCCGGCGATCGATCCGCCTCCAGCCCTCCAATTAGGTCCTCCCCTTCTCCTTCTTCTATGGGTAGATCTTAGGATTCATTTAAATTGAGAATCGGGCTCAATTGAGCCCGATCAAAGCTTCCATTTTCCTAGTTTTCCGGAAAAATTCAAGTGTCGTGATCACCGGAAACGGCCCCTCCGGTGGCCGTGCCGTGGCCCTACGATAGCCCGCACCCTCAACAAAGGTGGTTGTGGTGGTTGCCGTCCAGGGAGGTGGCCAGGTGGCCGGGAAATCAGGCTGGAAGACGCTCCAGGTCGGGTAAATCTCACCCATTGGCTGGAGGAAGAAGATGACCAGCAATCGTCGGATTGCGTCAAGATCTGTGTAAGATCAGATTATATATATCATATATTTTTGTATATTATGTCACAAAAAATCAGTCATCTTAGGAATTAATTTGAAAATACTTAAAGGCTTAATCAGAGAAATTGTTCAACATGAAAATTTTAGATCTATGGGTCTATCTTAATTTAAAATTTGTTTCAACCCATTTGGGTAAGTCTTTTGACCAGAGCACTCATTTTGGTGAGGATTATACCTAGGCTAGATCAGAGACTAGTTTGAGTGCCCCCATCAATCTAGCAATCCAAATGACTGGAAATTTTAGATGGGGGTCACTCTTACCTATAAATATGACATATCCAAAAATGGGAATTTTTGGAAAATATTTTCCTAAAGTTTTTGTAGAAATTTAATAATCCATGTATGAATTATTTAAAAGGTCTAATGACCTGCAAACCCTCCCAAATTTTGGTGAGTGGTCTTTGGGGTCATTATAAGGCTCTGTATAAAGTTTCATCCTGTTTCAAGAAGATTTAGTTTGGAAATAAACAAACTCTAAGTTGGACCAAAAAGGGGTAATTAGGTCAAAGTGTACCTTGTGGGTTTTAGGTGGCCAAATCACCTCAACAAAGGTTGAAACTTGGGCCACTGATTTTTTATGATATTTAACTCGCTCACATGGAGTATGGGATAGATTAGGGAAGATTTGCCCTAAGAACCAAGTTCATACCCTAAGGTTGAACTTTTGGGATTTTGGGAAGGACAGAGGGTGTTATGTCCTTGGATGGACTTGTTGATTAGTCCATGTGATCCTAGGGAGGTGAAATGCCCTAGGAAGGGATTTGGTGGACTTTGGACACATGCACCCCACTTAGAGCACACAGTAGATAAATAGGTCTTTACACCTTAGTGAATATTCAATGGGTCATATGAACTTGGATCTTTGTGATATTTTGGTAGGAGTATTTCATAGTGATGCATACCTTTGGAATTTATTATAGGGTATCTAGATAACAGTAGCTCACCTTTGTAGTTATAAAATTCATCTTGCCCTTTTGATGATATTGACATAATTATGGTTTATATGCCTTAGAATGATTTCAAACTCTTGAAAAGCTTATCAAATAACATGTAGATGCACTAGTGATTTATTTGGTATAGTTGAACATTTCTTTTTAATACATCATGTGTAAAGTAAACTACTGCACCCTACTTTGATAAATAAAAGATAAATTCTATAGCTTGATGGAAAATTGTGTTACTTAGCCAGAGTACTTTTTAGGACATAAAGAAGCTTAAAAAATATTTATATGTTATTTAGTTGAGATTAAAAGGGTGTTTCTTCACATAGTGCCCCATGATGGATTTGGTTGAGATATTTTTATATATAGTTTACAGACCCTGGAATTGGATGAAATTTAGTCAGTAATGTTTTATGATCATAATAAAGCTCTGTTAATTTTTTTATAAAGTTTGGACAAGTATTCATGGTACTCCCTTCATTACCCCTATTTATTTGAATTACATTGGATTATTTATTTTGAGGATAATTCCTTTATAAAAATTTATGAAATTTGGTATTCACTGATATCTTGCTCTCTTATAGTGTTCATAATTTTTGTATGGTCATATCTTAAGTAAATCTAGTACTTTATGTTCAAATCACTCATTGATAAATTTTTGGGAAAATTAATTAAATGCCAATTTATTTAGGAAAATTCCAAGTTTCTGGATTTTGGTTAAATATATCATGATAGGCTCCCAATCAATATTTTAGGGCTTTTGGATGAAAATTTGGAGTACCTCCTATCGTATACATCATACAGCTTAGATTGGTCTGCATATAGTAAAATGACAGAAATTGTAACAGAATGTAAAATGAACATAGGGAGTTGGTGTATCAGTTTTACTGTTATGGAGAAATAGAAATGTGCTCATCAATGAGAGTCATGGTGAGGAGTAATGAGGGGAAGACTAGTGTAGGTGTTACTCGGGTTCGATGAAACATCGTCTTTCCTGTGGAGAGGAAGGGTCAAATACACTAGGGTTAGATCCAATATAACATTAAAAGGGATCAAGGATTGGGTATTAACTAATAATAGTAAGTGCCTTGCGAAAGGGAACGATGGGCTTCAGCTTCCATCATAGTTCCTAGTGCCCTGTGAGAGCCCTTCATCTGGAATATCTAGGGCAGTCCAAGGTTAACGTAAACCTTAAGAATAATCAATGATAAGAGTAATTAGTATAACTAGGATTACACTTTAACTCTCACTTCCCGGTATTGTGGGAGCTAGGTTGGGTATCACGAGCGGTAGGCTCAGTTGTTTTAGTGGTGGGCAGGTTAGCTCGGCGAGCCAATGGCTCGATAGATAATTGTGATGGACGGGAGAGTCCGGGGAGCTTTGGCTCAGTGTGAGAATATAATACTATTACATGTGTATAAGATAAAAGGTGGTGGGTCTTCGATATTATACTATTGTTCACACCGACGTCGATACGCTGACTCGGTGGGTGTGGTATACACTTACCCAAAGGAAGTTTGGTGGATATGGCCAGCATTAGAATGTGGTGACTCTGGGTTGTGTCCTTCCTATAAGGTCTAGGCCTGGTAGAGTGGATACACGCCTAGGAGTGGGGGGCCTGACCCACTATCTCTGTTTGCCACTACGGAGGTTCTTAGGAGTGAAGCTAGCTTCCCAAATGGGGGGAACTAAAGGTCTGTGCGCATAGAGTCGTGTGAGTGAGTTGTAGTTGCAAGAATAATGACATAACATATCACTACACTCATACTTGCATGCCACCTACACCCCAACATATAAATCAGTATGACACTTTTTATACGATGGGAGCCTTATAGAAGACCCCTTAAATTATAAATTTGTATGGGCATTTATATAAGTTAAGGTTACTTACTTCTTTGTATGTCTTTCTTACATATGTTTCTTTACTCTATTTATTTACCTTACTGTTTGCTATTATAGAACTGCTAGTTTGTACCTTCCTTCCTAAGCTGTATATACATTATTAATAACTGTTAGAATAGTTCCACCGTCACCTGCTTTGTTTATTCTCCACCTTCATATCTTCCCTTTCCTCCTCCCCGCTCGGTGCCTAGGAGCCATGGGGTAGGGGTAGGGGATGATAGGACTTAGTCTTTTAACTAACGATTTTTGGACCACAACATTCTAGGGGATCCGGATGGGAGATAGGGAACAACAGCAGGGGATACATCACCATCGAAGTACGGTACACATGGAGGTGGGATAGTCTAGCATAGGAGCACTAGCTACAGGCTCCGTGAGTGATTAGTTTACTTAGCTTCCGCGAGAGTTTGTAGCGAGGATTGATGTATCGGGCCTGAGCCCGTTTATATTTTTTTGCACTATTCTATTTCAGTACTTCTATTACCATGTGGACTTGATGTGATTTCTCATTTTTTATATTATATGTGATTGTGGACTTAGTTTTATCAGAAATTATTTAAGCTTCTTTCTCTTTGGTGATCGTAAAAGGCTGACAGGATCGGTGTTTTGTAGTGGTGACCTTCCCGAGTGTCGGTATCACCGCAAAACGGTGATTCTGGGCATAAGACCCCGGGGTTTTAAAAAGAAAAAAAATAGGGTCTTACAAACTGGTATTACAGCAAACATCTATCCAAGAGAAGTAGTCCACAAAAACCCTAGGTCACCCCGCACGAGCTTAATTTCTAGACAAACTAGCAGCGGAAGCAATGGTGTGCCCATAAGGGGAATCACATGTAAATGTCCACTTTATTCTTTAGTTCCACTTGTACATTATCTAACAATTAGAATTTTTCCTTTGTAGCCTGCGACGAACCCTACACCACAGCAGGGTACACCTCAGGCATAGAATGTGGTTCCACCCCCACCGACTTTGACTCCATTAAAGCAGACGGAGATAGTGCAGACACTGACGACCATTATGGAAGCCTTTAGGACTCAGCAGGCTCCGGCTCCACAGCCAAATCCTAGGGCCAACTAGATGAGTTCCGTTCGGAGGCTTTCTCCTCCATCCTACCTCGGTAGGGAGTCAGCAGTCCATACGGAGTATTTGTTGGACATCATCTACGAGATACTGGCTGGAATTTGATGCCCGACGGAGGAGGTGGTTGCCTTGGCAGTTTCCTACTTAGAGTCATATGGGAAGAGATGGTGGAAGTCACAGCATAACACCACCATTGCTGGAGTGGATTGTGCAGACATCTCCTAGGAAGAGTTTAGAGCAGCTCTGTTGGACCATTTTGTACCTCAGTCAGTGAGGGATGAGTTGGAAGACATGTTCATGCAGCTGAGGAAGGGCAACAGGACAGTATTAGAGTACTACCCGAGAGTTCACAAATCTAGCCCGCTATGGGGACACATATCAGTTGGATGACGCGGGCTACACCAAGAGGTTCTACAAAGGCCTATACGATTACATGAGACATTCCCTCCTCTTCGTCTCTGATGGGAGCCTGACTAGGATCTTGGAGATGTCCAAGAAGCGAGAGGAGGATCAACTTACAATCTGGGGCCAGAAGAGACCGGCTAACGACGCAGTGTTTGGTGATAGGAGGGACCAGGCTAGAGGGCATGCCATCGGAGAAAGGAGGAATGGGGATCAACCCCGCCGGGAGGATAGGAAGGAACAGAGGGACCCGGTGGTATTGGCTCCTCAACCCTTACAGATACGGGAGATGCCAAGGATAGGGTAAAGGGCAGAGTTATGTTTCCGGTGCAACCAGCCGGGGCACTTCAAGAGGAACTACCCCATGAGGGAAGCACCCCTACAAGCACTTCAGGATGCAACACCTACTTGGCAGTTTGGTGGTCGAGGACGCTACCTAGGACAGGTATTTTAGGGCAGAGACCTCAGGAAGGATAGAGGGTAAGTGTATGCCTTGGAATTGGCTCAGCCCTAGAATCCAAAGCAGGTGATAGCAGGTACACCGGTGATTTTAAGTTCTTTTCTTTCCTAAAATCTAGACTCATGGATATAGAATTGTTAGAAATAGGATGAAAACCATAACTAGATTTCTAAGACATTTAACCACCTAAGGCATAGTCTTTATAGGCGGTAAGCCCGCTCGTACACTATTCGATATGTGGGCTTCACACTCATTCATGTCAGAAGCCTTCGTGGAAGGACTAGAAGGTGTGGAACAATTCACAGTCTTAACGATGAGGGTGCGTCTACCCGACGAATCAGAGTTATTAACCTCTTACCATCACAAAATGGAGGCAGAAATCGGTGGAAAGGAATTTGAAGCACCAGCCACAATCCTAAGGATGCCAGACTTAGACCTGATCCTGGGCATGAAATGGTTGCATTGGAATCATGCCCAGATCGATTGCCTGTCGAGGAAGATCCCCTAGAGGCATGGGGACTCCTACGTTGTCATCGAAGGTATTAGATGTAAAACCCCATTTTTTCTTTTTAAAATCCCGGGGTCTTATGCCTAGAATCGCCGTTTTGCGGTGACACCGACACTTACGAAGGTCGCCACTACAAAACGCCGATCCTGCCAGCCTTTTACGATCACCAAAAAAAAAGAAGCTTAAACCAGTTCTGATAAAACTAAGTCCACAATCACATATAATATAAAATATGAGAAATCACATCAAGTCCACATTATAAAAGAAGTACTGAAATAGAACAGTACGATGAAATATAAATGGGCTCAAGCCCGGTACATCAATCCTCACTACAAACTCTCGCGGATGCAAAGTAAACTAATCACTCACGGAACCAGTAGTCGGTGCTCCTATGCTAGATTGGCCCACTACCATGTGCACTATACTTTGCTGGTGTTGTATCCCCTACTACTGCTCCTTGTCTCCCATCCGGAGCCCCTGGAATGTTTTGGTCTGAAAATCGTTAGTCAAAAGACTAAGTCCTATCATCCCCTACCCCTCCCCCATGGCTCATAGTCACCGAGCGAGGAGGAGGAAAGGGAAGCTATGAAGGAGGAGAATAAACAAAGTAGGTGATGGTGGAACTATTCTAGCAGTTATTTATAATGTATATACAGCAAAGAAAGAAAGTTTCAAGCTAGAAATTCTATAATAGCAAGCAGTAAGGTAAACAAGTAGAGTAAATCAATATATGTAAGAAAGAAAAAATAAGAAGTGACCTTAACTTATTGGAATGCCCATACAATCTTATAAGTTAAGGGGTCTTCTGCCAGGCTCCCATCGTATAAAAAGTCTCATACCGATTTATACGTGTGGGTATAGGTTGTATGCAGGTATGAGTGTAGTGATATGTTATGCCATGATTCATGCAAGTTGAACTCACACACTTATTGTAACGTCCTTACTATAACAATTTGTTGTAGTACTCTATTCACACAGACATTTAGTTCCCCCAATTTGGGAAGCTAGCTTCACTCTCAGGAACCTCCGTAGTGGAAAATGGAGACACTCGGTCGGGCCCCCCAATCCTAGGTGGGTATCCACACTACCAGGCTTAGCCCTTACATTCGCCTCTAGAAGGACACAACCCAGAGTCACCACGTACTAATGCTGGCCATATCCAACAGACTTCCTTTTGCTTAGTATAAACCACACCCGCCGAGTCAGCATATCGACGTCGGTGTGAACGACAGTCAGATACTGAAGACACGCCACCTTTTATCTTTTGCACATACAATAGTATTATATTCTCCCATCGAGCCAATGCTCCCCGGACTATCCCATCCGTCTGAATTATCTACCGAGCCATTGGCTCGTCGGGCTAACCTACCCACCAGTAAAACCACCGAGCATAACGCTCGTGAGACCCAACCTAACTCCCACAATGCTGGGATGTGTGAGTGTAAGAGTAATCCAAGTTATACTAATTACTCTTATCATTGATTATTATTACGGTTTACGTTAACCTTGGACTGCCCTAGGTATTCCCGGTGAAGGGCTCTTATATGGCACTAAGAACTATGATTGTAGTTGAAAGCCCAACATTCCCTTTCACAATGCACTTACTATTATTGGTTAATACCCAATCCCTGATCCCTTTTAATGTTATATTAGATCTAACCCTAGTGTATTTGCCCCTTCCTCTCCAAAGGGAAGATGATGTTTCGTCGAACCCGAGTACCAGCTACACTAGTCTTCCCATCATTACTCCTCACCATGACTCTCATTAATGATCACATTTCTATTTCACCATAACAGTAAAACTAATACCCAAACTTCCTATGTTCATTTTACATTCTATTACAATTTCTGTCGTTTTACTATATGCAGACCAATCTGAGCTATATGAGGTATACGATAGGAGGTACTCCAAATTTTCATTCAAAAGCCCTAAAATATTTATTGGGGGCCTATCATGATATATTTAGCCTAAATCAAGAAACTTGGAATTTTCCTAAATAAATTGGCATTTAATTAATTTGCCCAAAAATTGTTCCATGGATGATTTGAACATGAAGTACTAGATTTACTTTAGATATGACAATACAAAAAAATATTAACACTATAGGATAGCAAGATATCAATGAATACTAAATTTCATAAATTTTTATAAAGGAATTATCGTCCAAATAAATAATCTAAGGTAATTCAAATAAATAGGGGTAATTAAGGGAGTACAATAAATACTTGTCCAAAAATTATACAAAAATTAACAGAGCTTTATTATGATCCTAAAACCTAACTGACAAAATTTCATGCAATTCTAGTGTCAGTAAACCATATATAAAAATATCTCAACAAAATCCATCATGAGGCACTTTGTGAAGAAACATCCTTGTAATCTCAACTAAACAACTTGTAAATATTTTTCCAAGCTTCTTTATGACCTAAAAGGTACTCTGGCTAAGTAACACAATTTTCTAGCAATCTATAGTATTTATCTTCTATTTATCAAAGTAGGGTGCACTAATTTGCTTTACACATGATATACTACAAAGAAATGTTCAACTATACCAAATAATTCACTAGTGCATCTACATGTAATTTAATCAGCTTTTCTAGAATTTGAAATAATTCTAAAACATATGAACCAAAATTACATCAATATTATCAAAAATGCAAGATGATGTTTATAACTACAAGGATGAGCTACTGTTATCTAGACACCCTATAATAAATTTCAAAGGTATATATCACTATAAAAATACTCCTACCAAAATATCACCAAGATCCAAAGTCATATGACCCATTTAATATTCTCTAAGGTGTAAAGACCTAAATATCAACTAAGTGCTTTAAGTGGGGTGCATGTGTCCAAAGTCCACCAAATCCCTTCCTAGGGCATTTCACCTCCCTAAGATCACATGGACTAATCAACAAGTCCATCAAAGGACATAACACCCTATGTCCTTCACAAATTCCCAAAGTTCAACCTTAAGGTTTGAACTTGGTTCCTTGGGAAAATCAACCCTAATCTATCCCATACTCCATGTGAGGGAGTTAAATATAAAAAAAAACAGTGGCCCATGTTTCATCCTCTGTTGAGGTGATTTGTCCATCTAAAACCCATATGAGACACTTTGACCTAATTACCCCTTATTGGTCCAACTTAGGGTTTTCTTATTTCTAAACTAAATCATCTCCAAATGGGATGAACATTTATACAGAGCCTTATGATGACCCCAAGGACCACTCACCAAAATTTGGGAGCGTTTGGAGATTATTAGACCTTTTAAATAAATCATACAGGGATTATTAAATTTCTACAAAAACTTTAGGAAATGTTTTCCAAAAATTTCCATTTTTGGATATGTGCTAGGTATATGTAAGAGTGACCTCCATCCAAAATTGCAAGTCATTTGGATGGCTGGATTGATGGGGGCACTCAAAATAGTCTCTGCTCTAGCCTAGGTATAGTCCTCACCAAAATTAGTGCTCTGGTCAAACCACTTACTTAAATGGGTTGAAAATAATTTTAAATTGAATAGACCCATAGAGTTATAATTTGCATGTTGACTACTTTCTCAGATTGAGACTCTAAGTATTTTTAAATTAATTCCTAAGATTACTGATTTTGTGTGATAGAAAATACATAAATTTAATATAAATAACTTGATTCTTGCACGAATCTTGACGCAGATTCGACATATGCTTGCCTTCTTCTTCCTCCAGCCTACAGGTGAGATTTACCTGACCTGGAGAAACTTCCATCCCGATTTCCGCCCACCCGGCCACCTCCCGGGCCGACCACCACAGCCACCAACTTTGTTGAGGTGGGCTATCGTCGGGCGGCGGCACGACCGCCGGGGGCGCCGTTTCCTGCGATCCAGACACTTCATTTTTAACGGAAAAACCAGAAAAAATAACCACCCGATCGGGCTCAGTTGAGCCCGATTCTAATCCATATTGATTCCTAAGATCTACCCGTAAAAGAAGGAGAAGGGGAGGACCTTATTGGAGGGCTGGAGGAGAGTCAATCGCCGGATTGTCATGGTGGTGGTGGCGTCGCTCGGGTTTCTACAACTACATTGTAAAAGGGCTCGAATTCATCAGGTAAATGGTGGGACAGGCTCCTCTAAGGCCACTGATGGTGTTTAAAACCACTGTTGGGGAGGGGAGAGGCCAAGCCATCAATGGCAATTAATAGCCATTGAAAGATTGGCTCGACCTTGGAAATTCTCCTGCCTTAGTCACTTTCATGGCCGGAAAAACCCTTGGCCTTCTCCTAACTGGCCAGGGTAGATGATTCTAGCAAGAAAAGGGTGTCTTTGGCCTTCCAAGCCATGAATGGCCTTCACTCCCCACTTTCTCTCTCCTCCATTTAAGGGGAAAAATGATGTTTTCTCTCTCCTAGTCATCAAGGTAAGTTTTGAACTCTCCTCCAGCCAATTGGCACCCCAATAACTCATATAAATAATAAAAATGAGGTTAGCCCAAGTGGGGGAAATGAGTTTGAGCTGGGGTTAGCCCATATGGGCTAATTTGACCTAACACTTGAGTAGAGTTGACCTTGGTCAACATGACCATTTGGGTTGACCCCAATGGGTCCTTGTTGACCCATTGGCCTCCCCTAGGGTCTAGGTAGGGTTGGGTAGGGTTTACTTGGCACTTTGGGGGTCACTTGACCCTTAAGAAGGGTACTTTGACAAAATTAGGGTCAGGGTTGACTTGGGTCAACTTAGCCTCTTGGGTTGAACCCAATGGATCCTTAATGTCCCATTGACCTCACTTTAGGGTTAGGGAGGAATGTGTGGGGTTTACTTAGCTAAGGGAAGGTCAATTGACCCTAAGTAGGCCAGTTTGACCCATTTAGGGTTACGGTGGACCTAGACCAGCTTGAGCACTTTGATTTCCCCAAATGGGTCCTTAGTGACCCTATAGACCTTCCAAGGGGTTAGGGGTATTGTGGTGGGGTCATGAAGTCAAGTTGAAGCCCTAAGGTCAAACCCTAAGTGTGGTGGTGAGGTTGTGCTATAGGCAGACCAAGGTGATTTTCACCTTGGCCCTTGTTCACTTGGTCCTTTGAGCTTCTTATGATTTTGTCATGACGTAGTCATAACAAAACTACTCCTAGGGGTCTAGTTATTTGAGAGATATTGCATTGGATCTACCTCCCACCTCTTAATACCGTCCGTACAGGCCATCAAGGCCCATTTGTAAGGAGACGAGGTCTACCAAGTGCTGTTCGAGATGGCCGAGGCCAAGGATTCCATTCCTAATATCCCGGTGGTACGAAATTTTGCTGACGTATTCCCGGAGAAGTTGTCAGGGCTACCCCCATATTTGGAGAAGTATTTCAAGATACAGCTCGTGCCTGGGGCTAAGCCGCCATCCAAAGCTCCTTATCGGATGGCCCCGAAGAAGTTGGTGGAGTTTTGAAGCTAGCTGCAGGATCTAATGGAAGCTGAATTTGTCTGACCAAGCTCTTCACCTTGGGGAGCTCCGGTGCTATTCGTCAAGAAGAAGGATGGGACACTCCGATTATGTATTGACTACATGGCTTTTAACCGGCTGACGATCCGGAACACGTATACTCTATCGAGGATTGACGAGCTATTTGATCAGTTGGAAGGAGTTCATTGGTTCTCAAAGCTGGATCTGAGGTCAGGTTACTACCAGTTGCGCATTCAGGAGGAGGATATCCCAAAGACAGCTTTCAATAGTAGATACGGGTTGTATGAGTTTATCGTGATGCCCTTTGGATTCACGAATGCACCATCCGCATTCATGAGTTTGATGAACCGGGTATTCGAGCCATATCTGGATGTCTTTGACCTCATGTTTATTGACGACATCCTCATCTATTCGAGGATCGAGGAGGAGCATGCACATCACTTGGCTCTGACCCTAGAGAAGCTTCGAGAGCACTAGTTAAATGCTAAGTTTAGTAAGTGCCAGTTTTGGCTGAAGGAAGTGGACTTTTTGGGCCATATTATCAGTGGGGCAGGATTGTCAGTCAATCTGGTGAAGGTTCAAGCAGTACGGGATTGGCCACCGCTAAAGACAACTACTGATGTGAGGAGTTTCCTAGGGCTTGTCGGATACTATCGGAAGTTCGTGGAGGGATTCTCTCAGATTGCTCTCCCTCTCACATTTCTAACGAAGAAGGAGACTACATTTATTTGGACGCCACGATATGAGGCTGCATTTCCGAAGCTGAAGGATCGTCTTACCTCGACCCCTATCATTGCTCTTCCATCTAGGAAGGAAGGATTTCAGATCTATACGAACGCATCATATCAGGGGATGGGTACTGTTTTGATGCAGAACAGGCACATGATAGCTTACGCTTCCTGTCAGTTGAATAAATATGAGCAAAATTACCCGGTGCATGAATTGGAGATGGGAGCAGTTATCTTTGCCCTAAAGATCTGGCGGCACTACCTTTACGGGGTCCACTGCGATATATTCTCAGTCCATAAGAACCTTAAGTACATGGACACACAGAAGGAGCTAAATATCAGACAGGTATGTTGGGTAGAGTTTTTGTCGGACTATTTGGGAATGAAAACGTGGTAGCAGACTCTCTGAGCCGTAGAGCAACTAAATCTGGAGAAGGACCTAAGCTGATGGCTATGGAGTAGTGCATATTTTTGAGGAGATGAAGATAACTCAGGTGTCCGAGGATGACCCAAAGCTATATGCAGAGTACCTGTCATCGATGATTGCCATAGACGACATTCGGGATTGCATCAGGGACAGGCAAAGGCTGGATGCGAGGAAAGAGCCGATATTTAGGGCCTTATAGGAAGGCACGACGGGGGATTACTCTCTGGGAGATGGACTGTTATGCTTTAGAGGCATGGTTAATATACCGGCAGGAGGCCGAATTCTGGAGGATATTATGACAGAGGCACACGATAGCAGATATTCAGTGCACTCAGGGATCACAAAGATGACAGCAGACCTGAAGAGCATGATGTATTGGTCAGGCATGAAGAAGGATATTACATACTTCGTGACACATTGCGAGGCTTGCCAGCGAGTAAAGGCATAGTGCAAGAGCCCGACCGGATTACAACATCCACTTCTAGTGCCAGAATGGAAGTTTGAGGACATAGACATGTATTTTATTCATGGACTACCTCGATCTCATGTGGGGAATGATTCGATTTGGGTGATCTTTGATAGACTGACGGAAGTGGCCAGATTTATTCCAGTTACGAAGGACGCTCCGGTTAGTGTACTAGTGTGGAGGTTTTTCAAATAGTTTGTTCGTTATCACGGAGTGCCCAGGACGATCGTATCAGATCGGGATGGACGGTTTACGTCCAAGGAGTGGAGGTAGGTTAAGACTTATTTGGGTTCTCGGTTGATGTTCTTCATGGCTTTCCACCCTCAGACAGATGGGCAGATGGAACGCACCAACCAGACACTGAAGGATCTTCTACGCTTATGCATTTTGGACCGTGGCGAGCCCTGGGAGAGATTGTTGTCGCTGATCGAGTTCTCGTACAATAATATCCATCAGTCCAGTATAGGCATGGCTCCTTATGAGGCATTATATGGACAGAGGTGCAGGACCCCACTTTCTTCGATCCAGGATGAGGATCCGAAGGCACTCGTCTCAGAGTTCGTGGAGGGCACAAATGCTTAGGTGAGATTGATACGGGATAGGATGTTGGAAGCCCAGAGCAAGCAGGCCAAATACTAAGATGCACGACATATTCAAGTAGAGTTCCAGGTGGGAGACTAGGTTTTCTTGAAGATACGGACGATGCATGGAGTCTCGAGGGTTCGCGGGCTGAAGAAGCTCAGTCCGAGATATATGGGGCCTTACAGGATCCTATAGCGGATCAGCCCCTTATCTTACAGACTGGAGCAACCGACGGAGTTAGTGGGGTTGCACGACATCTTCCATGTCTTTACACTTCGGAGGGCTCTACTACGCCCTGAGCAGCTGATTTCCACCACAGATGGCCCGAAGGCCTCAGATCGATCAGTCAGCATAGAGCCGATCAGGATCGATGATACGGCGATGCTGGTCTTGCGACGTAAGAAGGTTTCGCTAGTCAAGGTTATGTGGAGAAACCATGGGCAGGAGGAGCACACTTGGGAGCCATAGGACTTGATGCAACAAAAGTACCAGGAACTCTTTGTAACACCCCAAAAATCTCAAAACTGAATTTGAGGTACAGGCAGTTTGACACGGCCTGGGACACGGGCGTGTCCCAGGGCGTGTCGGGGGTACACGGCCTGGGACACGGGCGTGTCCCAGGGCGTGATGCTCAAGAAATAGGTGGATCGAGTCAGGGAAGTACACGGCCCGGAACCAAGCCTTGAACACGGCCGTGTCAGATTTGACACGGGCGTGTCCAATGCCGTGTGCCTACCCGTGTACTGCTGGTTGGTTTTGGAGCTCGATGAGGCAGGGGTGTCACGGGCGTGTCATATGACTGACATGGGCATGTCCGGTTCGACACGGGCGTGTCGATGCCCGTGTTCTAGTAAAGTTCAGTAGGTACGAGTACCGCGTGTGCCGCTTAAGGGTACACGGCCTGTGACACGGGCGTGTCACATGCCGTGTCAGCCAAAAGAGTGGGATTTTGGGAAAATCGTGGCCGTTCATTTTCTGGATCCAAAGGCTCAGGTGATTCCTTGCTGGCTTAAGTCACCAGAGGCTGATGAAGAGTTTATTCTTCATTTGGTTAAGTGAAGAGAGAAAGAGAGAGGAGGAAGAAGAAGGAGGAGGAGATCAAGCCACCGGCGGAGCTCCCGTGGCCCGATTCGAGATCCGAGGCCAGCGCTGTGAAGGCAAAGCTGCTGCGGTGCTTTCTCACCGGCTAGATTTCGATGGCTCCCAAGAGATCATCAAGGGTAACGATCTCCCTTCTTGGACATGTGAAGTCCTTCTTTTCTGCATTGCATAGGGAAAACCCTTCCCCGCGAGTGTGCGGTGGGTTGTGGCATCCCTTGGGGTAGATATGTGAAGTCCCCCTTGTTAGAGTCCGGAATTAGAGTACGGATCTAGGCATGCTGTGTGAAGCCCATCTGGACATGCTGGTCTGGATTGGTGATGCTTGTTTGCATATCGGAGAAGACTCCGTGGTTATGGCTTGTTTGCCTTGTGCCTACCTGTTGCTTGGTGCAGCAGGAAGTACTGGATGAAGTCCAGGAAATGAAGAGGGTTGGATGCAACTCTTGTGGCCGTACGTTTCCACTTTGTGTGCGGTTGAGCCGTTGGGCTGCAACTCGATGAAAAGGAAGATTGCCGAACAGGAAAGGTGAAACCGACCCGCGCCTATAAATTGCCTTGGATACATCCGTATTCGAGGTGGCACGGCGACTTGAGCAACGAGGGGGGGGGGGGGGGTGGCTGATCCGTACCTGCGTTATGTCCGTCCGACTGGTAATCCTGGTTATAGGTTTCGTTGGAGCGCATAATGAGAGTTTTTTGCCCGCGCGCCAAAAAGACTAGAATGCTCAATACCGTGTAAATGGTGGTGTTGACCCTGGTTTTCCGGTGCACCAAGAATGTGCCCTGAGTGCACGGACTGTCGGGCCGTGTGGTCGACGGTTGTGATGGCTTGAGTGTGCCTGCGAGCACATATTTGCTATTATTGATACCATGCTGTGCAGGGAAGGAGTGCTACTGCCCGAGAAAGGGGTAGGATTATTATAATTGGGTCAGCTGAATGCTGACCGTTGCCGTGTTTGCCACCGTTTGGGTGGATTGTCCCTGCAGGTACTGGAGAGCCGAGTGGTAAATGAAGGGCTGAAGCCCTTGCTGATGTTGCTGATGCTGCTGCGGCTAAGCCCTTGAAGGCTGCGCGAATGGTTTTGTTTGTTTTGCTTTCACTCATGTATGGCCGGCCTGCGCGCCGATGTTTGTAATCCATGTGTGGAAAGAGGAACTGTAAGGCCTTAAGGCCAACCCTTCACTTTGTTGTACATTCTGTGGCTGTATATATAACTGTGGTTTATATATTTGGACATTCCTGGTTAGAGTTCAATACAACTTAAAGCTTCCGCTAGCATGCTCTGAGTTAGGATATGTGTATGGTTTGGTATTATCCTGTGACCTCACCGTCTGTTTGTGGCATATAGTGTGGGGCCCCGACCGGACCTTCTACTATACGTCATGTAACGGATGGGGTCGTTACATTTGAGTGCTACTGCCCCGAGAAAGGGGTAGGATTGTTATAATTGGGTCAGCTGAATGCTGACCGTTGCCGTGTTTGCCACCGTTTGGGTGGATTGTCCCTGCAGGTACTGGAGAGCCGAGTGGTAAATGAAGGGCTGAAGCCCATGCTGATGTTGCTGTTGCTGCTGCTGCGGCTAAGCCCTCGAAGGCTGCGCGAATGGTTTTGTTTGTTTTGCTTTCACTCATGTATGGCCGGCCTGCGCGCCGATGTTTGTAATCCATGTGTGGAAAGAGGAACTGTAAGGCCTTAAGGCCAACCCTTCACTTTGTTGTACATTCCGTGGCTGTATATATAACTGTGGTTTATATATTTAGACATTCCTGGTTAGAGTTCAATACAACTTAAAGCTTCCGCTAGCATGCTCTGAGTTAGGATACGTGTATGGTTTGGTATTATCCTGTGACCTCACCGTCTGTTTGTGGCATATAGTGTGGGGCCCCGGCTGGACCTTCTACTATACGTCATGTAACGGATGGGGTCGTTACATTTTGGTATCAGCTTCGTTCGGTCTTCCTCTTTCGAATGCGTGGTCGCATTCTTTTATGGGGTGGCGAGCGCGTGTTTGTGCGCCCTGCTGTAACGCTAATGAACTCTGGAATGTCCACTATGAATGTCCACTAAGGAATGTACATAATCTTGTTTGAGGAATTTGCGCGTTCCTTTTCTGTTGTTTTGCTTGCATGCCATCGCTAAAGTGTGTCTTGTCCACCTATAGGTGACGCGTAATGGTGCTGGGCAGTCTGAGCCCCAGCGTTCTGATGAGAGTGCAACACCAGCTGAGGTGCCAACACCGCCTCCATCTGCGGAAACTGTTCGCTTAGTTGCTGAGGCTCTATTTGCCATGATTCAGCCGACCGGGCAAGCGCAGCCGGCAGTAGTGCCAGTTCGTGTTGATGTAAGACTCGAGCCGATTGAGGCTGTCGATCCACGAGCAGCTGACCGACAATTGAAGCAATTCATGAGCTTTAGTCCGCCTACGTTTACGGGACTGGGATCCCCAACGCAGGCAGAGGATTGGTTATCGCGTGTCAAGCGGATCATGACAGCGATCAGGGCGGAGGAAACTTTAAAGGTCACCTTGGCCACCTTCATGCTTGAAGGAGAGGCGCGGTTGTGGTGGGACGAGGTTGAGGTACACCATTTGGCGGGCAGGCAATTAACGCAAGTATCGATTGAGGAGTTCTCTCGAATATTTCTGGCGAAGCATGTCCCAGCGGCGCAACGCATTGCCATGGAAAATGAGTTCCAACGGTTAAAGCAAGTAGAAGATAACGTGGATACCTACCTGCATGAGTTTACAAGGCTGGGACGGTATGCGGGAACAATCTTCGCGGATGACCAAAGGAAAACTAATAGGTTCTATGAAGGATTGCAGGATGAGTTGAGGTTCCTGCTTTCGAGTTCAGTGAAACAAGGGTTTCAGGCGTTGGTTGATACTGCATGTGCGTTGGAAAAGGACATGAGATGGGTGCAAGGGAACAAGGGCTTGGTTGGGTCAAAGCCAGAGTTTCAAGCACCTCGCCCTAGCAAATCGTTCTACCAGAAGAAAGGGGGCAAGAGGTCCAAGCCGTCTGGGCAAGTGTCTATGACTGTTATGTCGGGGGCGACGTCAAGGCCGGAGTCTCGTACATGCTTTACTTGTGGCCGGGTGGGGCATCTAGCCCGTGATTGTCGGGTTGTTCAGCCCAAAGGGGAAAAGAAGACGGGTGCGTCTTATGCTGAGAAGGGCAAAGCGGTGGTTGATTCTTCTGCGTCCCAGGCACAGCCCCGAATCTATCACCTTGGTCAGCAGGAGGCGATTAAGCAAAGTGACGTCGTCACAGGTACGAGTTAATATAGCTTATTTGCTTAAGTGCTATTGCATTTGGTTATGTGTAGCTTGTGCATGATGTGTGTGTGCTGCAGGCTTTGTCCTGATTCGGAATAATCTGGCGAGAGCCCTGTTTGATACGGGTGCTTCGCATTCTTTTCTGTCTGAGGACTTCGTATCTCGAATTGGGGTGCCGAGTCATGTGACGGTGGATAGTACAAGGGTGTTATTGCCGAATGGCTGTGTGATGCTTGCGGTTAGGGCTTGCGATGTGGATGTTCAAATAGGAAGTCGGGATTTCTGTTTGAGTGCAGCTGTGCTACCGTTATAGGAGTTTGATGTGATCTTTGGAATGGACTGGCTCTCGGAGCAGCGTGCCTTTATTGATTGCAACTCCAAGGAGATCACACTGGGCCAGAATACCGGACTTGTGACGAAGTTCGCTGGTATGCGAGGAGTTGGCGGGACTTTATTGTCTGCGCTCCAAGTCATCAATGCTGTTCGGAAGGGCGCGGAGTTATTCTTCACGCTAATTCAGGCTGTTGAGCCAAAGGCCAGTGTCAGTGAAGTTCTGGTTGTGTCAGAGTTTGCCGATGTGTTTCCTAAAGATCTTCCTGGGTTACCACCCCAGCGGGAGATTGACTTCTCTATTGAGTTGGTGCCAGGTGCTAAACCTGTGGCCCAATCACCATATCGCGTCGCGCCAAAAGAGATGGCTGAATTGAAAGTCCAATTGCAAGAGTTGTTGGAGCAGGGATACATACGCCCAAGTATGTCCCCTTGGAGCGCGCCTGTTCTATTTGTGAAAAAGAAAGACGGTAGTTTGCGGTTATGTATTGACTACCGCGAATTGAATAAGCTGACGGAGAAAAACAAATATCCGATTCCACGGATTGATGACCTATTTGATCAGCTGGCAGGATCAACGGTCTATTCCAAGTTGGATTTGAAATCAGGATATTATCAGTTGAGGATTCGGGAAGGTGACAATCCCAAGACGGCGTTTGGAACACGCTACGGTCATTATGAGTTCACGGTAATGTCGTTTGGCCTATGTAATGCGCCTTCGGTATTTATGGATCTAATGCATCGAACGTTCTGAGAGTACTTGGATTTGTTCGTGATTGTGTTTATCGCTGACATCTTAGTATACTCTCAGTCGGAAGAGGATCATGCAAACCATTTGCGGTTGGTCTTGCATACCCTGCGGCGGAATAAACTTTATGCCAAGTTCTCAAAGTATGAGTTCTGGCTCTCTTCAGTAGCCTTTTTAGGCCATGTGGTAAGTGGAGAAGGTATTGCAGTGGATCCGTTGAAGATAAGTGCCATTCGAGATTGGCCAGTGATGTCTTCAGTGGCCTAGGTCAGGAGCTTCCTTGGGCTAGCGGGCTACTATAGACGGTTTGTGGAAAACTTCTCACGGATTGCTTTACCTCTGACCACGCTGACAAGAAAAGATCAAAGGTTCATTTGGACGCCGGAGTGCGCGCGTGCTTTTGATGACCTGAAGAGTCGTTTGACCACGGCGCCTGTGTTTACATCGCCATGTGGTACAGATGGCTATGAGATCTATAGTGATGCTTCCGGGAGCGGCTTAGGCTGCGTCCTTCTGCAGTTTGGTAAAGTGATTGCTTATGGCTCACGCCAGTTGAAAGTGCATGAGCGGAATTACCCCGTCCATGATTTGTAGTTGGCGGCGGTAATCTTTGCGCTCAAGTTGTGGCGGCACTATCTTTATGGCGTTAAAGTGGACATCTATACAGATCACAAAAGCCTAAAGTACTAATTAGATCAGAAGGATCTGAATATGGGACAACGAAGATGGATGGAGTTCCTTGGGGACTACACCTTCGAGATTCACTATACTCCCGGGAAGGGAAATGTGGTCGCTGATGCTTTGAGTCGGGCTCCGGTACGGGCAAGCTGGTTGTAGAGGCATGATCAGCATTTAATCCAGGAATTGGAAGCCTTGGAGATATCTTGTGTTGACAAGGGTTCGTCGACCGATGCATGCTTGAACTGGACGGAGGTTCAATATGACCTTACGGACAGAGTTCGGCGAGCAACGGAGCTTGATGAAAGTCTCCAGCGCTATGCGAAAGATGGGTCGGACGACCAATTCTCTTGGGATAACGGTTTGTTACGAAGAAATGGTCGAGTGTACGTTCCGAGTGTGGGTAAACTGAGGGAAGAGTTGATGTACGAAGCTCACTTTGCAAAGTACTCAGTTCACCCAGGAAGCACAAAGATGTACAGAGATCTGAAAAAGCTGTTCTGGTGGCCCGGACTAAAGAAAGATGTAGCACGTTATGTGGCGGAATGCAATACCTGTGCGTTGGTGAAAGCAGAATGCCAGAAGCCTGGCGGTTTCCTGAAGTCGTTACCCATTCTGGAGTGGAAGTTCGATGACATTTCGATGGATTTCGTGCACGGGTTGCCGAGATCGCAACGCGGTCATGATTCAATCTGGGTGATTGTGGACCGGTTGACAAAAGTGGCGCACTTCCTTCTAAACAGAAGAGACGATTCAGTGGAAACCTTGGCCAAGCTCTATGTGGAGCAGATTGTTCGACTGCACGGTGTTCCTCGGAGCATCGTCAGTGACCGTGATGGGTGATTCACATCGAATGATTGGCGGTTAGTTCATCAAATGTTGGGTACAAAATTAGCGTTTAGTACGACCTTTCATCCCCAAACGGATGGCCAGACTGAACGAACCAACAGGACGATGGAGGACATGCTCCGCATGTGCGCCCTAGACTTGGTAAGAGGTGGGAAGATTATATTTTTCTTGTAGAATTTGCCTATAATAATAGCTACCAAGCAAGCATCGGTATGGCACCATTTGAGGCTTTGTATTGTCGGAAATGCCGTACACCATTAGCTTGGGCAGAAGCAGGCGAATCTAAGCTGAGTGGGAAAAAGGAAGTCGAAGAAGCGACCTCGCTTATACGCTCTATTCGGGAGAGGCTATTGAAAGCCCAAGATCGTCAAGCAAAGTAATACAATGCCAAACACCGGAACGTAGAGTTCGAGGTGGGTGATTGGGTATATTTGAAGATTAAGCCCTTCAATGGCGTATCTCGGATTCGGCAGTTGAAAAAGCTTAGTCCGCGATATCTTGGTCCATTTGAGGTGGTGGAGCGAGTTGGGGAAGCTGCTTATCGACTAGCACTTTCAGCAGACTTGGGTGGATTACATGATGTATTTCACATCTCAGTCCTTCGTAAGGCTGTCAAGGATCCAACTCAAGTAGTGGAGAATGATCGGGTACCGGTCGAGTATGGGCTAACGACGAGGGTTCGACCCATTCGGATCGAGGATCGAGCCGAGAAACAGTTGCGGAACAAAGTGATCGGGATGGTCAAGGTCTGATGGGACAATTGTGGCCGTGAAGAGCTAATATGGGAGCGAGAGCAGACCATGCGAGCTGAATTTCCCGAGCTGTTTGTATAAACTGTAGACCGTGTACCTTTTGTTATAACAGAGTTATCAAGTTATAGCATTGTATTTTCTTGTTTTCCTTATCGTGTCAAATTTCGGGACGAAATTTTATTAAGGAGGGGAGGATTGTAAC
This sequence comes from Platanthera zijinensis, assembly GCA_039513925.1. Taxonomy (NCBI): domain Eukaryota; kingdom Viridiplantae; phylum Streptophyta; class Magnoliopsida; order Asparagales; family Orchidaceae; genus Platanthera; species Platanthera zijinensis. The sequence continues at coordinate 75,035,316 of CM077086.1, forward strand.
ACCCCAAAAATCTCAAAACTGAATTTGAGGTGCAGGCAGTTTGACATGGCCTGGGACACGGGCGTGTCCCAGGGCATGTCGGGGGTACACAGCCTGGGACACGGGCGTGTCCCAGGGCGTGTCACTCAAGAAATAGGCGGATCGAGTCAGGGAAGTACACGGCCCGGAACCAAGCCTTGAACACATCCGTGTCAGATTTGACACGGGCGTGTCTAATGCCGTGTGCCTACCCGTGTACTACTGGTTAGTTTTGGAGCTCGATGAGGCAGGGGTGACACGGGCAGGTCACATGACTGACACGGGCGTGTCCGGTTCGACACGGGCGTGTCGAAGCCCGTGTTCTGGTAAAGTTCAGTCGGTACGAGTACCGCGTGTGCCGCTTAAGGGTACACGGCCTGTGACACGGGCGTGTCACAGGCCGTGTCAGCCAAAAAAGTGGGATTTTGGGAAAATTGTGGCCGTTCATTTTCTCTCTTTGGATCCAAAGGCTCAGGTGATTCCTTGCTGGCTTAAGTTACCAGAGGCTGATGAAGAGTTCATTCTTCATTTGGTTAAGTGAAGAGAGAAAGAGAGAGGAGGAAGAAGAAGGAGGAGGAGATCAAGCCACCGGCGGAGCTCCCGTGGTCCGATTCGAGATCCGAGGCCAGCGCTGTGAAGGGAAAGCTGCTGCGGGGCTTTCTCACCGGCTAGATTTCGATGGCTCCCAAGAGATCGTCAAGGGTAACGATCTCCCTTCTTGGACATGTGAAGTCCTTCTGTTCTGCATTGCATAGGGAAAACCCTTCCCCGCGAGTGTGCGGTGGGTTGTGGCATCCCTTGGGGTAGATATGTGAAGTCCCCCTTGTTAGAGTTCGTAATTGGAGTACGGATCTAGGCATGCTGTGTGAAGCCCATCTGGACATGTTGGTCTGGATTGGTGATGCTTGTTTGCATATCGGAGAAGACTCTGTGGTTATGGCTTGTTTGCCTTGCGCCTACCTGTTGCTTGGTGCAGCAGGAAGTATTGGATGAAGTCCAGGAAATGAAGAGGGTTGGATGCAACTCTTGTGACCGTGCGTTGCCACTTTGTGTGCGGTTGAGCCGTTGGGCTGCAAATCGATGAAAAGGCAGATTGCCGAACAGGAAAGGTGAAACCGACCCGCGCCTATAAATTGCCATGGATACTTCCGTATTCGAGGTGGCACGGCGACTTGAGCAACGGGGGGTGGCTGATCCGTACCTGCATTATGTCCGTCCGACTGGTAAGCCTGGTAATAGGTTTCGTTGGAGCGCATAATGAGAGTCTTAGGCCCGCGCGCCAAAAAGACTAGAATGCTCAATACCGTGTAAACGGTGGTGTTGACCCTGGTTTTCCGGGTCTCCAAGAATGTGCCATGAGTGCACGAACTGTCAGGCCGTGTGGCCGACGGTTGTGATGGCTTGAGTGTGCCTGCGAGCACATATTTGCTATTATTGATACCATGCTTTGCAGGGAAGGAGTGCTACTGCCCCGAGAAAGGGGTAGGATTGTTATAATTGGGTCATCTGAATGCTGACCGTTGCCGTGTTTGCCACCATTTGGGTGGATTGTCCCTGCAGGTACTTGAGAGCCGAGTGGTAAATGAAGGGCTAAAGCCCTTGCTGATGTTGCTGCTGCGGCTAAGCCCTTGAAGGCTGCGTGAATGGTTTTGTTTGTTTTGCTTTCACTCAAGTATGGCCGGCCTGCGCGCCGATGTTTGTAATCCGTGTGGAAAGAGGAACTGTAAGGCCTTAAGGCCAACCCTTCACTTTGTTGTACATTCTGTGGCTGTATATATAACTGTGGTTTATATATTTGGACATTCCTGGTTAGAGTTCAATACAACTTAAAGCTTCCGCTAGCATGCTCTGAGTTAGGATACGTGTATGGTTTGGTATTATCCTGTGACCTCACCGTCTGTTTGTGGCATATAGTGTGGGGCCCCGGCCGGACCTTCTACTATACGTCATGTAACTGATGGGGTCATTACACTCTTCGAGTCAGGTATACCTTCAACTCCTAGGTATGTTACATACTTTTACTTTATTAGAAATCTTGTAGGCTTAACCTTAATTTCGGGGATGAAATTTTTATTTTTATATATTGAGATTTGTAACATTTCTCAAATAACTAGACTCTTAGGAGTGGTTTTGTCATGACTGGGTCATGACAAAACCATGAGAAGCTTAAAGGACCAAGTGAACAAGGGCTAAGGTGAAAATCACCTTTGTCTGCCTATAACACAACCTCACCACCAGACTTAGAGTTTGACCTTAGGGCTTCAACTTGACTTCATGACCCCACCATAACACCCTAACCCCTTTGGTGGTCCATAGGGTCACTATGGACCATTGGGGGCAATCAAAGTAGTCAAGTTGACCTAGGTCCACCCTTACCCGAATTGGGTCAAACTGGCCTACTTAGGGTCAATTGACCTTCCCTTAGCTAAGTGAACCCCACACATGCCTCCCTAACCTTAAAGTGATGTCAATGGGTAACCAAGGACCCATTGGGGTAAACCCAAGAGGCTAAGTTGACCCAAGTCAACCCTAGCCCAAAATGGCCAAAGTGCCATAACTAAGGGGCAGGTGACCTCCAAAGTGCCAAGTCAACCCTACCCAACCCTACCTAGACCCTAAGGGAGGACAATGGGTCACTAATCACCTCCTAGGGTTTGCTAGGTCACCCAATGTGGCCTAGGCTTGAGCTAACCCACCTTTGGGTCAAGTTAACCCAAAGGGGCTAACTCAAGCTCAAACCCAAATTCATTTGGGCTAGCCTCATGATAATCATTTAGATGAGTTTATGGGGTGTAGCTTGACTGAATTACCCCTTTAATTTCAGCCAAGGTGACTAGGAGAGATAAAATCTCCACTTTCCCTTTAATGGAGGAGAGAGAAATGGGAGGAAGATCATTCATGGCCAAGGAAGACCATTTATGGCCAAGGGAGACCAAGAGCCCCTCCCTCCACCTCCAAGGGGCTGATTCAACTCCCCATTCAATATGGGGAAGGTAAGGGGCCATTTTGTTGGCTGTTCATAGCCAGAATAGTGAATCCACCCATGGCGGAAAATGTCATTGATGTCCATTAATAGCCATTGGTGTTTGGCCCCTTCTCTTCCCGATTTAGTAACTTTAAAACCATCACTAGACTCATAGGAGTCGTTTCCATACCTTACCTGAAGTAGCCGGGCAAGTGATTGTGCTATTGCAGAAACCCGAGCGGCGCCACGACCACCATGACAATCGTTTGATTGCGTCAAGATCTGTGCAAGATCAGATTATATATATCATATATTTTTGAATATCCGATCACACAAAATCAGTCATATTAGGAATTTATTTAAAAATACTTAGAGGCTTAATCAGAGAAAGTGATCAACATAAAAATTGTATATTTATGGGTCTACTTTAATTTAAAATTGGTTTCAACCCATTTGGGTAAGTGGTTTGACCATAGAACTTATTTTGGTGAGGAGTATACCTAAGCTAGACCAGAGACTAGTTTGAGTGCCCCCATCAATCCAGCCATCCAAATGACTGGAAATTTTGGATGGGAGTCACTCATACCTATAAATAGGACATATCCAAAAATGGGAATTTTTTGAAAATAGTTTCCTAAAGTTTTTGAAGAAATGTATTAATCCATGTATGAATTATTTAAAAGGTCTAATGACCTCCAAACCCTCCAAAATTTTGGTGAGTGGTCCTTGGGGTCATCATAAGGCTCTGTATAAAATTTCCTCCAATTTGGAGATGATTAAATTTGAAATAAGCAAACACTAAGTTCGACCAAAAAGGGGTAATTAGGTCAAAGTGTCCCTTGTGGGTTTTAGGTGGCCAAATCACCTCAAAAGAGGTTGAAACTTGGGCCACTGATTTGTTATGATATTTTACTCCCTTACATGGAGTATGGGATAGATTAAGGTAGATTTTCCCTAGCAACCAAGTTCAAACCCTAAGGTTGAACTTTGGGAATTTGTGAAGGACATAGGGTGTTATGTCATTGGATGGACGTGTTGATTAGTCCATGTGATCCTAGAGAGGTGAAATGCCCTAGGATGGGATTTGGTGGCTTTTGAACACATGCACCCCACTTAAAGCACACAGTAGATATTTTGGTCTTTACACCTTAGGGAATATTCAATGGGTCATATGACCTTGGATCTTTGTGATATTTTGGTAGGAGTATTTTCATAGTGATATATACCTCTAGAATTTATTATAGGGTGTCTAGATAGCAGTAACTCACACTTGTAGTTATAAACTTCATCTTGCCCTTTTATGATATTGATGTAATTATAGTTTATATGTCTTAGAATGATTTCAAACTCTAGAAAAGCTAATCAAATAGCAAGTAGATGCACTAGTGAATTATTTGGTATATTTGAATATTTTTTTAGTACATCATGTGTAAAGTAAACTAGTGCACCCTACTTTGATAAATTGAAAATATATACTATAGCTTGTTGAAAAATTGTGTTACTTAGCCATAGTACTTTTTAGTGCATAAAGAAGCTTGGAAAAATATTTACATGTTGTTTAGTTGAGATTAAACGGATGTTTCTTCACAAAGTTCCCCATGATGGATTTGGTTGAGAAATTTTTATATATAGTTTACTGATCCTAGAATTCCATGAAATTTAGTCAGTAAGGTTTTATGATTATAATAAAGCTCTGTTAATTTTTGTATAAAGTTTGGACAAGTATTTATGGTACACCCTTCATTATCCCTATTTAGTTGAATTACATTGAATTATTTATTTGGAGGATAATTCCTTAGTAAAAATTTATGAAATTTGGTATTCCCATATATCTTGCTATGGTATAGTGTTCATAATTTTTCTATAGTCACATCTTAAGTAAATCTAGTACTTCATGTTCAAATCACCCTTGGACAAATTTTTGGGAAAATTAATTAAATGCCAATTAATTTAGGAAAATTCCAAGTTTCTGTATTTAGGCTAAATATATCATGATAGACCCCCAATAAATATTTTAGGACTTTTGGAAAAAAATTTGGAGTACCTCATATCGTATACATCATACAACTTAGATTGGTCTACATGCAGTAAAATGGCAGAAATTGTAATAGAGTGTAAAAAGAACATAGGGAGTTGGGGTATCAGTTTTACTGTTATGGTGAAAAAGAAATGTGCTCATCAATGAGTGTCATGGTGAGGAGTAATGAGGGGAAGACTAGTGTAGGTGGTACTCAGTTCGACGAAACATCATCTTCCCTGTAGAGAGGAAAGGTCAAATACACAAGGGTTAGATCCAATATAACATTAAATGGGATCAGGGATTGGGTATTAACTAATAATTGTAAGTGCCTTGCGAAAGAGAATGATGGGCTTCAGCTACCATCATAGTTCCTAGTGCCCTGTGAGAGCCCTTCACCGGGAATACCTAGGGAAGTCCAAGGTTAACGTAAACCGTAAGAATAATCAATGATAAGAGTAATTAGTATAACTAGGATTACACTTACACTCACACTTCCTGGTATTGTGGGAGCTAGGTTGGGTCTCACGAGTGGTAGGCTCGGTGGTTTTAGTGGTGGGTAGGTTAGCCCGACGAGCCAATGGATCGGTAGATTATTGTGAAGGACGGGATAGTCCGGGGAGCTTTGGTTCGGTGGGAGAATATAATACTATTGCATGTGCATATAATAAAAGGTGGTGATTCTTTGGTATTAGACTATCGTTCACACCGACATCGATACGCTGACTCGACGGGTGTGGTTTACACTTAGCCAAAGGAAGTATGGTGTATATGGCAAGCATTAGTACGTGGTGACTCTGGTTTGTGTCCTTCCAGAGGCGTACGTAATGTCTAGGCCTGGTTGTGTGGATACTCGCCTAGGAGTGGGGGGCCCGACCCATTATCTCTGTTTGCCAATACGAAGGTTTGTGGGAGTGAAGCTAGCTGCCCAAAAGGGGGGAACTAAAGGTCTGTGCGATAGAGTCATGTGCGTGAGTTAGACATGCATGAATCATGGTATAATATATAATTACACTCATACTTGCATACAACCTACACCCTAACGTATAAATCAATATGAGACTTTTTATACGAGGGGAGCCTTGCAGAAGACCCCTTAACTTATAAGTTTGTATGGGCATTCATATAAGTTAAGGTTATTTACTTCTTAGCATGTCTTTCTTACATATGTTGCTTTACTCTACTTGTTTACCTTACTGCTTGATTTAATAGAACTACTATCATGTACCTTCCTTCCTTTCCTATATATACATTATGAATAACTGCTAGAATAGTTCCACCGTCACCTGCTATGTTTTTTCTCCACCTTCATAGCTTCACTTTCCTCCTCCCCGCTCGGTGCCTAGGAGCTATGGGGGAGGGGTAGGAGATGATAGGACTTAGTCTTTTGACTAACAGTTTTCAGACAACAACATTCTAGGGGCTCCAGATGGGATACAGGGAGCAGCAACAGGGGATACAACACCAGCGGAGTACATTGCACATGGAGGTGGGCCTGTGTAGCACAAGAGCACCGACTATTAGCTCCGTGAGTAATTGGTTTTCTTAGCTTCCGCGAGAGTTTGTAGTGAGGATTGATGTATCGGGCCTGAGCCCGTTTATATTTCTTTATACTATTCTATTTCAGTACTTCTATTATCATGTGGACTTGATGTGATTTCTCATATTTTATATTATATGTGATTGCGGATTTAGTTTTATTAGAACTTGTATAAGATTCTTTCTCTATGGTGATCTTAAAAGACTGACAAGATCGGCATTTTGTTATGGCGACCTTCCCGAGTGTCGGTGTCACCACAAAATGGCGATTCTGGGCATAAGACCCCGGGGTTTTAAAAAGAAAAAATGGGGTGTTACATTATACGGGTTAAAACAAGCTCCTCAAGTTTGGTATAATACGTTGTCTAGCTTTCGTCTTGAGAACAAGTTCACAAGGGGAAAGATAGACCAAACATTATTTCTTAGGGAAGTTAAATTCAAGATTCTGCTAGTGTAAATCTATGTCGACGACATCATATTTGTCTCTACAGAAGACAACCTTTGCAAGAAGTTTTCCAAACTTATGCAAGGGAAATTTGAAATGAGCAGTATGAGAGAGCTGAAGTATTTCTTAGGACTTCAGGTGAAGCAATCTGAAGATGGAATTTTAACCTCTCAGACGAAGTTCACCAAGGAGATTCTTAAGAAATTTGTAATGGAGAGCGCATCCTCCATGAGCACTCCAATGGGTTCAACTGTATCTCTGGACAAGGATGAGAAAGGGAAACCTTTTGATGTAACCAAGTGTAGAAGCATAATTGGATCCTTGGTCTACCTGACAGCTAGTAAACAAGATATAATGTTTTCAACATATGTCTGCGCTAGATATCAGGTGAACACTAAGGAATCTCATTACGTTGGTGCAAACGGATTTTTAGATACCTTAAGGGTACACCCAATGTTGGCTTATGGTACCCAAGAATTAATGATGTCGAGCTAATTGGCTTTTCAGAAGATGATTTTGCAGGTTGTAGTGATGATAGAAAAAGCACTTCCGGGATGTGCTAATTCCTCAGAAGACGGCTTATTCCTGGAGCAGTAAGAAGCAGAATTGTGTGGTAACATCTACTACCGAGTCAGAGTATATCTCTACAGGTAGTTGTTGCACACAACTTCTATTGATCAGAAATCAACTCGAAGATTATAATTTGAAATTCAGAGAAATTTCGATGTATTGCGACTCATCCAGCGCAATAGCTATTGTAAATTAAGCAGTTTCCCATAGCCATACCAAGCACATCGAGGTGCGCTCCCATTTCATCTGGGAGCATGTGGAGAATAAGGACATAGACCTCAGCAATGTCCCGACGGACAAGCAAGTTGCAGATATTATCACGAAGCAGCTTGACGAGGCCAAGTTCTACTTCTTCAAGACAGAACTTATTATGCTCAACATGGAATCCTGAAAAGTTCATATTTGAACTCAAGAGAAGATTCAGCATCAGCTACTCAGAAGATTTCAACATAATTATTACTCAGAAAAATCTCAAGCTCAGAACTAGATTTCTCGGAAAACTACTTATATTTCTCGAAAACTGTCTGATTTCTTTATAAAGAAGCATACTTCTCGAGAAATATAATATTCCTCAAAAAATCTTACTTCTCGAGAAATATCATATTTTTTGGGAAACTGAATGGATTTCTTGGAAAGCTTACTTAATTTCTCGAGAACTTGAAGTGGATTTCTCGATAACTACTGTATTTCTCGAGAACTACTGTATTTCTTGAGAAACAGACTTCATCTCAAAAAATCTGTTTACTTATCTTTTGACAAGAATTCGAACCGCCATTCCCAGGTATGCTTTTTATAATTCTTCAAAATTCTCAATTTTATATAAATAAATAAGTCCATAAAATATCCAAATCCATGAATTAGAAAAAGACCATTCCTGAGAAAGCCATTTCAGTTCCGCCGAAGGCCTTCGCCGTTCTTCAAGCAAACTCCATCGATTCTTCTCCAAAAAAAAATAAATTTCTCATTCTTCTCCTTCGATGGCTCCGACTGCAAAGATCAGCATCAGTAGTGAGTTTGTTCGCTCTGGTATTGCAGACATTTTCGATGATTTCAAGAATTTTATTCTACTCCTTGAATCAACCGGCCTCACCTTCATTCTTGAGCATCCTTGCAAAGTCCTGATTCCAGACATAGAAGAGTTCTTCCAAAATGCTAAACATAAGCGGAGTGGGAAGGTGTTGAAAAGTTCAGTCAGAGATGTAAAAATCAAAATCAGGACGTCCTCTATAACCGAGTTTCTGAGACTGCCCTCCATTGATGAAGAAGACTACCTGGAAGAACCAGATTATTCCAAGGGTCTATCCTTTTGTGGTCTCTCCCAATCCACTACTTCCATTCGAAGTCAGTATATGAATGACAAGAGCAAGTTGCTTGCCGACATTCTAGGCTAAGTCCTACTCTACAAAATAGGTTCTATTGGATATATATCCTCTGATTTCTTCTGCATGTTAACTACTGTAGCGTGTCACAAAAATTCCAATGGGGACACATTCTTTTTGATAAGATTAAGGAAATCATGATGACACCAAACTTTGCCAGAATTTTTTCTCTTTATCTGAATCAATTGCATCCATAATGTTTGACTTGTCCAAAGGTGTGTCCTTACACCACTTGAAGAAATTCACACTCTCCTCCATCAACATATGTGAAATAAGAATTTCAAAGATAGACCAAGCTCCAAGAGTTTGAAGGACAGTAGATGATGAGGAAAGGTCCCCATCTCCTCCTCATACTGATATAGTTAGCACATTTGGTGAACCTGTTGAGGGGTGTCTTCTCCTTCAGTTCATGAAGAAGTTCAGCAAGCTGAGGTACCAGAAATAGAGGTTCAGTCAGATGTTCCTGCAGTTCAGATTACAGAGCAAGTTATTTATGATGTGATAGTGGAAAAGGAAAGTCAAGCTCAGTCTGATGTTGAGAAGAGAACCTCTATGCATGATGGTGACTAAGACATGGATGTTGATTCTTCCTCTGATGAAGAAAATCTTGATGATGCTCAAATGGATACTACTGCAACTGTCATTTATAGAATGATAGAAAATCTAACTTCAAATGATTCCATGTTCATCTCTCCTGAAAAGACTCTTGATAAGAATCCTGGAGAGATCCCTAAAGAGACTCCGGAAGAGACCACACATGATTCTCAGCCCAAGGCACAAAGTGAGGGGGAGAATGTGTTGTTACTTTCTGATGAGGATGCAGTTACTCTAGAACCTGCAGACCCTCCTCTCAAGAACTTAGATTTCTCTATGCCTATTTTTCTTGGAGAGGAAGGGGATATTATGACTTTTGCCCAAAGACAGAAACATACAGTTGTTATTGAAGAATTACCTATCTGGATAGCTCCAGCTCTACCTCCTCCACTTCATCCAGCTGAAATCATTCCTGAAGATGCCCTTTTGGGTAAAATTGAGTCCATGTTGACAAAGTAAAGAGAGTACTTGGATAAGTCTCTCAAAGAGATAACTGAAAAAGTAACTGCTCTTGAGAAAGAGATGAGGAGAGGATTTGCTTAAATTCAACATAATACAGATGAATTCAAAAGACTACTAAATATTGGTGGCAAGGCTTTGGACCACACTATCACTACTGTTGGTGAAGTCATGAACCAAACAGTCATCATAGCCAATAATCAGATCCAATTATTGAAGAAGACTGAACATCAAAACTTCAAACTTGTGACGAAGTTGGAAAATTCAAAGAAGATGCCATAGAAATCCTAACTGTAGAAGTCAGAAAGGGGTAGGATAAAGTAAAAGAAAATCTAGACAAGAAAGTTCAAGAGATGAAAAATCAGTGGGTTGATCAAATGAAAGAGATCAATACCAGTCTATAAAAGCAGATTAAAGGTGTAAACATATATACTTTTAAGACTGCTGTGTGGATGCATAACCAAATTTTTCCAGAGTTTCAAGTTGACCTAAATGCTGCTCCACATCATCATCTTGATCCCAATGTCTGTAAGTCTACTTTCTCTCTGGGACCTGAATAGTATGAAGCTCCTCCTGAAGATTATTCTCAAGTTTGGACTTCTGATCAGCAAGAGTTTCCTCAAATCTACATCCTGAAATACCAGTACCAAGGAAAAGGAAATATGTTTATGGTGCTTCTACCAACAAATCTATTCCCAATCAAGGTGATGCTAAGAGGAAAGAATAAGAATTTGCTTAATATTGGAGTCCAACTTCTAAGTCTCTTATTCTGGATACTCTGAAGCTGGTTGTGGAATTTAATTAAAATAAAGATGATCATTACAATCACAAAGAGTGGGAGCTATATGAAAAACCTTTGACAAAAATAAGGATTTATGATCGTGAATATGGTCGTAATAATACTAATGATCGACCTCGACCTTCAAAATACTCTCCCAAGCCATTCAGTTATCAGAAGTGACAACAAGAGAAGAAGGAAAGACAACACCAACAATAGTACAAATAATTTTATGATTGTCAGTTGTATAGAATTTTGTGGACCAAGATATTCCAATGGACAAACTCTTTATATATATATTTTTGAATTTTGTTTATCTTATTATTTCTTATCTGTAATTACATACATTTTTTACTTGTTAGTTACTTCTTTAATTATCTGGATATAATTCACCTTAGTATAGAGGGTTCTGATTTCTACAAATAGGGAGAGATTTTTGGGTATTGTATCCGCAATAACCTAGATTTATGTGAAGTCACACCTGAACTAAGGTGAATTAAGTATGTATTTGATGCTATTATTTAGTTATGTGCTTGAAGGTGATTATTGCTAAGTTTAGACCAATGTAAGTTTATAATGAGTCACTAAATACAGGACCATGCAATGTAATCTCTCATTGTGTCATCCATTATATTGACTCATGTGTAACCTCTCTATTGGGATGCACTTCATTTTTAAGTACTAAAGAAATGGAAGAAATGAAGGGTTGCTGGTCTTCAACAAATAAGAAAAGAAAATTTTTATGAAAAATTTATAAGTACATTTCTCGAGAAAACAAGGTGTTCTCGAGAAACAGTTCAGCTTCTCGGAAAATTGTTTGAAACTGTCTCTAACTTTTCTCGAGAAAAGCCCTAAAGATTTCTCAAGAAACCAAGTTCAATTCTCGAGAAAGGAAAGTAGTTCTCGAGATATCAAAAGTCTTTCTTGAGAAGCCAAGTATATTTCTCGAGACATCAAGTTATTTCTAGAGAAATAAGTACTTCAGTACACAGAATATTCGTTAAGTAAATTTCTCGAGAAGGTAAGGCCATTTCTCAAGAAAGCAATTTATTTCTCAAGAAATCATATCCTTCTCGAGAAATCCGTCTTCATTTCTAAATTTGCGCTAAGTACTTTTCTCGAGAAATCATATCTTTCTCGAGAAATAAGGTTTTCACTTCAAAGAAATTTCGCTAAGTCTTTTCTCGAGAAAGCCATGTCTTTTCTCGAGAAAGAAAAATATTTCTCGAGAAAACTATTTCTTCTCGAGAAATAGAGTTGCAGAAATTTCGATTTAAATCTACTGACGAGATTTCAAATTTAATCTAAGTTCCTCATGATTGATCCACGTGGATCTTTCCTGAATGACTTATGACCGTTAGACGATGATCTATAAATAGTCCTTTCAGAGGATTTGTCGACCCTAATAATAATAATAATAATAATAATTACATCAATCAGAATTGCATTCACACTTTCCAAAATTCGGGAGAAGCCACACCGTCTTCATCGTCATTCTCCCCTGCCTCTCCTCTCTCGATCCAGCAATTCAAAAGGAGAAAACATTTGACAGATCCAAGATTCAAAGATTCTTCAACATCTCCTTGATCGTATAAGATCCTAAATTTTCAGATCAAGCTTTCTCGGGTTTTCTTCCTCAACCTTCTTCACTGAGATTCTCAGTTTTTAAGAAGAAAGATCCCTGAAGATTTCAAATCTGGAAGAGTAAAACTTTTATTGTTGTTAAAAAATTGTTTTAACTTTTGTAGGAGCTTTGTCTCCGAGATTGTAGGAAGTTTGTTCTTCCAAGTGTAGATCTGTTAGTGGATTGAGTTATTAGATCTCATTTTTGGATCGAGGTGTAGATCCTGTTATGGATCGATGTGTAGGAGAGTTTGTTCTCTGAGGTGTAGGAGCATTGCTACGAGGTATAAGATTGTGATAATCTGAAAAAGGTGAAGTGGCTGAATCTAACCCTTCGTGGTAGATAGGTGAGCCGGGACAGTGGACGTACCCAATACGAGGAACCACAAAAAATCTCTGTGTTTGTGTGCTTGAATATTTAGATAATTTCAATTCTGCAAAAAGACACAAACATCACCTATTCACCCCTATAGGTGATTTAGGTAGATGCTAGATACTTTCAACCACCACAGCTAGAAAATTTGCACGATGTCTTACATGTGTCGTCTCTTTGGAAAGCACTACTACGACCCGATCAGCATGTCACCACTACAAATAGAAAAGTGGCAACTGATAGGTCTGTTTGACTAGATCCAGTGCGGATGGTGGATACCGAAATAAGAAGCTTACGGTAAAAGAGTGTTCCTTTGGTAAAGGTCCAATGGTCTAATAATGGAAGATAGGAGTATAATTTTGAGCTGGTGGACTTGATGCAGAAACGCTACCCATAGTAGTTTTCTCGAGGTAAATCTGGAACATACCGTGTATTTGATTAAATCTCGATACCCGTGGACCCAACCTCAATTTCGGGGATGAAATATTTTTTTTAATGGATTTTAACGTCTCGAATAGTGCTAGACCCCCCACATAAGTTTTTGAGTCAAAAGAGTTGACTCGGGCTCGGGGTGCACTGGTAGGAAGTTGGGGGAAGAGGACACAGGCTACGGGTAGGCTGTGAGATCAGGCTTGAAGTGTTTTTCCATCAAGTCAAGTCGGATTCATAGGAATTTTCTGAATATATCCGACGAATTCATAGAGTTATACTCAACCGATTTGTCGAGAATGACTTGGATGACTCGGTGGAACAAGTGTAATTCGTCGGATATCGTCGCACATATCCGACCAATTCGTCGAGTGATAGTCAACAAATACGTCTAATAGGACATAGTGTTTTTCAAGCTTGTTCGGCTGTATTAGATAAACTCATCGAAAGGAAGGCAATTTATTGAATCTTGTCGGAACTACTAGACGAATTAGTTGAGTTGGACTCGACGAATTCGTTTGATTTTCCATGAAGTGTTGAGCTAATTTTTCGATACTATACAGAGGCTTCCTACGATTCTTCGAGTTTACACAACAAATTTGACTTGGATAATTTCAGCCAGACGAAGGTTATAGGTTGAACCAGGTTCGGGTCCTGTGCTGAACGGCGCCCTAAAGACCGGTCTTTTCAAGGGGACTTATTTAATGTAATGATGGGCGGTCCAATGACAGCGTGACACATGGAGGAGTAACCTTAACCCTAATATTTCATTATACAACGGAATACTCGAAAAACCTAGCCGAGCTCCTTCTTGACGAATCAATCCTTTCGGTGCCTTACTCGAAGAGAAAGAAGAGGTTGCTGAAGGTGGACTTCCTGGAGGAACTTCGAACTCTCTCTTTGTGAATTACGATACCAACGAGGAAGCCAAACATAATGCCAAGAAGAAGAAATAGATCTATGGCCAGAAATGAGGTGAGCTTGCTACCCTCTCCCATGGTGCTAGATCTGTAGATCTAAAATTTAGGAGAGATATCTGCTCAAGAGAGCTTGATTTGGGAGTTAATGGAGATTTCCTAGGAAGGGACCACGTTAGAACATTGTTTTAGGGCGCCGATCGTCCTATGTTAATCTCCAATCATCTTCTCTCTTCATTATGAGGATGGTGGACTTGATCTCACGAAGAATTATCATCAAAGGAGGGAGAAAAGGGTAGAGATATGTTGGTTGTGATTTATGTGGCTGTTGGAGAAAGAAGTTGAACCGATGTCGTTCATCCTCCTTTACGATGCGTGAAAAGTGCTATACAAAAATCTATTTTTGGTTTGTAGCAAGCTTCAAGTCTGTTTTTGGGTGTGATCCGATCTGATATAGGTCTTATGCTCATCACGGAAGTGGGAGCCCTTAGAAATACCTTTCCAACAGATAGTTGCATGTTTTCATAGGAGCTCTATAGCTCCGGGAATGTTCAGTCAAAGTTGTTGTACTGTAATAACGTGTGTGCATGTTACGTTCAGTCTAAGTGTACATGGATAGACAGAAATCCAATTTTGGGTGTGATGGATTCGGATTTAGACCCTAGGCTCAACCCAGAAGTTGTAGCCCTTAGGGATACCTTTCATATTTGGGGTTGCCCGTAATTATTGGTGGATTGTAACTTCTTGAGAGTCCGATTTTTGTAAATTATAGTGCGTATTCGTGATGTCTTAATATTTGATGATTACCTTATTTTATGAGTCGAATAACTGGGAGATTGGACGACAAATAACTGATGATATTGTGATCATATCTTTGCATGATTAATAAATTTGGGAGTAGTATATGTCGAGATGATTTGCAGGTTTATGAAATGAGCTCTATTGGAGTTGAATGAAACAGTGTCATTAATGTGCACCTGTTTAATTCTAGTGAAAGAGTTGAATGAGGTATGTCCTATGTCTATTGATGAGTTGAACCTTGATCTCAATATTGAAGGGATGATTGATGTAGTCCACTTCTTAGAGTTTCTTCTCCCTATGGGTAGAAGTGTGGGACTAATGTAGTATATAAGGTGGTTTGCGGCCTGTGTAAAATGTGAATCCTTGGGTGCCTGGAAGCACGGGAATGTGAAAGGGTTGTAAGTGCGTGTGTGTTGACTCCACGATGTTGGAATTGGTATAAAGGGACTTGGTTGGAGCCCTCTGTTGTGAGATGGCATGTAAATGTGAATTGCATGGGTTGGGTGTGTGTGTTGACACACAGTATATGAGCCTGTAAAGAGGACTTGGTGGCAGGTCTACGGGCTCGCCAGTCATCACACCGTCGGGAGCTAGCAGTTAGACCTTGGATGGTTGGGCTGGGTCCTTCGGTGCTCACTCCCAAAGGCCTCTTCTGCACCAATGGACGGTTGGTCTGTGTTCTTCAGTGATACACTCCCTAAGACCCTTTTTGTGCCAGTTATAAGCCAGTTGCTCTGTGTTCTTGGTGCATATCTACCCAAGACCCTTTCTGATCCGTAGCACGCGGGGGCTCCGCTGTTTTGTTCTTAGCATTGAGGCATAAAGAGGCCTATTCTTGGTATTGTAGATGCCTGAAAGATGGGGGATGAATCTGATTTACTCTAGAGGGGGGTGAATAGAGTATTTAAAACTTTGGTAGTTTTAAAGTTTAAGATCAAATATTAAAATAGGTGATACCAATAATACTATAGAAGGAAATTAAATGCTAATCTATCTATCACAGCACAACAAGAACAGAAAGAAAATGAAAAAAACCAGACAACACAAGAAATTTTATAATGGTTCCCCAACCTGGTTATATCCACTCTTCTACCACCCTGGTAGGAATCCACTAACAGGTTTTTGATTAGGTGACTGCCACCACAAGATCTATTTCCAGGGAGATCTCACAACCCTTTAGGCTTTTGATCAGGTGCCCAAAAACCAAGAATAAACTTTTGAAGGGAGTTAATAAATCCTTTATACAGGAGGTGAGAGAGATGTGATGAGGTCTTCTCTTTTCTCTAATCAACAGAGAAGACTTATGGATTCTGTTATTGTCAAGACTCCTTCTGAGATGTTGAGATGGTTCAGAAGATTGGAGCCCTGCTCAGGGTGTAGGTCTTCAGCCTTGTCTAAAAATAATCCTGGAACTTTCTTACTGAATAAAGATGAGTTGTCCTTGAATGTTCCTGGAGAAGAAGATTGAAGAAGACTCTTGATAGTGATGAATGTTCTTCTTCAGTCATCAGAATTGACAAGGAAGAAAATAGAATGTTTTCTATACTGGGAGAGAGTTCTGAATATTTAGTCTCTATCTCTTTATATTCTTTGTGTGTTGTATATTCTCTTCAGAATGACTGGCTCATTGTTCTGATTTCTGGCTAAGTGTCTCATGACTGAAAAGAGAAAATCTCTTTTATATTCTACAGTCAGAAAAATTCTCCTTTAAATTTGAATTTCTACATTAATTACTAAAGGATCTAAAGAATACAAACGGCTGGAATGACTGTCATAAAAGACTTTCCCCAACTGTCCCTAATAAAATAAAGAAGTAATTACTCTGATGAAAACCATAATTAATGCTGCCAATAACGGCTATATTAAGGGAAATATTAACATTAATTACTCAGGAATAATACTGCTAAGTAATATAGAAAGTAAGGGACAGAAGTATGGAAAACTTCTCATTCTGGCTCGGGACAGAAATCGCCGACCTCTGAACGGAATTCGTCGACCGGAGCTCCAAGTTCGTCGACCTTAAAATTCATGTGCGTCGACCGAAGCTCTGCTTACTGCATTCAGAGAATAACTTGCCAATTCTGCTCTTTGGGTTCGTCGAGTTGAGAATCTGTCTGAAAGACTCGATCGTCAACCTGAGCTCGAATATTGTCGAGCTCAGCTCAGAGAAATAACTCTGAGTTCATCGATCTTAGATCGACAATCGTCGAGCTGAGTTTGAAGAACTTCGAACTGATCATTCTATTCTCTGAATCTTCTAAGTCTTGAGACTACTGATGTCCTCTACTGGCTTGTCCATGAAGGTTGATCCTAAAGACTAGCCTAGACTCTAGGACTGCAAGACTTGACCCTGGCTATACCATGTGGGTCAGACATAACCTAATTTAGTGAACCTAGCCCAAATCCAACTAGGGATCCAACAATCTCCCTTTATTTTGGTGAGGTCACTAAAATAAGATAAAAGAAACAATCATAAAGCCATAAAAACATATATCTGACAGAAATAAAACATTCAGCAGATATTTACAGAAGTTGCTTCATGATTAAACATATAGAGTTAAAAAATAATAATAAAACATAAACTAAATCACTTGTTCTATTTTTGTTTATCTTTCTCTGGCTTCTCAGAAGGTTGTCTGAAAATGATTTCTCTACTAGGATCACCAGCTTGTTTCTTTGACATTGTCATGTCTGGTGCACCAATTTTATTGAGAGATGTTGCTCATGGAACTACAGCTTCTGGGTGCAAGCTCATGTAATCATCAACATTAAATAATTTTTTATCCTTAGCATACCTTTTAAGTTCTTCCTTCCTCTATGAAGACATGGTATTGTATTGGGAAGGATCCTTTCCTTCAGCTTTGTCTTTATTAATTAGAAAGAGTCCTATCAGCTCCTGAAATCTGGTCATTTTAGCAGTTGAATCTTGCTCTGGATCTACAAAGGGCATTGGAGGAGATTCTGGCCTTTTTGGACTTGAATCCTTCTGTGATTCATCAACAGAGTATGTAGGATTTCTCTTGACTGAAGCTGGAGGAGGTTGGCTTTGAGATGACTGATGCTGACTGCCTGGCTTGGAATGTCTCTGATAGGTTTTAGTGACAGGTGCATATCTGTGAGATACATTTCCAAAGGCCCCTGAAGATCGTGGAGGAGGAGGAGGGTCTTTCCTAAATTGCTTAGGAGGAGACCTGTACCTCCTTCTCTTCTTCCTTTCTTTCTGCTCATTCTTTTATAACCACATCCATTGTGGCATCTCTGGGTATGGATTAATCTTTTGCAAGATATTGTAGGGAGTATTATTAGTGGGATTTGATAAGGAGCAACCTTGGGAACAACTTTTCTCTTCTTTGCAGCCTTCTTTTTAGATTTAGGATCACCAGATTCATCAGAATCATCATCATCTATGTCATCATCTGAAGAATCTTGAGAATTATCATACAATTCATCTATCTCCTTTAAAGTTTTCTTTGAGATTTTTTTTACAGCCTGAGGAAGTGCTTGAGGTTCAGCCACTTCAGGTGGAGCAAAATTCTCAGTGATCATCTGATAATCTTCAATATCTTTGTCAGTCAACAGAAATTCATTCAAAGCAGGATCGTTTTGAATAAGTGCAAATTTTTATGCCACATCTTGAGCAATCAAAACATCTAAATTTGGGATTGGGCTATCATCCATAATATAAGTTGGGCCTGATGGTTCCTCAATTATCCTAATAGCAAAACATGCCTTCAATTGTTTAACAACTTAAGGACTTATTGGTGGAGTATAACACACTATAGCTAAGGATGGCTCTGCGCAAACTGCAGGAAGATAATTTATATATCCATAAACAAAAGGTTTCAATAAATTAAACTGTTGGGTACATTGGAAAATGTGTACCTGATTTGAAGAAGCCCAACCTAGCTCAATGATATACATCAAGGTGTATTTGATGTTGTTTTTGAGTTGACATGTGCAGGTGAAGAATTGATAAAATATGCAGAAAGATTCTAAGTCCAAGTGTCGACACAGAGGAAGCAGTGTCGACACATAGAAGAAAATAGTCGACACAACACTGGGAAGCAGTGTCGACACATAGCAGTTAGTCTACAACTACACTGGGAAAAAGTGTCGACACAGAGGAAGCAGTGTCGACACATAGCAGTTAGTCTACAACTACACTGGGAAAAAGTGTCGACACAGAGGAAGCAGTGTCGACACATAGCAGTTAGTCTATAACTACACTGGGAAAAAGTATCGACACAGAAGAAGTAAGTCGACACAACACTGGTAATTTGTGTCGACACAGAAGAAAAGCGTCGACCTCAACATTGGGAAAATGTGTCGACACAGAAGAGTAAAGTCGATCTCAAGATTGTCGACACCAGCTGGATGTGTCGACACAAAAGAATATAGTCGACCTCAAGTTTGTCGACACCAGCAGAATGTGTCGACACATTGTGATTGAGTCGACACATTATAGCAAAGTTAAAAGAAGACTGTGTCGACACCTGAAGGCTAAGTCGACACTTACTAAGTTATGATTCTACAACAACTGTGTCGACACACAGGACTTGTGTCGACACACTAAAGAGTCAAGACCAAGTTATTTTCAGAAGAAGCTGTGTCGACTCAAAGGCAACTTAGTCGACATCACTGAAGACTGTGTCGACACCAAAGTCAATTGTGTCGACACAAATAGACAGATGGTCTCGACACTTTCTGACAGACTGTCTCGACAACTTGTGGTTCAAGACTAAGGCACAGGACTTGTTTGAAGACTTGACAGCTGTGGGTTGCCACCGGTTAACTGAAGCTGTCAGACTTGTCAGAAAACGGTTAGAAACTGGATCAGCCGGTTACCATGAAGAAAGTCTATAAATAGACAGATTCAGAAGGAGAAAGTAACTTTTGAAAACATTGATAAGAATCAAAAAGTTGAGAAGGATTACAATCCAATTCATTTCAAGAAAGTGCTAGGCACTTAAGAAGATCTTCTCCGGAAGATCAAAGAAGACTATCTAAGGATAGATCAAAGAAGAGTTCTAATCAGAATTCAGAAGAATCATTCAAAGTGCTGGATAGAGAGAGATCAAGCCAGAATTTGAAGAAGAAGAAAGAAACCACCAGTGGATTCTCAAGAAGCTGTTTGGAAATCAACTCAGCTAAGTTCATATTCAAGAAGCTTTGAAGAAGGCTCAGATACAGTTGATTGCATCAGCTGATCAAGAATTGTCTTGGCCTTTTCTCTCTCAATTTAGGCAAGACAGTTAAATAATCTTTTCTATATTTCTGTAGGATCTGTTTTCACAAGATCTGAGTTGTAAGCCTGTGTTATAAAGGCTGAGTGTAGGAGTGTTGAACTCTGAGTGGTAGGGCTGTTTGCCTGAGTGTAGGAGAAGAATCTTCTCTGAGTTGTAGGCCTTGGGGCAAGGCTGAGGTAGGGCTGTTGTGTCTGAGTTGTAGGAACCAGTTGGGTTCTGAGTTGTAGGATCTGTTGATCTGAGATTAGTGGAAGTTTGGCCAAATCTAGCATACTGCTAGATAGGTGAAGGGGGAAAGTGGATGTACCCAGACCTTGGGGAACCACTATAAAACATTGTGCAATCTGTGATGTTTTATTTTCTGTGATTGCTGTGATTCTTTTGTTAGTCATTGAATTGAATTCTGCCTAGAAGTTTTTATAAATAAGCAGAACCTATTCACCCCCCTCTAGGTGTTTAGGCTGTCTTGAAAGTTAAACTATCAAGTGGTATCAGAGGGAGGTTCCTCAAAAAGGACTTAACAGTCTGAGGTAGATCTGAAAGGCAGATTCAAGATTCAAGAAGATGGGTTCTGGAGAGAATCATAAGGAGCTAGGGTCTATGAAATTACCCATATGCAAGAAAGAAATTTTTGGAATTTGGAAAGAAAGAGTCAGACTGTTTATGGAAGCATCTGACCCAAGAATTTACATCACAGTACAGGAAGGCCCCTTCATTCCAATAAAGGTATCAGTTCTTGATGCAAATATCCAAACTCCAAAGAGTTATTCAGAAATGACCAAGGATGAAATCATCTTGGCAACCATGGACAAATGGGCACAGAACATCATTGTTAGTGCCATAGATGATTCAACATTTCAGAATCTGATTCACTACAAGACCTCCAAGGAGATGTGGGACACATTGATTGTTTACATGGAGGGTTCTGAAGAAGTAAGGCTGGACAGGAAGTCTATGCTAAATCAGGAGTATGAAAGCTTTAGACAAGGAAAATCTGATAGCATAACTGAGTGCTATAAGAAATTCTATAGAATTGTGAATGAGCTAATATCCTATGGAAGAGTCTTCAGTACCTATGAACTGAATGACAAATTCTTAAGATCCTTATCAAAGGATTGGGATACAAAGATCTGTGCCATAAGAGAAGTGGCTAAATTGGCAGAGATATCTCCTCCAACCCTGTTTGGAAAGTTGCTATCCTATGAAATACAACTTATGGTGAGGAAGGAGGAGGAAAGAAACTCAAGAGGAGATCACAGAGAAAAGACTGTGGCATTTAATGCTGAAGCCACTAGAAAGAATAGGAGGAAATCACCATCTCCTCCTAAAGAAGTTGAAGAAGATAGTTCTGAAAATTCAGATAAGGGTTCAGAAAGCTGTGATTCAGATGCAGACTTTGCTGCATTCACAAGGCAATTCCAAAGGTTCTTGAAAAAGAAGCAATGGAAGTCTAGGCCTTCCACATCACAGCAAGTTGATGACTATTATCAGAAGAGAAGGTCATCAAGGAAAGAGAAAAGCAGATCAAAGCCCAGCAAAGCCACTACTTCAAAGATTGTCTGCTATTGTTGCAATAGGCCTGGACATGTAGTGGCTGATTGTCCTGACAAGAGGAAGGAATCTTCAGAAAAGAAGAAGACTTATCAGAAAGGCAAGAAGGAGAAATCCTTTGTAGCAAAGAAAGATAAAAGTCTATCAGACCAGTCAACTTCAGAATCAGGATCTGAAGCTGAAGCATATATTGGACTATATGCTGCATCTGAGGAAGAGGAGTTTATGCAGTTGCTAGACTCCATCAATGAACATCAATGCATGGGGTTGATGACAAGATCAGAAGAGGACATATGCCAGAATCAGTCTGGTCCTAATGAGGTAAAATGTCCTTCCAGTACATCTGTTTATAGTACAAGTGAAGAATCAGCTACATCTGCATCAAGTGATGAAGATGCATCTGGATCTGAAGGAGATGTCTATCAATTGATAGACAAGTATGGGGACTTGTTGCAGGCCCTTAAGAAAAGAAAGAACATGGTTAAAACTCAGGCTCAGGAAATTGCTGAACTAAGGGTTGCAACAACTGAATTAGAAAAAGTCCTTGATCAAAAATTAAATGAAATTGCCAAGCTGAAGAATATAACTATTATTCAGATGGGCACAATTAATTATACTAATGATCAAGTGAAGAGTCTTGAGGCCAGACTTAGAATTGAAAGGGATTTAGTGGCTAGTTACTCTAAGCCAAAATCTGTCGTACCCTTGATAGATGAATTTGTCACTCAGAAGGGTAAGGCTGGATTAGGATTTAAAGGTAACTCCAGGGCTGGCAGATTCAAGAGGAAAGGCAAAGCCCCTATTCAGCCATTAAACCTTTCAGTCCCCATAAAGTTTAGTAAGGTGAAAGTGCCTTCTAACATATATGATCATGAAGACATTCAAGGTCATATTAAGACTAATGTTCTGAAGAACAAGGGTGTAAATGCAAGCAGGCCTACCTATGGTCATAAACCCAATGGTTTTAAGAAATCAGTAGGTGAAGTTGCAACAGCACCAGCAATGAACAGAAATTTTTCTGACAAGGATGTATCTAGATCTAGATACAATAAGTTTGAATGTTGGTGCTGTGGCAAGAGAGGCCATTTTGCATTAGACTGCTGGTATAACAAAAGTGTTATAAAGAATAAGAGTCTACCTGTTAGAAGAGGCTATGATAACTTTATTAATGCTAACCTGAACCAAGGACCCAAGACTTACTTGGGTTCTAAGGGTAAGTAATTCTGTATTGCAGGTGAATCCAAGTAACCATGCCCCTATATGGTACTTGGATAGTGGTTGTTCCAGGCACATGACTGGAACAAAGGGGCTGCTGAAGGAGTATTCATCTGTCAAAGATGGACCTAAAGTGATCTTTGGTGGATCTGAGAAGGGAGTCATCAAAGGGTTTGGTAACATTTCTTCTAACCTAATTACTATCACCCAAGTGGCCTATGTAAAAGGTTTGAAACATAATCTAATAACCATAAGCCAGCTGAGTGATCTAGGATATGACATTTCATTTGGTAAGGATGGATGTCATATCAAAAGGTCAAGTGATCAAGAGATCATATTGACTGGGTATAGGAAGAGAAATGTATATTGCCTTAATTTTGAATGTGAAAATAAGGCTTTCCCCATTTGTCTTGTAGCTGATGACAATGCTTCCCATTGTGTTAAGTGGCACAAGAGATTGGCTCATCTAAACTACAAGACAATTGGCCAACTCATTAGTAAAGAACTAGTGAGGAATGGGCCTCAAGTTAAGTGTATAAAGGAAGGGGTATGCTCAGCTTGTCAAAAGGGCAAGCAGACAAAATCCTCATTTCAAAGCCTTGAAAACAAGGATTTTGTGAGGTGCTTATACCTCTTGCATATGGATCTTTTTGGTCCTATGCCAGTTCATAGTCTAGGTAGGAAGGTTTACACTTTTGTGGTTGTAGATGACTATTCTAGATTTACATGGGTGTTCTTTCTGAGACAAAAATCTGAAACCCCAAGTGTATTACTTAATTTTGTAAAGCAAATTCAGAATGAACTGAATAGTACAGTGGTCAAAATTAGAAGTGACCATGGTACTGAGTTTCAATCTGAAAGCATAACAAACTTGTGTAAAGACTTTGGGATTTTCCAAGAATTCTCCTCACCTAGAACACCTCAGCAAAATGGAATTGCTGAAAGAAAGAATAGAACATTAATTGAAGCTGGTAGAACTCTATTGAGTGACACCTCTCTGCCAGAATATTTTTGGGCTGAGGCAGTTAACACTGCTTGTCATGTCATCAATAGGGCCTCTATCACCAAAAGCCACAGAAAGACTCCCTATGAGATTGTGAAAGGCAGAAAACCAAATCTATCCTATTTTAGGATCTTTGGTTGCAAGTGCTATATACTTAACAATGGCAAGTCATATTTGACTAAGTTTGCTGCCAAATCCCAGAATGGGATATTTGTTGGGTACAGCACAAATAGTAAGGCCTATAGAGTCTTCAACTTAACTACTCAAGTGGTTGAGGAATCTGTGCATGTTGTATTTGATGAAACAAGATTAATCAATTGTGAGTTGGCTTGTAGATCAAATGACTCAACAGGTATAAGCAAGAAGATGGACAAGCTCTCCATTGCTGAAGCTTCAAAGGAAGATGGAGCATTGGAAAATGAAGGCTGCTGTCCAGGGGGAGTACAAGAGATAATGGAAGCTGATGAAAACCAAGTGGTTCAGAAGAATGAAGAAGCTGGAGATGCTCAACCTGAAGGGAATCTTCCTCCAGCTATGAGATATCTAAGAGATCATCTTACTGATCAGATAATTGGTGATCCAAGACAAGGAGTGCAAACTAGAAGCAGAAATCAAAGCACAGTTTTGCATTCTAGTTTCTTGTCCCAAATGGAACCTAAGAAGTTTGAAGAAGCTATCCAAGACCAGCACTGGATTGATGCTATGCAAGAGGAGCTGAATCAATTCAGAAGGTGCAAAGTCTGGGAGCTTGTTCCTAAACCAAGAGGCCACAACATAATTGGCACTAAGTGAATCTATAGGAACAAGCTAGATGAAAGTGGGATAATAGTGAAGAATAAAGCAAGGTTAGTTGCAAAAGGATACAGGCAGGAAGAAGGGATTGACTTTGATCAAACCTTTGCTCCAGTAGCAAGGCTGGAGGCAATCAGAATGTTCCTTGCCTATGCAGCCTACCAAGACTTCAAAGTATACCAGATGGATGTGAAGTCAGCATTTCTGAATGGTGATCTTAAAGAAGAAGTATATGTAGAGCAGCCATCAGGTTTTGTAGATCCTCTTAAACCTGATTCTGTGTATAAGCTTAGGAAAGCTTTGTATGGGTTAAAACAAGCTCCAAGGGCTTGGTATGAAACCCTATCTACCTTCCTCATTGAGAATAAATTCTCAAGAGGAAAGATAGACAAAACTCTATTCCTTAGGGAATCCAGAGGTAAGATCATCTTAGTTCAGATCTATGTTGATGACATAATCTTTGGATCTACTGAAAACAACCTTTGTAAAAAGTTTGCCAAACTTATGCAAGGAAAGTTTGAGATGAGCAGTATGGGAGAACTTAAGTTCTTCTTGGGACTCCAAGTAAGACAGACTGATGATGGATTATCCATATCCCAGTCTAAGTTCACCAAAGAATTAATTAAGAAATATGGTATGGAGTCATCCTCCACCATGAGAACTCCTATGGGAACAAGTATGCCTATATGCAAAGATGAGGCAGGTAAACCTGTTGATGAATCAGTGTATAGAGGAATAGTTGGGTCTATACTATATCTCACTGCTAGTAGACCAGACATTATGTATCCAACATGTGTCTGTGCTAGGTACCAAGCCTGTCCTAAAGAATCTCATTATACTGCAGTCAAAAGGATTCTGAGATATCTTAAGGGCACACCTAATCTAGGTCTTTGGTACCCTAGGAATAGAGATTTTCAACTAACAGGCTATTCAGATGCAGATTTTGCAGGATGTAGAGAGGATAGAAAGAGTACTACAGGTACTTGTCAATTCCTGGGAGGAAGACTAATATCATGGAGTAGTAAGAAGCAGACCAGTGTGGCAATTTCCACAGCTGAGTCAGAGTATGTTGCTGCTGGAAGCTGCTGTGCACAGCTATTGTGGATGCAGCATCAGCTTAAGGATTATGGTATTCAGGTAAGTAGAACACCCCTTTTATGTGATTCTAAGAGTGCTATTTCTATTGCTAATAATCCAGTTTCTCATAGTAGAACTAAGCATATAGAAATCAAATACCATTTTCTTAGAGAACATGTAGAAAAAGGAGACATCTCATTGGAATTTGTAAAAACAGATTATCAAATAGCAGATGTATTTACTAAGCCTTTAGATGAAACCAAATTCAATAAATTCAAAATTGAATTAGGTATGTTAACCATTGATTAATGTATTAACAAAATCATTAACAATGCAATTGAAGTGGTATTTAAGTAAGTTAAAGTAATAACAACATCATTAAGTGTTAAAAGAGGACACATTGAAGTAACACTTACAAGTTGTGTTGAACAACCAGAAATTGGCTAAGTAAGAATGTGTCGACACATTCAGTAATAATGTGTCGACTCAGAGAAATAATGTCGACAAGTCAGAAATATTGTGTCGACACAGAGAATATGTGTCGACACTTAAGAGTTATATTGTCGACTTAACCAGAAATGTAATGTCGACTCAACCAGGATAATGGTGTCGACACTTACAGAATATGTGTCGACACTTATCCTTAGAGTCGACACAGAATTTCTGTCTTTCTATTATGTATCCAAGGTGTCGACATAACCACAAATTGGTGTCGACACATAGTAGGCTGAAGTAATGTCGAGTCAATAGAAGTTTGTGTCGACACATTCCGTCTGTGTCGACACATTTAGACTGTTTTTGGCGCCTTTTGAACTTCTTTCAACTGAAGCTATAAATAGGTCAAAAACTCTTTCTGTCGACACGCTTCCAAGGTTTTCGAGACTAAAACCCTGTGTCGACAGTCTATCTTTCTCTCTTCTCTCAAGCTTTCTCGACGAATCGATGGCGCCAAGGATTGAAGTCAACATTAATGAAGGGTATGAGTTGGTGCGCCAAGCCTTTGCAGAGGCGCCGCCAGATGTTCAAGGGGTTATCACCCTCCTCTCTGAGTCAGGGTTAGAATTTCTAATCTCAGAACCAACTAAAATCTGGAAGAAGGAGGTGCACGAGTTCTTTATCTCTGCATCAGTCCACTCAACTGGCCTCAAGATTAAGTCCAATGTACAAGGGACTAAGGTAAAGATTACTCAAAGAAGTTTAAGAAAGATCTTTCAATTACAAGTAGTTGAGAATGAAGAGGAAGTTCCTAGCTCTAAGACAAGGGAAGCCCTTCAATGGTGTGGACTGGACTCAGGCTTGAAGATTGGAGCTGCATTCAACAGGAAGGGTATGAATCAGCAAGGGAAGTTGTTGTCTGAAATAGTTGGGAAAGTGATCCTCTGCAAGACAGGTGGACATGATAGGATTTCTGCCTATATGTTCATCCTTATGACCAGGATTGTTTTTACAATCCCTACTGATTGGTCAGGAGTGATCTTTGACAAGATCAAAGAAGGAATCAAGAAGCCTAACATGGCCAGGATCATGAGCTTATATCTCACTGGAGTGATTCCTGAAGTGATGCAGCAACTGCAAGGGACTAAGATTAATCATATGAGAAGAATGGATATGAGACTGTTCTCAAGGTGGGATAGGGTGCTGTCCAAGGATGTGCCTGAAGAGAGCAGGCCAGACACCCCTGTGAAATCCCCTACTCAAAATCAAGAAACTGAACAACTACAAGAAGACCCACTGAGGACACAGGTTGAAGAACAGCTTGACTCAACTATAGTCCAGCAAGTGTCAACACCTGCACAGATGCAGGGGGAGCCAGTTTCCACTCCTGCTCAAAAGGTATCTACTCCTGATCAGGTACATGTGTAGGGGAGCTAATGTATTTTACTATAAAAGACCTTGCTCATATTCTTATTAATGCACAGGTTCAGGAAGAGCTAGTGTCCACTCCTCCTCTAGATACTACAAATACTGAAGTACAAGTGCAAGAGGAAGCACAGTTAAACTTATCTCAAGATTTAACTGCTGCAGAAGTTACAGCTCAACTGGAATTTACTCTGGAGGAGTTATTCCCTGATGATGATACTACTACTGATAAAGTAGGAGGTGGACAAGAAATTGAGAAGTCAATAGGTATGGAAATTGATCAGGAAGCTGAAGTTGAGGCACAAGTTGAGGGGGAGCCAGTGGCTGTTGAAGCTGAGCAACAGGTCACTGGGACAGATACAATTCATCCTCCTCAAGAGAGAATTCATTTAGATACTTCATCTGAAACTGAAACTGAAGATGCCAGGATGGCAAAGAAAAGAAAACTTGTTGTATTTAAGAGAAGAAGCAAGAATTATAAGCAGGCTTTACAGACAACACCTCTACAAGTATCTCCAGCCTTTGATTATAACAAGTTTATGGTAGATCTACAGGTAAAATTGGATGAACAAAGGATGGCTCTGGAAAAGTATGTTGATGAAAATAGCAAGTCACTTCAGTTTGACTTAGCTCAGGATATAAAGTCCATCCAGTTTCAAGTCAACATGCATAAAAAGGAAATGACAGATTGCTTCCACAAGGGTGGCAATACTGTGGTTTATCTAGCTCAACAACAAGAGGCTATTACTAAAAAGGTAGATGATATTGCCCTGAAGCAAAGCTATGAATTGGAAAATCAGTTAAGAATGAATGATAATTTAACTGAATCTCATAATGCGATCATTGAGGAAGTCAAGAAGATTGTTCCAGGTCTGCCTGCAGATAGAGCCAAAGAAAGGGAAGAATTTGATAAGAATTTTCAAGCTGCCATTGCTTCTGTTAAGACTGCCATCACAACCTCTCAAAAAGAAATATCTGAAAAGCTTCAAAAGTTAAAACCATTTTTTAAAGAGGGTGTGAATTATTTGGATGGCCAAATCAGATTTCAAAAGGAAGATCTAAGAGATCATGTCTCTAGAGAAGCCATAAAGGGGGAGAGGATGCTAATTCATGCAGGCTCAGAGCACTCCAAATGGGTGACCAATAGTATCCGAGCCACATTGGGATATCCCCCATTGTGTGATGATGCTATGGTGGCTGAGTCAGGAATACAATCAAATCTACTTGAAGGCAATCAACCTGAGGTTGCCCAAGTCATTTACCCCCCTCCAGATTTTGACATGATTGATCAGAAGGTTCAAGGCATGTATAGTCCTCCAAAGGAGGTTACTAATATTATCATTGGGAAGGTTGATAAGCCTGAGGCTACTCTGAAAGAACAGCAAGATGCTCTATTAGCAAAGAAGAGATTCAGAGAGTAGGCTTCACTCAAGCCAGATTATGAGCAGTGGAGTCCTACTTCAAGGAACATAATACTCACTGCATGGAAAGCTGTACAAGACAAAGTTCATGAGAGAGGGAAGTGGTACAATGAGATAGAATGGCAGAAGTATGTGGCAAGACAGGAAGCAATAATACAATTCAGAAGGAAAGCTAAGCTGGGAAGACTGCCATCAGATGCTAAGGAGCCAAGCAAGTACTTCCCAAAGCCTTTTCACTATTTTGAAAGGCAAAGGATCAAGGAAGAAGCTCAGAAGAAAGCTGATCTAAAAGGAAAGAAGATAGCTGAAGAATCAGAAGCACCTGTGACAGCTACAATTCAATCTGGCAAAGGGATTATAATTAGAGAGCCTGATCAATCCTGATTATGTTTTAAGTTCCTTCATAGTGTTTTGTAATGTTGTGATGTAATCATTAAATGTAAAACAATGTAATCAAACATTACCCAGTTATAAACAAAATGTTGTTTGACATATTATAATGAGCATTCTGTGATGGATTGTTTTTATGTTTTGTTTATATTAAGTATTCCTGTCATGTCATATATCATCATTTAGTACTGTTTATAAATGGTGTATATCATTGGCTATAAGGGTTATGACTTCTCCAAATAGGGGGAGATTGTTGGGTACATTGGAAAATGTGTACCTGATTTGAAGAAGCCCAACCTAGCTCAATGATATACATCAAGGTGTATTTGATGTTGTTTTTGAGTTGACATGTGCAGGTGAAGAATTGATAAAATATACAGAAAGATTCTAAGTCCAAGTGTCGACACAGAGGAAGCAGTGTCGACACATAGAAGAAAATAGTCGACACAACACTGGGAAGCAGTGTCGACACATAGCAGTTAGTCTACAACTACACTGGGAAAAAGTGTCGACACAGAGGAAGCAGTGTCGACACATAGCAGTTAGTCTACAACTACACTGGGAAAAAGTGTCGACACAGAGGAAGCAGTGTCGACACATAGCAGTTAGTCTACAACTACACTGGGAAAAAGTGTCGACACAGAAGAAGTAAGTCGACACAACACTGGGAATTTGTGTCGACACAGAAGAAAAGCGTCGACCTCAACATTGGGAAAATGTGTCGACACAGAAGAGTAAAGTCAATCTCAAGATTGTCGACACCAGCTGGATGTGTCGACACAAAAGAATATAGTCGACCTCAAGTTTGTCGACACCAGCAGAATGTGTCGACACATTGTGATTGAGTCGACACATTATAGCAAAGTTAAAAGAAGACTGTGTCGACACCTGAAGGCTAAGTCGACACTTACTAAGTTATGATTCTACAACAACTGTGTCGACACACAGGACTTGTGTCGACACACTAAAGAGTCAAGACCAAGTTATTTTCAGAAGAAGCTGTGTCGACTCAAAGGCAACTTAGTCGACATCACTGAAGACTGTGTCGACACCAAAGTCAATTGTGTCGACACAAATAGACAGATGGTCTCGACACTTTCTGACAGACTGTCTCGACAACTTGTGGTTCAAGACTAAGGCACAGGACTTGTTTGAAGACTTGACAGCTGTGGGTTGCCACCGGTTAACTGAAGCTGTCAGACTTGTCAGAAAACGGTTAGAAACCGGATCAGCCGGTTACCATGAAGAAAGTCTATAAATAGACAGATTCAGAAGGAGAAAGTAACTTTTGAAAACATTGATAAGAATCAAAAAGTTGAGAAGGATTACAATCCAATTCATTTCAAGAAAGTGCTAGGCACTTAAGAAGATCTTCTCCGGAAGATCAAAGAAGACTATCTAAGGATAGATCAAAGAAGAGTTCTAATCAGAATTCAGAAGAATCATTCAAAGTGCTGGATAGAGAGAGATCAAGCCAGAATTTGAAGAAGAAGAAAGAAACCACCAGTGGATTCTCAAGAAGCTGTTTGGAAATCAACTCAGCTAAGTTCATATTCAAGAAGCTTTGAAGAAGGCTCAGATACAGTTGATTGCATCAGCTGATCAAGAATTGTCTTGGCCTTTTCTCTCTCAATTTAGGCAAGACAGTTAAATAATCTTTTCTATATTTCTGTAGGATCTGTTTTCACAAGATCTGAGTTGTAAGCCTGTGTTATAAAGGCTGAGTGTAGGAGTGTTGAACTCTGAGTGGTAGGGCTGTTTGCCTGAGTGTAGGAGAAGAATCTTCTCTGAGTTGTAGGCCTTGGGGCAAGGCTGAGGTAGGGCTGTTGTGCCTGAGTTGTAGGAACCAGTTAGGTTCTGAGTTGTAGGATCTGTTGATCTGAGATTAGTGGAAGTTTGGCCGAATCTAGCATACTGCTAGATAGGTGAAGGGGGAAAGTGGATGTACCCAGACCTTGGGGAACCACTATAAAACATTGTGCAATCTGTGATGTTTTATTTTCTGTGATTGCTGTGATTCTTTTGTTAGTCATTGAATTGAATTCTGCCTAGAAGTTCTTATAAATAAGCAGAACCTATTCACCCCCCCCCCTCTAGGTGTTTAGGCTGTCTTGAAAGTTAAACTATCATAAACCAATCTACTGTGGGATTGACAAAACAATCACCAACAGTCATAATCTCTGGGGGAGCAACTTGCTCATCTACAATCAACATATCAGAATCAATTGATTCAGCCTCTGTAACCATTTGTACATCTGTTGTTGTGAACTCAACTAACTGCAAAACTGGAGCTTCTTCTGTTGCTTCTGTTGCTGGTGTTGATGGAGGAGAAACTAGAGCTTCTTCCTTGGATATCTCCCCCTACCAAGCTGCAGAGGGTTCTATAGCCAGGCCCCCAGAAGAAGGGACATAAAGGTCAGTAGGCAGAAGAGCAGAGAGGGTGGAAATGGATTCAGCAAGAGGTTTAATAACATTTGCTATTAGTTGTTTGAGTAATGGAGTGATGATTTGCATAAGAGAGGAAATGGAAGGGGGATCCATTTGCATTATCTCAGAGGGTGTATGAGTTGATACAAAAAGATTGATGGATGAGGTTGAAGGGAAGGGAGTGGAATCTTGTATGGGCTCATCAGTAGATGATGCGGAATAGATGGGGGATGACAACAGATTAAATGATGGTATGGATTATATGTTGTGTAGGGGGATATCAACAAGATGTTGAGGAAGAGGGGACTGAGAAGGAGATACATTCTCTGTGGTATAAGGTGGAGTTGCATGCATTGGAGATTGGTGTGGGGATGGTTGATGTTCAGGAGTATGAACTGGTGAGGAATGATGGACTGGGGAAGCAGGTGGTGTTGGTGTATGGGCTTGAGATGTGGATGTTTGTTGGAGGTTTGTTGGGGATGTTTGAACTTGAGGAGGTGTTTGTTATTGAGATAAAAATAGAGAGGATGGAATCCTGATGGAAGGAACATCTTCAGGGGGTGGGGGGAGCAGCTGATACAACTCTGGTATACTAAGAAGTTCTGGAAGAGGAAGAAGCCATGGATGGCTTGGGGATATTCCTCTCCCACCAACCAAATAAGGCGCAAGTGATCCTCTTGGAGGCATTAATGAATATGGTCGGGGAGACCAGGGATTCAATAGCCTTTGCTTGAAGGAAGATTCCAAGAATCCTTCCAAAGCACACCACTTTCTTTGTATTCTTTTTCTTAATCATCTCAAACATAATTTTAGCCTAGTTAACTAGCTTTTTATTCACTACTGCACACATTACTAGGAATTGCTGCCTAGTGATATTGTCATGGGCAGTGTGCTTTCTAAGTGACACCTTACCCACAACATCTGCCAGAAACTTGTATTCATAAGACAAGTTTTTCTTAAGAAGTTTATTGGGTTTTTCTATAGAATGACCCATCTTTGCCAGCATTTCATCATATTCAATGCTGTCTATTTCCAATTCTTCTTCTCCATTCACTAGACCAAATATCTTAGACAAAACGGCGGGGGTGAGAGAGACTTGATTAATCGATAGTGTTCCCGTCATTGTTTCAGCATCTGGTGAGGAGGAGGTGAATACCCATTCTCTAATTTCAGTTGCAGTAATCTTCATCAATGTTGTCATAAGATTATTCAAGTGCTGATCTTCAAAAAATTTCAGAATATCCAAGAAGATTTGATCCGAGTGCTGGAATGACTCGAAGTCTATATAAAATACCATATAAAATTTCATCACCGCAAGAGTGCTCGCCGGAATTGCCATAATCACCTGCAAAAGGAAAACAGAGAAACCAAGGGCAAGGGAAATAAAAAGCGCGGGATAGAGCTCGAAAAAACCTAAATATAAGGTTTTTTTTAGAATATGAAACGACAGACTCCGTCCTGCGAAATAAAGACAATTCTTTAACCTGAGGTAGACGAAATATTTTATTGACAAAAGAGTTCGTCTATCTCAGTTTGAAGAACGAAAAACTTTTCGTCTTTCTCAGGTCGACGAAAATTTTTTGAAGCCAGATCATCGATCTCCAGTCGACGAAAATGGCTCACACCGAGAGTTCGTTGATCTCAAGTCGTCAAATTTTCTCAATAACTTTTCTCAGTTCGTCAATCTTCGGTCGACGAACTGTGGCAAATTCTTCGACCACAGACAGAAAGTTAAATTAAAGCTTCTCCATTGATCATACAAAGTAGATTTAGAAAGAACAGATGGTTCTCTAATTCAAGGGTTTGGTGAAGATGTCTGCTCTTTGCAAATCAGTGTAGATGTAGACAAGATGTAAGACCCCATTTTTTTTTCTTTTTTGAACACCGGGGTCTTAGGCCCAGAACCGCCGCTTTGCAGTGACACCTTCACGCCCTGAAGGTTCATTACCACAAAGCGCCGATTCTGCCGACTAGTTCGATCACAGAAAGGTAGCACAATAAAGTAAAAAATAAGTCCATAGAGATCGCATGTATAAAAATAAAAGTCTCCACGAGGGGAGTGTCCATAGAATAAAATATCAGAGTTCTAAAATACAGGCTTATGCCCGGTACAACATGTCCTCACTACAAATCACTCATACGGAAGCAAAAACAGAACATCTACTCGAGGTCGAGACTCACGGTCCTTGTTGTATGAACTCCGGATCTAGATTTCCCCATCTCCAAGCGCACCGGTCTCTGGGGATGCTCCCCCGTGCTGGGCTCAACGATTCCCTAAAATGATGCTGTTCGAAAACCGTTAGTCATAAAGACTAAGCCCTATCATCCCCTACCCCTTCCCCCATGGCTCCTAAGTACCAAGCAGAGAGGAAGAAAGGGAAGGACATGAAGGTGGAGATTAAATCAAAAGAAACAGGTGGCAGCAGAACTAATCAAGCAATTCTATAATTAATAATGGCAATAAGACGAAATATGAAAAATAATCTTCACTTATGTGGGAACACATAAGCCAAGGGGTCTTCTGCAAGGCTCCCATCGTATAAAAAGTCTCATACCAATTTATACGTTAGGGTGTCGGCTATCAAACAGCAGTATATATATCGAAAATGACATTAATTTATAAGATTGCCCACACAAGCTTATAGACCAAGGGGTCATTTTGCAAGTCCTAATGTATAAGCGTCCCATTCCACTTATACCTTAGGTGTCAGGGGTTAAATGAATCAGTTATGCTATGACATGCTAGTGGGTATGATGGAACATACAAGTGCAACACACACACCCGACTCTGTTCACACGGACCTTTAGTTCCCCCTTTCGGAGCCGTTACCTCACAGGATACCTCCGTAGTGGCAGACGGAAGCGGTGGGTTGGGCCTCGCCAACCTCTAAATAAGTAAAGCACTACCGGTCAGACCTATCGTACGCCTTAACGCTTTTTGCATGAAGCAGACTCTTGCATACTCTTGCCAGCTGGCGCACCAGACTTCTGTTGGCGAAGTGCTAACCACACTTGCCGAGTCAGCGTATTGGCATCGATACATCGACCCTCCAATACCGAAGACCCACCACCTTAATTTTCTTTCCTTTTATGCACATGTAAATTTAACGTATCAACCAATTGAGCCAAAGCTCCCCAGACCATTCCGTCCGTCTCTTAACTAATCGAGCCAAAGCTCCCCGGACCATTCCGCCCATCTCTTAACTATCCAAGCCGAAGCTCCCAACTATATTCCTGTGCCATCTATGTTTGTGAAATGTGCAACCCTAATTATTAAGTTACTCTTTTCAACTTGTCAATACAGTTTACGTTAACCCAGGACTGCCCCTGGTATTCCCTGTGAAGGGCTCTCAAAGGGCACTAGGAACTATGATGGTAGCTGAAGCCCTTCGTTCCCTTTCGCAAGGAAATTATTGTTATTGGATGATTCCCTTTTCCCATTCCCTTCTCATATTACGATAGACTAACCTAGTGTGATTTTTAACCTTCCTCTCTTCGGAAAAGACGATCTTTCGTCTAACCCGAGCACCTCTTAATTCTAGCCAACACTAGTTCTCACTAACCTTCCCATCCTTATATGGTGAACACTTTCACAACCATTTAATACAACTGATTAACTAACTCCAATGCTGTGCCCCATCATAACCTATGACTGTTAACGCAAATTGCCAATTGTAGACTATCCTATGTTATATGTCGAACCGGTTTGGAAATGATCCAATACACATCCAAATGCCCTAACTTATTTACTGGAGGTATATAATGATATAATTAGCCTATAATTAGAAAACTATATTTTTCCTAATTTATCTGGCATTTAATTAATTTCCTCAAAAATTCCAAGGGCTACCGGTTTGAACATGAACTACCCTAAGTACTCATGCAAGATGTCCAACAAAATTATTATAAATATTATGTTATCTCAATATAATAAATCCAAAGTATCATAGTTTTTCTATCATCAAAAGAGCACTAAAACTATTTTAGTAATATTTTCTATCTTTCGTTATTTATGAATCAAGTACAATAATATCCATCAAAAAATTATAAATTAATTATACTATGTAGATACTACTTTAAAAATAGTATTGGCCAGGTTTCATAATTTTTCAACAAGTACTAATCTCTGAATAAATTAATTATCAAAAATCTCCATAAGGTGGACTTGTAAAGAAAGTGCCGTCACTAGGATTCTAAAAATCATAAATAAATGTCTACAAGCATATAATGGCTTGAAATCTCAATTCCTAAGTCTCATAATTTTTCAACTGCAACATCATCCATAATTAATTTTTAAACCATAAAACCCCTGTATAACATTTGTCAATAAGGTACTAGATATACTCAACTAAAAATTATACAAAATTTAAGGAGCATCCAATCTGACCTAAAACATTTACTTCCAAGATTTCATGGGGTTTCAATGAACAAAAAGATCTAAATAATTAAAAAATCGATTAGGGCTATAACAAACTTTACAAATAAAGTGCTAGAAATGAAAATCATAAAATTCCAGTAAAATTGCTATAGGTTCTACCCATTCCAAAACTCACTATATCCGAGTTTCACAGCTTTTAGATAATGTTTAGTGACTGATTTTTCTTATTTGAAATTTTACCCTAAAACTAAGGTTAGGGTTTTGAGGTATCTACCTATCTCCAATTCCTTCAATATTCCATCCAGATGATTTATAATATACTAATGTTGACTCTACTAAGTTTCAAGGAAATAAGAGGGCATTTGCCCCCATGTCCTTCACAGCCCTGAAAACCCTCCCTTTAGGGTTTGAGATTGGATCCTAGGGTAAATCAACCCTAAACCACACCATTTTATCCAAGTGGGTTGTAATAACCTTTTTAAGTTAGTGGTCAAAATGCCAGCCTCTGTTGAGGTGATTTGACCGTTCAAACCTCTTAGTGCACTTTGTACTCAAAACCCCCTCATTAATGCCTAGTTAAGAATAAGTGATTTCCTACCCAAAACTCATCTAAATGAGTTGAAATTTTTGTACAAACTAGGTTTTATAGCCAGGGATAACTTACCAAAATTTGGAAGGGTTTGGAGGTCATTTGACCACTTAAATAAATTACTCTATCTTTATTAAATTAAAACAAAAACTTTAGGCAAAGTATCTCAAAAAATTCCCATTTTAAGACAGCCTCTAGGTATGGCTAAGGGTAATCCCCTGCCCAAATTTCAAGTCATTTGAACAAGGGACGAAGAGTTGGTATTCATTTTAGTTTTTGTCTAACTCTAGGTACAACCCCCACTAAAATGGGTGTTGCGATCTAACCACTTACCCGAATGAGTTGAAATTAATTTTAAATTAATATAGACTCGAAGGGATACAACTTTTGTGACTGGCCATTTTTCCTCAATCGGCTTCTAAGTGCCATTATTTGCAGCATCAAAATGCGTCTATTTAATGTATCTTTTCCTTACATACTATATACATAATTGTTATATTATAAAAATGTTTTACTGTTCATCTTCTACAGCACCCGAAAAACTGAACTCAGAAAAAAAAAAAAAAATTTTCTGTAGCGCTTCCGCGATCTATCGTCGGCCGTCCGATCACTTCCCTGGCCAGCCACCACCACCACCTCCGTTGAGGCGATGGCTATCGGTCGGCGGTGGATTGGCCGCCGGAGGTGGCGGTTTCCGGCGGACCCGAAAATATATTTTTCATAGTTTTTCCATGAAAACGCGAGATTGGTCCGACTCCGTTGAGCTCGAACTTCGTTTCTAAGATCCTAATATCTACCCATAAAAGAAGAAGTAGAGGAGGACCTTGTTCATGGTTTGGAGGCAAGATGAACGTCGGGTTGCCATGGCGCGGTGGTGGCGTTGCCGAACTTCTCCTACAACAAGAACAACAACTCTAATCCGTTTGGTCAAGAGTGTAAACTTCTCATCTTGCTCTAAGGGGGCTTTTATAGATCACCAAGTGGGGAGGGGAAAGGGTAAAGCATTTAAGGCCATGAAGGCTCTCCTCTTAATAACATTTCGATTATGGTGGGGGGAGAGGAAAAGGTGGAAGATGAAATGATGTGTCCAAGTGGCAATTTCCTATTGGACCAACTCTTCCTCATTTTATTAAGTAATTAGATAAGGAAACGACCCATAAATACTCCTGGTGTAACTTCCCATATCAGAGTTAATTATGGCATGTGTTATAGAAATTTCCAGCCTGGCTGACGTTTCGGTCTTTGTCACGGGCGTGACACGTAGGTCACGGGCGTGACACTAGTCAATTCATCATTTTCCAGTCGACGACCGATTTTCTACGTCGGTTCACGGTTCACCCCCCCCCCCCCATGTCACGGGCGTGACTTGTTTGTCACGGGCGTGACAGGTGTTCTTCGGTCGACGTTCGTCGATCTGAGGTCGACGGTTGGTTGGGGCATCATGCCCTAGGTCACGGGCGTGACGGGCCGGTCACGGGCGTTACAGGCATTATTCGTTCGACGTTCATCGAACTTAGGTCGACGTTCGGTGGGGGCGTCACGCCCTAGGTCATGGGCGTGATGGGTCAGTCACGGGTGTGACAGGCCCGTGTTGAATATTCTTGTTTGCCGATCGTCTTCCTGAGGTCGACGATCGTCGAAGGGGGTTCACGGCCTAGGTCACGGGCTTGACGAGTCGGTCACGGGCATGACCAACCCGAGACTCGAAATCTTGGTCGATGGACTTCAATTCTTGGGTTTCCTAGGGCTTTGTCATGGCAGACCGACTCCTAGGGGTCTAGCCTGAAATGGGATGCTACAAATCCCAATAAACAAAACAAAAATTTCGTCCCCAAAATTGAGGTTAATCCTACGGGGATTTCTACTGGAGTAAAATAAACTTGTAACATCCCATATGGTTTTCCTATTGAGTCGAAGCGATTACTTGTTCAATAAACGAAGGCAATTTCTCCAATAAACAAAAGATTAGCCCCTACTTTCCTGACTGAGTGCGCACGCCTAGGTTTTCAATTTCCCTTATCTAGTCCTACCAGTTCAATACAAGAGGGTAATTTATAGTATACCGAGAGGTGGTGAGGTATACCGACTGAACAACTCCGGGTATTTTTGCCTCATCAGGTCCTGCGGTTCCCAGGTGTGCTCCTCCTGATCGTGGTTCCTCCACAGAACCTTGACTAAGGGGATCTTCTTGCTGCGCAAGATCCGTACTCCTTTGTCATCGATCTGAACTGGCTCCAAGTGAACAGACCGGTCTGAAGCTACCAGCCCTTCGGTGGTCAAAATCTACTGCTCCGGACGTAGTAGAGCCTCCTCAGCGAAGAAATGTGGAAGACGTCGTGCAGAGCTTCCAGCTCTAGTGGCAACTTCCGCCTGTAGGCTAGGGCCCCGATCTGATCCAGGATCCAGTAAGGGTCCATATACCTAGGGCTGAGCTTCTTCCTCTGACCGCGCACCCGTGAAACTCCATGCATAGGCCGGATCTTCAAAAACACTCGGTACCCCACCTGAAACTCCACCTGACGATGTCGGGCGGGTACTTAGCCTATCTGCTCTGCGCCTCTAACATCCTGTCTCTGATCAGTCTCACCTGAGCCTCGGTGTCTTCAACAAAATCCAATCCCAACTCCTTCGTATCCTCGTCCTGAATCCAAGAAAGCGGGGTCCTGCATTACCTTCCATATAAGGTGTCGTAAGGCACAATCCTGATGCTGGACTGGTAGTTATTGTTATAGGAGAACTCGACCAGGGGTAAGATCTTCTCCCACGGTTCCCCGTGGTCCAAAATGCATAGCCTCAAAAGATCTTCCAGCGTCCGATTGGTGCATTCCGTCTGCCCATCCGTCTGGGGGCGGAATGCTGTGCTGAAGGTCAGCCGCATGCCTAAGTAAGTCTGCACGGATCTCCACTCCCTGGATGTGAACCGACCATCCCGATCCGACACGATCGTCTTGGGCACCCCGTGATATCGAACAAACTGCTCCATAAATCTCCACACTAGTACTTCCACAGAGTCATCCTTCCTGATCGGAATGAATTTTACCACCTTCGTCAACCGATCGATGATGACCCAAATAGAATCGTTTCCCTCCGTGATCGGGGGAGGCCATGAATGAAATCCATCGCGATGTCCTCAAATTTCCACTCTGGCACCAGAAGTGGCTGTAGCAATCCTGCGGGGTTTCTGCACTCCGCCTTCACCAACTGGCATGCCTCACAATGAGTCACGAAGTATGTAATGCCCTTCTTCATCCCTGGACAGAACATCATCTTCTTAAAGTCTGCCGTCATCTTCGTGATCCCCGGGTGTATAGAATATCTACTATAATGTGCCTCCGCCATGATGTCCTCCCGAATCTGGCCTCCTGCGGGTAAATAGACACTGCCTCTAAAACATAGCAATCCATCTCTCAGTGAATAATCTCTCGTCGAACCATCCTCCAAGGCTTGGAATATCGGCTCTGCCCATACATCTGTCCTTTGTCCGTCCCAGACGCGGTCCTGAATATCATCTATGGCAACCATCGATGCTAGATACTCCATATACAGCTCTGGATCAATCTCGGACACTAGGGATATCTACATATCTCTGAAAGACCGGACCATCTCCATGGACATCAGTTGTGGTCCCTTACCTGAGGTATCTCCCCTCCGGCTCAGACATCTGCCACCACGTTCGACTTCCCAGGGTGGTAGTGCATGGTGTACTGGTAATCCGACAGGAACTCCACCCAATGTCTCTGTCTGATGTTTAGTTCCTTCTATGTGTCCACGTATTTCAAATTCTTGTGATCTGAGAAGATGTCACAGTGAAACCCGTAGAGGTAGTGTCGCCAAATCTTGAGAACAAAGATCACTCACCCATCTCCAGATCATGCACCAGATAGTTCTTCTCATGTATCTTCAGCTGTTGGGAGGCGTAGTCTATTACGTGCCCGTTCTGCATCAAAACGGCACCCATCCCCTGGTAGGAGGCATCCGTGTACACCTGGAATCCCTCCCTTCCTGACGAAAGAGCGAGAATGGGAGCCGAGGTAAGCCGACCTTTCAACTCCACAAAGGCCGCCTCGCACTGTAGCGTCCAAATGAAAAGGGATTACTTCTTTGTCAGGGATATAAGAGGGAGTACAATCCGGGAGAATCCTTCGACAAACTTTCGGTAATATCTGGCAAGTCCAAGGAAACTTCGTACATCTATAGCTGTCTTCAACGGTGGCCAATCCTGAATTGCCCAAATCTTGGCCGGGTCTACTGCCAACCCAGCACCGCTAATAATATGACCTAAGAAGGCCACCTCCTTTAACCAAAACAAGCATTTGCTGAACTTCACGTACAGCTGGTGCTCCCGTAGCCTTTCCAGAGTCAACGTAAGGTGTCGTGTATGCTCCTCCTCCGTCCTTGAGTAGATGAGGATGTCGTCAATAAATACGATGATGAATACATCCAAATACTCCTCGAAAACCCTGTTCATGAGGCTTGTAAATGCTGACGGCGCATTTGTGAGCCCAAAGGGCATCACTGTAAACTCAAACAGTCCGTATCTACTACTGAAGGCGGTCTTCGGAATGTCCTCCTCTCGAATCTGTAGCTGGTAATAACCTGACCTCAAGTCAAGTTTCGAGAAGAATTGCGCTCCCTCCAATTGATCAAACAACTCATCAATCCATTGCAGCGGGTATGTATTCTGGACCGTCAGTCTGTTCAGCGCTCGATAATCAATACACAAGCGGAGACTTTCGTCCTTCTTCTTGACGAATAACACCGGGGCTCCCCACGGTGAAGAGCTTGCCCGGACAAACCCTGCCTCTACTAGTTCCTTCAACTGGCTTCAAAACTCTGTCAACTCTTTCGGGGCCATCCAAGAAGGGTCCCTAGATGTCGGCTTGGCCCCCGGCACAAGCTGTATCTGGAAGTCCTGCTCTCGGTGCGGAGGTAGTCCTGGCAGTTTCTCTGGAAAGATGTCAGCGAAATCTCGCACCACCAGGATGTTTGTCACAGACTCCTTGACTTCTGCCATCTCAAATAGAATCTGATAAACCTCCTCTCCCTGCAGATGGGCCTTAACGGCCTGTACCGAAGATAAGAGTATACGAGAGGCAGGTCTTATACCTTCGATGAAAATGAAAGAGTCCCCGTGCGTCACGGTGATCCTCTTCGCTTGGAAATCAATCTGTGCATGGTTCCAGTACAGCCATACCATGCCCAGGATCAAGTCATAGTCCGTCAACTTCAAAAGCGTCGTCGGAGCCTCAAACGCCTTTCCACCGATTTCTACCTCCATGTTGTAGTGGTCCGAGGTAAGGAGTTCAGATCCATCGGGTAGTCGCACCCTCATCACCGAGCCCGTGAATCGCTCCATGCCTTCCAATCCTTCTACGAACGTTTCCGACAGAAAGGAGTGAAGCTCCGGTATCGAAAAGCATGCGGGCAGGCTTGGCGCTTATGAAGACTATACCTGGGGTGGTTAAATGTCTTAGGATTCTACAACAAGTTTTTCTTTCCTATTTATTCTATCTAGTGTAGTTCTACAAAATTTGTCAACTGAGAAAAAGGTAAATTATTTTTAAAAAATTAAACATGGCGGCATACCTACTATGACCTGCTCTGGGTTCCGAGGCTATGCAATGTCCAAAGCATACACCTGCTCCCTTTCTTGTCTACGATCTCCCCCTGGTATCCACGACCTCGGCCGCGTCCTCGACCTCCGAAATGCTGAGCAGGTGGGCCACCCTGTGCTGCTAGAGGTGGTGCTCCCCTCATGGGGCAGTTTCTCCGGAGGTGCCCAATCTGATGACAATGGAAGAACTCTTGTGGGGGATACGCCATACCCCCGGGTCTCGGCATCTCCTGTATCCAAAGAGGTTGAGGGGACAATATCACCTGCTCCCTCGGCTCCTGCCTCACTTAATAACGAGGCTGGTCCTCTGTTCTTCTCCCATCTGGTATAGCACCTCGCCGCTGATCAT
Organism: Platanthera zijinensis; assembly: GCA_039513925.1. Lineage (NCBI taxonomy): Eukaryota > Viridiplantae > Streptophyta > Magnoliopsida > Asparagales > Orchidaceae > Platanthera > Platanthera zijinensis. The sequence continues at coordinate 75,078,135 of CM077086.1, forward strand.
TTCTGGCTCTCCGGCCCTGATCCTCCGCTTGCCGCTTCCGGCCCCGAATGGTGTGCCAATCAGCCTCAATCCTCTTTGCCATCTCAAAAATCTGGGAGATAGGCCCGTCGAATACAAAAAAAGAAGGCCTCCCTCAACTCCTCTTTCAGTCCCTTATAGAACCTCTTGATGTACCCTGCTTCGTCCAGCTGGTAAGAATCTGCATATCGAGCCAAATTGTTGAACTCCTGATTGCCATCTCGGTGCCCTGCTTCAGCTGTAAGAACCGCTCCTCCAACTCATCCCTGGCCGATTACGGAACAAAATGCTCCAGTAGCGCGGCCCCGAACTCTTCCCAGGTAATTTCCACGACCTCCTTATCAGCAAATGTCATGTCCAGCAGCGTCTTCCACCACCTCTTGGCATGGGACTCTAGGCAAGAGACAACCAAAGCCACCCTCTCCTCCTACGGGGCACCGTATCCCGATCAGCATTTCGTTCATAATATCCAGCCACTCTTCCGTCCGAACTTCCGACTCTGTCCCCAAGTAGGACAGGGGAGAAAGTTCTCAGAAGATGCTCAACTAGTTGGCCCCCGGGTTTGGCTGCGGGACCGGAACCTGCTGGGCCTTGAAAGCCTCAAGAATGGTTGTCAGAGTCTGCCCCATGTCTGACTAAAGGAAAGGAGTGGGGACCGGTTGTAACACCCCAAATTATTGTAGGAGCGACGGGGATCACTTTTGGCCAAGACAAGGTTTTGGTGCAGGTGACACGGGCCCCGACACGGGCGTGTCGGAGGCCGTGTCGGGCGTGCCGAGCTCAGGCCGTCGAGCTGGCCGTGTAGTCGACCACTTCAGGTCGACGATGGTCGTGTGGTGGAACACGGCCTAGGACACGGGCGTGTCCTAGGCCATGTCACACCATGGCTGTACGGTGGGGTACACGGGCAGTGACACGGGCACAAACACGGGCGTGTCTACTTTGACACGGGCGTGTCTGATGCCGTGTCACCAAGTCGTGTACCTCTCTGACTGCGAAGTGTTGATCGATTGCACACGGGGGGCGTGACACGGGTCCCGACACGGGCGTGTTGCTGGTGATACGGGCGTGTCGGAGGCCGTGTCACATGCCATGTTGCTGGTTTTCAATTTTGGTCGAGACGGCGAATGAGCTACACGGCCATGTGTGAACCCGTGTTCGGCCCAGTTTTTTGTGATTTCAGATCTAATCCTGGCCGTTCGTTTCCTTGGCTTTGGATCCGACGGTGGGGGGCTGCTCCTGGGTGGTTTTAGCCGGGAATAGGGTTTTGAAACCCTTATTTCACTTGGGTACTCTCTCTCTAAAACCTAGAGAGAAGGGAGAGCTTGGAGGAGGAAGAAGGAGGTCAACTCCGGCGGCCGGTGGAGATTCGGAGCTCCAAATCGCGAGCCATCTTCGGATCCGCGGAGGCAAGGAGATTGCAGTGCTTTTCATCCGCATAGATTTTCATGGCGCCGCGAAAGAATGCAAGGGTAACGATTTCTCATCCTTGGGCATGTGAAGGCCTCTTTTCCTTTGCATAGGAAGGCTTCTCTCGCGAGTGAGCGAAGAGTTGGAGCGTTCCTTGGGGTAGATATGTGAAGTCCCCATTGTGTAGAGTCCGTATGCGTAAACGGACATAGGCATTGTGTGTGAAGCCTATTCGTACATGTTGGTCTGGATCGGTGATGTTGCATTGCATTTGAACCGGGCAAGAATCCTGATTTTTGGGTGTTTTCGGGTTTTCTACGTGGTAGATTGCATCAGGGAGCTTTGGAGATTAACTCCAAGGTGCACCCGAGAAACTGGGCAAAAGCGGGTTTTGCCAACACAATGGCCGGGGAGCCAACGTGAACATAACCGGGTTATGTGATTATTGTGATGGAAACGGGACTCGGTGAGTCTTGGCCTGCGCATATGGCTTAAATTGTTGTTGCGGTATGAGCACGGGTCAAGAGGAACCGTACCTAGTCTATGTCGTTCGGTAGGACCATTGGCATGGATGAGGGTCTTCAGCGGTCTATGGCTTAAATTATCGTGACCAAGGCCAGGAAGGCAAAAGGCTCATATGGATGACCGTCCAAGACGCGGTGGTGGATTGGGAACGTCTATGGCTTGAATTGACGTGACGTTGGCCGGTTCGCCGAGAATGTGCCCTGAGTGCACGGGGTGTGTGGCCGTGCGAGCCTACGCCTGTGGTGAAGTGAAAATACTTTATATAAGTGCCTATGCTAATAAAGTGCAGGGAAAGAGCATCGCCTCCTCGAATGTGGGGGCGGGATCGTTATAATTTGGTCAGCATTGCTGACCGTTGCTATTGTTTGCCACCAGGCGGTGGTTTATTGCTTGCAGGTGCTGCGGAGCAGAGCGGGAAATAGCGGGCTAAAGCCCTTGTTGCTGTGCCGGCCCTCGAAGGCCTAATTGCTTATGTTTCCTTCCCGTTTTTCATGTATGGCCGGCCCGCGTGCCGAAGTTTGGAAAACACTTCTTTTGTTAAGTGAACAGTGTAAGGCCTTAAGGTCATTTCTCTTTTGGTGTATGTATACATTCCTGAGTTTGTAGTGGACATTCATGCTATTGTGGCTGGGTTCTTATTTCTTTTGCAACCTAATAAATTGCTTCCGCTAGGTGTTGTGTAGGACGACATGATTGGTTGAATGGTTTCAACGCGTAACCAACCGGTCTGTCCGTAGTATATGGCGTCGGGCCCCGGCCGGACCTACTGCTATATGCTATGCGACCGATAGGGGTATTACAAATTGGTATCAGACTACTGGTTTCGGTCAAAGTTAAATGAATTCGTGGACGAATTAACTTTAAGGGGTGGTGAGCACATGTGTGCGTCATCGTTATAACATGAAAAGAACCCATGAATGTCCACTTAGAAATGAAAATACACTTGTTTGAGGAACCTGCGCATTCCTATAATTGCTGTTTGCTGTAATTTTTGGTCGCTTATCGGTGTTTTGCACGATTATAGGTGACCAGGAGTGGTGCTGGGCTGTCAGAACGGCCAGGTTCTGAGGCAAGCAGTGCGCCAAGTGAAGCGCCTGCAACACCTCCGTCTGCCGAGACCATTAGGCTGGTGGCAGAAGCGATCATGGCAATGATCAATGCGCAGCCTGCAAGGAAGGTGCAGCAGCCTTCTCCTGCTGTGGAGCAAGTACCGCTTCAGACGGCAGAGCAAAGGAGGGTTGAGCAAGTAGTTTTGGAGCCAGAGTTGCCTCGGAGAGCAACTGAAAGACAACTGAAGCACGTGATGGGCTTCCATCCACCGGTATTCACGGGGGCAGAAACCCCAACCCAAGCAGAGGATTGGCTCTCAAGGGTCAACAGGGTGATGACTGCGACGGAAACGGAAGAGTGGCAGAAGACCACAATAGCGACGTTCCTGTTGGATGGGGATGCAAGACTATGGTGGGAAGGCCTAGATCTACATCAGTTGCGGGGAAGGCCGTTGGCCGAAGTTTCGATGGAGGAGTTTGCGAGACTATTCATGGCTCGATACCTCCCCTCGGCGCAGAGAATTGTTCTAGAAAGCGAATTTCAGAAGTTGGTGCAAGGGGATTACACCGTTGATGAGTACCTCCACGAGTTTACTCGGTTGGGGAGATATGCCGGCGCTACCTTCGCAGACGAGGAGCGCAAGACGAGCCGCTTCTATGAAGGGCTAAGAGATGATTTAAGGTTGCTACTGTCGGGGCCCAAGGCGCAGGGTTTCATGACCCTGGTCAGTTCAGCCCGGTCCTTGGAGAATGACATGAAGAATGTGCAAGCGAAGAAGGAATCCGGTAGTAAGAAAGCGGAGTTCAAGGCACCGACTAAGTCGAAGTCGGGCTACCGCAGATTCTATAAGAAAGCTAAGACGTCGGGTCCAGCTTCTTCAGGTGCCTCGGGGGCAACTACCAATCGAACCCCGGGCGCTTGTTTCACGTGTGGAAAGACGGGGCACTTTGCCCGCGATTGCTGGAGCGGACGCCCAAAGTCAGACAGAAAGCAAGGAGCTACTTATGAGGAGAAGGGCAAAGCGGTGGAGTCGACCGCGTCCCACTATGCTCCGACTCAGCCTAGAGTCTATAACTTGGGCCAGCAGGAGGCCATCAAGCAAGCAGATGTGGTGACAGGTATGAGTTAATTTATAGCAATTTAGCTTTAATACCGTTATCTATTGCTTGTTAGCCTAATATTGTTTGTATAGGCTTTGTTGTGATTAGTGATAGTCCGTCACGGGCACTGTTCGACACGGGAGCTTCACATTCCTTCTTGTCCGAAAGTTTCATATCGCGCATCGGAGTCCCTTCTTCGATGACGAAGGACAAGTTGGATGTGCTGCTACCGAATGGGTGCTCGATGCGTACGGACAGGGTGTGCGCCGTAAAGGTTCACATTGGGAGCCGAGAGTTCGACTTGCTAGCGTCATTGCTGCCGCTAGTAGAGTTCGACGTGATCTTTGGAATGGATTGGCTTTCGGAGCAGAAAGCTTGGATTGACTGTGACCGGAAGGAGGTCAATGAAAGTTCACCTAGTGTCAACTACCTTCACCTATGGGGGGGGGGGGGGAATAGGTGACTTGCACCGTATTTGCGGAATTAAAAGTGTACCTGCAGAATCAAAACAAAACACACATCACAGAGAATAACACAGGCAATTTATAGTGGTTCCCCGATTTGGGTACGTCCTCTTTCCCCCTTCGACCTATCTCCCAATCCAGGGACGACTCGGTCATTTCACCAACAGGATTGAAATCCAATCCTTGCACTATCGGAAGGAACCCTTCCACACGTAGGAGTCAACACTCCCACAACACGGGTTGCACCCAACCCTACAACTAGAGACCAATCGGTCCTATACAAAGAATTGAAAATAGCTTGTAAGAAATACAAACAACGTATGGAGACTAAGGTGTCCCTCTTCGTTCGACGACGTGTTCTTGAAGTCAACGAAGAGTCCACAACCCTAGATCTCACTTGGAGAGAATCTCCCCGACACCAGCGGTGGCGACGAGCGGCGGCAAGGCTCTCAGTGTTGGCGGCGGCAACTGAAGACAGCAGCAAAGCACTTGGAGATTCAATCTTCTTAGCGAAGTCGGCAAGGTCTTCCAACGGTCATACTAGGATCGATCGTCTCGATCGATTCGGACGGGGATGGATTTCCCTATCTCAAATCAAGAGACAAAAGATCTCTGGTTAGACACGTGAGACGCTATGCAAGACTTGGCTTCTATCACCGTGGATCTGGAGAAGATCGAGATCAGCAATGGTGATCACTATACGAGCGGCGACGACGGAGAAGATTCGCGAGATTAGGTTTGACGGCCGCTTGCTTTCGTATTCTGTATTCGTAGTTTACTATACACCAATACCTGTGTATTTATACACTAGGTCATAAAGATGACCGTTGTGGGCACCACCAAAGCAAAGACCGAAGTCCGGTTCGAAATACCGCTTGAAACCTGGACCGGTCCAGGAAATGTTGGAAATTTGCCCAAGTCAAATTCGGCGAGAATCGTAAGTGATTCTCGACGAATCGGCGAGAATCGTAAGTGATTCTCGACGAATCGGCGAGAATCACTTGCGATTCTCGCCGAATTCTACTTGGCTAATTCTTGCATCACAGGTTGTAGAGGCCGGGGAGAATCGGCGAGAATCACATTAGATTCTCGCCGAATCGTCGAGAATGCAAAGACATTCTCGACGAATCGGCGAGAATCACTTAGTGATTCTCGACGATTCTACCTTTAGAGAATTTTCTGGCTACGTTGAGTCAGCTGGCCTCAACCGGCAAGAATCATCTATTGATTCTCGACGACTCGTCGAGAATCACAAGTGATTCTCGACGAATCGGCGAGAATCACATAGTGATTCTCGACGATTTACACTTGGACGATTTCTCCTCTTTCAACCCGTGAGCTGGTCTTTGGCCCATCCTTGCTCCATGTCTGCTCTTGCTTTATCATAGCCCTGTACTTGAAATTAAGTACACCCCAATAGAGAGAGTACACGTAGGCCAACACACTGATCTGCTCAACGAGGGATTACGTCGTGCAGACCCGTGTATATTGACCCACTGCACCCTGACATTGGTGTGTACTTAGCGTGGAATAACTGCAAGCACAACTTAAAAGGAATTCATCAAATACATAGTGAATTCATCTTAGCTTGATAGGAGGCTTCCTCAAATTCAGGTGATTGTGGATACAATACCCAACAATCTCCCCCTATTTGACGAAGCCAAAATCCTACTAAGCTAAGATGAATTTCAACACTTAAGACAAAATATGCATTAACCAACAGAGTGAACAATAAACGTAATTAGATCAATGTGAGAGTCAAATAATATACCACACACATGTATATATAAATATGAATATCCACACAGAAATGTTCACATGATCACATGATAAAGAAAGTTTAAATGTGATAATTCCAAAAGCTAACATCCTAAAGATCTTTGTCCTTAGCTATGTCTTCTTTAAGTTGCTTAGCTAATAACTTTCTGCTTTGACGCTCAAGATACTCCTTGGGCTTTGGATAGTATCTCGGAGGAGGGGCTTTATCTGCCGCGGTGTTGTTCCTGAAAAATATGCTACGTTTAGCTTCAAATTCTTTATGCCGCTCCCATTCGTACTGACTATATACATCATTTCGATTTATTTGCCCCCTCTGCAGTAACAAAAATGTGTCCAGGATAATACTCTTTGATACAGGACTCCATTTTTCATTCCTCACATCATCCTCCTGCAATCTGATCTTCTTTTCAACTTGCGTTTCCCTAGAAGTCCCTTCTTGAATTTTTCTCTTGTCCCTGGCTCTTGCTATGGCATCTTGATCAAATCAGCTTCTTCGTTCAGCCCTTTCAGCAGCTTTCTTTGCCTCGGCTTCGCTCATTGGTACTTCTTCAGTCCTTATTTCACCCGCACCAGTACCCGCAGGACCCACACCCTCAAGCAGAGCGACAGGAACATGTATTCCCGATGCCTCTGTTACCAGCCAGTGGGCCGTTTCAAACATGTACCTATTCGAATTATCGAATTTGTATTCGTCAATTATTATTTATTAAGTTGAATAAAGGTGCAGTTATGATTTGGTAGTTTTGAAAGGCATACCTATTGGTCTGATCGAAGTTTAGAAGTACTAACTCTTGAAGCCCCGCCATCTTAGCGTTATACGCTTCCTCCCCCTTTTTGGCTTTGGCGGCTATGGAGTTTGTATAGGAATGCAGAGATGCATCAATGTGCTTGACAGTTTTACTGAATTCGTCCAGTAGAGATTTCTGATTTGCGTTCAGCGTTACCATGTTGGCATCAAATTTTTGTATGGTCTGTGCCACAACATGAACATTTTTATTGACTACTGTTAGGTCGTCAGTATTCTTCTTCAGTCCTTTCATGAGAAGAGATACGGCTGTGCCTGCCTCTATATATTTTTCATCAAATTTCTTCTCCATCACATCTAGTTTGTGGTTGATCTGAACCACATTCTTAAGCATGAGATCCTCAGAGTCCCGCAGTCTCTTTAGCACTTTGTTGTGGGATTTCTCAAACGTATCCTTGAGCTCATCTAGCATTCCTTGGACAAAATTAACAGTGTGATTTGCTAGGTTTGCTTGAAGTGGAGGAGCAGGAGGCAGACCCTGGTCAGGCTCCCCAGTAGAGGTACTGGGAGAGCTGGACACTATAATCGAGTCCACAGGGGGAATAAAGGGTTGCTGAGAGGGCTCCCCCTGCATTCCTGCATCCGACCTCTCAGGAGCTTGTTCTTTAGATGAAACAGCAGCATCCTCCCGAGGATCCACCACTTTCTCCTTCTCAATTACTTCTTCCTCCATCTCAGTCTCCAAGTGCTCAGGCTTATCTGCAGAGTTGTGCATGTCTTCCTCTACTTCTTCTTCATCCTCCACATCAGCCACCTCATCTCCCAGGTCATTCATTTCTTCCTCACCTTCCTCTTACTCTTCCACATCTGCTACTTCCTCCTCACCGTCCTCTTGCACAGTCTCCACAGCATCTTTAGCTATCTGAGAAATATCAAATATGATGTTTGCAGAAGAGTGTACAGGCTCCCCCTCAATTCTTGCAATCAACGCGTCAGGAACTTCACTGGGTGCTGCCATAGAGTGTGCTGGAGTACTGGTGTCCTCGGCCGGAGATGCTTCCTCTTGGTGTATTTCCCTGGCAAACTGCCCTATTCGCAGCTCCCACCGGTCGAATATGCTTACGTCCATCATTTTCAGATAGTGCAACGGCACTCCTTTGCTCATGTCGAATGTATCTCCGTCCAGCTGATTCAGATAGAGGCTGATGATTCTGCCAAAGCTAGGGGTATGGAGTGTGTCTTTAATTCTTTCAAAGAGCATGGCTCCCCAATTAAACCGCTTTCGGCAGACGATTGCCACCAGAGTCTTGAACATTTCTCCTGAGATGTGGTCGTGGGATCTAAGTTTGCAGATTAGAGCCTTCCCATCGATGTCAGACAGCAATTTTCCCTCCTCGTTCATGTCTTTCCTTTTGATTGACCTGGTCCCCCTGGCCAGTCCACAGAAGGATAGGGTCCTTGCTCTATCCTCTTCCTCCAGGTAATCTTCTTCTTCACAACTGGATAGCCGCAGGCATTGGGTCAGTTTCCTGGCGGATAACTTGACCTTCTTCCCAGCAACCTTGCTCTTGATGGAAGTGTCTTTGTGACGGAGCTTGGCAGTTGCAAAGAACTCCAGGACTTCCTTATCCAAGATCTTGCATGGGTGCTCCAGCACGAACGTCAGTCCTGCTTCCTCGAGCATAATGATTATGTTCTGGAACTCGTCCGAGGCCTGCGAGAATCCGGTTCTCACGAGCTCGCATCCAGTGGTCAGCCCAGCAGAAGTCCGTGGGGCCATTGCAAACTAGAAGAAAGGTAATACCAATTTCCAAGTCTAAGGATCTCCGAAATCAAGAGAGTGAGAACAAAATCTACACAGTGCTCGACATACGGTAGGGGACAAGTAGGAGATTACCTAGTGCGGAGAGGCAGTGAAGGTTCCGGAGAGTCGGCGAGCCTGGTTGCGAGAGAGACGCCGATCGGAGGCGAGGCTTGGACGAACCCCTGGTTATGAGAGGAAGACTTCAGAAGTGTCGTTGGATCACCACGCAGCACCGAAGGAGGAACCCGCTAGGAGGTGTCGTTGGACAAGAGCTTGGAAGGGTCTCGGAGAATAGCTGGAAGGTGAAGAGTCGGCAGGATTTAGGTTAGATCTGCGAGATTTAAGGTGATTTGGCTGAATTTGAAGAGTCGGCCCGAGGAGTCGGCGGGATTTAAATTGAGTTAGCTGGAATTTGACGAGTCGTCGGGATGTAGGTTGGGTCGGAGGGATTTAAATTTAGTCTGCCTGATACCACTTGAAGGTTCCATTGTATAACCAGGTTTATGCGTCTATTAATGTCTGAAGCCTTCGTTCGACGATACTATGGTGGAATTTAGTATGAGGGAAGTCGCTGAGAATCCAAATTTATGTCGTTGTCAAGGGTAAGAAAGTCTTAATAGGCATAATGGTTTCTTAATCCAACCAAGGGGTTCAAGATTTTCAAGGGCGGACATGTGGCTGACAATGTCAAGCTAATCACTACTAATGTAACTGAAGGTTATCTTACGCTTATACTTCTTCCCTAAGTGACTGAGCATACGTGAATAATTTTTCTATATGACCATCCAATATCAAAAGAAGTGAACTCATTATAAGGTGTGGATATGTCAACATACATAAATACAGATATGGAATTGTTTATGCTTTATGACTCAAACATTTACGGCTAATTGCAGTTACCTGTGATAACAAGATGTAACATTCACATTATCAGCACAGAGTATATCAGGAGGTCAGTATGCCTGTGCTTGTAGTGAAGGCACTGCTCCCATTCTCGACACTTTTTCCACGTCATTCTTGGAGCATCTCCTGTCCGGTTCCCATCAGGATTGCGGGAACCTAAACCACCCTGCAGGAAAGAGTTATCTTGCCTTAGGAACCCAATAAGTATTGGGTCCTAGGTTCCTGTCAGCATAATAGTTGAAATGCCTCCCCTCAGGAATCCTGGTGGGAGGGCTAACATTTCCTCGAGGATGTGGAAGTCCCCTTGCCTTTGACACAGAAGTGTTGTGCCAACAATCTAAAGCAAAATGACCCACCTTGCCACAACACCAACATTAATAAATGTTTTATCGCCGTTTGTGACCTGAACGGGTGACTGAGGTAGTCATAGTTCTAGGTCTAAACGGGATAGAGCCGGATATGCTACCAGAATTGTCTCTTCCACCGTGACTATTGGAAGGGTGGAAAGAATGCATATGGCAGGCTTCATGAGGCCTGGGAGGTGGTGCCTTCCTTTCAGTCAGCCCCCTTCTAAGGACCCCATGAATCCCAACAACATGATTTCTAACCCCCCTTTCCTGAGTCCTAGGGAGGTGAGAGGCGCATTGTGAGCTGATGCTGGCGGATTCATGACGAGTTGGGGCTGTGGCCGAGAATACAAAGGGCTTGGTGGAAGCCTGAGGTATTTTCCTCTGGGTGCCCATGTCAGCTCTGGCACTGTGGGTACTTCCACATGAGGGCTGATCATTCTTGCAGTGACCAAGGTTGTTCCTATGGTCATACCTGAATGCATGATGTGTGCCCTTCCTGCTCGGGGTGGGGGGGTCTGAACACAGTTTCCCCATTTCTCCTTGAATTGACAATTTGGGAGATCCACCCATTTTCTGCTTTTCTTTTTATAGCATCTATCTTGGAAAAGTTAGAAACAATCCTCTTCTCGGTCTCTAGACGACTCTCTAGATCCGAGATCTTTGAGTCCTTTACCTTGATTGATTCCAATTGGAGATTCATCAAGGTCCTCAGTTGAGCAATCTCCTTAGCTTGCTCCTCCATAAGTAAGTTGCTCTTCTGAAGGGCACTCTCAAGAGAATCAGGATTTTCACTCCTTTGATTGAGGCTATCCATATCCCCTGCATCTCTGGAGGGACTACCCACTGAATTGTTCCTATCTTCAGGAACTTCAAGAGGAGAGGGGCATGAAGAAGAAGTTACCTGCTCTTGGCTTTGCTGTTTAGGGTTACCGTGATAATCGGCAGATACTATTGAGTCAGCTTCATCAGAACTGCTTTCCTCAACTTCTTCTTCAGTCTTTGACAAGGACACAGGAGCCCTGATACTGACAGATTGATCATGCCCTTCATCTTCAGAAATGAGGACCCCTACATAGGCTTCATCCTCTTGTTGAAGGCAGGTCCCTGTTTTCTCAGATTCCTCCATGAGGCCTGAGATGGTTTGCCACATGGACTTGGCTATCCTACACTTGTCCACTCTAGAGAGAGAAGGTCCAGACCAGACATCAGTGATGATCTGACGAATCACCCGGTCCAGGTTGAATAGAGAGAGCTCTACCTCTGACATCTCTTTGGGACACTTGGGGATTTGGAGATCTTTCTTCGAGCTGGAAGCCTTCATGGGGATGAAGGGACCCTCTTCCAGAATGAGTGATGCTCGAGGGTCGATGGCCTCCAGATGAAACAGTACTCTCAACTTCCATACAGGATAGTACTCCTTTGTACATGAGGGGACTCTTAGAGGAGGGACATCACAATCCAACTCCATGCTTGAGTCTGAGCTTCTTGTTGACACTTGTGGCAGGATTCTACTCAAGGTGTTAACCTTTTTGATGAGGAACCTCGCTCTGATACCACTTGAAAGTTCACCTAGTGTCAACTACCTTCACCTATGGTGGGGGGGAATAGGTGACTTGCAGCGTATTTGCGGAATTAAGTGTACCTGCAGAATCAAAACAAAACACACAGCACAGAGAATAACACAAGCAATTTATAGTGGTTCCCCGATTTGCGTACGTCCACTTTCCCCCTTCGACCTATCTCCCAATCCAGGGACGACTCGGTCACTTCACCAACAGGATTGAAATCCAATCCTTGCACTATCGGAAGGAACCCTTCCACATGTAGGAGTCAACACTCCCACAACACAGGTTGCACCCAACCCTACAACTAGAGACCAATCGGTCCTATACAAAGAATTGAAAATAGCTTGTAAGAAATACAAACAACGTCTGGAGACTAAGGTGTCCCTCTTCGTTCGACGACGTGTTCTTGAAGTCAACGAAGAGTCCACAACCCTAGATCTCACTTGGAGAGAATCTCCCCGAGACCAGCGGCGGCGACGAGCGTCGGCAAGGCTCTCGGTGTTGGCGGCGGCAACTGAAGACAGCAGCAAAGCACTTGGAGATTCAATCTTCTTAGCGAAGTCGGCAAGGTCTTCCAACGGTCATACTAGGATCGATCGTCTCGATCAATTCGGACGGGGATGGATTTCCCTATCTCAAATCAAAAGACAAAAGATCTCTGGTTAGACACATGAGACGCTATGCAAGACTTGGCTTCTATCACCGTGGATCTGGAGAAGATCGAGATCAGCAATGGTGATCACTGTAAGAGCGGCGGCGACGGAGAAGATTCGCGAGATTAGGGTTTGACGGCCGCTTGCTTTCGTATTCTGTATTCGTAGTTTACTGTACACCAATACCTGTGTATTTATACACTAGGTCATAAAGATGACCGTTGTGGGCCCCACCAAAGCAAAGATCGAAGTCCGGTTCAAAATACCGCTTGAAACCTGGACCGGTCCAGGAAATGTTGGAAATTTGCCCAAGTCAAATTCGGCGAGAATCGTAAGTGATTCTCGACGAATCGGCGAGAATCACTTGCGATTCTCGCAGAATTCTACTTGGCTAATTCTTGCATCATAGGTTGTAGAGGCCGGGGAGAATCGGCGGGAATCACTTTAGATTCTCGCTGAATCGTCGAGAATGCAAAGACATTCTCGACGAATTGGCGAGAATCACTTAGTGATTCTCGACAATTCTGTCTTTAGAGAATTTTCTGGCTACGTTGAGTCAGCTGGCCTCAACCGGCGAGAATCATCTAGTGATTCTCGATGAATCGGCGAGAATCACATAGTGATTCTCGACGAATTGGCGAGAATCACATAGTGATTCTCGACGATTTACACTTGGACGATTTCTCCTCTTTCAACCCGTGAGCTGGTCTTTGGCCCATCCTTGCACCATGTCTGCTCTTGCTTTATCATAGCCCTGTACTTGAAATTAAGTACACCCCAATAGAAAGAGTACACGTAGGCCAACACACTGATCTGCTCAACGAGGGATTATGTCGCGCAGACCCGTGTATATTGACCCACTGCACCCTGACATTGGTTTGTACTTAGCGTGGAATAACTGCAAGCACAACTTAAAAGGAATTTATCAAATACATAGTGAATTCATCTTTGCTTGATAGGAGGCTTCCTCAAATCCAGGTGATTGTGGATACAATACCCAACAGTCAAGCTGGGTGTTGGACGAGGGACTCAAGGGGTTGAGCAAGACGCTGATGTCTGCTCTTCAAGTGGTAAAGGCAGTTCGTGCTGGTGCAGAGCTGTTCTTCGCAATAGTGGGGGCTGTGGAGCCAAAGTACGCGTTGGATAGCATTCACATGGTTTGCGAATACCCCGATGTGTTCCCGGATAGTCTTCCCGGAGCCCCACCGCAGCGGGAGATTGATTTCACCATCGAGCTTGTGCCGGGGGCCAAACCGGTGTCACGTGCTCCGTATAGGTTGGCGCCTAAGGAGATGGCAGAGTTGAAAGTTCAGCTAGAGGAGCTGATGGAGCAAGGTTATGTGCGTCCAAGCTCATCGCCTTGGAGCGCACCGGTCCTCTTCGTTAAGAAGAAGGATGGTAGTATGCGGTTGTGTATCGACTACAGAGAGTTGAACAAGCTGACGGAGAAGAATAAGTACCCGATCCCGAGAATTGATGATCTCTTTGATCAGTTAGTTGGATTGTCGGTATACTCCAAGTTGGACTTGAAGTCGGGGTACTATCAGCTGAGGATCAGGGAGTGTGATATCCCGAAGACGACGTTCAGTACGAGGTATGGGCATTTCGAGTTCACGGTCATGCTGTTTGGACTGACGAATGCGCCATCTGTATTTATGGACTTGATGAACAGGACGTTCCGAGACTTCCTGGATCTCTTTGTGATCGTCTTTATTGACGATATTTTGGTGTACTCGCAGTGCGAAGAAGATCGCTTCAAGCACTTGCACCTGGTGTTGGAGACTCTGAGAAGGAATGAGTTATACGCAAAGTTCTCCAAGTGCGAGTTCTGGATACCCTCGGTAGCGTTCCTTGGTCATATAGTGAGTGGGGAAGGTATAGCGGTGGATCCGGCGAAGATTGTTGCGATACGGGAGTGGCCTGTCTGTCGCGGAAGTCCGTAGTTTTCTCGGGCTTGCCGGATATTACCGGCGCTTCGTAGAGAACTTCTCGCGGTTAGCATTACCTCTCACGAAGTTGACAAGGAAGGATCAGAAATTCTTGTGGACGCAAGAAGGCGTGCAAGCGTTTGAGGAGCTGAAGAGGCGGTTGACCACGGCGCCAGTGCTTAGTTCGCCGAGTGGGACCGAGGGCTTCGAGGTGTATAGCGACGCTTCAGGTAGGGGCTTGGGCTACGTGTTATTGCAGCATGGGAGCGTGATAGCGTATGGATCGCGTCGGTTGAAGGTGCATGAAATAAATTATCCGGTGCACGACTTGGAGTTGGCGGCTGTGATATTTGCACTCAAGTTGTGGAGGCACTACCTTTACGGCGTAAGGGTCGATATATACACCGATCACAAGAGCCTAAAATACTTGTTGGATCAAAAGGACCTTAATATGAGGCAGAGGAGGTGGATGGAGTTCCTAGGGGACTACACCTTCAAAATACATTATGTACACGGGAAGGGCAATGCAGTTGCAGATGCGTTGAGTCGCAGGGCTCCCGCCCAAGCCAATTGGTTGTCGGTGCATGATGAGCGATTGATACGGGAGTTGGAGGAGCTTGAGATCTGTTGCGTTGACAGGCAGACGAGCGCCAAAGCAATGTTAAACTGGACAGAAGTTCAGTATGACCTGGCTGACCGGGTTCGGCAGGCATTGGAGTTGGATGACTCTATGAAGGAGCTTATGGAGGCAGCGTTGGATGGGTCAAATTCCCAGTTTTTCAGTGGAAGATGGTTTATTAAGGAAGGACCATCGGTTGTGCGTCCCGAGTGGGGGTAACCTCCGGGCAGAGTTGATGTACGAGGCTCATCATACTAAGTACTCAATCCACCCAGGGAGCGCGAAGATGTATCGTGATCTCAAGAAGCTGTTTTGGTGGCCGGGGCTTAAGAAAGATGTGGCGTTGTTTGTGGCTAAGTGCCAAACGTGCGCCTTGGTGAAGGCGGAGTGCCAAAAGCCGGGAGGATTTCTGAAGTCCTTGCCTATACCGGAGTGGAAGTTTGACGACATATCTATGGACTTTGTGCACGGGTTGCCAAGGTCGTAGAAAGGGAACGACGCCATCTGGGTGATCATAGACCGGCTAACAAAGGTGTCACACTTCATTCCGTATAGGAAGGATGATCCAGTGGAGAAATTGGCAAAGTTGTATGTTGATAATATTGTTAGGCTGCATGGTGTGCCCCGTAGCATTGTGAGTGATCGCGATGGGCGGTTCACGTCAAATGATTGGAGGTTGGTGCAGCAGATGCTGGGAACAAAGTTAAAGTTCAGCAGAGCTTTCCATCCGCAGACGGATGGGCAGACCGAGAGGGTCAATAGAACGATGGAGGACATGCTATGCATGTGTGTTCTGGATTTCAGTAAGCATTGGGAAGACCACCTGTTTTTGGTGGAGTTCGCGTACAACAACAGCTACCAAGCAAGTATACAAATGGCGCCCTTCGAGGCCCTGTATGGTAGGAAGTGTCGCACGCCGTTATCATGGCTCGAAACGGGTGAGGCAAGGTTGTACAAGAAGCAGGAGGTAGAGAGTGCTAACTCGTTAGTGCGGATCATTCGGGAGCGCTTGTTGATCGCTCAGGACCGGCAGGCGAAGTATTACAATGCCAAGCACCGGAACGTGGAGTTCGCGGTAGGCGATTGGGTATATCTGAAAGTGAAGCCGTTCAAGGGGGTTTCGCGGGTGAGACGCTTGAAGAAGCTGATCCCAAGATACCTTGGACCTTTTGAGGTTCTGGAGCGAGTCGGCGAAGCGGCATACCGTTTGAGTCTATCAGAGGAATTAAGTGGATTACATGATGTGTTCCACATTTCTGTGTTGCGGAAGGCGGTGCAAGAGCCTTCGCAGGTGATCGCGGTTGACCAAGTGCCGGTGGACGAGGGGTTGACGACTAGGGTCAAGACCATTCGTATCGAAGATGTTGAGGTCAAGAGACTCCGTAACAAGGAGATCCGGATGGTTAAGGTCCAGTGGGGTAATTGCGGGCGAGAGGAGCTCTCTTGGGAACGGGAGCAGACTATGCTGGAGGAGTACCCGGAATTGTTCCACTCAGGTACTGATTTACGTTAAGTCCTGTTTGTCCTTTATTAATTTCGTGGGCGAAATTCTTTAAGGGGGGGGGGGAGAATTATAACACCCCAAATTGTTGTAGGAGCGACGGGGATCACTTTTGGCCAAGATAAGGTTTTGGTGCAGGTGACACGGGCCCCGACACGGGCGTGTCGGAGGCCGTGTCGGGCGTGTCGAGCTCGGGCCGTCGAGCTGGCCGTGCAGTCGACCAGTTCAGGTCGACGATGGTCGTGTGGTGGAATACGGCCTAGGACACGGGCGTGTCCCAGGCCGTGTCACACCTGGGCTGTACGGTGGGGTACCCGGGCAGTGACACGGGCATGAACACGGGCGTGTCTACTTTGACACCGGCGTGTTTGATGCCGTGTCACCAAGCCGTGTACCTCTCTGACTGCGAAGTGTTGATCGATTGCACACGGGGGGCGTGACACGGGTCCCGACACGGGCGTGTCGCAGGTGACACGGGCGTGTCAGAGGCCGTGTCACATGCCGTGTTGCTGGTTTTCAATTTTGGTTGAGACGGAGAATGAGCAACACGGCCAGGCACACGGCCGTGTGTGAACCCGTGTTCAGCCCAGTTTTTGTGATTTCAGATCTAATCCTGGCCGTTCGTTTCCTTGGCTTTGGATCCGACGGTGGGGGGCTGCTCCTGGGTGGTTTTAGCCGGGAATAGGGTTTTGAAACCCTTATTTCACTTGGGTACTCTCTCTCTAAAACCTAGAGAGAAGGGAGAGCTTGGAGGAGGAAGAAGGAGGTCAACTCCGGCGGCCGGTGGAGATTCGGAGCTCCAAATCGCGAGCCGTCTTCGGATCCGTGGAGGCAAGGAGATTGCGGTGCTTTTCATCCGCATAGATTTTCATGGCGCCGCGGAAGAACGCAAGGGTAACGATTTCTCATCTTTGGGCATGTGTAGCCCTCTTTTCCTTTGCATAGGAAGCCCTCTCTCGCGAGTGAGTGAAAAGTTGGAGCGTTCCTTGGGGTAGATATGTGAAGTCCCCCTTGTGTAGAGTCTGTATGCGTAAACGAACATAGGCATTGTGTGTGAAGCCTATTTGGACATGTTGGTCCGGATCGGTGATGTTGCATTGCATTTGAACCGGGCAAGAATCCGGATGTTTGGGTGTTTTCGGGTTTTCTACGTGGTAGATTGCGTCAGGGAGCCTTGGAGATTAACTCCAAGGTGCACCCGAAAAACTGGGCAAAAGCGGGTTTTGCCAACAGGATGGCCGGGGAGCCAACGTGAACATAACCGGGTTATGTGATTATTGTGGTGGAAACGGGACTCGGTGAGTCTTGGCCTGCGCATATGGCTTAAATTGTCGTTGCGGTATGAGCACGGGTCAGGCGGAACCGTACCCGGTCTATGTCGTTCGGTAGGACCGTTGGCATGGATGAGGGTCTTCGGCAGTCTATGGCTTAAATTGTCGTGACCAAGGCCAGGAAGGCAAAAGGCTCATATGGATGACCGTCCAAGAGGCGGTGGTGGATTGGGAACGTCTATGGCTTGAATTGACGTGACGTTGGCCGGTTCGCCGAGAATGTGCCCTGAGTGCACGGGGTGTGTGGCTGTGCGAGCCTACGCCTGTGGTGAAGTGCAAATACTTTATATAAGTGCCTATGCTAATAAAGTGCAGGGAAAGAGCATCGCCACCCCGAATGTGGGGGCGGGATCGTTATAATTTGGTCAGCATTGCTGACCGTTGCTATTGTTTGCCACCGAGCGATGGTTTATTGCTTGCAGGTGCTGCGGAGTAGAGCGGGAAATAGCGGGCTAAAGCCCTTGTTGCTGTGCCGGCCCTCGAAGGCCTAATTGCTTATGTTTCCTTCCCGTTTTTCATGTATGGCCGGCCTGCGTGCCGAAGTTTGGAAAACACTTCTTTTGTTAAGTGAACAGTGTAAGGCCTTAAGGCCATTTCTCTTTTGGTGTATGTATACATTCCTGAGTTTGTAGTGGACATTCATGCTGTTGTGGCTGGGTTCTTATTTCTTTTGCAACCTAATAAATTGCTTCCGCTAGGTGTTGTGTAGGATGACATGATTGGTTGAATGGTTTCAACGCGTAACCAACCGGTCTGTCCGTAGTATATGGCATCGGGCCCCGGCCGGACCTACTGCTATATGCTATGCGATGGATAGGGGTGTTACACCGGTGGAGGTGGTGCAACATCCGGAGTATGTTGAACTCCACCCTATGGCATAGGCTGTGCTGGAGGCTGCGTATCAAAAACCGTATGTAGGAAATTTACTCAAGCCTAATTATTAGTGGACAATTACATGTGATCCCCACATGGGCACACCACTGCTTCCGCTGCTTAGTTTGTCCCCAAAGTAAACTCGAGCGGGGGTAACCTAGGTTTAGTGGACTGCTACTCTTCTGATCGAGGTTTACTCTGATACCACTTGTAAGACCCCATTTTTTTCTTTTTTGAACACCGGGGTCTTAGGCCCAGAACCGCCGCTTTACGATGACACCTTCCCGCCCTAAAGGGTCATCACCACAAAGCTCCGATTCTACCGGCCAATTCGATCACAGAAAGGTAGCACAATAAAGTAAAAACAAGTCCACAGATGATGTAGGGATGTCCGGAATCAGAGATCTCTACGGAAATAATTCACTCCTCGCCCAATATCGCCTTAGATCTACCGCATCTACACAGCACGTATCGCCCACAATATTTCCTCGTCACAAACGCAGCGCATACAAATAACAAGGAGGATTGGTCGACTCGAAAATAGCGATCAAAATTTGAGTCGGATCGTTCCCCAAATTAATATAAAGATTGCCAACCTTTTTGGGAGCAAAACCAAGGCTATAGGCCAAGATCCGCTCTGGCAAATAGGATCCACCCGATCCGGAAATAAAAAGCCTAGCAACGGCGATTTTGAAATGAAAAGTGAAGCGATTGATTTAACAAAGCGGATAAAACGATTCGCGATCCACCACAACTAATTAGAAGAAATCACACAAGGAGGGATGAGATATTTTACCCAACCGGAGAACGTTCACACAAGATAACTGTGGGAGAATCACTCTCTCCACGGATCCACCGGCGTCACACCGAAGGGCTTGCAACCTTCTTCCACGGAGTCGCACCGAAGGAAGCCGCGCCGGAGTCGCACCGAACCGGATGGAGGGAGCAAAGGGGGGCCGGCAGCTTCACACCACTAGAAGGGGGCGGCGGCAATGAGGCAGACCTCCTTGGCCGAAATCTCAACAAGAGGTTTTTTTTAGGGTTCAATCTTTCTAATTATCTCATAACAAAGGCCTCCTTATATAGGAGTTACAAACAAGCTTTAACCATTCATGATGGAGATGTAATCTCATCCATCCAAATGGTTAAATGCACACCAAATAAAAATATTGTCCAAATGCAAAAATAAAAAGTGCAATATTGAATATAAAATTATCACTTCAAACTTGGATAATTTTATATTCCTAAAATAGAAATAATAAAGCATGAAAAGGGAAATGTTTTAATGCGGTGCGGCGAATGTTGCGCGCCGCGGGCGGAGGTTGTAACGTAGCCTTCCGCTAGCATCATCGTGACGCCTCACGTCCTTTAGTTGAATCGCCTCAGCAACCGGATCAACCTCATCATCGTCAGCATCGTCTCCAAGTAGAGGTGGAGGGGGCGCGCCATCAATCCTCCCCCGCTCAAAATCACGCATCTCTGTTGCGTGGTCCAAGAGGTAGCGGCGAAGGAGATCGGCATCCAAACTTTGCAGCTCCAACTCGAGCACCCAAGAGTCATCCGAAGGGGGGCGGTCACTCCAACGGATGAGGAAGCGGCGGGTGTCGCCATCAGCAGTGGTAACATGCTCAGCATCAAGTATCATCTCTGGAGTGGAAAATGTCCGTGGGAACCTGGGGAACATATTAGCAGTAGGCAAGAAAGAAGGTAACGTACCATCCGATGATATACCTGTGGGGACCGTAAGAGAGAGATCATCCGTTCTACCACTCCCCAACCCATGAGAATTTAAAGTGGGAGAAGAAGACGACATAGAAATCAACTCTTGTGGTGGCGACACAAATATCGTTAAATCCGAAACGTTAAAAATGGGGGAGATACCCCAATCAGCAGGCAAGTCCAAAACGAAAGCGTTGTCACCTAACTTCTTAATAATCCGAAAAGGGCCGGCGCGCTTTGGTGCTAACTTTTTTACGGTGCCAGTTGGCAAGCGTTCGGGAACTAAACGGACTAAAACCAGATCGCCAATTTTAAAGTTTGATACTCTCCTATGTAAATTAGCGTGCGCCTGATAAGAGTCGTATTGTGACGTCAAAGTGGCCCGTATACGTGCATGTAGATCATGGATGTGTTGGGCAAAGGATTGTGCAAATTGACTTGCTTTGTACGTTGGAGGCAACGACACCAAGTCAAGCGGCACAGGAGCTTTATAACCGCGGACAATCTCATTCGGAGACATACCCGTAGACCTATTTTTGGAATTATTGTAGGCTAATTGGGCGTGGGGTAAGAGAAGATCCCAAGTGCCCAAATGATCGCTCACAAGGCATCTTAACAAATTCCCTAAACTCCGATTAACTACTTCCGTCTGCCCATCCGTTTGGGGATGATAGGCGGAGGAAAACAATAACTTTGTTCCCATTAATATCCATAACGTTTTCCAAAAATAACTAGTGAATTTTACGTCTCTATCCGAAACTATGGTCTTTGGCACTCTGCGGTGACTAATGACTTCTTTAAAATATAGTTTAGCGACATGAGACGCATCGTTTGTTCTACTGCACAGGATGAAATAAGCCATCTTGGAAAACCTATCCACAACTACAAAAACAGAATCATGACGGCGTTGGGTAGGGGGAAGGCCTAATACAAAGTCCATACTAACATCTACCCAAGGCATGGAGGGAATAGGCAAGGGTGTATATAATCCTACATTGGTTTTACCACCCTTAGAAACCTGACACGTTTGGCAGCTACTCACTACTCCTCCTACCATAGCCTTAAGTTTTGGCCAATAAAACTTCTCTTCGACTAATGTAATCGTCTTATCTCTACCAAAGTGACCAATCAACCCTCCACTATGCAATTCCCAAATGATATGTAATCGTAGTGATGACTGTGGAATACATAGCTTCCCGCTCCTAAACAGGTATCCGTCCTTAATGACGTATGCAGATATCGTCGTGGGGGAACTATCCTGGGCTGATAAATAGACGTCTTGGAAGTCAGGACACGTAGCATACTCATCCTTAACCCGCTCAAATCCTATAACATGTACCTCCATAGAAGTGAGTAAAAGCGTAAGACGACTAAGGGCGTCAGCGACTCGGTTATCAGCTCCTTTAAGATGTTTGAGGTTAAATGTATAACCTTGTAGGAATGCTACCCACTTAGCGTGTCTTGGGCTGATTTTATGCTGTTCGTTAATGAAACGCAAGGCCTCATGATCGGAGAGGATCACGAACTCCTTGGAGAGGAGATAGTGCCTCCAATGGTGTAGACATCGGACTACAGCATAGAACTCCCTATCGTAATTGGAATAATTCAACTTGGGGCCCGACAACTTCTCGCTAAAGTAGCTAACGGGATGGCCTTCTTGGCTCAAGACACCTCCAACCCCAACCCCTGAAGCATCACATGTGAGCTCAAAGACTTTAGAAAAGTCGGGTAGACGTAAGACAGGTGCCTCAGTCATGAGCTTCTTTATTCGTTCCAAAGCATAGGTGGCGGACTTCGTCCACGTAAACTCTCCCTTCTTCATACAGTCTGTGATAGGCGCCATAATACTACTGAAGTCCCGTATGAAACGGCGGTAGAATGTGGCTAACCCATGGAAACTACGCACCTCACGTAGGTTGGTTGGTACGGGCCAGTCTTTATTGACCTGAACCTTACCCGGGTCAACTCGGATACCCTCAGAACCGACTATATAGCCTAAGAACTCTACCTCCGAGGCATAGAAAGTGCATTTCTTAAGATTGAGAAATAAAGTCTCTTTCCGCAGGGTGGAAAGGATCACTCTCATGTGGGAGATGTGCTCGGTGGTAGAAGTGCTATAGATCAGAATATTGTCAAAGTAGACGACGACAAACTTCCCCATGAATGGCTGGAAGACATGGGTCATCATCCGGGAGAAGGTACTCGGGGCGTTGGATAACCCAAAAGGCATCACAAGCCACTCGTACAGACCATCCTTCGACTTAAATGCGGTCTTCCACTCGTCGCCCTCTCGTATCCTAATCTGGTGATAGCCACTCCGAAGATCTAACTTGGAGAATATGGTGGCTCCAGACAAGACATCCAACAAATCATCCAGGCGGGGAATAGGGAACCTATATTTGATGGTGATTTTGTTGATAGCTCGGCTATCAACGCACATCCTCCATATACCATCCTTCTTGGGGGCAAGGAGGGCTGGTACCGCACATGGACTCATGCTAGTCCTAATAAAACCCCTCTCAAGCAAGCTCTCTATCTGGGTCTGCAACTCCTTGTGAGCCGCGGGATGGAGTCGGTAATGGGGCTGATTCGGCAAGGAAGACCCTGGGATGAGGTCTATCGCATGCTGGATATTCCTAAGCGGGGGTAACGTAGGTGGCAGCTCATCCGGGTACACGTCCTTATACTCTTCCAATAGTACCCGTAACTCACTAGGCAGCTCATCCAAAATACTAGAATCGGGTTTCGCACTCATGAGAACTAGCGCATACATAATTCCATCAACGAACGGGTCTCTCACAAACTCTTTCCTACCAACTAGACTCAACTTCTTTCTCTCTACAGGGATAGTGGTATCCTTAGCCAAGACTACGGGCTCCTTTGGGATGGTGGGCCTCAATGTGATGGTTTTACCATTGAATTTAAATTCATAGGAGTTGGCTCTACAAAAATGTGTGACATCACGGTCGTATAGCCAAGGGCGGCCCAACAACACATGACAGGCATCCATCGGAAGGACATCACACCACACCTCATCAACATAAGACTTGAATGAGAGTGGGACCAGGCATCGCTTATTAACAGGCACGGAGATCTTGTTGATCCAAGCAACCTGATACGGAGTCGGGTGTGGTTCCGTGGTCAAGGACATACGTGCTATTGCGTTCTCAGATACTACGTTCACACAACTACCACTATCTATAATAAGCTTGCAAAGCTTTTCGCCACTCTTAAAGATCAGAGAAAATATGCTTGTCCTCTTCCAATCATCTAACGGTCGAGGAGTGGTCAAGATACAACGCATCACCATAAGGGGGTGATCGTCCTCTAAGTCACTTGGGACCCCTTCTGGGTCGCTCTCCTCAGCAGCCTCATAGACATAATCCGCCAGATCGATCGTCGACTCTATCAGGGCTATGGCCTTAGTTTTCATTGGGCATTCAAAGGCATAGTGGCCTTGGATGCCGCAAGAATAGCATGTGGCGTTAGTCTTGCTAACCTTTCCGATTGGAATGCGTTCACTCGCGGGGTTCTTGGTGTTCCTAGCCGTGATCACGACAGACTTGGACTCGGCCGACCGGTACTTCCCCTTATCTTGATAGGTGGAGGAAGATGCTCCGGTAGAGGATTTTCCTTTCGCATGAGAATAACGGGAGTGAGCCTTAGAGGCTAAGTATTTTTCAATGTCGAGGGCGGCATTGAATGTGGTGTTCAAATCAGTGTGGCCATAACGCAAGAGCTTCCGCTGAATATCAGGTTGAAGGCCCTTACGGAACCTAGAAAGGGTAACCTCGGGGATTTCCTTCAGATCACAACGCACCATTCGGTCCTTCAGTTCTCCCATATACTCCGCTACTGAATTCAAGCCCTGCCGCAGGGTGGCAAGCTCATCAAACATCTGTGTCTGATGGTATGCGGGAACGTACTGATCGGTCAACAAATTCTTCATTACGGTCCACCCAATAATTGGGTTTCCGTCTCCCGCACCTAGCCTACGCTCTTCATTTAGCCAATAAGTTTTGGCACGACCTGTCAATTTCATCCTGGCAACTTGGACCTTTTGGGGGTCCGTGAGATGGTGCCAGTCGTAGTAACATTCCATGTCCACGATCCACGTAAGGAAGTTCTGTGGATCTCCCATGCCGTCGAAAGTGGGGGCATCAATCTTGATGGCCCTAGTAATGTCAAACTCTCGCTCGTGGCAACGGCCTCGAGGGGGCACTCGTGGGGAGTCCCCATCCAAATCCGAATCGGAGAAGTGTTGGCGTCGGCGGGGCAACTCAACATTAGCGAGTGGTGGTGGTGGCCTAACTTGATTTTGTAAAATCTGTGCTAAAGTGGCCCCAAGCTCCGCCATATCATTACGTAGACCAGCTATCGCTTCAGCGTTATGAAGTTCATTCCCGTTCTCAGCCATCCTAGACGTAGACGGCGCCGTATATTCCGTACCTAGCCTAGTGCGCATGCAAGACCCAGAAAATTATGAAAGATAATTTTCTTAGGGCTGTAGCTAGAATGAAAATAATTTTTTTTTTGACAAGCGTGATGTGAGAAACACGTAGATCGTTAAATTTTTTTTTTTTGAAATTTTGCTGAAAAACGAAGATTTCAGCCCGCTATTTGCAGACCAACTAGACAGAATTACGATGTTCTAATTTGCAGGCAGACTTAACGCTGCCGAATCAAAAATTTTCTGTTTTAAAGTTGCTGGAAATAAGTGCAGGAAGCTACAATTTTTTTTTCAGATTTTTTTGACAAGTTTAAAATTTCGACGGATTTACTAAACGCAGACCAATCCGAAATTTCAGATCTTAGAAAATTCAGATCAACCAACGACGAACGCAGAGAGGATGTTTGCAACGTGGAAGTTGAAACGACCTCCTCTGATACCAAATTGATGTAGGGATGTCCGGAATCGGAGATCTCTACGGAAATAATTCACTCCTCGCCCATTATCGCCTTAGATCTACCACACCTACACAGCACCTATCGCCCACAATATTTCCTCGTCACAAACGCAGCACATAAAAATAACAAGGAGGATTGGTCGACTCGAAAATAGCGATCGAAATTTGAGTTGGATCGTTCCCCAAATTAACATAAAGATTGCCAACCTTTTTGGGAGCAAAACCAAGGCTATAGGCCAAGATCCGCTTCGGCAAATAGGATCCACCCGATCCGGAAATAAAAAGCCTAGCAATGGCGATTTCGAAATGAAAAGTGCAGCGATTGATTTAACAAAGCGGATAAACGATTCGCGATCCACCACAACTAATTAGAAGAAATCACACAAGGAGGGATGAGATATTTTACCCAACCGGAGAACGTTCACACAAGATAACTGTGGGAGAATCACTCTCTCCACGGATCCATCGGCGTCACACCGAAGGGCTTGCAACCTTCTTCCACGGAGTCGCACCGAAGGAAGCTGCGCCGGAGTCGCACCGAACCGGATGGAGGGAGCAAAGGGGGGCCGGCGGCTTCACACCACTAGAAGGGGGCGGCGGCAATGAGGGAGACCTCCTTGGCCGAAATCTCAACAAGAGGTTTTTTTTTAGGGTTCAATCTTTCTAATTATCTCATAACAAAGGCCTCCTTATATAGGAGTTACAAACAAGCTTTAACCATTCATGATGGAGATGTAATCTCATCCATCCAAATGGTTAAATGCACACTAAATAAAAATATTGTCCAAATGCAAAAATAAAAAGTGCAATATTGAATATAAAATTATCACTTCAAACTTGGATAATTTTATATTCCTAAAATAGAAATAATAAAGCATGAAAAGGGAAATGTTTTAATGCGGTGCGGCGAATGTTGCGCGCCGCGGGCGGAGGTTGTAACGTAGCCTTCCGCTAGCATCATCGTGACGCCTCACGTCCTTTAGTTGAATCGCCTCAGCAACCGGATCAACCTCATCATCGTCAGCATCGTCTCCAAGTAGAGGTGGAGGGGGCGCGCCATCAACAGAGATCACATGTATAAAAATAAAAGTCTCCAAGAGGGGAGTGTCCACAGAATAAAATATCAGAGTACTAAAATACGGGATTATGCCCGGTACAACATGTCCTCACTACAAATCAATCATGCAGAAGCAAAAACAGAACATCTACTCGAGGTAGAGACTCACGGTCCCGGCTGTATGAACTTCAGAGCTAGACTGCCCCATCTCCAAGCGCACCGGTCTCTAGGGCTGCTGCCCCGTGCTGGGCTCCACAATTCCCTTAAATGATGCGGTTCGAAAACCGTTAGTCATAAAGACTAAGCCCTATCATCCCCTACCACTTCACCCATGGATCTTAAGTACCGAGCGGAGAGTATGAAAGGGAAGGACATGAAAGTGGAGATTAAATCAAAAGAAATAGGTGGCAGAGGAACTAATCTAGCAATTCTATAATAAATAATGGCAATTAGACGAAATATGAAAAGTAACCTTCACTTATGTGGGAACACATAAGCCAAGGGGTATTCTACAAGGCTCCTATCGTATAAAAAGTCCCATACCAATTTATACGTTGGGGTGTCGATTATCAAACAGCAGTATATATATATATATCAAAAATGACCTTAATTTATAAACTTGCCAACACAAGCTTATAGACCAAGGGGTCATTTTGCAAGTCCTAATGTATAAGCGTCCCATACCACATATACCTTAGGTGTAAGGGTTAAATGAATCGATTATGCTATGACATGCTTGTAGGTATGATGGAACATGCAAGTGCAACACACACCCGACTCTGTGCACACAGACCTTTAGTTCCCCCTTTCGGAGCTGTTACCTCCCAGGATACCTCCGTAGTGATAGACAGAAGCGATGGGTTGGGCCTCGCCCACCTCTAAACCAGTAAAGCACTACCGGTCAGACCTATCGTACACCTCAATGCTTGGTGCACGAATCAGACTCCTTCGTACTCTTGCCGGCTGGCGCACCGGACTTCTGTTGGCAAAGTGCTAACAATACTTGCCGAGTCAGCGTATTGGCGTTGGTGCATCGACCCTCCAATACCGAAAACCCACCACCTTAATTTTCTTTCCTTTTATGCACATGCAAATTTAACGTATCAACACATCGAGCCAAAGCTCCCCGGACCATTCCGTTCGTCTCTTAACTAATCGAGTCGAAGCTCCAACGACCATTCCGCCCGTCTCTTAACTATCCAAGCCGAAGCTCCCAACTATCTTCCTGTGCCATCTATGTTTGTGAAATGTGCAAACATAATTACTAAGTTACTCTTTTCATCTTGTTAATACAGTTTACGTTAACCCAGGACTGCCCCCGGTATTCCCTGTGAAGGGCTCTAAAAGGGCACTAGGAACTATGATGGTAGCTGAAGCCCATCATTCCCATTCGCAAGGCACTTATTGTTATTGGTTGATTCCCTTTTCCCATTCCCTTCTCATATTATGATAGACTAACCTAGTGTGATTTTTAACCTTCCTCTCTTCGGAATAGACGATCTTTCGTCGAACCCGAGCACCTCTTAATTCTAGCCAACACCACTTCTCACTAAACTTCCCATCCTTATATGGTGAACACTTTCACAACCATCCAATACAGCTGATTAACTAACTCCAACGATGTGCCCCATCATATCATATGACTGTTAACGCAAATTGCCAATTGTAGACTATCCTATGTTATATGTCGAACTGGTTAGGAAATGATCCAATACTCATCCAAATGCCCTAACTTATTTACTGGAGGTATATCATGATATAATTAGCTTTTAATCAGAAAACTATAATTTTCCTAATTTATCTGGCATTTAATTAATTTCCTCAAAAATTCCAAGGGCTACCGGTTTGAACATGAACTACCCTAAGTACTCATGCAAGATGTCCAACAAAATTATTATAAATATTATGTTATCTCAATATGGTAAATCCAAAGTATCACAATTTTTCTATTATCAAAAGGGCACTAAAACTATTTTAGCAATATTTTCTATCTATCGTTATTTATGAATCAAGTACAGAGAATATCCATCCAAAAATTATAAATTAATTATACTATACAGATACAACCGTAAAAATAGCATTGACCAGGTTTCATAATTTTTCAGCAAGTATTAATCTTTAAACCATAAAACCCCTTTTTAACATTTGTGAATGAGGTACTAGATATACTCAACTAAGAATTATACAAAATTTCAGGAGCAACCAATCTGACCTAAAATATTTACTTCCAAGATTTCATGGGTTTGAATGAATAAAAAGATCTAAATAGTTAAAAAATCAATTAGGGCTATAGCAAACTTTACAAATGAAGTGCTAGAAATTAACATCATAAAATTCCAGAAAAATTGCTATAGGTTCTACCCATTCCAAAACACAATCTATCCGAGTTTCACAGCTTTTAGATAATGTTTAGTGACTGATTTTTCTTATTTGAGATTTTACCCTAAAATTAAGATTAGGGTTTTGAGGTATCTACCTATCTCCAATTCCTCCAAGATTCCATCCAAATGATTTATAATATGCTAAGGTCGACTCTTCTGAGTTTCAAGGCAATATGAGGGCTTTTGCCCCCATGTCCTTCATGACCCTCAAAACCCTCCCTTTAGGGTTTGAGTTTGGATCCTTGAATAAATAAACCCTAAACCACACCATTTTCTCCAAGTGGGTTGTAATAACCCTTCTAAGTCAGTGGTCAAAATATCAGCCTCTGTTGAGGTGATTTGACCGTTCCAACCTCTTAGTGCACTTTTTACTCAAAAATGCCTCATTAATGCCTAGTTAAGGATAGGTGATTTCCTACCCAAAACTCATTCAAATGAGTTGGAATTTTGTACAGAGCTAGGTTTTATAGTCAGGGATCACTCACCAAAATTTGGGAGGGTTTGGAGGTCATTTAACAACTTAAATAAATTACTCTAACTTTATTAAATTAAAACAAGAACTTTGGCAAAGTATCTCCAAAAATTCCCATTTTAGGACAGCCTCTAGGTATGGATAAGGGAAACCCCCTGCCCAAATTTCAGGTCATTTGGACAAGGGACGAAGAGTGGGCATTCATTTTAGTTTCTGCCCAACTCTAGGTACAGCCCCCACTAAATTAATCTAGACTCGAAGGGTTACAACTTTCGTGACTGGCCATTTTTCTTAAATAGGCCTCTAAGTGCCTCGTTTTGCAGCATCAAAATGCGCCCATTTAATGTATCTTTTCCTTACATACTATATACATAATTCTTATATTATAAAAATGTTTTACTATTCATCTTCTACAGCACCCGAAAAACTGAACTCAGAAAAAAACTTATATTTCCTGTAGCTCTTCCGCGATCCGTCGCCGACCGTCCGGTCAATTTTATTGCAAGCCACCACTTCACCACCACCACCTCCAGTGAGGCGAAGGCTATCGGTCGACGGTGGATTGGCCGCCGGAGGTGGCGGTTTCCGGCGGACCCGAAAATATATTTTCATGGTTTTTCTATTAAAACGCGAGATAGGTCCGTCTCCGTTGAGCACGAACTTCCTTTCTAAGATCCTAAGATATACCCATAAAAGAAGAAGTATAGGAGGACCTTGTTCGTGGTTTGGAGGCGAGATGAACGTCGGGTTGCCATGGCGCGGTGGTGAACTTCTCCTACAGCAAGAACAACAACTCTAATCCATTTGGTCAAGAGTGTAAACTTCTAATCTTGCTCTAAGGGGGCTTTTATAGATCACCAAGTGGGGAGGGGAAAGGTTAAAGCATTAAAGGCCATGAAGGCTCTCCTCTTAATAGCATTTCTGTTATGGTGGGGGGAGAGGAAAAGGTGGAAGATGAAATGATGTGTCCAAGTGGCGATTTCCTATTGGACCAACTCTTCCTCATTTTATTAAGTAATTAGAGAAGGAAACGACCCATAAATACTCCTGGTATAACTTCCCATATGAGAGTTAATTATAGCATGTGTTATAGAAATTTCCTGTCTTGCTGACGTTTTGGTCTTTGTCATAGGCGTGACACGTAGGTCATGGGCGTGACACTAGTCCATTCGTCATTCTCGAGTCGACGACCGATTTTCTGCGTAAGTTCACGGGTCACACCCCCATGTCACGGGTGTGACTTGTTTGTCACGGGTGTGACAGGTGTTCTTTGGTCGACGTTCGTCGATCTGAGGTCGACAGTTGGTGGGGGCGTCACGCCCTAGGTCACAGGCGTGACGGGACGGTCACGGGTGTGACAGGCGTTCTTCGGTCGACGTTCGTCGAACTGAGGTCGACGTTCGGTGGGGGCGTCACACCCTAGGTCACTGGACTTACGGGTTGGTCACGGGCGTGACAGGCCCGTGTTGAAAATTCTGGGTTTGCCGATCGTCTTCCCGAGGTCGACGATCGTCGAAGGGGGGTCACACCCTAGGTCACGGGCGTGACAGTTCTGTCACGGGCGTGACCAACCCGTGACTCGAAATCTTGGTCGATGGACTTCAATTCTTGGGTTTCCTAGGGCTCTGTCATGGCAGACCGACTCCTAGGGGTCTAGCAGGAAATGGGATGTTACACAAGATTAATTTTCTTTTTGTCCACACACTCTCTAAAGAAATGATGCCTTATCTTTATATGCTTAAATCTACTATGATGCACTGGATTCTGGGCAATAGAAATTGCACTAGTATTGTCAAAAAGTAGAGTTAAATTATTTAAGTTGTATCCATAATCCAGGAGTTGGTTTTGAATCCACAGCATCTGTGAACAACAACTGCTAGCTGTTATGTACTTAGCTTCTGTTGTTGATGTAGACGCAAATGTTTGCTTTTTGCAAAATAAGGAGACAAGTCTAGCACCAAGGAACTGGCCTGTTCCTGATGTGCTCTTCCTGTCCACTCTATAACAAACAAAGTCTGCATCAGAGTATCCAGTTAACTCAAATTCTGATTCTGTTGGATACCAGAGTCCCAAATTAGGGCAACTCTTAATATATCTTAAAATCCTTTTTAGCAAAATAAGGTGATATTCTTTAGGGTTCACCTGGAACCTAGCACAAAGACAGGTAGCAAATATAATATTTGGCCTACTTGTTGTGAGATATAACAGGGACCCAATAATGTCCCTATAATATTTCTGATCAACAGGTTTTCCATGTTAAACAGAATCAACCACAGCATTTATAGCCATGGGTGTTTTCTTAGCTGAGGCATCAACCATCCCAAACCTTTTTATCAACTCTTTAGCATACTTGGAGTGGGATATGAAGATTCCATTAGGGGTCTGCTTCACTTGAAGACCAAGGAAGTAGGAGAGCTCACCCATGCTACTCATCTCAAACTTTGAATGCATAAGGTCAGAAAACCTTTTGCATAGTTTGGGATTAGTTAAGCCATATATTATGTCATCTACATAGATTTGAACTAACAAGATTTTATCTTTATGATATCTAATAAAAAGAGTCCTATCTATAATGCCTCTAGAAAATTTATGCTCTAACAGGAAGCTTGCTAAGGTCTCATACCAAACTCTTGGAGCTTTATTTAAACCATAGAGAGCTTATTGCAATCTAAAGACATAAGAAAGATGAGTTTGTGAGATAAAACCTGGTGGTTGCTCCACATATACTTCCTCTTTGAGTTCACCGTTGAGGAAAGCACTCTTTACATCCTTCTGGTAGACTTTGAACCTTTTATAGGCAGCATAAGCTAAGAAAATTATTATAACTTCAAGCCTTGCCACTGGAGCAAAGGTCTGGTCATAATCAATTCCTTCCTCCTATGAGTAGCC
The DNA here is from genome assembly GCA_039513925.1 of Platanthera zijinensis. NCBI lineage: Eukaryota > Viridiplantae > Streptophyta > Magnoliopsida > Asparagales > Orchidaceae > Platanthera > Platanthera zijinensis. The sequence continues at coordinate 75,110,178 of CM077086.1, forward strand.
TTGAGCTACTTGCCTTTCTTTGTTCCTTATAATGATACCATCAACATCCAATTTATTTCTGAACACCCATTTGGTTCCAATGACTGGGTAGTCTTTGGGTCTAGGAACCAAATCCCATACTCTATATCTCTCTAACTAATTGAGCTCATCTTGCATTACAATGATCAATTGGGGATCTTGCTTTACATCTTTGATGGAATGGGGCTCAAGTTGAGAAAGGAAATAAGTAAACATCAAGTCAGGGTTGAGTTGATGCCTTGTTTGCACACCAGCTGATATTTCTCCAAGCACTTGAGATATGGGATGATCTCTAAGTGTGACAAGATCAGTGGGAGGAGTTTGAGTAACAGCTTGAGGGATTAATTCCTCTTGTGGAATTGAGTTAGCTGTTTGGAGAGTGTCAGAAGCATCCAAGTTATCTTCTTCTCTATTATCTTCAACATCTTGTGGAGAGGGATAAGATGGAGCCTCTTGGATGAGGTTTATATCATCCAATCTCTCACACAAATAAGGTACCTTCAATGAGCTACTGGTAGAAATTTCTTTCTCCTTGTAATACATGTTAGCTTCATCAAAAGTCACATGGACTGATTCCTTAATTTTTAAGGTAAATTTGTTAAAAACCCTATAAGCCTTGCTAACTTGGGAATATCCTAGAAAATTCCCTTTGCATCTTTGGCTTCAAACTTTCTAATATATTTCTTGTTCTTATTGTGAATATAACATATACAACCAAATACTTTAAAATAAGTGATTTTAGGTTTCTTCCCTTTAAGCAATTCATATGGAGTCTTATTCTTAAGTTTATGTATTAAACTTCTGTTCAGTACATAGTTTTTTGTGCTAACAGCCTCTGCCATAAAGGAGAGTGATGTAGGCCCGCTCTTTCGAGCATTTTGGTGGCCGACAAATTAACGCGACGCTCTCGAATAATTCTCACGTTACACTCTTGCATTTAACGTCGCAGCGGTTTAATTAATATAATTACTAAACAACAATTACGGAGGGTTCGCAGAGCCCTTCAAGATAGTTCCAAGGCGATAGGCCAAGGTCCTCTCAAGTGAAAAGAACCCACACGGTTCGATCGAGCGTGTTGTACGAAAAGAGAAACCACCGAAAACAAAAGATTCGGGCAATGGTGGTTCTCTCCCAACAAAATACAAACGAGGGCCGCCATGCCTCACGAACTTAAACGAAAATACGATAAACAAGACAATAACTAAAATAAAATAAACCACGAAAAAATCAAGCGTTACACAAAATGCGCAATTTGCCAAAGCCACAAGATTTATCTAAGAAAGAGAAACACGTTAAGTAGAGATTTTCGTTACCCAACCAGATTGGATGAATCCGGTTACGCTCAACTAGAATCGTTCCTCAACGGCACCACCAGAGATACGCTGGAGGGAGAGAAATTCATCGCCTTCTTCGTGTCACGCTGTATTTGGAAAAGTCCCGGCGGAATCTTCTAAATATGGAAACAAATATCTCCAAATAAGGCAGGAGAGAGAAAAGGTGGTGGATTGAGAAATATTTCAGGAACGAAATATTTCTAGTATGGTAGGCTAAGAGCTTAATTTGGAAAGTGATATTTGGATTTAGGACGGGGATGAGGAAGAGGTCGGGCTTGTTGGTGTTGGTGGTTGGCGGCTAATATTTTGTGGTGGAGGGAGGGGCTCGGGTTGTTGGAGTTTGGTGGTGGCCGGTTTTGTGAGAGAGGAGGTGGCGGCTTAGAGGTTGGAGGAGGGGTCGGTTTTGCAAGGGAGTAGAGGAAAGGAAGAAGGAGGGAGGCCGAGATTGAGAGGGGAGGAGAGGTGGCCGGCGGCCAAAGAGGAAGAAGAAGGAGGAGGGCCGAAACTTGCCTTGGAGAGGAGGGGGATTTCAATTCTTGAAATTGGTTTTCTTTTCATTCATTCACTAATTAAAACATGAAGGATACATGCCTATATATAGGCTACACCACTCAATCTCCCTCCAATCAAACTTCAAATCTCAAAATTCAAATTGAACATATGATGGTTATATGCACCCATCATAGTTCATGAAATGAAATAATTAAAATACTACATGATGGTTATACGCACCCATCATTACACATGAAATGGAAATTAAACATGAAATTAAATAACATTGCAAAAATAAAACAAAGCATAAAAATTAATTAATAATTAATTATAATTTATTAATAAAAATTATTAATTATTATTAATATGTTGGCTTGCGTTCAGGACGGGTATTATGGCGATGCTCCACATGAACATCCGTAAGCACGACATCGCCATCTTTAAAATGTTGCGGGCCGTCGTCTCCATCAATCGGGTCACCGTCATCATCAGAGGGAGGACGCTCCTTGGCGACATATCGTGGGAAGTCGGCTCCATCAATCCTCCCCCTCTTAAAAATACTCATCACTGATGAGTATGCCTGCGAGTACTCGTCTGGGAGGTCATCGGCGGGGAAGAAGAACCTGCATGACACAAGGTGGTCTTGGAAGGACCTCAAATATGCATTAGCCAAAAAAGGAAAAAGAATTTCAACAACATCCACCAACATACCTCCGATGGAGACAGAGAAAGAGAACGATTCTAGACAACTATCACCACCCAACCCAATAGAAAACATAGTGGAAAATATATACGGAGAGGTAGACATTTCAAGTGGCATTAAAGCATAAAGCGTAAAATATGTAACGATGAAAATAGGAGCTATGCCCCAATCAGTGGAAAATTTTAATAGAAACGTCATGTCACCATATTTCCGTAAAATCCGTAAAAAGTAGACTAGCCGATTCGTTAATATTTCTAAGGTGCCCGGGGGCATCCGTTCGGGGGTGAGACAAACCAAAACCAAATCTTTCATATAGCGGTGGAAGATAATTTGATACAACATAGCAAGTAATTTAATGGACACATTTAGCAGGATCAAGAAATGAAAAATGCACCTAATTAAATTAAAACCATGAGGGGAGAACCCATGTGCAACATGACTGGAATTAATAGTAGAAAATAACGGAATTAAGTCAGGTGGCACGGGCTCTTTCAGTTCAAAAATCAAATCAGTGGAGCTTAATGTTATCGTTTTAAATTTGGTATTAAACTTAGATTTAAAAATATCATAATAATAGGCTTTCAGAAAACGCTCGTCACAAACTATGTTCACCCACATCTTTATAAGTAAGTCTAACGGGAAGGCGGGAATAATAAACTTCTCTAAATATAGAGGGCTAAAAATGACGAACTCATCTACTAGAGCTAAGGGAACCGGAGGGAAAGTCGACAGGGTTGACTCCGTAGGGGGAACCAAGTCACACTCAACGTCAAAACATGGATTAAGCGTCCAGGAGAACGCCTCCGGTTGCAAGCCATTAAAATCAAAAGTAAACTCGAATAGTGGATTCGTCCTCACTGAAAACTCATCCTCAGTTAACTTTTCACCACAGAAACAATCCATCAAATCAGCCGACATGTCTTCTAACGCATTAGATATTTTATTCAATTTAGCTTCAGTGATCGTCTCTAAGGTATTCAAATTTATATCCAATAAAACTTCTAAACTACCTTGGGTCTCTGGCAAAGGAGATATCTTTAAAGAAAAATCTATCGGGCCCTCAGTGCTACCATCATCCAAATATAAATTTTCCTCATAGGGTAAATCTACTACAACATTACATCCTATATCGACCAATTCTTCCCATGAGGTAGGGACATCGTCTAAGTCAAAATATGGGGATGGACAAATCGAATCCCGGGGAGTATCAAAATTAACTTGACCTTTAAGCGGCGTTGATAATGCAAACGAACTAACTCCCGGATGTATCACACTATGATTATCCCAAATTGACCAACCATCCCAAGGTGACTCTTCCAATACCGTAGAAATATCTAATAAGCCTGGGTCAACCTTAATAATGTCGGGTCCTAGCAAGTCATCACCTAATTCAGTAACAGGTACGCTCTCAGCTTCGGATGACTCTACTGACTCTGCTGGAACGTCTTCTGAATCAGGGTCATCAGAAGAGTCCATGACTAAAATATCGTCGAAGGGGATTGGAGATGATTCCTCAGGGGAGAAATCCTCATCCAAATCACTGGGATATCCAGTATCCTCATCGTCACTAAAAGCGTCAGTGAAACTTGCCTCATCCTTAGTGACAGGCTCAGTCCTAATCACATCCTCAGGTTCAATAGGAGAGTCAGACACTATCGTAAGTGAAGGAAGAATCTCACCTAGCTGATTAACTTCATCATCCAGAGATTCTATATCCGCATAGGAATCCTCAGAGGTATCAGTCACTATATCAGAGGGCTTAGATGTCGAGGCTAACGAAGCAAGCATAACCCTAGTAGTAACATTTTTCGATTCCATAACATAGGGTATAGACTGCGTATTTTCCCTAGGAGTGGAATTAGGCACACTAGGTATAATCCTATCGTTGTGGGGAAAAGATCTAACCTGAGGCATAGGGTAACTCCTATGAATAGCTACGGGTCTTGCTCCACAACGATACTCACTCACAGGCTTGGGATCAGCAGTGCGTAGGTAGGCGGGATCAAATTGATCCGAGAGGAGGCTACGCATGTGCGGCCAAGCATAACGATAGCTACCAACACGTCGCTCTTCGTTTAACCAAAATAGTCGGGCTCGACCAACTAATCGCTCTCGGGCAAAGTTAACCTTATCGTAGTCATCCCAAAAGTGACAATTAAAATAAAGTTCTATACCCTTAAGCCAATCCCTAAAAATTTTAGGACACCCTAAACCGTCATACGTGGGGGTCCTACTAAACGTGGGAGGATAAGTGTGGGAATGAGTAGCACGTACGTCATAATCCATCTTAGCGCGAACCGGGGAGAAAATTCACCCGGACTTAGTGCATGTGCAAGGAAAAGGGTACTAGGACAACTTAACTCTAACGAAGATGGAATTGTTCTCGCTTAACCACTAGGGTCTTAAATATGATAAAATAGGGGTTTTGCTGGAAAAATATGAGGATCATTAAAAAATTTTGCTGGATTTTTTTTACTGAGAAAATAAAAATCTAGGCTGCTATTGACACACCAAATACTAAATTTCAAATTTATTAATAAAAATAAATACTTAATGAAAAAATAAATTTTTTTTTGATTTTCTTACTAATAATTAGATGGATAAATTCCAGAAATTTTAAATTTTAAATTTTAAGAAAATTTAAATTTTCTTAAGGTCGCTATTTGCAGACCAACTATTAAATTTTAAAATAACTTAATAAAAATAATGACTTAATGAAAAATAATTTTTTTTGATTTCTTATTAAAAATAAGATAGAGAATTTCCAGAATTTTATTTTTTTAGATTTTGAGAAAAATTTTAAATTTTGAATTTGGAATTGGAAATTAGAAATTTGAAATTTGAAATTTTGAATTTTGAAATTTGAAATTTGAAATTGGAAATTTTGAATTTGAATTTTAAATTTTGAATTTTGAAATTTGAAATTTGAAAATTTGAAATTCGAAATTTGAAATTTGAAATTTGAAATTTGAAATTTGAATTTTGAATTTTGAGAGGGGTGGATTGCCAATTAGGAAATTGACGAGAACCTCCCTCTGATACCAAATTGATGTAGGCCCGCTCTTTCGTGCATTTTGGTGGCCGACAAATTAACGCGACGCTCTTGAATAATTCTCACGTTACACTCTTGCATTTAACGTCGCAGCGGTTTAATTAATATAATTACTAAACAACAATTACGGAGGGTTCGCAGAGCCCTTCAAGATAGTACCAAGGCGATAGGCCAAGGTCCTCTCAAGCGAAAAGAACCCACACGGTTCGATCGAGCGTGTTGTACCAAAAGAGAAACCACCGAAAACAAAAGATTCGGGCAATGGTGGTTCTCTCCCAACAAAATACAAACGAGGGCCGCCATGCCTCACGAACTTAAACGAAAATACGATAAACAAGACAATAACTAAAATAAAATAAACCACGAAAAAATCAAGCGTTACACAAAATGCGCAATTTGCCAAAGCCACAAGATTTATCTAAGGAAGAGAAACACGTTAAGTAGAGATTTTCGTTACCCAACCAGATTGGATGAATCCGGTTATGCTCAACTAGAATCGTTCCTCAACGGCACCACCAGAGATACGCTGGAGGGAGAGAAATTCATCGCCTTCTTCGTGTCACGCTGTATTTGGAAAAGTCCCGGCGGAATCTTCTAAATATGGAAATAAATATCTCCAAATAAGGTAGGAGAGAGAAAAGGTGGTGGATTGAGAAATATTTCAGGAATGGAATATTTCTAGTATGGTAGGCTAAGAGCTTAATTTGGAAAGTGATATTTGGATTTAGGATGGGGATGAGGAAGGGGTCGGGCTTGTTGGTGTTGGTGGTTGGCGGCTAATATTTTGTGGTGGAGGGAGGGGCTCGGGTTGTTGGAGTTTGGTGGTGGCCGGTTTTGTGAGAGAGGAGGTGGCGGCTTAGAGGTTGGAGGAGGGGTCGGTTTTGCAAGGGATTAGAGGAAAGGAAGAAAGAGGGAGGCCGAGATTGAGAGGGGAGGAGAGGTGCCCGGCTGCCAAAGAGGAAGAAGAAGGAGGAGGGCCGAAACTTGCCTTGGAGAGGAGGGGGATTTCAATTCTTGAAATTGGTTTTCTTTTCATTCATTCACTAATTAAAACATGAAGGATACATGCCTATATATAGGCTACACCACTCAATCTCCCTCCAATCAAACTTCAAATCTCAAAATTCAAATTGAACATATGATGGTTATATGCACCCATCATAGTTCATGAAATGAAATAATTAAAATACTACATGATGGTTATACGCACCCATCATTACACATGAAATGGAAATTAAACATGAAATTAAATAACATTGCAAAAATAAAACAAAGCATAAAAATTAATTAATAATTAATTATAATTTATTAATAATAATTATTAATTATTATTAATATGTTGGCTTGCGTTCAGGACGGGTATTATGGCGATGCTCCACATGAACATCCGTAAGCACACCATCGCCATCTTTAAAATGTTGCGGGCCGTCGTCTCCATCAATCGGGTCACCATCATCATCAGAGGGAGGACGCTCCTTGGCGACATATCGTGGGAAGTCGGCTCCATCAGAGAGGGGCATGTAAGCATCTGCAAGTAATGTGTCTGCTGCTTCAATTAGGGTTCTATTCTTCCTTTCAGCTACCCCATTTTGTTGAGGAGTTCTAGGAGCTGAGAAGCAGTGTCTGATACCTTCCTTCTCACAGAACTCTTGCATTAGAAGAGACTCAAACTCTATACCATGATCACTTCTGATCAATGAAACTGGAGTAAAGTACTCAATCAGTATGGTCTTGAGAAAATCTGTAAGAACCTTGAAGTTACCTGACTTAGATCTCAGAAAGAACACCCAAGTGAATCTTTAGAAGTCATCTACAATAACTAAAGTATAGGATTTCCCTCCTAGGATTTGTACAGCAATAGGGACAAAGAGGTCCATATGTAGCAAGTACAAGATCCTAGGTGAATCAATTTTATTTATAGATTAAACCTAGATTTTGTTTGCTTGCCTAATTGACATACCCTACATAGGCCTTCCTTCTTGTAGGGACCAGAAGGCAATCCTCTAACAAGGTTATCCATAAATAACTTAGCAATGTTTTTCAGATTTACATGTCCTAGTCTTTTATGCCACAAATTATTTTGATTGCTAACCCGATTAAAAAGACAAATATCTGAAACAACTGATTGAAAATCTACTATGTATATGTTACCTTATCTATTTCTAATTAAAATAGTTTTGTTTTCTTTAGAAGAAATTATATAAGATCTTGAGTTAAAAGATACCTGATAACCTTCATCACATAATTGACTTATGGAGATGAGGTTATGCTTTAGTCCACTTACATATGCAACCTTTTTGAAGGTTACTACCCCAACCATGACTTCTCCAAAGCCTTTAGTCTGGCCATAATTGGAGTCACCAAAGATCACCTTTGGTCCCAGCTTGGACTTGTAATTTATTAAGTTGTCCTTGCTGCCAGTCATAAGCTTTGAGCATCCACATTCCAGATACCATTATTATTTAAAAACTGGACATCTCATCACTTGCAAAAATAGAAATTAGTTGTTCTTGACCTAGGTTACCTTGGGTCTTTGTTGATTTACATAACTGAAGCTGGAAATATATGAGTATTCTGGTTGATTCTTGTAACCTAAGGGATGATATCTCATGGGTGGAATTATCCATTGGTTAAAGGGATTAATGTTTTTGTCTTTGTTGATTAAAATTCTTGTTAGAATTAAAGTTTCTGTTATTATAAACTAGGGTCGACGAATTCTTGTACATTCGTCAATCTGAGGTCGACGAACGAGGAAGAGTTCGTCGAACTCCACTCAGAGAATGAAAGTATTCATTTTCTTGGCCCCAATTTCGTGATATCTAGTCGATGAGCCATACTAGTTTCGTCGATCACAGTTCAGAGAATAGTTATAATAGAAGTTTGCATTCTGAGTTCATCGACTTGAGTTCGACGAACTGTACACATTTTGTCGATCTGAGTTTTACGAAATCTGCTAAACATTGTCCTGGTTAAGATTTTTCTTACTCTTTCTCTTTTTCTTATTCTTGTGTTTAAGTTCTGTTTGATTAAGGTTGTTATCTTCTATTTTCTCTTTACCTTTTTCAGAAACAAATTTTATAGGGGTTGTTAATATATTCTTCTGAATCAGTGGTTGTTGGCTTGATGAAGCACCTAAGACCAGCTTGCCATTGAGTCTGACATTCACTGTGCTTGTGATGTTCATCAACTTGATACTTCTCCCATTCAGGGATTCTTAAAGTTGCCTAGCCTCAGATAATTCAGTCTTTAATTTAATGATTTGTTCATTGGCTAGAGTGATTTCATCCTTTAACTTATTATTTTTTGAAAATAGGTTTTCTTATTCATTTAATTTCTCTTTAAGTTGCTTAATCTCTTTTTCATAATTTATTAAATCTATACACAAGGACTTTTGTTATGTTCTAAAATTTTCAGAATTAAAATCAAAAGAAGATAATACCTGATCCTCTTCAGATAGAGGTTCTTCAGTGTCTGATTGGTCAGCTTCAGAATGGGTGCTTGATGCATCAATGGCCATCAAGCATATCTCCTTGGCCTTTGCTTCCTCTTAATCTTCACTAGAGCAGGAAGATGAAGATTTATCTTCAGTATCACTCCTGGTTTCAGCAAAACCTTTCTCCTTCCTTTTGTGCTTGCTGAAGGATGGCTTATTGTAGTATTATTTCCTGTTTCTTTTTCTCTTCTTCTCTCATTCTTTTGATTCTCTGGACACTCTGAGAAGAAGTGTCCAGGCTTCCTACAGCCAAAACAAACAACTTCTTTAGTTTGTGTTTTGTCATACCTAGGCTTTTCATCTTGCCTTGATGGCTTTCTTCTGAAATCCCTCTTGCCCATCTTGTAAATCTCTTGGATAAGAGACTCAGGAATTCTTCATTGACTATTGGGGCTTCTGATTCTTTATTTTCTTTGAATGAAATACTTTGCTCCTTTCTTCCTGATGAAGGTGTCTTATATTCTGCAACCTCTTTGGACTTTATTAGTTGCTCATAAGACTTGAGTTTTCCCAGTAGAGATTCTGTGGAAATCTCATTAAGACTTCTGGCTTCCTTGATAGGCCAGATTCTTGAATCCCATGAGCTAGGGATGTACATGAGGATTTTGTCATTTACTTCAGTAAGGGTGATGTCTTTGTCTAAAGTTTTCAGCTCATTGATTATTGAGCTTAGTCTGTTGTATATGTCACCAACAAACTCTGATTCATCCTTCTTAAAGTTCTCATATTATGAGATGAGATTGGATCTCCTATCCTTTCTCTCATCAGCTGAACCAGCAACCATCTGGTTAAGTGAGTCCCATATTTCCTTAGCTGATGTGCATTCAACCACCTTTTGGAAAATATCATCAGACATTGTCTGAGCCAGAATGTTCATGGCCTTTGCATCAGCTATTTTGGCCTTTTTCTGTGCATCTGTCCACTCAGGTGGTGAAATAATATGTGTGCTGGAACTAGCAGTAGTTGTTGCCACTAGAATTGGTGGTCCTGTCAAAATAGAATTAAAGATGTCCTCATCAATAGAGTTCATATACAATTTGATTCTTGCCTTCCAGATAGCAAACTTATTTAAGTTACAAACTAGAGGTTTGGTGCTTGCATAGTCTTTGTTCTGTGCCATTATGTGATAATAAAAAAACTAGGAAAGGAAAATCAGATATAGCAAGGATCTTTTGGTCAAGTGTTAGCTTGTACAACCAAAGGAACAACCCTCTGATACCAATTGAAAGATGGGGGTTAGATCTGATTTACTCTATGGGGGGGGGGGAAGGTGAATTGAGTATTTAAAACTTTGGTTGTTTTTAAGTTTTATATCAGTGTTTAAAATAGGTGATACCAATAATACTATAGAAGGAAATAAAAGACTAATCTATCTATCACAGCACAGTAAAAATAGAAAGAAAATGAACATAACCAGACAACACAAGAAATTTTATAGTGGTTCCCCAACCTTGGTACATCCACTCTTCTACCACCCTGGTAGGAATTCACTAATAGGTTTTTGATCAGGTGACTTCCACCACAAGATCTATTCCTAGGAAGATATCACAACCCTTTAGGCTTTTAATCAGGTGCCCAAAAACCAAGAATAAACATTTGAAGGGAGTTAATAAATCCTTTATAAAGGAGGTGAGAGAGATGTGATGAGGTCTTCTCTTTTCTCTAAACAACAGAGAATACTTGTGGATTCTTTTATTGCCAAGACTCCTTCTGAGTTGTTAAGATGGTTCAGAAGATTGGAGCCTTGCTAAGGGTGTAGGTCTTTAGCCTTGTCTGAAAACAATCCTGGAACTTTCTGACTGAATCAAGATGAGTTATCCTTGAATGTTCCTGGAGAAGAAGATTGAAGAAGACTCTTGATAGTGATGAATGTTCTTCTTCAGTCTTCAGAATTGACAAGGAAGAAAATAGAGAATGTTTTCTACACTGGGAGAGAGTTCTGAATGTTCAGTCTCTATGTCTTTGTATTCTTTGTGTGTTGTATAATTTCTTCAGAATGTCTGGCTAAGTGTTCTGATTTCTGGCTAAGTGTCCGACGTCTAAAAAGAGAAAAACTCTTTTATATTTTGTAGTAAGAAAAAATCTCCTTTGAATTTGAATTCCTGCATTAATTGCTAAAGGATCTGGAGAATACAAATGGCTGGAATGACTGTCATAAATGAGTTTCCCTAACTGTCCATAATAAAATAAGCAAGTAATTACCCTGATGAAAACCATAATTAATTCTACCAATAACGGCCAAATTCAAGGAAATATTAGCATTAATTACTCAGGAATAATACTGCTAAATAATATAGAAAGTAAGGGACAGAAGTATGGGAAACTTATTATTCTGGATCGGAACAGAAATCGTCGACCTCTGAACGGAATTCGTCGACCGGAGTTCCAAGTTCATCGACGTGAAAATTCCTATTCATCGACCTGAGCTCTGCGAACTATATTCAGAGAATAATTTGCCAATTCTGCGCTATGAGTTCATCGAGCTGAGAATCTGTCTGAAAGACTCAATCGTTGACTTGAGCTCGAATATCGTCGAGCTCAGCTCAGAGAAATAACTTTGAGTTCGTCGATTTGAGATCGACGAACGTCGAGCTGAGTTCGAAGAACTTTGAACTGATCATTCTGTTCTCTGAATCTTCTAAGTCTTGAGACTACATATGTCCTCTGCTTGCTTGTCCATGAAGGTTTAACCTAATGACTAGCCTAGACTGTAGGACTACCAAACTTGACCCTAGCTATCAATGTGGGTCAGAATTAACCTAATTTAGTGAACCTAGCCCAAATCCAACTAGGGATCCAACAATGCCCTCCTAGTAGTTGAGACGCCCGCTCTACTGTAACCGTTTGGCCATGACGAATAACTCCTTAGAGATTAACTACTTGCTCTAAAAGTGGGAACTACACGTCTTTATCAGCATAGCAGTGTGTATATGTGTGAGCATGAGTGAGTCATCATATTGCATTCCTATCATAACAATGCATTGCACCTCATAAGATCCTCATCATATAAATTTGTATGGGCATTTTATATGATGGGTTACTTTGATGTACCCAACCTTTAACTTATAAATTTGTTTGAGCATTTTTATAAGTTAAGTTAATTCCAATCCATATGATTAATGTGCTGTCAGTGTAGACTGTCAACATTCTATTACTATATAATGTTCATACTTGCTTAGTTTAAATATGCTAATACATTCATATATGAACTGTTATAGAATAACGCTCTTGCCACTTGAATGTTGATATAGAATACTAGTATATTGGGCCCCTCCTGCTTTTCCTTCACCAAGTTCCTTAGAGTCACTGGGGTGAGTGGATGTGATAGACACTTAGTCTTTATGACTAACAATTTCTACATCTACCATTTTAGGAGGATACCCCGCCGATGGAGCAGCAACAGCGCTAGGTGTAGGAGGATAGCTAAGCCAGGGAGACAGAGCCTAATATGACGTTACCCTCCCTTCCTTTTGTGACCGATGTGAGTGTGAGTGTCATGATGTAGCCTTCAGGTAGTGTTTTGTGTACTCTGATATTAAAGAAGCTGAATAGATTCTTATTTATTGATGTACACTTTTTGGATATTTACTTATTGTGATATTATGAATTTTATGTTCTTCTTTTGGTTGGGTTGACCTTGAGATATCAGATTAGCCGGCAAGATAAGCGGCCTGTGGTACAGATTAACCCATGTTTTGATGTTATCGTAAGGTAGCTTTCTTGGGCATAACATTCCCCTCAGCCATATCGTGTGTTCCAGGAGGGGGGGAGGGGTCTTACATGCCCTTCTTGTGGAAGAGTGTGTGTTGAGGATGCTTGAAAGGTGCTTCCTGCCATTTGCAAAAAATATTGGGGACTGTTGGCTTTGTTTCGGAGCAAAGCGCTCACTTAGAAACCGAATTGAGAGAAGAATGCGCGAAGGCACATTTGGGAGCAGAGTGCTTGGGGGCGTTCTTGGGAGCTGAGCACACAGGGGAGCGTTTGGAAGCGCACAGGTGATCGAAGGCGTTCAAAGATCCTCAAAAGATCTTTAAAGGAGCAAGGGCATATTTGAGAGAACTCTCGCACATGTAGGATGAATGGTGGGAGGAGAGAATGTTGAGAATGAAAGAGGATCTGAGGTCCTATTTATAGGCCTCAGGGGAAGTTACATGTATTTTTATATATTGTTTATAGATCAACAGTTTATAACTTATGACATGTATTTTTATAAAATTTTGCTACGCACAGACCGATATAATTCAGCTATTGAAACTGACCCATAATGGGAGGTGATGATAGTGGTTATGCGAGTCATTACCTGTATATCGGACTGTGAAGATCGTATGAGAACGATCGAATGATGGAGGATTGGCAGATGATGGAGAAGGGGAAGATTGGTGGCGGCAGCCGTCAATAAGCCCTCGATGGCCTCCGGCGGGAGGCCGTCAAGGAGGTAAGAAGTTTTGGTCGACAGGGAGAAGGGGGTGGCGGCGGTCACAGACAATCACGGCTGCGGGCAAAGGGCCGGCCGCGGCCCTCTGGGATACAAAGGGCCGGTCGTGTCCCTTATGACCACGAGAGGAGGGCCAGCGGCGACCCCCGCATCCACGCGCAGAGTTCCAACCGAAAAAATAGCGGGCGGTCACGGACCACGCGGCCACGACCATATGAGCTATGCGTAGAACCACATCCCTATAGCAACGCATGTGCGGGGCTCATGTTTCAATACACACGTGGTAATCCGCCCACTGATGAGTCTGATTTATATAAGGCTTTTCAGACTCATATGGCTTTGTTTTCGTACTCGAGCACTTCATATTTTGCTTGTTATTGCATATATTCCACTAGTTTTGTATTTGTTTACAAAGTATAATTTCCCCCGTTGTGGTGTGCAATTGTTTGCTACATTGCTGGGGGTAAGTACATTGTACTCCCTATTCTTTATTTTGTTGTTTTATTATTGTTGGTAATATGTTACAAGCCTTGGTGTTGCTGAGCAGTCAGGCAAGTCCTCAATGCTACCCGAGTTCTTTCTTGTAGACATCGCAAGGTCGTGCATTTTTCTTCACGAACGATCAGTTTGATCTTGCGATGCCTACATAGTCAAAAATTGATGATCTACCCTGGGCCGTGCGATTTACTCACGCACAGGTTGTTTTGCTCGTGCGTGGAAAAATCGCACGACCTCATCTTCTTTGTCTAAAATTTTATGTAAATATCGTATGTGTGCTTTCTTCACGCAATGATGGATTCAACTGTGTGTGAAGGAAAACACACGATCTGCCTTGTTTACCTTATTTTTTATATTCAATCAATAACTGTGCGAATTGTTCTCGTACGGGCTATTTTGACTGTGCATGATCAAAAATGCATGGTCTCTTGCTATATCAGGCTAGGGAGTTCTGTGATGTTATTATCACATGATGCACATACGGTTGTGTGTTTGACCTTGCGTGCCTTATTTTTTGGCTCGTTCATATTTAAGCCGCAAGTCTGCCTTAATTTCGGATAACTAATTAAACCATAAACAAGTTCATCATTTTCCATTGCAGGAGGAGCTCCGCTTTTACCCTACTTCATCCTCCATTAGGGTTCTTGCCCTATAATACGTCCATCATCCAATTGATTCGAGGAAGGGGATTCTAGCCCTACATTCTCCATCGAGCAAGGATAGTTTGAACTGGAGAAGATTGGGTCGTGAGACGAAAAGATGGGTCCATTGGGAGAAAGTTGCAGCTCTCCATTTCCCTGGACGTAGTTGCGAACCCAACTAGAATGCAGATTGAAATACGAACGACTCCAACCATGAATTTCTAACGAGGCATCGGATTTTGTCAATTCCTTTCACTCTTTCCTCTTATTTTGATTAATGTAACTAGATCCTCTATGTTTAGATTATGTGCACTTTAAATATTGATTTATAATGTGTATTTCAATTTTATTAATTTAACTCTTTTATTGTGTGTTTGAAGTGCGGCATCCGTCCATCTCCATCACCCCCATTCCATTCTGCAAGCCATCCCTTCCACTATATGAATTTATTCGTCCACTCCGCTTGACTACTCTTCCATCTTCCTTGTGAAGCAATGCGTAACAACCATAACAATTTCCATCCTGCCATGCTAAGCAGTGCATCGCAACCTGCATAGTAATTTGTTAATTTAGTTTATTTTGTTTTGTTTCCTCAAAGCAACCCCATTCATAACCTCGACCTCGAGTACTTCAATCTCAAGTACTCCTCGAAAGTAAACTCCACCTTACTATGTTCCACATGATATCCATACTTGGGAACATTTACCCATTTTATATTACTAGTGCAACCAGTACACTTATCATACACGCATCATGTTTTTGGTGTCGTTGCTGGGGAACGGAGTCGTGTGAGTTTTTGGAGGGGAAGTCGAGAATAGAAGTCCTTTTCGTTATTATTTGCTTCCCTTTGTGCTTTATTTATTCGTATTCCTGTTTTATATTATTTATCATAGGTTGCCTTAGTGATTTATTGTTGGGTGTAGTATTTTGCAAATAATATTTTTTTATTGAATCATTTGTTCGCACACCAAGTTTGCTAGGCTTAATATTCATTGTAGTTTGTGTGGCGATTACAACCATTATAATAATGATTGTCCTACTGAATACAGTGGAAATGGGCATAACTCCCAAGCCTCGGTGTATGGAGTACTATTTTATTATGATTCTACACACCCCATGCCCAAGATTTATGGTCACTCATCCTCGCCACATTCTCCATTTCTTTATTCCTCTCTGACCCCACATAGACCGAAGAGTAATGCAAAGCGGTGTATGTTTTTTCATTGCATAGACCACACTCTACATGGTTGTGCTTAATATCTTCGCCAATTGGATGAGGATGATTGGCCGGATATTCGTATCATTCTAACTCCTAGTCTTGATAGCACACCTTCTACCTCTGGATACGTACCCATGCTATCTTTTTATTTTGAAGGGCATGACATTGATTCGTCTCTCAGAGTTATGGTGGATTGATGTTCGGACAAGGCTAAACTTATCTCCTTTATATATTCATCATTACATAAGGATCATTGCTTTACTTATCTCATAGTTATGGTGGATTGATGTGAGGATTCATTGCTTTACTTTTTTCCGAGTACTATTCCTCCCTCTTTTGTCCATTCTACTTTATTTGCTACAAACGACATCATTAGCAATGCGCCGCAGGATTATGCATGTGTTCTAGGTGTTGTGCCTGTCCCTATGGAGGAGGACAACCATAACAGTAAAGAGGATTCTTCCTCAGCACAGGTGGTGGAAGTCCAAATCTCGGGCATGGCCACTATTGATCATGCTGAGGCTTGCAACATTATAGATGATGCAGATAATATTTTACTACCTCAACCTATTGGGAGTCAGATCGGGAAAACTCCCCCGCTTGATAATTATTTTATTATTTTCTTCTCATTTATTAATTGATCGCCCTTATTTATCCGAGCTTGTTCAGGTTGAGCTTTCACAGGTACCCCAGGTGGGCTTAGACATCCTACCTATTGATGGTACTTTGCTGGGCAAGGATTATTTTGGTGAGATGATTGATGTTTCCTCCTCTGCCTCTACTTACTTCAACTTCCATCTACCTGCGGGCTGTATGAATTATTATTCGAGTTGATGGGTAACTGTTCTGTTGTCGTATCAATACCAGTTAACGAAATAGATAATGCAATAGTTACCTATTCACTTTCATTCCATAGGCCCATTAACTAGAAGTTTTAAGATTCTGAATAAGTCGTGCTGGGTGGACAATAACCCCAGTAGTTTTACATTTCCCTACAAATTAGTGTACATTATTTGTTTTTCTTTTGTTGTCGCGGAGCTCACCCCTATAGGATTTTAAATTTATAAAGGCAGTGGTTTTGATTCTTCGTATGGCAGACTTGCCTTGGATTTTCACACATCTTATGGTATGCTCACTTACTGAGCATTGGGTAGCTTCTCTCCTTGCATCTATTTTAATTGTAATTGTTATATCATTGTACTGCATTTCTTATTTTAAGTTTGTGTGAGTGCCAATGATTATGTTACCCATTGTACGTGCACAATTTCACAAGATGCTAGAGGTATTTGTATTTAATTTATTTTGTTATTGTTCATACACATTGTATATCACAACACCTACCTAAGGTTGTGCTTAGTTGTTTTTATGTCTCATGTTGAATTTTTTCATGTGATTTGGAAATTCACTTTGCTGGCATAAGGATTAAATTATAGAGTAAAATGTTGACTTATGCAGTGCTGCTAGTCGAGTGCTTGCGTTCTCATAGGAATCCGTTTAGATTTAGTTTTTTCATATGTAATTATTTTTATCCTTTTCTAACTACGTATGCAAAGTGTATTTTACTCGTAATCAATGAATCTGGTGCAATCCAATAGTAGCGTAAGAGATGTTTGTATACAATTGTTAGCCTCGTATTACCTGAGTCAGGAAGAAGGATGAATTCTCTCGATGGCTAAGAACTCGCCCAAGCTATTCTCGAAGTATGGGTATAGGTTAGTTCAACTACACGAGTGTGATGTAGGGAATCATTTTGCCACAGTTTAGCTTTTGTGCCCTTACCTATCGCATTATCCTTGCTATCCCCATTGTTCCTACTCAATCCTTTGATTCAGCTCTATTAGAACTCTTCTAGTCCTGGCAGACTATAGTGGCAGTCTGTAGTGGTGGTCTGAAGTGGCGGTCGGCCTTATTGGCCTGGCGGATAGTAGTGGCGGTCTACTCTTTGCGGCCTGATGGTCTGTAGTAGAGATCTTGTCCTGGCGGTTTGGTTTAAGCTATCAAGATACATTGAGGAGGAAAAGTGAGACCATATCTCTTGTGGAGCAAAAGAAAGCCTAGCGAACAGGTTTATGTTGTTGTATTCTTAGGTTTCAATGGGTGGTTAGCCTATCTAGCAAGATTACTTGTTGCGATCTATATTTTTTTACCTGCCAAGTCCGCCAATTGTGTATCAGTCCGCTCATCTATCCTATAAATGGGGGGCCATATGAATATAATGTTATGTTTTTAGCAATAAAATCCTATTATTTAGCGCATCTATCACATGGTATAACAGGACAACTCGATCATTGTGGTCTCCTTTTTTCGTAAATTCCTATAGATCTCTTCAGCAGTCTCTGCGGACTTCAATTTTTTAACCACCCACTGAGCCCTTGGCCCTCTTCTGTGTGCAGTTTGTCTCCTTGCGAACTCACTTTATTCGCCTCTTGCACACACTTTTTGTTCGCGTCTTACGAACTCTAATGGTTTCTTCTCTATCCATGTAGTTTCAAGCTCTATCCGCACAGTTTTCTTCTCTGTTTGTGTAGTCTGCTTTCTGTCCATTTTTCTTTGAGGAGACTCGACTTCTCTCTTCTTCTACCCTACCAATGTTCCTTGCCTCTTCTTCAGGAAGTGTTAGTTTTGTTACTCATGGTAAGTGGCTTATTGACTCTGGAGATACTAATCACATGTTAGGCAATCCTCAGTTGTTATCATTTTTGGACAAGAATAACCAACTGTCTCTGGTTTTTGTTGCGGATTGTACTCTGTCACATGTGTGTGGGAATGGAACATTCCATGTAACTTTGTCTTTACAGCTTCAGCACACTCTTTATGCCCCCGCTTTTTCATGCAATTTGGTTTCTATTCATACTTTATGCAAACAACTAAACTGAACAGTTACCTTTACATCTACCTCTTGTTCCTTTCAGGGTCATCACTCCAAGGATACGATTTCTACTGGGACTGAAAGAGATGGCCTCATCTTCCTCGACAATGCTGCTACTTTCTCCACTTCTACTTCTTTTAACCAGTGGCATCTTCGCCTTTGTCATCCTACTCCTATCCTTATCTACCAACTCATACCTTCTTATCCTCAAGGGAACTCTTCTCTAAACTATGAGGCTTGCCAACTTGGCAAACACTATTGCTCCTCCTATCTAGCAAGACAAGGATGTAATTCTTATCATCCTTTTGATCTTGTTCACTCTGATGTCTGGGGCCCTTCTCCTATTAAGTCTGTTGGTAGAAGAAGTTTGTATTTTGTTACTTTTATTGATGACTACTCAAGATATACTTGGTTGTATCTCTTGCAAAATTGTTCTAAACTTTTTTTGTATTCACAACATTTTATAATTAAATACATACTCAAATTGATGTGCAAATTAAAATTCTTCATACCGATAATGCTAAGGAATATGTTAGTCATCAATTCTTGGATTTTTTTATGCATCGTGGTATTGTCCATCAAACTAGTTGTCCTTACACTTCTCAGCAAAATGGCGGTGTTAAACGCAAAAATCACCATCTACTAGATATTGCTCGCACTCTTCTCACGTAGATGAATATTACCCGATCATATTTGGGTCATGCCATCCTTCTGTCTTGTTATCTTATCAATCACATTCCCTCTTCAATTCTTCAAGGAAAAACTCGGTTCTCCATCCTTTATCCAGGAGCCGTGCCATTTCCCTTACCTCTCTGTGTCTTTAGCTTTAATGCATTTATCCACTATCCTTTTCCTGATTGCGACAAAATTTCTCCTCGCTCTATTAAGTGCATTTTTCTTGGTTATTGTCCAACTCAGAAGGGGTATCACTATTTTGATTCTCTCCACTGGAAATAGTATATATCTGCTGATGTCATTTTCTTTGAAGATACATCTTACTTTCCCCACTCTTCTACTCTCTCACCAACTAGTGTTTCACCTTCTTTACCTATACCATTTCTTCCTACTCTTTCCACACAAGTTCTCTCTGCTCCTCTATCTATGTTATCACTTCCTACTATTCCCACACAGGTTCCTGTTCACCATCCCATTCTCTCAATACTAATTCAATACCTTTAGAGCTATCGCTAACAGTGCCCTGGATAGTAATCTCTTCGATGGCTGGATCCGTTACAGATGAAAAGACTGACCTTGATCTTCTTATTGCTATACAGAAGAGATTTCAGATATACACCAAGAATTCTATTAATGATGTTGTCTGTTAAGCTCGTCTTTCCCCAGATGAAAAGCGTTTTGCGCTTGCTCCCTCGGCTACTATAAATCCAGCTAGCTAACATAAAGTTCTTATTGTTCCTTATTAGAATGTTGTCATGGTGGAAGAAATAAAGATCTTGACAGAAAGGGGTACTTGGACTCTTGTCCCTACTCCTCCAGCGGCAGATGTGGTTGGTTATCGATGGGTCTCTATCATCAAGTATCTTCCTGATGTTACTATAAATCGCTATAAGACTAGGCTTATTACCAAAGGCTTTAAAAAGACTTATGGTGTGAAATTCTTTGACACCTTCTCCCCAGTTACTTGAATCAGCACGATCTATGTAATTTTCTTTGTGGATGTTAATAAGGATTGGGAGATGTTTTAATTGGATGTAAAAATGCCTTCCTTTATGGTGATCTACAAAAAGTGGCATAGATGGAGCAACCTCCTTGGTATGTTGCTCAAGGGGAGTCTCAGGTATGCAAGTTAATGAAGGAAATATATGGCCTAAATCTACGTCCATGGGCTTGGTATGACAAGTTCAGTATAGTTATATCCATTATTGGTTTTGCTAGATATTCTATAGTTCATTCTCTTTTCATATGCAAGACTTTTAAAATGCTAGTTGTTTTTTGTTGTCTATGTGGATGGCATCCTCCTCATAGGAGATGATAAGAAGGGAATTGATCTAGCAAATAAACATCTTCGGCAATATTTTGTTACTAAAGATATGGGATCTCCAAAGTACTTTCTTTGTATAGAAACCTCACGAAGACATGGCACTATAGTTCTATCACTATGGAAGTATATGTTGGACCTTTTGAAAGAGACTTGTCTTCTTGGGATGACACATGTTCGATGTCCAATTGTAGTTGGTTGAAAAGTGTTAGACTTAGGATTCTCCTCTTCTTCCAGATAATAACAGGTACAGACGACTAGTGGGAAAATGATAACTCTAATTTTATCCTTGTTTTTATAGAGTTTTTATTTAATAATTAATTAATTTATAAATATATTTTATGAATTTATTATCTAATTCTTTAATTTCTTATTTTAGGGTCAATCTGAGCTGCCAATTTAAATTTGGAACTTACAGGACTGATCAGAAGGCAAAGCTGGACAAAACTAGGAGAATGACAATTTCACGCTACGGTCACGGGCGTGACCTCTAGGTCATGGGCATGTCAAGCGGGCATGACCCATTCTGGTGCTCCAGATTCCATTTCCACATCGGATTAAAAGTACACACCCTTGTCACGTGTACGATAATCATGTCACGGGCATGACAATCATGTCACAGGCGTGACTACCAGGCTTGACTCTCAGGCGTGTCGTGCTTTATGACTGTAGTTTCACATCTGTCAGTTTTCAGCCTACACGCCCTGGGTCATGAGCGTGATACTGGGGCGTGACCTCTTCAGCAATGCCAGATTAACTCCCGTCATTTCCACCAAAAGTAACGACACGGCCTAGGTCACGGACGTGACCTAGGGTGGGACCCGCAGAATGGCGAATTTTTGCGATTTTCTCCAACATTCCCGGGCTTTCGTGATAACGGTTCCGCAACTTACACGCCCCCATATCACGAGCATGACCGAGGTGCGTGACTTCCGAAGAAATTTTTTATTAATTCCAGATCTTACCAGGAGCTCATGGGAGAGATTTTAGGAGTTGTAGTTCTGTATTTTCTACTTTATTTCTTGTAATTTCCATTTCCAAGTATAGATCTTATATTTTGTAAGCTTTAATTTAAGTTGCTTTTCATTCAATCATGTCTCTATCTTCTCTATTTTGTAATTCTCCCATCATGATGAGTAGCTAATTTTCATTTAGCACTTGATCATGATGAACTTTGAAATGGAATAAATTTCTTATTTTTGTCTCAAATTAAAAACACTTTATTTTATGTACTTAGGTTTATCTTTAAAAATTTTTTCATCGAATTCATAAGTTACAATTATATTATTTCGATCTTAGATCCGTATCCGAGATTTATCGAGACGTTGTGGATACGAGTAGATAGCTCAAGGATAAAGGAAGTTGCATACACACCTTGAGAGAGGAAGACAAAAATCTTCCGGATTAGAGTCAAATCTAATAGTGGGGTTCACCACTTAAAGAAACCTTAGGGGTTTCGACTGGTCGAGAGGTCTTAATCGATTAACCTAAGGTTTGTTGAATGCGTATTCTCGAGAGAGGTGCTTCGTAGCTAGAGAAACTCCATGATCGAAGTTAATAGTTTAGATTCTTGTAGTTTAGAATTTCATAGAATTTATTCTAATCCAAAGGGAGTCTAGATCAAGTGCTAGCTTTTAAACACATCATAATTCTCTTAAGTAACAACTCTTTTTCTCCGTTAGTTTTGTAAATCAATCAACTTTTCGTCCGAAAAAATAATAGCACTTCCTTGTGAGTACAAGTACTCAACAAGCCCTGTGTCTAAATACGACATTTCATATACTATATTTCGATAGGTACTCTTGCCTATTTTGAGATATTAGTTTGGATATAATTTTAAAACTAGAAAATCTTCATCAAGTTTTTGGCGCCGTTGTCGGGGACACTTTTGTTGATATTTTGAAAACAAGGTTCTATTAATTTTGTCATCTTTCTTTTTGTTTCAAAAAAATTAAAAATTATTTTATTTTGTTTGTTTTCCTTATAAGTTTTAACTTTAATTTTTTATAATTAAAATTCCTTCCGAAAAGGCCGTACCGGGTTTTCATTCTTCAATACCACCTAGTACCCTACAAACCCGTCATTGGGCAGTCCTTGAGAAGTCCGGGAAAATTTATTTTATAAATTTTTTTATCTTAAAAATTTTACTTTTTCTTTTTTGTGTGTGTATGACCTGTGGGAATCTGTCAAATCTATTTGACTTGGATCCGGAGATTGAGCAAAACTTACGGCGATGCCTAAGACTCCGCAAACTCAATTTTCCAGATTTGGTTGAGGAATCCATAGGTGACACTTTTTCTTCTTTTTCATCTTCATCTTCTTTTTCTTCTTCTCAATTTTCGCATGCAATAGCGGCCCCGAAAATTAAATGGCGTACCCTAATTCGCATGAGCACGAGCTTAAATACGGTCAGCAAAAAATAAGAGCACACGATCAGTGGCGTACGACCGGTGGTCGTGCGCACTAACGGTTGATGATTGTGCGCTCTGCTCCAGAGAAACCTATAGTTGGACAAAAAAAATTAATATATATGAGCACGATCAGTGGCGCACGACAAGAGGTCGTGCACACTGGATCCCATGATCATGCAATTAGCAATGGCAGAACTCAAGAAAAATGGGATAAACGTGCACGAGCAGCGGCGCATGACCAGAGGTCATGCACACTATGTCCAATGGTCGTGTGATTGCCCCAGATAAAACATGGAAAAATGGAGAATAGTGCGCACGATATGTGGCTCATAACCAGTGGTCATGTGCTATAGATCTAATGATCGTGCGCAGTGTTCCTGTACCATTTGGGTTTCGATGAACTGACTGCGCAAGACCAGAGGTAGTGCACTAAGGAGTCCACGGACCGTGCGCATGTAAAAACGCACGATAAGTGGCCCCTAGGCGAAAAAACATTCCTAAACAATCCCGGAACACGCACACGACCTTTGTACATGCAGTAAAAACTGAGGAGCCACCGAAATGGGCATTCCACATTCTCCAGACACAGAAAAACACCAAGAATAGGGCAAAACTACAATAACTACGAAATCACATGGAAAACGGCCCTAAAGTGAACATAACATGGAATGGACATAATAATAAATATGAACCATTATGGCTCTCAAGTGTAGTGCATCATCTAGAAAACTGACCCAGATGAGTCCAAAAATATGTATATAACTTGGACTCATCACACCCCCAGACTTTCCCATTTATGCATCCCGAGCAAACAAATCCGGCTGGTGGTGAAAACTAAAGCTGACCTAGACAATTGAAAACATGGGGTGATATACAAAGTTTTGTACCCGCATGCATAAAGATTCAGTAGAAGAAGATTTTAAATAAGCTAGCTAATCTATAATAGTCCAAATGCTTAAATGAAAATTTATTTTTACTCATATTGGTTAAATTTTTGGAATCGTGTGGTTACACACAATACAAAAGTAAGCGAGCCACTCAGGGGAGTGTTGCCTAAGAATGGAAATTGAGAGTATCTCCGTTGAAATCCATCAACGTGGAGGGGCATAAGCTTGCCCGGGTGCACTCTCTCCACAGCGCTATCAAACTCATGAGAAGAATCGGTAGGACTAGTAGGATCGAATGGGGCATAAGTTAAGGTTTGGTAGTCAAAGATAAACATTGAGGCTACACGCAACCCAAGCGAGCAAACAACAAGCTAAACCAATACAGCCCCTCAGAATTGCACGTGTGACACACCCCCAAACTTAGCTTGAAAATCAGGTGTGTACACGGACAAACCCGACCAATATCATGATGAACTTGATGGGGATTCTATTTCTCATTATAATTCTTTTTAGATTTTCTTTTTCAATTCTCTCTTTTTTCTTTTGCAATCCCCAATTTTTAGCAAAGAGAATTTCTTGTATTCATCGACCACATCACTTGAATTCCACAAATCACATATCTTCAAAATATTAAATTAACAGGAGCTCATGGATTTGGTTGCGATAGGAGGATTGGATTTAGGATTTTGTGAATGAAGGTGGAGCTGAATCAAAGGAGGTGTAGGCTCAAACTTGGATTGCAACAGTTAGAAATAAGGACAAGATAAACAAGGCTCAAATTAGCAAAAGTGATGTCCAAATTCATACTTAGCTTGTGAGTCGTAGGCACCTATTGTTGGATTCCTAGTTGGATTTGGGCAAGGTTCACTTAATTAGGTTGAGTTTGACCCACATTGTACAGCCAGGGTCAAGTCTAGTAGTCCAAAGGTTTAGGCTAGTCTTTGGGTTCAACCTTCATGGACGAGCTAGCAGAAGACCTCAGTATATTCAATACTTAGAAGATTCAGAGATCCAAATGATCAGTTCGAAGTTCTTCAAACTCAACTCAACGATCGTCGATCTCAAATCGACGAACTCAAAGTTATTTCTCTGAGTTTAGCTCGACGATATTGGAGCTCAGGTCGACGATCGATTCCTTCAGACAGATTCTCAGCTCGACGAACTCAGAGCACAAAATTGGCATATTATTCTCAGTATGCAGTTCGGAGAGCTCAAGTCGACGAATAGGAAATCACAGGTCGACAAACTTGGATCTGCAGTCGACGAATTCTGTTCAGAGGTTGACGAATTCTGTCCCGAGCCAGAATGAGAAGTTTTCCTTACTTTTGTCTCTTACTTTCTATATTATTTAGCAGTAATATTCCTGAGTAATTAATGCTCATATTCCCCCTGAATATAGCCGTTATAGGCAACATTAATTATGGTCTTCATCAGGTTAATTACTTGCTTATTTTATTAGGGACAGTTGAGGGAACTCATTTAACTCAATATTCTAGCTGTTTCCTTCTCCTGGGCAATCAAAAATTAATGCCAGAAATTCAAATTTCAAAGGAGAAATTATTAACTGTAGAATATAAAAGAGATTTTCTCTTTTCAGTCGACACTCACTCAGACAGACATAAGAAGATAATATACATCACACAAGAATACAAAGAGACATATACTGAACATTCAGAACTCTCTTCCAGTGCAGAAAACATTATGTTTTCTTCCTTGTCCATTCTGAAGACTGAAGAAGAACATCAATCACTATTAAGAGTCTTCTTCAACCTTCTCCTCAAGGAACATTCAAGGATAGTACATTCTGAATCTGTCAGAAAGTTCCAGGATTGTTTTCAGACAAAGCTGAAGACCTACACCCTGAGCAAGGCTCCATCTTTCTGAACCAATTCTACATTTCAGAAGGAGCCTTGACAACTATAGAATCCATAAGTCTTCTCTGCTGTTTATAGAAAAGAGAAGACATCATCACCTCCTCTCACCTCCTATATAAAAGGTTTATTTACTCCCTCCAAAGGTTATTCTTGGTGTTTGGGCACTTGATCAAAAGCCTAAATGGTGTTGAGATGTCCCTAGAAATAGATCTTGTGGTGGCAATCACCTGATTAAAAACCTGATAGTGGATTCCTACTATGGTGGTAGAAGAGTGGATGTACCCAGTTTGGGGAACCACTATAAATTTCTTGTGTTGTCTATGTGTGTTCATTTTCTTTCGGTTCTTATTATGCTGTGATAGATAGATTTGCTTAACCAGTTCTTATTTACTTCTACATTATTATTGTTATCATCCATTCTCTACTCTGATAAAATTAAAACAGCCAAAATTTTAATTACTCTATTCACCCCCCCACCCTCTAGATTGAATCTGGTCTAACCCCCATCTTTCAATTGGTATCAGAGGGGTGTTCCTTTGGTTGTACAAGCTAAGACTTGAACCAAATGATCCTTGCTAGATCTGATTTTCTTTTCCTCATTTTTCTGTTATCACATAATGGCACGCAACAAATACTATGCAAGCACAAGACCTCCAGTTTGCAACTTAAATAAGTTTGCTCTCTGGAAGGCAAGAATCAAGCTGTATATGAAATCTATTGATGAGGATATCTTTAATTTTATTTTGACAGGATCAATATTTCTAGTGGAAACAACTACTGCTAGTTCCATTACATATATTGTTCCACCACCTGAGTGGACAGATGCTCAGAAAAAGGCCAAAATAGCTGATGCAAAGGCCATGAATATTCTGGCTCAGACAATGTTTGATGACATTTTCCAGAAGGTGGCTGAATGCATATCAGCCAAGGCTATCGTGGATTCCCTTAACCAGATGGTTGCTGGATCAACAGATGAGAGAAAGGATAAGAGATCCAATCTCATCTCACAATATGAGAACTTCAAAAAGGATGAATAAGAGTCTATTAGTGACATGTACAACAGACTGAGCTCAATCATCAATGAGCAAAAGACTTTGGACAAAGACATCACCCTGACAGAAGTTAATGAAAAAATCCTCATATTCTTCCCCAGCTCATGGCATTCAAGAATCTGGCCTATCAAGGAAGACAAAAGTCTAAATGAGATCTCCACAGAATCTCTACTTGGAAAGGTCAATTCTTTTGAGCAATTGATAAAGTCCCGAGAGGCTGCTAAGCAGTAGACACCGTCATCAGGCAGAAAGGAGCAAAGTATTGCATTAAAAGAAAATGAAGAATCAGAAGCCCCAACAGTCAATGAATAATTTCTGAGTCTCTTTGCCAAGAGATTTTACAAGATGGGCAAGGGAGATTTCCGAAAAAAGTCATCAAGGAAAGATGACAAGCCCAGGTATAACAAAACACCAACTAAAGAAGTTGTTTGTTTTGACTACAGGAAGCCTAGACACTTCATCTCAGAGTGCCCAGAGAACCAAAAGAAGGAGATAAGAAGAGAAAAAGAAGCAAGGAAATAGCACTATAACAAGCCCTCCTCCAGCAATCACAAAAGGAAGGAGAAAGGCTTTGTGGCTGAAACCTGGAGTGAAACTGAAGATGTATCTTCATCTTCTAGCTCTAGTGAAGATGAAGAGGAAGCAAAGACAAAGAAGATTTGCCAGATGGCCATCAATGCATCAAGCAGTTGTTCAGAAGATGAAGATGAACACTTAGACAATGAAGACTCTGAATCTGAAGAAGATCGGGAACTGTCTTCTTTTGATTTTGATTCAAATGAATTTAGAACTGAATTCAAGTCCTTATGTATTGAATTAATTAATTCTTAAAAAGAGATTAAGCAACTTAGAGAAAGACTAAATGAACAAGAAAACCTATTTTCTTAAAATAACAAATTAAAAGATGAAATAACTTTAGCTAATGAACAGATTATATCATTAAAATCTGAATTAGTTGAGGCTAGGAAACTTGAAGAATCCCTAAATGGGAGAAGTATCAAGCTGATGAACATCACAAGCAGAGTGAATGCCAAGTTCAATGGCAAGCTGGGCTTAGGTGCTTCATCAAGCCGACCCCCACTGATTCAGAAGAATATCTTAATAACTCCTATAAAATTTGTTTCAGAAAAAGGTAAAGAGAAAATAGAAGATAACAATCTTAATCAAATAGAACTTAAACACAAGAATAAGAAAAGGAGAAAGAGTAAGAAAAATCTTAACCAGACCTATGTTCAGCAGATTTCGTCGAACTCAGATCGACAAAATGTGTACAGTTCGTCGAACTCAAATCGATGAACTTCGAACACAAACTTTTACTATAACTATTCTATGAACTGCGATCGACAAAACCAGTATGGTTAATCGACCAGAGATCAACGAAATTAGGGCCCAGAAAATGAATACTTTCATTCTCTGAGTGGAGTTCGAAAACTCATCCCCGTTCGTCGACCTCAGATTGACGAACGTACAAGAATTCGTCGACCCCCGTTTGTAATAACAGAAACTTTAATTATGATAGGACTTTTAATCAACAATGACAAAACATTAATCCCTTTAACAATTGGATAATTCCACCCAGAAGATATCATCCCCTAGGTTATAAGAATCAAACAGAATACTCATATATTTCCAGCTTTAGTTATGTAAATCAACAAGGACCCAAGGTAACCTAGGTCAAGAATAACTAATCTGATTTATTGTAGGTGAAAGACTATCCCACCAAGAAGCAATAATGGTATCTTGATAATGGATGTTCAAAGCATATGACTGGAAATAAGGACAACCTAATCAACTATAAGTCAAAGCTAGAACCAAAAGTAATATTTGGTGATTCCAATTGTGGCCAGACTGAAGGATACTAAAAGGACAAGATTGAAGCAGTCACCTTCATGAAGGTTGCATATGTAAGTGGACTGAAGCACAACTTTATATCCATAAGTAAGTTATGTGATGAAAGATTTTAAGTATCATTTAACAAAACTTCCTGTATTATTACTTCAATTGATAACCAAGTAGTTTTAACTAACACTAGAGTAGGAAATATCTATATAGTTAATTTTAAGTCAGCTAAAACTGAAATATTTCTATTTAACCAAACCAGTAATACTAATGATCTTTGGCATAGGAGTTTAGGTCATGTAAACTTGAAAAACATTGCTAAACTTTCTAGGGACAACCTTATTAGAGGATTGTCTTCTTACCCATACAAGAAGGAAAGACTTTGCAGGGCTGAACAGTTAGGCAAGCAAACTAAAAATTGTTTTAAGTCACTTAACAAGAGTGATTCACCTAGGATATTGTACTTGCTCTATATGGATCTTTTTGGACCCATTGTTGTATAGAGCCTAGGACGGAAGTCCTATACCTTAGTAATTATTGATGACTTCTCAAGGTTCACTTAGGTGTTCTTCTTGAGAAACAAATCAGATAACTTCAAGGTTCTTATAGATTTTCTTAAGAGCATAAGGATTGAGTACTCTACTCCAGTTGCATTGATCAAAAGTGATCATGGTAATGATTTTGAGTCTCTTCTCATGCAAGAATTCTGTGATAAGGAAGGTATCAGACAATATTTCTCTTTTCTTAGAACTCCTCAACAAAATGGGGTAGCTGAAAGGAAAAACTGAAGACTCATTGAAGCTGCAGGCACATTAATTGCAGATGCTCACCTTCCCCTACCCTTTTGGGGAGAGGCTGTGAGCACATCAAACTATGTCCTTAACAAAAGTTTGAAACACAAGCTCAAGGGCAAGACCCCCTATTAACTAATCAAAGGGAAGAAACCTAAAGTAGATTATTTTAGAGACTTTGGTTGTGTCTATTACATTCATAACGATAACAAGAAATATATAAGAAAGTTTGAGCCAAGTCTGAAGTTGGAATTTTTCTTGGATATTCCCAAGTAAGCAAGGCTTATTGGGCATATAATAAATCAACCATAGAAATTGAAGAGTCTATCCATATTTCATTTGATGAGACTAATATGTTTTACTGGAGAAGATAGCTTCTACCAGTGAAACTTTGCAGGTACCTAACTTGTGTGAGATGTTGGATAAGTTGACCCTCACCGATGAGGCTGTTATACATACTTCTCCACAAGTTACTGAAGAAAGTGAAGATGAAGACACTGAGTTCAATGAAGATCCATCAACAGCTAACTTAACTCAACAAGAGGAATTAACTCCCCAAGCTATTAATCAACCAGCTCCTCCTACTGAGATAATCACACTTAGAGATCACCCTGTATCTCAAGTGCTTTGAGACTTATCAGTGGGTGTGCAGACAACGCATCAACTCCACCAGGACAAGATGTATGCCTGCTTCATATCTCAAACTGAGCCCCAATCCATTAAAGATGCTGAGCAAGATCCACATTGGATTATTTAAATGCAAGAGGAGCTCAACCAGTTTGAGAGGTGTAGAGTTTGGGATTTAGTTCCAAGACCCAAAAACTATCCAGTCATTGGAACTAAATGGGTATTTAGAAACAAACTATATTCTTAAGGTACTATCATAAGGAACTAAGCAAGACTAGTTGCTCAAGGATACAAATAAGAAAAAGGCATAGACTATGACCAAACATTTGCACCTGTTGCAAGGCTTGAAGCAATCATGATATTCTTAGCCTATGTTGCCTATAAAAGGTTTATAGTTTATCAAATGGATATAAAGAGTGCATTTCGAAATGGTGAACTCAAATAAGAGGCCTATGTAGAATAACCACCAGGTTTTATCTCTTCAACTCATCCCTCTTATGTTTTCAAATCTCATATGGCTATCTATGGTCTAAAGCAAGCTCCAAGAGCTTAGTATGAAACCTTAGCTAGCTTTTTCTTAGAGCATAAATTTTTTAGAGGCATAGTAGATAGGGCTTTATTTACTAAGCATCATCGTGATAAAATCTTGTTAGTACAAATATATGTAAATGACATTATATTTGGTTCTACTTATTCCAAACTATGCAAAAGGTTCTCTGACCTTATGCATTCCAGTTTGAAATTAGTATCATGGGTGAGCTCTCCTACTTCCTTGGTCTCCAAGTGAAGGAGTCCCCTGATGGCATCTTCATATCCCAATCCAAGTATGCTAAAGAGCTGATTAAATGGTTTGGGATGGCAGATGCTTAAGCTAAGAAAACACCCATGGCTACAAATACTGTGGTTGATTCTGATGAACACGGGAAACCTGTTGATAAGAAATTGTATTGGGCCATTGTTTGGTCCCTATTATATCTCACAACAAGTAGGCCAGATATTATGTTTGCTACCTATCTTTGTGCTAGGTTTCAGGTGAACCCTTAAGAATCTCACCTTATTTTCTTAAAAAGGATTTTAAGATATATAAAGAGTTGTCCTAATTTAGGAATCTGGTATCCAACAGAGTAAGAATTTGAGTTAACTGGATACTCTGATGCTGACTTTACTGGATGTAGAGTGGACAAGAAGAGCACATCAGGAACATGCCAGTTCCTTGGTGCTAGACTTGCCTCCTGGTTTTGCAAAAAGCAAACAGCTGTGTTTATATTAATAACAGAAGCTAAGTACATAGCAGCTGGCAGTTGCTATTCACAGATGATGTGGATTCAAAACCAACTCCTAGACTATGGTTTCAAATTAAATAATTCGACTCTACTTTGTGATAATATAAGTGCAATTTCTATTGCACAAAATCTAGTACATCATAGTAGAACTAAGCATATAGAAATAATGCGTCATTTCATTAGAGTGTGTGGACAAAAAGAAAATTAATCTTGTCTACATCTATACTGATTTGTAAAGAGTAGATATCTTTACCAAGCCCTTGGATGAGAGGAACTATCTGTTCTTTCTGAATCAGCTTGGTATGATAATGGAGAAGCATTAATTTAATTTTTGTCTATGGTCGAAGAATTTGCCACAGTTCGTCGACTGGAGATCGACGAACTGAGAAAAGTTCTTGAGATAATTTGTTGACCTGAGATCGACGAACTCTCTATATGAGTCATTCTCGTCGACCGGAGATCTGGCTTTAGAAAATTTTCGTCGACCTAAGAATGATGAAAAGTTTTCCCTTCTTCAGATTGAGATCGATGAACTCTTTTGTCAATAATATATTTCGTCAACCTTAGATCGAAGAATTTTCCTTATTTTGCAGGACTGAGTTTATCGCTTCATATTCTGAAAAACCTTATATCTAGGTTTTCTTCGAGCTCCATCCCACACTTTCTGTTTACCTTGCACTTGGTATCTCTATTTCCTTTTGTCGGTGATCATGGCAATTCCGGCGAGCATTATTGCAGCGATGAAGTTCGATACTGGAATTGATATAGACTTTAAGTCATTCCAGCACTCAGATCAAATATTCTTAGATATTCTGAAATTGTTTGAAGAATAGTATTTGAAGAACCTTATGACAACAAGGATAAAGATTGCTGTAACAAAAATTGGAGAATGGGTTTTCACCTCCTCCACACCAGATGCCGATACTATGACAGGAACAATATCGGGTAACAAAGTTTCTCTCACCCCCGCCATTTTATTTGAAATATTTGGATTACTGAATGGAGAAGAAGATTTGGAAATAGACAGTACTGAATATGATAAAATGCTGATTAAGATGGGTCATACTAGAGAAAACCCTAAGAAACTGCTGAAGAAACATTTGTCTATTGATTATTAATTTTTAGCTGACGAGGTCGGTAAGGTACTGTTAGGCAAGCATACTGCCCATGATTATATCACCAGGTAAAAATTTCTAGTGATGTGTGCAGTTGTGAATAGGAAGCCAGTATATTGGGCTAAGATATTATTTGATCTGATAAAGAAGAAGAACACCAAGAAAGAGGTGTGCTTTGGAAGGATTCTTGGAATCTTCCTTCAAGCAAATGCTAATGAATCCCTTGTCTCCCAGACTATATGCATCAATGCCTCCAAAAGACTCACATGTGTCTTATTTGGCAGGTGGGAGAGTAATATCCCAAAGCCATCAAAGGCTTCATCCTATTCCGGGGCATCTGAGGATAACAGAGCTGTATCAGCTGCTCCCCCACCCCCTTAAGATGTCCCCTCCATCAGGATTCCATCCCCTCCACCTTCATCTCCATAACCAACACCTCATGAAGTTCAAATACCTTTAACAACCCTCCAACAAACATCTATATCTCAAGCTCATACACCAACACATCCTGCTTCCCCAGTCCATCATCCTTCACCAGTTTAATAACCTGAAAACCAACCAACTCCACCCCAATCTCCAGTGCATGCAACTCCACCTCACACTCTAGAGCATGTCACTCCACCTCAATACCCTCTTCCTCAATATCTAGATGAAATCCCCCTCCACAATATCTCATCCATACCTTCTTTTCATCTACTGTCATCCCCTCTCAATTCCCCATCATCCGATGATGAGCTCATGACAGACATTAATCCTTCTGTATCAACTCAGACACCCTCTGAGTTCATGCAAATGGATTCCCCTTCCATTCCCTCTCTTCTGTAAATCATCACACCTCTACTCAAATAACTTATAGTAGAGGCCATTAAACCTCTTGCTGAATCCATCTCAACCCTCTCTACTCTTCTATGTACTGCCCCTACTGTTCCTTCTTCTAGGGGCCTAGCTTCAGGACCCTATGAATCCAGGCAGAGGGATATATCCTGTGAAGAAACTCTAGTGTCTCCTCTAGTAGCAGCAAAAGCAGCAATAGTTTTGTAGAGTGTTTAGTTCCCAGCAACAGATGTACAAAAGATTACAAAGGCAGAATAAATTAATTTTGATATATTGAGTGCAGATGGGCAAGTTGCTCCCCCAGAGATTCTGACTGTTGGTGATTGTTTTATCAATCCCATAGTAGATCATTTTAGTTTATTGAAACCTTTTGTTTATGCATATATAAATTATCTTCCAGTAGTTTGCTCAGAGCCATCTTTGGCTATAGTTTGTTACACTGCACCAATAAGTCCTGAAGATGTTAATCAACTGAAGGAAAGTTTTGATATAAAAACAATTGTGGAACCATCAGGCCCAACTTATATTATGGATGATAGCCCAATCCCTAACTTGGATGATTTGATTGCTCAAGATGTGGCACAAGAACTTGGACTTATTCAGAATGATCCTAATTTGAATGAATTCCTGTTGGCTGACAAAGATGTAGAAGATTATCAGATGGTCACTGAGAATATTGCTCCACCTTAAGATGCGGAACCTCAAACACTTCCTCAAGCTGAAAAACAAATCTCAGAGGAAACCTTAAAGGAGATAGATGCAATGTATGACAATCCTCAAAGATCTTCTTATGATGACATTGATGAAGAAGATTTTGATGAATCTGATGATCCTAAGGCCAGAAAGAAATTTGTTAAGAAGAGAAAATTTGTTCCAAAGGTTGCTCCTAAGCCAAATCTCACCAATGATACTCCATACTATATCTTGCAAAAGATTACTCCATACCCAGAGATGCCATAGTGGATGTGTCTATCTAAAAATGAGCAGAAAGAAAGAAAGAAGAGAAGGAGGTACATGTCTCCTCCAAAGAAATTTAGGAAAGACCCTCCTCCTCCATCTTCTTGGGCCTCTGGAAATATATCTCAAAGATCTACACCAGTCACTAAAACCCATCAGAGACATTCCAAGCCAGGGAGTCAGCAGCAGTCATCTCAAAGCAAACCTCCTCCAGCTATATATAAGAGAAGTACTACAGACTTCTTTGATGATTCACAAAAGGACTCAAGTCCTAAATGTTTAACATCTCCTCCAATACCATTTGTAGATCCAGAGCAGGAGACAACAACTAAAATGGCCAGAATTCAGGAACTGATAGCACTTTCTCAAATCAATAAAGCAAAAGCTGAAGGAAAGGATCCCTCTCAATATTCAACTATGTCATCATATAGGAAGGAAGAACTAAAGAGGTATTCCAAACCTAACAAATTTATCAATGTTGATGATTATATGAGCCTGCATCCAGAAGATGTAGTTCTAAGAGCTACATCTGTCAATATAATCATTTTCAGATAGCGTTCGAAGAAGCTTGAGAAAGAAATGCCTAAGCAGAACAAGTTATTTTATTTATGTTTTATTCTATTTTTTTTGAACTCTGTGTGTCTAATCATGAAGCACTTATTTGTAAATATTTGCTGAATGCTTTATTTCTGTCAGATATATGTGTTTATGCTTTATGATTATTTCTTTTATTCTGTATTAGTGACCTCACCCAAATAGGTGGAGATAGTTGGATAACTAGTTGGATTTGGGCTAGGTTCACTAAATTAGGTTGAGTTGACCTACATTTTTTAGCCAGGATCAAGTCTAGTAGTCCTAGAGTTTAGTCAAGTCTTTGGGTTCAACCTTCATGGATTAGCCAGCAGAGGACCTCAGTAGATTCAAGACTTAGAAGATGCAGAGATCAAACTTATCAGTTCGAAGTTCTTCGAACTCAACTCGACGATTATTGATCTCAGATCGACGAACTCAGAGTTATTTCTCTGAGGTGAGCTCGAAGATATTCGAGCTCAGGTCCACGGTCAATTCCTTCAGACAGATTCTCAGCTCGAAGAACTCAGAGCACAAAATTGGCAAGTTACTCTCAATATGGCGTTCGTAGAGCTCAGGTCGATAAACAAGAATTATCAGGTGGATGAACTTGGATCTCCAGTCGACGAATTCTGTTCAGAGGTCGATGAATTCTGTATCGAGCCAGAATGAGAAGTTTTCCTTACTTCTGTCCCTTACTTTCTATATTATTTAGCAGTAATATTCCTGAGTAATTAATGCTCATATTCCCCTGAATATAGCCGTTATTGGCATCATTAATTATGGTCTTCATCAGGTTAATTACTTGCTTATTTTATTAGGGACAGTTGGGGGAACTCATTTAAGTCAATATTCCAGCCATTTCCTTCTCTAGGGCAATCAACAATTAATGCCAGAAATTCAAATTTCAAAGGAGAAATTATTGACTGCAGAATATAAAAGAGATTTTCTATTTTCAGTCGACACTCACTCAGACAAACATAAGAAGAGAATATACAGCACACAAGAATACAGAGAGACATATACTGAACATTCAAAACTCTCTTGCAGTGCAGAAAACATTCTGTTTTCTTCCTTGTCCATTCTGAAGACTGAAGAAGAACATCAATCACTATCAAGAGTGTTCTTCAACCTTTGAAGTATCTTGTGGCGCCCTTAGAGGGGGGGGGGGGTGAATAAGTGCTCTTTAAAATATTACAAACTTTTATAAAATATGAAATTAAAAGCAAAGTTTGAGACACATCAATGAAATGAAAATCAAGTTTTTTTTTCAAAAAAATATGTAAAATGATTCCAATAAAGCTTGAAATCAAGGCTTACAATGATAATAGTTTTTAGCTTTTTCACCAGTCCTTCTCCCAAGGACCGGTAGGCTATAGTCAATATCTCCCTTGATATGGCTACTAGCCTCCCCCTAAATCAAACCTATGATCTAGACGCTGCACAAAACACGGCGATTTACTCCTAAGCCACACAAGGACCTAGACACCACACACAAGGCGGTGATTTGTCCCTAAGCCACACATGGACTTAGACATCTCCCACAAGGCGGTGATTTTCCCTTCCCAATTACAAAGTTAAAAAGTGAAAAGAAAAGTACAATAGTAAAACTTAAAAACTCCCTCAAAATCACGAGCTACGAAGATGATGGTGGACCGTTGAGAAGATCTCCAATCTTGAACGCGCGATCGTATCTCCTTCGCTCTTGAGATTTCAACGGACCAAGGGAATTCATCTGGAAACAGAGATGAAGGCTCTTAAAATTCTCTGGGAAATAAGGCTTTGCACGTTCAACTCCTTCCCTGAAATTTTTGGCCCTATATATCATTTTATGCTATCACCTGCGGTAGAGTTAACGCCCCGCGATAGTGATAACTCTCCGTTGCTTGATACGTGGCACACGTCGCACGGACTTTTAGATATGAGTGGGGAACGTGACGATCGTGGGATATCGCTCGGCGACATCGGTATCGCCCTGCAATATCACTGAACCGTAACTCCGTGCGAAGCAACGTTCGGATCAAGGCTGACGTAAGCAGTAACTGACTACGCTATCACCCACAGTAGCATTATCGCCAGTGATAGCGCGATTGTCCTTTTCTTCAATGCTGTGCTGAGCCATTCCTTAGTACATAAAAAACATGTTATCCCTGCACATTTAAAACACATACCAAGATCAAATACATCTGGGATTTGTTATTCTCAAACTAAGAAGTGCGGAACGCATGCTCCAACAACCTTCTCCTCCAGGAACATTCAAGGACAGTACATTCTGAATCAGTCATAAAGTTCTAGGATTGTTTTCAGACGAGGCTGAAGACCTACACCGAGCAAGGCTACATCTTTCTGAACCAATTCTACATTTCAGAAGGAGCCTGAAAACTACATAATCCACAAGTCTTCACTGCTATTTAGAGAAAAGAGAAGACATCATCACCTCCTCTCACCTCATATATAAAGGGTTTTTTTAACTCCCTTCAAAAGTTTATTCTTGGTTTTTGGGTACCTGATCAAAATCCTAAAGGGTTGTGAGATTTCCCTAGAAATAGATCTTGTGGTGGCAATCACCTGATCAAAAACCTGATAGTGGATTCCTACCAGGGTGGTAGAAGAGTGGATGTACCCAGGTTGTGGAACCACTATAAAATTCTTGTGTTGTCTGTGTGTGTTCATTTTCTTTCTGTTCTTGCTGTGCTGTGATAGATAGATTAGCTTAACATGTTCTTATTTACTTCTACATTATTATTGGTATCATCCATTCTCTACTATGATAAAATTAAAAACAGCCAAAATTTTAATTACTCTATTCACCCCCTCCCTTCTAGAGTAAATCATGTCTAACCCCCATCTTTCACTTATGATTCAAGAGTTGCTTAGGGCAAATTCTTATCCTACAAGAAAGGTAAACTTTCCTCCCGACTCAAGCAACACGCACCTTAGCGCTTTCCTGCACAAGACATCGTGCCACCATATGATTCAACCATATTCACCAATTGAGTAAAATAAATTAAAATCTACCCAAATAAACTTATTATAAATTAGATGCTTAAATAAAATCTAATCCTACTCAAATCCTTGATGTAAACACCGGTACTCAACTATAGCACTCACGACTCAACATCACACCCCGACTTGCAATCCTCTATGCTACCATCCAACTTCACTACCACAACCCAAATATGAGTGTGCGGAAACACACAAACAAGCGAGTGCACACTCGTGTGGGTGATTCAGTGTGTGCTACAGTGATTTTAAAATAAATAAATAACAAACTGGTATACTATAAAATGTGTGCTCGTGTAGTGACCACTGACATTCTGTAGGATCAAGCGCATACCCAACTGTTCCAAAAGCTCGGACCGTTGGAAAGGGCGCTACTTAATTTCTTTAATAAGTAGAAGTGCGGCACAGGTCAAGTGAAGGAACGCCAGACCCAATAATCCCCCCTCGGCGTCCAGCACAACCCGTTCGCTCAGAGGTGGGGTTACCACATGGACCACATGGCTCAGAGGTAGGGTTACCACATGTCCACGATTGTCTATCCCGCAGGACACACATAGGTAGAAGGGAAAAATCGGGATTTAATATCTCCCCTAGTTTTGAACCCGTGACCTCCTCTGATACAAAATGTTGGATTAAGCACATACCCAACTGTTCCAAAAGCCTGGACCGTTGGAAATGGCGCTACTTAATTTCTTAAATAAGTAGCAGAGCGCTACGAGTCAAGTGAAGGAATGCCGGAACCAACACATTCTCTCCCCCCAAACTTGATTGCGATAACTCGTAAAACTAAACATTCCAAATAATATAAAGAGCTAGGGGTATGAAGTACCTATGATAAAAACTGAGCATACCAGTCATACTGCGAGGTTATCTGTTAGTAGCTGGTTTGTCGCGCTTCAAAAATTTCCAGCACCTGCAAATTAGAGATCCCACACAAAATAAGAAAATAGAAATACACATATAAAAAGAAACACAACACAAAAAAAGACCAAGTGGTCCAACATGGGTTGTCTCCCAAGAGACCTTTTGTTTACCATCCTTAAGGTGGACTGAATACATGTATTAAGCATGATATAGAGTTTTATTTCCATAATCAGCTAAATAAAAAAATGCTACGCAAGTCCACCAAGCAGTTACTAGCATAAACTATCCAACAAACTATCAACTAAACGTCGATTTGTAATATAGCTCCCCACAAGAGTGAGAAAGGCCAGGGTTTGAAGCTTTAGGGTTCAAGTTGGTTTTACCCAACTAGCCCCAAGCTTCTTGCTTCTCTCCTAGGAGAGCAACAAAATGAGTGGATCGCAAAAAATATTTATTTTTCTTTTCACCTCTGTGGGGGAACGCCACATAGCATAATCAACTGACTCTCCATCCAAGGTTTTAGGTTTCATCGTCTCTGACGCCATAGTGGAAACCAGATCCACGCATGAAACCTTACGATTAAACTGTTTATCCATAAATTCAGCTTGAGGAGGTGGAGAATAATGCTTCCATACAGATCTAAACTCTGGAATTTCATCAGCAACCTCCTAACAAACCAACTACTCCTTCTTATCTTCCTCATCACCACGCTTTTCTTCAGAGGTACTTCTTCTCTCATTCTGCTTCCACATCTCATGTTTATCTCTATGATCTACATTACTAAACAATTCTTCAGTGATAAAAATAGGAGGGGGCTACAAAGGTTCAGTCACAGAGCCAGGAAACACACCGCTTTCACCACATTTGGTACAACCACCTGCCCCTTGGAAAAGTCCAAGGTAGCGTTGCTTTCTCTCAAAATAGGACTCCCAAGTTTGGGATCGAGGTATTTTCGATAGGCCCCAATACTTGGAAATATGCCACAACCTTGTTTTCTCCCAACGTAACTTCAACCTCTTTCACCTGTCCTTCAGTCTCCACCAGAACTCCATTAGCTAAAAAAAAGAGAGGTACAATCATCCAGATTTAAATTTAAATTAAACTTCTGGACATATTTGACACAAAGATTCGCAACGGCGGAGAGAGAGGGTTAGAGAGAAGAGAAGAGAAAGTGGATGTGGTGGTTGAGAATATTCTCCGATTCTATATCCGATAAAGGAAAGCGTACCTTATCGGTTATAGTATAGGATACTAAAGATTAGTATCAAGGTCGTATTTCCCTGGGGCATAAAGACTACTTCTACTCAAAGGAGTTCGCTATTATTTTATCAAATGATACTTCTATTTAATGTTAAACTAAAAACAGGAATTAAAGTACTAAAATAAAAAGAAAACTAAACTACTTGCAGGATAAAAAGAGTTAGAGCTAATAATAAAAAGGCGCACTCGATTATAGAATTACCTCAGCAAGAGACAATTAAAAAGACGATAAATAAACCTAAGCTTAATTGGGTAAGAGTCCTTGACCGTGGAGGTTCCTAAAGCTTGAACACGTTTCTCTTGAAGTCGTGCCCAACTGAGTTTAAGAAGGTCCGACCGACTCTTGTCTAAATCGGAGCCCTAAAGCTCGCTTTATGCGGTGAACCACTCTATTGGATTTAACTCCAATCCGGGATATTTGGACGTCTGCCTCTCTTGAGGGGTGCGTACAACTCCCTTTACTCTTGAAGTCTCACTTCATTCTATCGGCCTCTCGGCTAGCCTAGAATGAAAGCAAAGGTAGAGAGTATATATCGATAATATACCTCCAGCCCATGAAAAATCAAGAGTAATTCAAGGCTAAAACCTAAAAAGAAAAGGTAAATTAAAGCGTCATAACTTAATCGCTCGAACCTCAGATCATCAAGATCGAGTACAAGGAGGATTAGTTAATCATAGTAAAAGGGAAAGAGAGGGGATGAGTAATAAAGCATAAGAATACAAGAATAAGAAAAGAGCACTTTTATTAATGAAAAAGAGAGCTACAGCTATGAAATGGAAATTACAGGTGCATAAAAGTAAAACCTATTCTAGCCCTACAACAAGCTACTTGATGAAATGCAAGAGCTAAAAGCCAAACACTAAGCTAGGTTAAGAAAATAATTACAAAATAAGAGAGAGAGAGGGAGAGAGAAAAAAAGATAAGGAAAACATGGGGCAGCACCTCCCCCTCTCCACCAAAAGTTGCTGAAATGGAAGGGGATGGCCTGGTATTTATAGACTTTTCCCACGGGTTGGTCACGCCCGGCAACACGCCCGGGGAGGGCGTGTCATGGGGCGTGACAGGTACGGAGTTGACCTCGGGAGCTGAATTCTGGCGGGAATGATGATTATTTTGGTACGATTGTGGTCACACTATAGGTCACGCCCATGACATGGGGGCGTGACAGGCGTGTAAGGTAAAAATCAGTGGTCGCAGGTCCATCAGACGTCAGAATCGGGGCAGTCACGCCCCAGGTCATGCCTGTGACATGGGGCGTGACAGTACTGTTGTGTGCAACTGTGTAGAATGCATTGAATGAGGCGGAAGACTTCGGGCAGAGGGCGACACGCCCCGCATCACGCCCGGTGACACGCCCGGGGAGGGCATGTTAGTGGGGCGTGACAGGGGATTTTTGCGGGAAACTCTCTCTTGCGGCTGGGTTCCTTGGAAACAGGTGGCACGCCCTAGGTCACGCCCGGGGAGGGCGTGATAGGGGGCGTGACAGGTCATTTTTGGCCGCAAACTTGTTGAAACCTGCAAAAACAGAAAATAAACATTAGTTATAATATTTACATAAAAAGTGACATAAAATTACCTAAAGGGAGAGATTTAAAACGAAAATAATATATTTTTACCCTAATAAATTAAGCAAAAATATGCATCATCAAATTCCCCCATACTTATTATTTTGCTTGTCCTCAAGCAAAGACTACGAGTTAGAGAAAATAAAGAGGATTAATTGAAAAGTTTAAAAATGCTATAAACGAGTAAGACGGGAATTTAGAGGTAGAGAAATTTTTGAAAAAGAACCGAAAAGTCCTACTTTAACTTAGCACATGAATTTAATAAATTTTACTAAATA
This sequence comes from Platanthera zijinensis, assembly GCA_039513925.1. Lineage (NCBI taxonomy): Eukaryota > Viridiplantae > Streptophyta > Magnoliopsida > Asparagales > Orchidaceae > Platanthera > Platanthera zijinensis. The sequence continues at coordinate 75,152,139 of CM077086.1, forward strand.
TAAAAACAAATCATCCCAAATTTTTACAGAATTAAAACTTAATAAAGTAACGAGTAAAAAGCGCATTGAGTCACTACTAAAGTCTAAGAGACAAATTAAAACCATAGTCAATCAAGACAAAATTCAATATTTCTATCAAAAATACTTACTCAATCTAGTTTCTCGCTACTATACTAAAAAGTAAACGTAGAAAGCATGAATCATTAGGGCTTTAATTAGGCGTATAGTTAGGCTTAGGTTTTAAGGGTGCGATATTCAAAAAGATTAACACGAGGGATATTTGCACACTTAAAACAAAAAGAAAATGAGCTTTGCCAAAATAAAACTAGCCAAAATAAATACTTTTCTTTTCTTTTCTTTTACTTTTTTTTTCAATTATTTTCATCATTTTTTTTCATTTTTTTTATACTTAAAACTTTTCACTTTTGTAGCAAAAGATAACACAAAGATTTTCCACTAATGTTTTCAAAAAGATGCACATTAGCAATTAAAGCTCAAAAATAATTTTAAAGTGTGCATGTAGGTAGGCTATTTGGCCGTGGTGAAATAAAAAGCGGGGCTACAAAAAGGAAAGGAAAAGGCACAAAAATGGCTAGCAATGGTTATTGTTAGGCGAGGTGCAAAGGCTCAAACGTTACAAAAGAAATGCCTAAATCATTTTCATGCTTCCTAAATCTACTCAAAGTAAAGCTTTGAAATTTCAAAAGAGGATAAGCACAAAAAAATAAAAAATAGAGAATTTGCTTTCATGAAAATAATGATAATAAGCGTCTAGACCGGTTTGTGTCTACTACACTTAATACTAATTAACGTTTAAAAAGATTTTAATAATGAAAAATAAGGGATGTTGGGTTTTATAAAAGTAAAAGAAATAAAAGAAAGGCTAAGGAAAAGTAAAGAAAAATTCAAATTTTTTTCATAAATAGCATATTACCCTAAATAGGAACATTGCATGAGTCAACATACTACTCGCTAAACATATTTAAAAAGAAAATTAATAAAATTTATTCTAACTAAGCAAGTAGATATGAGCTTGAAAATAAAAATAAAAAGCAAAGTAGCGGGGTACTAATTGATTTGGCAAAAATTAACTCAATTTAATTTGGGATTTTTTTTAAAAAAAAATTATATATATATTTTTTTGGATTTTTCAAAAATATTATATATACAATTTTTTTTTATTTTTCTAAAATTTTTATAATTAATTTTTTTTTTTGATTTTTCTTAAGTAAAATATTAAGGGAACACTCCCCCATACTTAAAGTTAAACATTGTCCCCAATGTTTAAAGTTAAGTGTAAAGAGAGTGAGAAGAGAGAGAAAAGAGAAAAAAATGCAAAGAGAGGGAGAAGATGCTTACCTAGGGCTTGATGCCAAGACGTTGGAAAATGCGTCCACCAAACTTAAGCTAAAGATCATCTTCAGTCCAAGTTGCGAGGCGATAAGAGGTACAAACACGCGGGAGCTTATTCCTGCACAAAACAAAAAATAAAAAATAAAAAGAAACAAAAAAAGAAAAAGATAAGCAAGGGGTGCCTCCCAAGAGCGCTCTTTGTTTAAAACGTCGTTGAGCTCGACGTTTTTTTGTTAGTTAAATGGAAAATAAAAAGAGAAATGTAATGGCAGCTCGCGCAATATGCGTTTCGGCGCAAGTGCCAAAACATTTTTTAAGTAAATAAAAATATTTTTTTGTAATTTTTTATTTTTTAAATAAAACAAAAAATAAGTAGATTTAGAAAAAGAAAAAAAACTAGAAAAAGAAACTATACTATTAGAAGGGGGCGAAGAAGAAGTAGAAACTAAACTAGAAGGAAAAATAAAACAAGAAAAGAAAACAGAAATTTCGCAAGGAGGGGGAAGAGAAGAAAAAGAAGAAGGCGATGGCGGTTGATCACAAGAAAATGGTTGGATAGAAAAATCCGGTTTCTCCACCTGAATATCAATCATTTCGGTAGACTGGGAGCAAACCGGGATATCTGAAAAATCAATCTCTTCAGAAGATCGAACACAAGAAAGTTCGTCTTCCTCGGAAACTTGAAAAAAAATCGGAATATCGGGGGAAATTTCCTCCTCGAGAGGTTGAAGGCACAATGGAATTTCTGAATAATCGTCTTTCGTAAGTGATTGAAGGCACTGCGGAATATCCGAAGATTCATCATTCGAAAGATAAATAGGAGGAGGAGGGGAAGAAAAAGATGCGGCCTCAGCAGCCAAAGTGTCAAAAATCACTTTGAAGTGAGCATTGATGCGTGCATCAAATGCTACACCATCAAAACGACTTCATTTTCCCTAGAATCAAAAATGGGAGGCGCGCAAACTTGCGGAGAAAAAGTGGAAAAATCTTGAGATGGAATGGATTGATGATCACCTTGGCCCCAAGAATGATCAGGGTGTTGCCACCCTGAGTAGTTCAAAGTAGGGCTAGGATCAAAAATGTCCAATCAAGAAATTTCCGTAAGAATTAAAATCAGAAAAATTCGGAGAAGAAGGGTAGGAAGGCGTTTGAAAACCATCGTAACCCCATGAAAAAAAATTCACGGACGGATCAATTTGGCCAAATTGATTCGATCTGGAAGGGATAAAATCATAGGAGGATGAATGATACCTTACCCAACACTCCTCGTAAGAGTGATCGAACTCTCCACAATTAAAACAAAGATTAACCATTTAAAAAAAGTAAATCAACCGCGAAGGAGGGGCGAGAGAAAAAAAACAAAACAAAACAAAACGATAAAATTAATAGCTATCCTTTTTTCAAAATATCAAAACATTCCCCGACAACGGCGCCAAAAACTTGTTACAAAGATTCGCAGCGGTAGAGAGAGAGGGTTAGAGAGAAGATAAGAGAAAGTGGATGTGGTGGTTGAGAATATTCTCCGATTCTATATCTGATAAAGGCAAGCATACCTTATCGGTTATAGTATTGGATACTAAAGATTAGTATCAAGGTCGTATTTCCCTGGGGCGTAAAGACTACTTCTACTCAAAGGAGTTCCCTATTATTTTATCAAATGATACTTCTATTAAATGTTAAACTAAAAACAGGAATTAAAGTACTAAAATAAAAAGAAAACTAAACTACTTGTAGGATAAAAAGAGTTAGAGCTAATAATAAAAAGGCGTAATCGATTCTAGAATTACCTCAGCAAGAGACGATTAAAAAGACGATAAATAAACCTAAGCTTAATAGGGTAAGAGTCCTTGACCGTGGAGGTTCCTAAAGCTTGAACACGCTTCTCTCGAAGTCGTGTCCAACTGAGTTTAAGAAGGTCCGACCGACTCTCGTCTAAATCGGAGGCCTAAAGCTCGCTTTACGCGGTGAACCCCTCTATTGGATTTAACTCCAATCCGGGAGATTTGGACGTCTGCCTCTCTCGAGGGGTTCGTACAACTCCCTTTACTCTTGAATGCTCACTTCATTCTATCGGCCTCTCGGCTAGCCCAGAATGAAAGCAAAGGTAGAGAGTATATATCGATAATATACCTCCAGCCCATGAAAAATCAAGAGTAATTCAATGCTAAAACCTAAAAAGAAAGGGTAAATTAAAGCATCATAACTTAATCGCTCGAACCTCGGATCATCAAGATCGAGTACAAGGAGGATTAGTTAATCATAGTAATAGGGAAGGAGAGGGGATGAGTAATAAAGCATACGAATACAAGAATAAGAAAAGAGCACTTTTATTAATGAAAAAGAGAGCTACAACTTTGAAATGGAAATTACAGGTGCATCAAAGTAAAACCTATTCTAGCCCTACAACAAGCTACTAGAAGAAATGCAAGAGCTAAAAGCCAAACACTAAGCTAGGTTAAGAAAATAATTACAAAATAAGAGAGAGAGAGAGGGAAAGAGAAAAAAAAGATAAGGAAAACATGGGGCAGCACCTCCCCCTCTCCACCAAAAGTTGCTGAAATGGAAGGGGATGGCCTGGTATTTATAGACTTTTCCCACGGGTTGGTCACGCCCGGCAACACGCCCGGGGAGGGCGTATCATGGGGCGTGACAGGTACGGAGTTGACCTCGGGAGCTGAATTCTCGCGGGAATGATGATTATTTCGGTACGATGGTGGTCACGCCTAGGTCACGCCCGTGACATGGGGGCGTGACAGGCGTGTCAGGTCAAAATCAGTGGACGCAGGTCCATCAGACGTCGGAATCGGTGCAGTCACGCCCCAGGTCACGTCCGTGACATGGGGCATGACAGTACTGTTGCGTTCAGCTGTGTAGAATGCATTGAATGAGGCGGCAGACTTCGGGCAAAGGGAGACACGCCTCGTATCACGCTCGGTGACACGCCTGGGGAGGGCGTGTTGGTGGGGCATGACAGGGGATTTTTGCGGGAAACTCTCTCTTGCGGCTGGGTTCCTTGGAAACAGGTGGCACGCCCTAGGTCACGCCCGGGAAGGGCGTGACAGGGGGGCGTGATAGGTCATTTTTGGCCGCAAACTTGTTCAAACCTGCAAAAACAGAAAATAAACATTAGTTATAATATTTACATAAAAAGTGACATAAAATTACCTAAAGGGAGAGATTTAAAATGAAAATAATATATTTTTACCCTAATAAATTAAGCTAAAATATGCATCATCAATATTGCAAAGAGAGAACATTTATAGAAGATTCGGAATAACACAGGGCAGAGGTCTCGATGTTGTTGATCATACAAGCGATCACTAGATCCCTACACACCCCCTCTTCCTTCTCAGTAAGACTCCTCCCCTGATCTACGGGGTTCGTTTCTGTGTTGTTAGGAAGAGTCCCTTGGGGATGCTCGGCTAGCACCAGGGCCAATTGTCACAGTTGCACTTCCAGATTCTGTATAGATGCATTTTGATTAGCCATATTCGATTGAGCGACCTCAACAAACTTCTCCATCATTTCTTCTCATTTACTCTTCCTAGGTGTTGAAGGGGTCTGATTATAACCCGGATTAGGTGGCTTCGGTTGGCTCCCAGAGGTTGAAGCATCGAATTGATGCTGCCCTGGTTGCCATCGTTGGCCACCAGCATTTTGGTTCCATGAAAAGTTGGGGTGATTTCTCACCCCTGGGTTATACGCATTCCCATAGGGCAAACCCCTATTTTGGTTAGCAATGAAATTCATATATTCGTTCATATTTAGATTATACAGCTCACCAGACAGTTCGTCTCCTAGGCATTCATATGTGTGATGGCCATCCCCGTCGCATCCTTGGCAAGAGATTTCCTTGACAGGTATTGCAGTGGGTACAGCTGATCCAAGAGCCAATATTCTACGGGCTTTCCTTTGGTTATTTCTCCCTGCAGTCTAATATATGTTTTGTGAGGCTGTATCTTATAGAAGCCTTAGGGCTACCTCAGGTGTAAGGTTCATCAATGAACCTCCTGTAGTCCCATCAATCATAGCCCTATAATTGGGCTCGATGGTAAAGTAGAATTGGCCCACAAAGTTCTAAGGTGGGAACTGATGGTTTGGGCATTTCTGCAGCAAGTCATTGAAGCATTCCCACACCTCCACCAGGCTCTCCTGATCGAATTGGGGAAAGTTACCTATCTCTCGGCGCATGTTCACAATCTTGTCTACTGGGTTGAACTTCTCCAGGAATCACGCAGTTAAGACATCTCACGTTGTGGCAATTCCCGGAGGTAAGATGTGCAGCCACGCCTTGGCTTTATCACGCAGTGAAAATTGGAATAGCTTCAGCTTCACCATTTCATCGGGTATTCAGCCGTAATGGAAGGTCCCACATATCTCGGAAAAATTCGAGAGATGCATGTGTGGGTCCTTGCTCGGCAACCCGGAGAACTGAGCGTTACTGCGTATCATGTTCAAAATGGCCGGTTTGATTTCAAATTGCAGGTTAGGGAGGGCCGGCCCAAAAGCTGGATACACACTCCCAACAGTGGGGGTTGTGTAGTCTCTCATCCTACGAGGCCTCGACCTATTTACCTCATCCTCATCAACATGCTGCCCTCCAACAGCAACTCCTTTCCCTCTCGGATTAGCCCTATGCATTGATTATCCCTACTGGTTTGCAATGTTCACATCAGTGTATGGCCCTAAGATGGGCTCTTCCCCTCTTCCATTGCTTCCAACTAGAATAAGATTGTGATCCATCTCTAGCCGAGCATTTGCGGTATGCCTCCGTGCTCGAGCGGTCCTCTCTATTTCAGGATTATAGGGAAGCAACTCTCCCGATCCTTGCCTCTGCATAAACCAAAGATGATAACAAGACAAAAAAATAAAAATAAAAACAACTCTTGAGTAACTACCTTTGACAACCCAGATCACTTACGCCCTCATTCCCCGACAACGGTGCCAAAAAATTGATGTGTCGGCAAGTGCACTTGTTGCTGTCAAGTAATAATTTTGGGAATAGCTTCCCCGAATGTCGATCTCGAGGGAATGCACGTTTGGTATCGTGATAGCGTTATAGAGAGATCATTACTAAGAGTTAAACGAAACAATAGAGGTTGGCTTTTGATTCCTAAAGCTAAAAAAACAAAAAATAAAACTAATGCAGGTCGTAAGCACCGCTTCGCTTGGTGGATGGAGCTAGTGTAGGCCGCTATGCCGTGCTTCGTGAGGCGAATGGACGGAGAGAAAGCGGATGATATGACCACACGTGCGGAGAGTGATGGTCATAATCACCTCTTCAATCACCAACATTAGCCTTTGCTAGAGTGGTTCTAGTGCGCGAGTGTAGTGGATGTAAATGAAGGCGAGTGCATCACAGCAAACAAAAGAGGATGTAACTAACCCAAGCAAACTTTATTCATAGACAAATAATAGCAAGTTCAGGTTCATTACAAGCTTTAGAATACAATCCACTATGGAGAAGAGGTAGAATAATCCGAAAGGGTGAAAGCCTAGTCGTGATTCTTAGCCGGAATGGTGGGTTGTCAGTCCACTTCTCGACTCAGACTGTGGTTGCTTCCGGAGGTAAATGGGTTGTCAATCCACTAGTCTTCCTTCGTCTTCTTACCTTTCCTTCAATCTTTTCTCCCTTTTTGCCCAAATGAGTAGTATCGAAAGATTTATGTTGCACACTACTGGTGGTCGGGAACTCTCAGAAGGGTTGAAGATGACTTCAGATCACCGGAGAAGGCTTCTTGGAGGGTGGAGATGAGTGGTGGACCTGTGGGGGAGAGAAACAGTGCTTCACGCGCAGCAGCGTGCCGGAAAATGAAATGGCGTGCCCTAATTCGCTGGAGAACGGGCTTAAATACTGTTAGTAGAAAATTAGAGTGCACGATCAGTGGCGCACGACCATTCATCGTGCGCACCGACGGATGATGATCGTGCGCTCTGCTCCAGAGAAACCTGTAGCTAGACAAAAAATTAATATATATCCGCACGATCAGTGGCGCATGACCAGAGGTCATACGCACTGGGTCCTATGATCATACGATTAGCAATGATAGAACTCCCAAAAAATGGGATAAATGTGCACGAGCAGCGGCACACAAACATAGGTCTTGTACACAATGTCCAATAGTCGTGCGATTTCCCAAGACAAAGCTTGCAAAAATGGAGAATAGTGTGCACGATTAGCTGCTCATAACCAGTGGTCGTGCGCTATAGATCTAATGATCGTGAGTAGTGTTCTTGTACCGTTTGGGGTTCGATGAACTGACCGCGCACGACCAGCGGTCATGCGTTAAGGATTCCATGGACTGTGCGCGTGTAAAAATGCACGATCAGTGGCCCCTAGGAAAAAAAACATTCAAAAACATTCCTGAAATACTCACACGACTTTTTTACCTGCATAAAAACTGAAGAGCCACCGAAATGGGCATTCTACATTCTCGAGACACAGAAAAACACCAAGAATATGACATAAGTACAATAAATACGAAATCACACTAAAAACGGCCCTAAAGTGCACTTAACAAGGAATGGACATAGTAATAAATATCAACAATTATGGCTCTCAAGTGTAGTGTATCATCGAGAAAACTGGCCCAAATGAGTCCAAAAATTTGTGTATAACATGGACTCATCAGAAGGCTTTCACGCTACGGAGCGGGAAGGAGGTACATACCTCTTTAAATCCGGTTGAACAAGAGGTAATAATTTCTACATCTACTCCTCCACCTCAAGTTTTTAATGAAAATAAAATTAAAGAATATCAACCGCCACTTCCCTATCTATGTAAATTAAAAAAAAGACCGGATGGATGACCATTACGGTAAATTTGTAGAATTATTTAAGCAAATCCATATAAATTTACTATTTTACGAAGCTATATCGCAAATGCCGAAGTACGCAAAGTAACTCAAGGATCTTATATCTAATAAAAAGAATCTTGATATCTCCACGGTTCAATTTAATGCCGAATGTTCGGCAATTTTGCTTAATAAATTGCATAAGAAACTAACAGATCCGGGTAGTTTCTCTATTCCTTGTCTATTTGGCGATTTATTAGTGAAACATACGTTGGCCGATCTAGGCCCCTCGATTAATTTGATGCCTTATTCGTTATTTAAAAAATTGGGATTAGGAGAGCCTAATCCAACCCGAATGAGCATCCAATTGGCAGATTAGTCTATTAAATACCCTATGGGTATTATTGAGGATGTGCTTGTCAAAGTTGACAAATTTATCTTTCCGGTAGATTTTGTCATCCTTGACATAGAAGAGGACACCGAGGTTCCACTAATTCTAGGTCGCCCTTTTCTCGCCACCTCACGCGCCATTATAAATGTTAGTAATGGTAAACTTCTCCTTAGAGTCGGAGATGAAGAAGTTACCTTTACGATTAAATCATTTATGAAAAATACGCTTGCTACTGACGACTCGTGTTTCTTTTTGGAGGCTTCTCCTGATGAAGACTCCATTTTAATTTCTTGAAATTTTTATTCACCTATTGTTCATGAAGAAAATTTTGAAACTTTAGATCTAATTTCTCATAAAAATAGTGATAATAAATCATTCACACACGAGCCTGTTTTCAAAATCCTAGAATTAGGTCGTGACCGATTTAAAACCTCTTATGTTGAACCTCCAACCTTAGAACTAAAACAATTGCCAAATCAATTACAATATTTATTTCTAGGGGAGGGTTCAAAACTTCCCGTTATTGTGTCGCCGTACTTATCCGATGAAGAAAAATTAAAATTATTAAATCTTTTAAAATGTCATCACCGCGCAATTGTGTGGAAAATTACGGATCTAAAAGGGATTAATCCCTCTTTCTGTACGCACAGAAGTTTATTAGAAGAAAATTCTCATAAAACTATTCAACCTCAACGCCGTCTATGGGGTACACTTGAAACTAAGTACCAGATTTGGAGAAGCCTCCCCTTACTCAATGATATAAATCAATTTGTATTTGATGGGATGTTTGAGTTCCAATGTGCAGGTTAAGAAATGCAGGAAAATTTTTAAGTACAAGCGTCGACACTTGTAAGGAATTGTGACTACACTTGAAGCAAGAGCTGTGTCGACACCCAGGAGTTATGTCGACACAAGAAGCAAGGCATGTGTCGACACCCAAGAATTGTGTCGATACCTGAAAAAGGCTTGTGTCGACACACAGGACTTGTGTCGACACACAGGACTTGTGTAGACACACACTAAACTCCATCTATCATCAACAACTGTACTGAGTTTGAAAGGCTTGTGTCGACACACAGGACTTGTGTCGACGCACACTCAATGCCATCTATCAACAATAGTTGTACTGAGTCTGAAAGACTTATGTCGACACACAGGACTTGTGTCGACACACACTCAATGACGTCTGGACATACACTCAATGCCATCTATTAGCATCAGCTATGTCAAGACCAGGAGCAGTTGTGTCGACACACGGGACTTGTGTCGAGACACAATCGATGATGTATGGACATACACTCAACGCCATCTTTATGCAACAGCTATGTCGAGACATGGAGAAGTTAAGTCAACACAAAAGACTTGTGTCGACACATACAACAGAAGCTATGCCGAGAGGCAGAAGAATGACTGTGTCGACACATTGAGTGCTGTGTCGACATCATCAAGACTTGTGTCAACACTTAGGCTATTTGTGTCGACACTTGTGAAGTAATTTGCTGAGTGTTCCCTGCTGAGATATAAAGTCATTGCTGAATCAGCTATCACGGCTAAAGACATCACAATTGTCATAAACAACAAGTCTAACATCTTTGTCAGAACTGTCAGAAGGTTGTTACAAACCAGATCACCCGAAAATCATTGAGAAACTTTATATAAAGGACTGATCCTTGACAACCAAAACATGCAATTAAGAAATTATGTGGGAACAAACCAACACAGGACCAGAGAGAGAATTCAACAACAAGAAAAGGTGGAGCCCTTAAGAAGGCAGATCCTGAATAGTATGCAAGAAAGATTTAGATCTAATTCTGAATCAAAGAAGGGAGCTGTCTGAAGATCAACTTCTACATAAAATGAAGATCAACATAATTTTGTTCAATCAAGAAGCATTCAAAAAGCTAAGTCAGGTAGGATCTGAAGTATACAGTTTATTCAAGAACATATCAAGAAGCTCACACTAATTGGGAATTATTTTTGGGTGAAATTTTTATACAACTAAATATTATTTTTCTTTGTAAGATCTTTTATATGTCTGAGTTTTAAGCCTATGTTTATAAAGGCTGAGGTAGGGCTGAGAACCTTAGGTGTAGGACTTGTGAAATATGTGTTATAAGCTTGGTGATAAAGGCTGAGGTAGGGATGTTGCCTGAGGTAGGGTTCTTGTGAAGAATCTGAGGTAGGACTTGTATAAGTTTGAACTGTAGGAACCTATCAGGTTCTGAGTTATAAGATCGGTAGATCTTAGTTAGTGCAAGGAAGTTGGGATGAATCTAGTTCTCTACTAGATAGGCGAAGGGGGGAAGTGGATGTACCCATAACTTTGGGAAGCACTATAAATCTGGTGTACTGTGTTGTGCTGTGAATGTTATGTTGTGGTTTGTTTATTGATTGCTGGGATAAATCTAGTTACTTGCCTAAAATTATTAAAGAAAATTAGAACCTATTCACCCCCCCCCCCCCACCTCTAGGTGTCTAGGCTCTTGAAATCAAGTCTTTCAAGTGGTATCAAAGGGAGGTTGCTCAAAGATAGACCTAATAGTCTAAGTTAATCTCCAAGGCAATTAACAGATAGCAAGAATGGGTTCAAGTAAGAATCAAAAGGAAATTTGATCCATGAAACTGCCCATCTGTAGGAAAGAAAGTTTTGGGATATGGAAGGAAAGGGTCAGGTTGTTCATGCAAGCATCTGATCCAAGAATCTACATCACACTACAAGAAGGTCCATTCATTCCATTGAAGGTATCAGATCTTGATGCAAATCTGCAAACCCCAAAGAGCTTTTCTGAAATGACTAAGGATGAGATCATCCTGACAACATTAGATAAGAGAGCATAAAACATTTTTGTGAGTGGTATAGATGATGTCACATTTCAGAACTTGGTTCATTGCAAAACCTCTAAGGAGATGTAGGACACCTTGATTGTCTACATGGAGGGAACTAAATAAGTTAGAGAGGATAGGAAATCTATGCTGAATCAAGAATATGAAAGCTTTAGACAAGCCAAGTCTGATAGCATAGCAGAATATTACAAGAAGTTCTTCAGAATAATAAATAAGATGATGACCTATGGAAGAGTCTTTAGCACATATGAATTGAATGACAAGTTTCTCAGGTCACTAACCAAGGACTGGGATACAAAGATATGTGCCATTAGAGAGGTGGCAAGGCTTGCTGATACACCCCAACCCATATTGTTTTGAAAGCTGCTATGTTATGAAATGTAGCTCACTTCCAGAAAGGAGGAAGAGAAAAGCAGTAGGTCTGAGTATAAAGATAAGTCAGTAGCCTTCAAGGCTAAAGGAACAAGAAAGGGTAGGTGTTGGGTATTGTATCCATAATGTACCTTATTTGAAGAAGCCCCTGAATAAGCTAAGTTGAATTGACAATGTATTTGATGATCATCTATCAAGTTGTGCTTGCAGCTATTCCATGCTAAGTACACACCAATGTTAGGGTGCAGTGGGTCAATATACACGGGTCTACGCAACGTAATCCCTCGTTGAGTAGATCAGTGTGTTGACTCACGTGTGCTCTCTCTAGTGGAGTGTACTTATTTTCAAGTACAGGGTCGAGGTAGATCAAGAGTAGAAGAGGAGCAAAGATGGGTCAAAGACCAAGTCTTCAAAGGAAGGAACAGAAATTCTTCTAAGTCAAAATCGACGGGAATCACTAAGTAATTCTCGCCAACTTTGACGGGAATCGCTAGTGAATCCCGCCGATTCGACGAGGATCAATCTGCATTCCTGCCGACTTCCTTCCAGCTGACAGTAATCCAACAGGAATTCTACCAAGGCAAAATCGATGGGAATCGCAAGTGATTCCCGCCGACTTCGATGGGAATCACCAACGATTCTCGCCGATTTTGCCTTACGTAAATATTCTTCGTTCGCTGGACCGAACCAAGAGACCGTGCGCTGTTTCGGCCAGGGCTAGGGTTTCTCCTTGTGGGTCCCACAACGGACTTAGGGGTTGGCCTCAGGTATAAATACTCGTGTATTCTGAACTTCTACAACGAACTATTCTCGGAAATCAAAAGGAGGTCGAGCGTGACCTAGCGGATCGCGGAAAACCGCCGATCGCCTGTAGCCGCTCGAAAGGAAGTCATCGCTGACAATCTACGATCATCTCTGATCTTCCGACAACAGTACCGAGGCAAGACGAGCGTCTCACGCATCTCTCTTGAGATCTCTTGTCTCTCGATTCGTTGAATGAGGTTAGTTCTTCATTCTGAATCTATTGAGATGACTGATCTGACTGAGATCGTTCGTAGACCTTGCTTGCTTCATCAAGAAGTTTGGATCTATAAGTATCGCCGTCGCATTCACTTGCCGCCGCCGATCTTGTCAAGATCCTCTACAAGAGAGAAATTCGGTTGTGGACTCTTCGTTACTTTCAAGAAAGCATCAACGAACGAAGAAGGACATCGGATTCTCCATAAGCGTTGTTTGTATTTTCTTATACATTCTATTTTTTTTTTGTAAAGGAATTTTTATTCCTAGTTGTAAGGGTTTGGTGCAACCTGTTGTGGTGGAGTGATGACTCCATTGTTGGAAGGGTTCCTTCCGTAGTGTGAGGATTGGATTTCAATCCGTTTGGAGAAGTGACTGAGTCGTCCCTTGGTGGGAGATAGGTCGAAGGGGGAAAGTGGACGTACCCAAATCGAGGAACCACTATAACTCTTTGTATGTTTGTTGTGGCTTGTTTATTAATTTGTGCAGGTACATTTAATTCCACAAAAGACTACACGACACCTATCCCCCCATAGGTGGATTTAGTCGACACTAGATACTTTCAAGTGATATCAAAGCGAGGTTACTCATCAATAAGGTTAACACCTTGAGTAAGATCCTGTATCTAGTGTCAAGAAGAAAATAAGACTCAAGCATGGAGCTATACACTGATGTCTCTCCCCTGAGACTGCCTGCCTGCATAAAAGAGTATTATCCCATCTGGAAAATGAGAGTTCAGTTTCATCTGGAAGCCATTTACCGTCATGCTCTATTCATTGTGGAAGAGGGTCCCTTCATTCCCATGAAGGCTTCTGACTCTGGAAAAGATATAAAAATCCCTAAGAGTCCTGCGGAGATGTCATAAACTAAGCTCTCACTATTCAACTTGGACGAGCTGGTTCGACAGATCATTTCTGATATTTGGTCTGGATCATCTCTTATGAGATTGGATAAGTGTAAGACTACAAAGTCCATGTGGTAAACTATCTCAAACCTCATGGAGGGAACAAAGACTGTCGGGACTCAATGCCAGCAAGAGGATGAAGCATATGTGGGATCCTCGTCTCTGATGATGAAAGTCAAGAACAACTTCTCAATATCAGGGCTCTGGTGTCTCTATTTGAGACTGAAGAATAGATTGAGGAATGTAGTTGTGATGAACCTGAAACCTCAGTCTCTACAGACCCTAACTCTAACCCTGATCAACACAATCAGGATCAGGTATCTTCCTCTTTTGGACTTTTCCTCTTATATCTCCTGCAGATAGGAGAAGTTAAGAGGTTTGTCCATCAGTTGATGTAAGGGATATTGACAGCTTCAATCAAAATATTGAAACTCTTGATTCCCTTCATAGAGCCCTTCAGAAGAGCAACTCGCTTGTTGAGGAACAAGCTAAGGAAATTGCTCAGCTAAGGACCATGATGGACCTCCAATTGGAATCCATCAAGGTGAAGGACTCAAAGATCTCAGATCTAGAGTTTTCTTAGAAACCGAGAAGAGGATAGTATCTAACTTTTCCAAGATAGATGCTATTAAGAGAAAGGGAGAAAATGGGTGGATCTCGCGAATTATAAAATCGTGGAGAAATGGGGAAACTGTTTACAGACCTCCCACACCGAGGAGGAAGGGCATTCATCATTCCTTCAGGTATGACCATAAGAACAACTATGGTCACTACAAGAATGATCAACCCTTAAATGGAGACACCCATAGTGCAAGTGCTGTGATGGCTACCCATGAGAAAATACACATGGCTCATTATGAACCGTTTGTGTTTTCAGCCTCAGCCCCCTCACTTCATGATATTATTGGAACCAGTTCTCACAGTACTTCTTACCACCCTGGGACATAGGGAAAGGGGGTTTGTAAAAATATAGCAAGCATCTATGGGCCCCCCGGATGTGTGCTGGCTGAAAAGAAAGCACCACCTCCCAGGCCTCAGGACACTCACCACATGTTCTCCATCCTCCCTCCCTCGAGTCTCGGTGGAAAGGGTAAATATATGAGCAGAACCTGCTCTGCCCCTATCAGACCTAAGATCGTAACTAACTCAGTAAGTAGATCGGGTCAGAAAAGGAGATACAATATTCATGGGTGTTAGTGATGTGGCAAAGTGGGTCACTTTGCCATAGATTATTGGCACAATCCTTCTGTGCCAAGGGAAAGGGTATGTCCACATCCTTTGGTAAGAGACAGCCTTCCTGATAGAAATTTTGTAGGAAGGCATGTTGTATTTTATGCTGACAAAAACCTAGGACCCAATACCTATTGGGTTCCTAAGGTAAGGTAATTCTTTTTTGCAGGATAGTCTAGGTACCCATGAACATGATGGGACCTAGACAAGAGATGTTCCAGGCTTGCTATGGAACAAGTATATGAGATAAGAGATAATGCTGACCACAGTGTCCTACTTGAAGCAGGGATGATAGGAAAAGCACTTCCGGTACGTGCCAATTCCTCTAAAGAAGGCATATTTCATGGAAAAGTAAAAAGCAGAACTGTGTCGCAACCTCCACGGTTCAGAGAAGTTCCTATGTATTGCGACTCCTCGAACGCAATAGCAATTGCGAACAATCCTGTGTTGCACAGCAGAACAAAGCATAATGAAGTGCGCTACCACTCTTTTCGGGAGCATGTGGAAAACAAAGATATCTCTCTCTACTATGTCCCCACGGATAAGCAGATTGAAGATATCTTCACAAAGCCCCTAGACGAGGCCAAGTTCAGTCTCTTCAAAACTGAACTCGGCATGCTGAACTATAAAGATTGAAGACTGAAGGGCTCAAGGCTCTTGGATTAAGGGGGAGCATCAGCAAGGAACTCAAGATCGATCACGGATACAAGAACTGAGGGGGAGCTTTTGGATCCAAGTGAAGTCCCAGATTTGTAAAAGCCGAAAAGGTGGAGATTACCCTCTCGGCTAAGTATAAGGTAGTTGTCAGTGTTAAGTAGGTGGCTGCCAATGTTAAGTATGCTCTCAGGAAAATGGTAATGAATTTCACTCTCAACTGAATTTTTATTTTATGATTTTCATTCTCATCTGTTCTATTCACCTTAGCTTGTAGGGTTTAGGCTTCTTCAAATAGGGGGGGATTGTTGGGTATTGTATCCACAATGTACCTGATTTGAAGAAGCCCCTGAACAAGCTAAGTTGAATTGACAATGTATTTGATGATCTTCTATCAAGTTATGCTTGCAGCTATTCCATGCTAAGTACACACCAATGTCAGGGTGTAGTGGGTCAATATGCACGGGTCTGCGCAACGTAATCCCTCGTTGAGTAGATAAGTGTGTTGACTCACGTGTGCTCTCTCTATTGGAGTGTACTTATTTTCAAGTACAGGGTCGAGGTAGATCAAGAGCAGAAGAGGAGCAAAGATGGGTCAAATACCAAGTCTTGAAAGGAAAGAAGAGAAATTTTTCTAAGTCAAAATCGAAGGGAATCACTAAGTGATTCTCGCTGACTTCGACGAGAATCGCTAGTGATTCCCGCCGATTCAACGAGGATCAGTATGCATTCCCGCCAACTTCCTTCCGGCTGACAGTTATCCAACAGAAATTCTGCCAAGGAAGAATCGACGGGAATCGCAAGTGATTCCCGCCGACTTCGACGGGAATCACCAACGATTCTCGCCGATTTTGCCTTAGGCAAATTTTCTTCGTTTGCTGGATCGAACCAAGAGGCTGTGCGCTGTTTCGGCCAGGGCTATGGTTTCTTCCTTGTGGGTCCCACAACGGACTTTAGGGTTGGCCTCAGGTATAAATATTCGCGTATTTTGAACTTCTACAGCGAACTATTCTCGGAAATAAAAAGGAGGCCGAGCGTGACCTAGAGGATCGCGGAAAACCGCCGATCGCCTGTAGCCGCTCGCAAGGAAGTCGTCGCCAAAAATCTACGATCATCTCTGATCTTCCGACGATAGTACCGAGGCAAGACGATCGTCTGACGCATCTCTCTTGAGATCTCTTGTCTCTCAATTCTTGAATGAGGTTAGTTCTTCATTCCTAATCGATTGAGACGACTAATCCGACTGAGATCGTTCGTAGACCTTGCTTGCTTCATCAAGAAGTTTGGATCTACAAGTATCGCCGCCGCATTCACTTTCCACCGCCGATCTTGTCAAGGTCCTCTCCAAGAGAGAAATCTGGTTGTGGACTCTTCGTTACTTTCAAGAAAGCCTCAACGAACGAAGAAGGACATCAGATTCTCCATAAGCGTTGTTTGTATTTCTTTATACATTCTATTTTTGTTTTGTTGTAAAGGAATTTTTATTCCTAGTTGTAAGGGTTGTGTGCAACCCGTGGTGGTGGAGTGGTGACTCCATTATTGGAAGGGTTCCTTCCGTAGTGTGAGGATTTGATTTCAATCCGTTTGGAGAAGTGACCGAGTCATCCTTTGTTGGGAGATAGGTCGAAGGGGGAAAGTGGACGTACCAAAATGTGGGAACCATTATAACTCTTTGTGTGTTTATTGTGCTGTGTTTGTTAATTTGTGCAGGTACATTTTATTTCTCAAAAGACTGCACGACACCTATCCCCCCACAGGTGGATTTAGTCGACACTAGATACTTTCAGTAGGAGAAAGTCTCCTTCTCCACCCAGAAGAAGTGCTGAGGCAGAAGCAGAAATCCTGACATCAATACATCAGATAGCCATACCTCTGATGAGGACTTTGCTGCCTTTACAAGGCAGTTTCAGTGGTTTATGAAAAAGAAGAAATGGAGAACCAACCCTTCAACATCCTTTTCCAAGGATGATTATTACAAGAAAGAAAACTTCCAAGGAGGACAGGTATGCCTCAAATCATAGTAAACAAACTAATTCTAAGATTGTTTGTTATTGCTGTAATAGGCCTAGACATGTCCTAGCTGACTATCCTGACAAGAGGAAGGAGTCTTAGGACAAGAAGAAGCATCAAGTAAAAGGCAAGAAGGAGAAATGCTTTGTTGCTCAAAAGCAGAAGAGTTAAAATTACTCTTCATCCTCAAAATCTGGAGAAGAAGATGATGCAGAAGCATATGTTGGGTTATTCTCTACAGAAGAGGATTCTAGGGAATCAGAATTCTTATAAATGCTGGACTCCATAAATGGAGTTGAAGACTACTGTTGTAAAGGGCTGATGGCTCTATCAGAAGATGATCAGTGACAGGATTTGCCTGGTCCAAGTAAGGTATAAAGTTCTCCCTCAACTTTTGATTACAATATTGGATAAGAATCAGAAGCATCTACATCAAGAGGTGTGGATGGTTATGAATCTGAGGGGGATGTATATCAACTCATTGATGAGTATGGTGGTTTGTTGCAAGCTCTAAAGAGGAGCAAATTCCTTGTCGAGAAGCAGGCAAAGGAAATTGAATCTCTTATGCAGGTTGCATCAGATTCAGCAAAGATGTTGGATTTGAAATTGAATGAGGTTGCCAAACTGAAAAACAAAACTATTATTCAGATGGGCACAATCTCCTTCAAAGAAAATCAGATCAAGAATCTGGAGGCAAAACTTCTGAAAGAAAAGGAGTTAGTGGCTAAATTCTCTAAGTCAATGTCCATCTTGCCCTTAATAGAAAATTTCATTTCTCATAAAGGAAAGACAGGTCTAGGCTTTAAGGGAAGAACAAGGGCCACAAATTCTCATAGAAAAGGCAAAGCCCCAGTTCAGCCACTAGCCTCAAAGCCCCCCATCTTCTTTAGGAAGGTAATGCAACCTACAAACAGGTATGATCATGATATTACTCATGGTCACTGTGAGTATGGAGATCTCATTGGTAAGGGTGTATATGCCAATAGGACACTCTATAAGCAAATTCATCAGGTGTATAAGGAATCCTTGGGGTTTGCTGCTCCAGCACCTACACATAAAAGGATTACTTGCAACCAATTTTTGAAGTCTGTACCTAAGAGAAGGTACAATAGATTTGAGTGTTGGTGTTGTGGCAAGGTGGGTCACTTTTCCATGGACTATTGGTTAAACACTAGTGTTAAAAATAAGAGCAGCTTACCTGTCAGAAAAGCTGCAGGTAACCATGATAGATTTCAAACTAATAAAAACCTAAGACCCAATAACAATTTTGGTTCTGAGGATAGGTAAATCTTTATTTGATGCAGGTGAATCCAATTGGCCATACGCCTATATAGTACTTGGATAGTGGATGTTCTAGGCACATGACATGAATAAGAAGAATGTTGAGGGACTATGCACCCACAAAGAATGGACCCAAAGTAATCTTTGGTGGATCTGAAAAAGGAATCATCAAAGGATTTTGTAACATTTCTAGTCATTCTATTACTATCACTCAAGTTGCTTATGTGAAGGGTCTGAAACATAACCTAATTAGCATAAGTCAGCTTAGTGATCTAGGTTATGACATCTCTTTCCTCAAAGGGGAGTGCCAAATAAGGAGGTCAAGTACTGATCAAGAGTTCATTCTGACTAGCACTAGGAAAGGGAATTTATATTGTCTTTAACCTTGATTGTGAGTATAACATCTCACCCATTTGTCTAGTTGCAGGTGATAAAGCATCATAGTGTGTCCAATAGAACAAGAGGCTGGCTCATCTGAACTATAAGTCATTAGGACAGCTATTTATTATGGGGTTAGTGAGGAATGTTCCGCAAGTCAAGTGCATTAAAGTGGGTGTTTGTTCAGCTTGCCAAAGTGGAGAACATACTAAGTCCTCTTTCCAAGTACTTGACACAAAATATTCAATGAGATGTCTATATCTCTTACATTTGGATTTGTTTGGTCCTATGTTAGTTCATAGTCTAGGTAGGAAAATATACACATTAGTTATTGTGGATGACTATTCAAGATTCACATGATTTTTCTTCTTGAGCCAGGAATCTGAAACTCCTACTGTCTTCCAGAATTTTGTTAGATAAATTCAGAATGAATTTAACAATTCAGTGGTCAAAATAAAAAGTGACGATGGAACTGAATTTCAGTATGAGTGTATGACAAAGTTCTGTGAAGAACTTGGGTCTGTGAAGAACTTGGGTCTGTGAAGAACTTGGGATTCATCAGGAGTTTTCCTCACCTAGAACTCCCCAGCTAAATGGAGTTGCTGAGAGAAAGAATAGGACTTTAATTGAGGCAAGTAGAACACTACTTAGTGACACTACTCTCCCTGAGTACTTCTGGGCTGATGCAGTAAATACTTCATGTCATGTACTCAATAGAGCCTCCATCAATAAGAAATATAAGATGACTCCCTATGAGATTTTGAAAGGCATAAAACCAAACATTTCCTACTTCAGAATCTTTGGTTGTAAGTTTTATGTCCTAGTTAATGGTAAGCACTACAAAACTAAGTTTGCTGCCAAATCTTTAGAAGGGATATTTGTTGGGTACAGTAATAATAGTAGGGCATACAGGATCTATAACTTGACAACACAAGTTATAGAAGAATCTTTCCATGTAGTATTTGATGAGTCTAAGTTGATTAACAGTGAATTATCTAGCTCTTCAGGAAGTTCTACAGGTTTAAAGGACAGGTTGGACATGCTGACTATTAATGAAGAAGCCCCTGCTAGGCTGGATGAAGAAAAGGATTCATGCTGTCCAGGGAGAGAACAAGATTCACTAGATGAAGAAGAAATCAGTGAAGTGCATCAGGATGAGGAAAATGAAGAAGTCCAAGAGGTTGGCAGATTTCCTCCAACAAGAAGACACTTGAAGGATCATCCAGCTCACCAAATCATTGGTGATGCAAGTCAAGGTGTTCTAACTAGGAGCAAGAGCATGAACACAGTTCTATGTACAAATTTTCTATCACAGATAGAAACTAGGAAGTTTGAAGAAGCCATACTAGCCACAAACTGGATTGATGTCATGCAGGAAGAGCTGAATCAATTCAAAAGATGTAAAGTCTGGGAGTTGGTTACTAAACCAAGGGATAACAATATTATAGGAACCAAGTGGATCTACAGAAATTAACTTGATTAGAATGGCACCATAATCAAGAACAAGGCCGGGATGGTAGGAATATTGTACAAGCAAGAAGAAAGGATTGATTTTGATCAAACCTTTGCCCCAATAGCAAGGCTGGAAGCTATAAGGTTGTTCTTTGCCTATGCTACCTATCAAGGTTTCAAGGTATATCAGATGGATGTAAAGTCAGCATTTATAAATGGTGACTTAAAAGAGGAAGTCTATGTTGAACAACCCTCAGATTTTGTAGACTCTCACTATCCTAACTAAGTATATAGGCTTAGTAAAGCTCTATATAGTTTGAAAAGAGCCTCTAGGACTTGGTATGAAACCTTGCCTGCCTTTCTTATTGAGAATAAATTCTCTAGAGGAAAGATAGACAAAACTCTATTCTTTTGGGAATCTAAAGGAAAGATCATCCTAGTCCAGATATATGTTGATGACATTATCTTTGGATCTACTGAAAACAACCTTTGTAGAAAGTTTGCCAAAATTATGCAAGGGAAGTTTGAAATGAGCAGTATGGGTGAGATGAAGTTCTTCTTGGAACTTCAAGTTAGACAGACTGATGATGGATTGTCCATATCTCAGTCTAAGTTCACAAAGGAGTTGATTAATAAATATGGAATGGACTCAGCCTCAACCATGAAAACTCCAATGGGAACAAGTATACCTATAGGAAAATATGAGGCAGGGAAACCTGTTGATAAGTCTTTGTATAGAGGGATAATTTGCTCTCTACTCTACTTGACTGCTAGTAGACCTGACATCATGTATGCAACATGAGTCTATGCTAGGTACCAAGCAAGACCAAAGGAATATCATTACACTGCTGTCAAGAGAATTCTGAGATATCTTAAGGGCACACCTAATCTAGGTCTTTGGTATCCTAAGAATAGAGATTTCTTACTAACAGGCTTCTTAGATGCAGACCTTGCAGGATGCAAAGAAGACAGGAAATGAACCACATGAACTTGTCAATTCCTAGGTGGAAGGCTGGTGTCATGGAGCAGCAAGAAGCAAACAAGTGTAGCTATCTCAACTGCTGAGTCAGAATATATAGCTGCAGGCAGCTGCTTTGCATAGTTGATGTGGATAAAGCATCAATTTGAAGACTATGACATCAAGGTAAGTAGAATTCCACTATTTTGTGATTCTACTAGTGTTATTTCTATTGCTAATAACCCTGTTTCACACAGTAGAACTAAGCATATAAAAATTAAGTTTCATTTCATCAGAGAACATGTGGAGAAGAAAGATATTAGTCTAGAATTTGTGAATACAAATAATCAAATTGCTAATATTTTTACAAACCCTCTAGATGAAATTAAATTCAATTATTTAAAAATTGAATTAGGTATGTTGAACCTAGAATAGGTCAGCACAAGATTTCCTAAGTAGAATATGTAAGCACAAAATTTCTCAGGACATTTGGGTAAGTAAGAAAGTTTGTGTCGACACAAGCAAATTGTGTCGACACTCCCAGTATGATGTGTCAACACAAAAACAATATTTGTGTCGACACAAGAATTGGTGTCGACACACTCTGTCGAGACTTAACTAGCCTCTATCGACATTGATACAAGTATGTCGACACATAGACGTGTCGACTAAAAATAAGTTTTGTCGAGATCCAAGTCTTTTATATCGACATATGTAAAATCTTGTCGACTAGTATTATTACTAAGTAAAGCGTGTCTTTTGACCTACCCTATACCACTACTCTATAAATAGAAGAAGACAAAATCTGGTTGACTACGCTTTCAGAATTCTCGACCCTATACCTTGTGTCGACATTGATTTTCACTTTTTTTCTCTTCTTTCTCTCTCTCTCCTCAAAGACGCCACACCAAGACGACAAGGTGAATGAAGGATATGAGATGGTTTGCGGGGGATACGAGGCAGCTTTACAGGACATCAAGGGTGTGATTACCCAAATTTACAAAAATGGTTTGGAGTTTTTTGTCTCTGAAGCAACAAGAATTTGGAAGAAGGAAGTTATTGAATTCTACTCGTCTGCAATGGTGGATTATGAAGGAAAGAAGATCAAAGCCACATTCCAGGATTCAATAGTGAAACTCACACTTAAGACGATCCAGAAGTTGCTTCAACTTCCTAGGGTTAAAGAAGATGATGGCATTGTTCCATCTATGATAAATGATGCACTAAATTGGGGTGGATTGAATCCAAATACCAAGGTAGGATCGTCAATTACAAGGAAGGGGCTGAATTCCCAAGGTAAGTTTCTTTCAGAAATCATAGGCAAGGTGATTCTCTGCAAGACTGGTGGACATGATAGGATATCATCCTTCATGTTAAACCTAATGACCAGAGTCATATACAATGTAAAAACAGACTGGTCATCAGTAGTGTTTGACAAGATCCAAGAAGGAATTAAGAAGACAAATCTGGGTAGAATCCTATGCTTGTGTTTAGCTTCAACTATCCCAGATATTATGAATAAACTGCCAGGGTCCAAGATTAATCATATGAGGAGGATGGATGTGAGGATTCTATCCAGATGCGATAGAGTCTTAACCAAAGAGGTTTCTACTCCACAGAAACAAGTCAAGAAGGATAGGAAGAAGAAAGCAAATATTCAGGAAGCAGAATCCTCTAGTGATTCTGAAGAAGAAGTAGTCTTTAGTTCAGATGAAGAACATCAGGACAAAGAAGCACAAGCTCAGGTGGAGAGTAGTCAGCAACCAGAGCATCAGATGGCCTCCACTCTAGGGGGAGAGAACACTTAATTAACAGTACATGACACTGAACAACTTGAGCTACATGTCCAATGGGGAGGCATTGCTGAAGCTACTCTTGAGAGTGAGTATGCTGCTGATACAATGATGGACATTGTATCAGATATAAACAAAGAAGCATTGATCACTGCTGAGAATGAAGCATCAGATGTGCAGATGACAGATATACCTCAAGAAGAGAAAGTGAGCATCTCCTGTATAGAGAAGGCTCTGGATAAAGATCTGGAAGTCCAGGGAGAACCTTTTGCTTCTCAAGCCAACATTATTCCTCCTATTCAAATGCAGCAGGAGGTAACTTTGGAGGAACTATTCCCTTATTTATCTACAGAAAGGACTGAGGGGGAGTAGCAAATAGTAGAAAAGGATCTACCAGAAACTGATGGGGAGGAGCTACTAGATGCCCAGTTAATAAAGCAACTGTAGATATAGAAAGCTCATCTTAATCTTCTGATGATGAACAAGCCTCCATAGCTAAAAAGAGAAAACTGGTTTCTTTGAGGAAAAGAAGTACAAGATATAAGAAAGACTTACATACAGTCACTCCACTACCTGCTCAAGGCATGGATTTCAGTTCACTACTAGTCCAATTGCAAGTCAAGTTGGATGAGCAAAGGCAGTCTTTGGAGAAATATGTGGATGAGTCAAATAAAGAACTGCAGTTCCAGCTGGCTCAAGACATTAAATCCATAAGATTTGAAGTCAATTTGAACAAGAAAGAGATGACAGATTGCTTCCATAAGGGAGGTAATGTTATAGTATATTTTGCTGAGAAACAACAGCTGATAAAGACTGAAGTTGAGGACATTACAGTCAAGCAAGGATATATTTTAGAAAATCAATTCAGGTCAAATGAAAATCTCAAGGACTCAAATGAAGAAATTATCAAAAAACTGGGAAGTATTTCTACTGATTTGAAAACAGAAGTTTCTAAGCAAATACAAGCAGATCTAGCTTCTGTCCAAACAGCCATTGAAGCTTCTCAAAAGACTATTTCTGATTACCTGACTAAATTCAAAGCCTACTACCAAGAAGGTACAAAATATATGGCTGATTAAGTAAGGTTTCAGAAGAATGATCTGAGAGATCATATGGCCAGAGAAGTCATAAAGGGGGAGAGAATATTAGTCAAAGCAGCTCTGATCATGCAAAATGGGTATCTAATACCATCAGAGCAACACTTGGATTTCCACCCCTATGTGAGGATGATAATACTGCTGAGTCTGGTTTTCAACCTGCCTACATTGAAGGGGATCATCCAGAGGTTGCACAAGTCATTTATCCTCCAGCTGATTTTGACATAGTCTAGCAAGAAGTTCAGCAAATGTATAGCACTCCATAGGAGGCACAAAATATTATTATTAAAAAGGTAGAAATGTTAGAGGCTGTAAAGGAAGCTCCGAAGGAGGCATAGCTCTCCAAGAAAAGGTTTAGAGAACATGCATTACTGAAGCCGAATTTTGAGTAGTGGAGTCCTACCTCCATGAACATTATTTTAACTGCCTGGAAAGCTGTGAAGGACAGACATATGATTGAGGCATATGATACTCTGAGCAAGAGTGGAACAAGTATTAGGCAAGGAAAGAGGCTATACTTCATTATAGGAGGAGTGCTAAAGCTGGGAAGTTACTTGCTGACTCTATGGAGCCTAGCAAGTACTTTCCAAAGCCTTTTCACTATTTTGAAAGGCAAAGGATCAAGGCTGAAGAACTGAATAAGAAACACCTGAAAGGAAAGAAACCAGCTGATGATACTGAACTTAATGTGCAGGCAAAGATCAGATCTAGAAAAGGAATAGTAATCAAGGAGCCTAGTCAATCTTAGGATAGATAGGCTAATATGTAGAATAATGTAATTATTTGATTTTTGTTCTTTGAAGAAACATGTAAACCTAAAGAATTTTCTTATTAATGAATGACATCATTTTCAGTATTAAGCTTAGCTATTATCTATGTTTATATGTTGCCCTGCAGTGAAATGTATGAACATCTATTTTTATTTGATTTATTATGTGTGGTGTATATCTTTGATTAAGGGTAATGACTTCTCTAAAGAGGGGGAGATTGTTGGGTACACTAGAAACTATGTACCTGATTTGGAGAAGCCTCCCCTTACTCAATGATATACATAAATTTGTATTTGATGGGATGTTTGAGTTCCAATGTGCAGGTTAAGAAATGCTGGAAAATTTATAAGTACAAGTTTCGACACTTGTAAGGAATTGTGTCGACACCTGAAGCAGGAGCTGTGTCGACACCCAGGAGTTATGTCGACACAAGAAGAAAGGCATGTGTCGACACCCAGGAATTTTGTCGACACCTAAAGAAGGCTTGTGTCGACACATAGGACTTGTGTCGACACACACTCAACGCCATCTATCATCAACAGCTGTACTGAGTCTGAAAGGCTTGTGTAGACACACAGGACTTGTGTCGACACACCCTCAATGCCATCTATCAACAACAGCTATACTGAGTCTGAAAGACTTATGTCGACACACAGAACTTGTGTCGATACACACTCAATGACGTCTGGACATACACTCAATGCCATCTGTCAGCATCAGCTATGTCGAGACTAGGAGAAGTTGTGTCGACATACGGGACTTGTGTCGACACACACTCAACGACGTCTGGACATAGACTCAATGCCATCTGTCTGTAACAGATATGTAGAGACCTGGAGTAGTTGTGTCGACACACATGACTTGTGTCGACTCATACAATAGAAGCTGTGTCGAGAAGCAGAAGAATGACTGTGTCGACATATTTAGTGATGTGTCGACTCATCAAGACTTGTGTTGACACTTAGGCTATCTGTTTCGACACATGTGAAGTAATTTGCTGAAGTTTCCCTGCTGATATATAATGTCATTGCAGAATCAGCTGTCACGGCTGAAGACTTGACAACTATCATAAACAACAAGTCTTACATCTTTATCAAAACTGTCAGAAGGTTGTTACAAAACAGATCAGCCGATAATCATTGAGAAACTCTATATAAAGGACTGATCCTTGACAACCAAAAACATGCAATTAAGAAATTACGGGAGAACAAACCAACACTAAACTAGAGAGAGAATTCAACAACAAGAAAAGGTGGAACCCTTAAGAAGGTAGATCCTGAACAGTCTGCAAGAAAGATTTAGATCTAATTCTGAATCTAAGAAGGGAGCTGTCTGAAGATCAACTTCTACACTAAGTGAAGATCAAACTCATTTTGTTCAATCAAGAATCTTTGAAAAAGCTAAGTCAGGTTGGATCTGAAGTATACAGTTTATTCAAGAACTTATCAAGAAGCTCACACTAATTGGGAGTTATTTCGGGGTGAAATTTCTGTACAACTAAATATTCTTTTTCCTTGTAAGATCTTTTATAAATCTGAGTTATACGCCTGTGTTTATAAAGGCTGAGGTAGGGCTAAGAGCCTGAGGTGTAGGACTTGTGAAAGTTTGAGTTATAAGCCTGATGGTAAAGGCTGAGGTAGGGCTATTGCCTTAGGTAAGGTTTATGTGAAGAATCTGAGATAGGACTTGTATAAGTCATAGCTGTAGGAACCTATCAGGTTCTGAGTGGTAAGATCGGTGGATCTGAGTTAGTGGAAGGAAGTTGGGCTGAATCCAGTTCTCTACTTGATAGGCGAATGGGGAAAGTGGTTGTACCCATAACTTAGGGAACCACTATAAATCTGGTGTACTGTGCTGTGCTGTGA
This sequence comes from Platanthera zijinensis, assembly GCA_039513925.1. Lineage (NCBI taxonomy): Eukaryota > Viridiplantae > Streptophyta > Magnoliopsida > Asparagales > Orchidaceae > Platanthera > Platanthera zijinensis. The sequence goes on from CM077086.1 coordinate 75,179,302, forward strand.
ATGTTATGATGTGGTTTGTTTATTGAATGTTGTGATAGATCTAGTTACTTGCCTAAAATTATTAAAGAAAATTAGAACCTATTCACCCCCCTCTAGGTGTTTAGGCTCTTGAAATCAAGTCTTTCACCTTCTAAATCCTAATATGAAGGAGGTAGTTAAGGCGGAGGTTCTTAAATTATTAGACACGGGCAGAACCTATCCAATTTCGGACTGCACTTGGGTTAGTCCGGTCCAAGTGGTGCCCAAGAAAGGAGGATTAACGGTAGTGCCTAATGATAAAAATGAATAAATCCCTACTAGAACCATTACCAGATGGTGGGTTTGCATTGACTACCACAAATTAAATGATGCAACCCAAAAGGATCATTTTACTTTACCGTTCATTGACCAAATCCTTGAATGGTTTTCCGGGCACTCTATTTATTCTTTTCTTGTTGGTCTGTCGGGATATTTCCAAATCCCAATTGCGCCCGAGGACCAACAGAAAACAACCTTCACTCTTCTGTTTGGCACCTTCACCTATCGAAGGATGTCGTTTGGATTATGTAACGCGCCGACAACCTTTCAAAGGTGTATGCTAGCGATTTTTTACGAACTAGTGGAGGATATAATGGAAGTGTTCATGGTCGATTTCTCCATTTTAGAGATTCGTTCAATTTATGTTTAAATAACCTCTCCTGTGTTATCCAAAGATGTGAGGACACAAATTTAGTTTTAAATTAGGAGAAGTGCCATTTTATGGTACGAGAGGGTTTTGTATTGGGCCATAAAATTTCAAGTAATGGTATAGAGATGGACAAGGCCAAAATAGAAATATTAGAAAAACTTCCTCCCCCTTCAAATGTTAAGGCCTTACGTAGTTTTCTTAGGCATGCTGGTTTTTATCGCCAGTTTATTAAGATTTTCCTAAAATCACCAAGCCCCTAACTCACCTTTTAAAAAAAGATGCACCATTTATTTTTGATGAAAAATTGTTTGCACGCTTTTTCTATTATAAAAGAAAAATTAATCAACACACCTATCATGATATCTCCTAATTGGGATATTCCTTTTGAAATCAAGTGTGATGCTAGTAGTTTTGCTGTTGGTGGGGTCTTAGGACAACGCGTCAATAAAAATGTTCATCCTAACTATTTGGCTAGCAAAACACTAACCACCACACAAGAAAATTACACAACTACTGAGAAAGAACTTCTTGTCATTATTTTTTCTTTTGATAAATTTCATTCTTATCTCACTTTTTCCAAAGTCATTGTTTTTACCGATCATTCGGCTTTGCGTTATCTACTAACCAAAACATATGCAAAGCCTAGATTGATTAGGTGGATATTGCTTCTTCAAGAATTTGACTTGGAGATCCGGGACAAAAGAGGAGCGAAGAATCTAGCAGCGGATCACCTTTCTCAGTTGGAGAACCCCAATTCGGAGGAGCTTATCAAAGAGTACATTGATGAGACTTTTCCCGAGGAGCGCCTCCTCGTATTGTATAAGGTAATAACTCTCCCCACACCTTGGTTCACCGATTTCGCAAACTTCCTTGCTGCGATATTTCTCCCAAAGGGTTTTTCTTATCAAGAAAAGAAGAAATTCTTTTCTTATTTGAAAAAGTATTTTTGGGAGGATCCATTTCTTTTTCGATTTTGCGCAGACCAAGTAGTGCAGAGGTGTGTTCCTCATGAGAAGGGCACCCAAATATTGAAGAATTTCCACGAGGGACCCATCAATGGCCACTATAAAGCAAATCGCACGCCGTAGAAAGTACTTGAGGCAGGCTTTTCTTGGCAAAGCATCTTCAAAGGCGATCACGCTCATGTAAGTCGTTGTGAACAATGCCAACGCTCAGGTAATATTTCACGCCTAAACAAAATGTTGTTAAATTCTTTTTTAGAAATTGATGTTTCTGATTTATGGGGAATCGACTTTGTCGGCCCGCTACCAACTTCCTTTGGAAATCATTATATTTTGTTAGCGGTCGACGACGTGTCACGGTGTGCAAAAACACAAGCCCTTCCCACCAATGATGCCCATGTCGTGACCCAATTTCTCAAAAAACTCATTTCATGATTTGGAGCACCGCGACCGATAGTGAGTGATAGGGGAACTCACTTTTGTAATGCACAATTCGCCAAAGTTTTATCTAAATATGGCGTTACACATAGGTTGGACACTTCCTATCACCCTAAAACTAGTGGCCAAGTAGAAGTAGTAAACCGTGAATTAAAATGAATATTTGAAAAAACGGTTTCTACTGATAGAAAGGATTGGTCGGTTAAGCTTGACGATGCACTATGCACTTATCGGACTGCATACAAGACCACTATCGGTTGTACGCCGTATCGATAAGTCTATGGGAAAGCATGCCACTTACTGGTTGAGCTTGAGCACCGCGCCTTTTGGGAGCTAAATTTTTTAAATCTAGATGAAAATTTGTCATCCGAGCTCCGAAAATTCCAAATTAACGAGCCGATGAGTGGCGCTCCTTCGCCTACGAAAGTAATAAACTTTATATGGAGCGCACAATAATTTATCATGATAAGAAAATTAAGCACCCCAAGGAATTTAAATCGGGAGACCAAGTCCTCCTGTATAACTCGTGTCTTTGTCTTTTTCTGGGAAAACTCAAGTCCCGTTGGTCCGACCCTTTTATTGTAAAAGAGGTGTGGCCCTACGGGACAGTTCTTATCTCGCACCCGAAAAAAGGCGTGTTCAAAGTGAACGGGCACCTGTTGAAATTATTTTTCTCCGATGATATTAATAATGAGCATTAGGAGAAAATTATCCTCTTGAACCCATAAATTAGTGCCCCACTTTGTTCGAGCTTAATGACCATAAATAAAGCACTCTTGGGATGTACCCCATGGTTATTATTTTTTTTATAAAAAATTTTTAATTATTATTATTATTATTTGTTTTGTTTTACAGGTTTGGGGAGTTTCACGATGGATATCAATGGATGATGGGCGTAACCAAGAGCGAACGTCAAGTTACTAAGGAACTCTTCAAGTCGGTAATTTTTGTTGTTTTTCTTTATCTTATTTTACATAGAACACAATTTTGTATAAAAATGATAATAACAATTCTAAAACACACAAAAAATATCTACCATTTTGTTTGACACGCCCCTGTCACGGGTGTTACAGGAAGGCGTGTTCTTCCCGGGTTACGGAACCCGACGCTGGTTCCGAGCGGCGTTTTTCCCTATTCAACTTTTGTTTATGTCACGGGCGTGACCACCATGGTCACGAGTGTGACATAGACGGACTCTCCATCTAGTTCAAAAAAAATTACAAAATTTAAAAATTTACAAAAACCTAAAAATGTTTGTCACGCCCATGACAACCTATGTCACGGCCGTGACATAGATAAGTCACCCTCGTGAATTGTTTTTTTTAAAGAAACAAAACAAACAAATTTAATTTCTACATTTACACGCCCTAGGGTCACGGTCGTGACCTTGGGCCGTGTCACACGAATCCGAGGCATTGACCCGATCAATACCTCAAGTACATGTTTTTTATTTTCTTTGTGTCACGGGCGTGAATCTAGGGCGTGACCTGGAAAAATTTAAATTTTTGAGATTCCCGAGAGGGAATCTTCTTCTCTCTCCCGGGCAGGTGTTACGCCCCCCAGTTATGGGTGTGACAGAGGGGTGTGACCTTACATTTTTTCCCCTATTTTAGGACTTATCCCCTTTTGATTCCTCCACACCTTCCAGCCTTTCCCTTTTTCCTCATACCCCTCTCTAAAGCCAAAAAATTCCATTCTTCCACTCCACCATGCCTCGCCACCATCCTCACTCCACCGCTTCCTTATCTGAGCACCCTGCGGATCCCGCCGCGGCGGAAGCCATGCTCCTCTTTTAAAACTCCACCAAGTAGGACTGGAGTGAACGATTACACGCCAAACCTTTTGGCCTATTCCGGATCTTAGATTGGGCAATCCTTGCGACATTTGGTGCGGGGGAATTAGTTCGAGAAATTTTATCCACCCCTGGATAGAGTTCTCTCTACGACATCTCAGATCCCGCCTTCCTGGAGCTCACCGTTGAGTTCCTCGCCTCGTTCGAGTTTTGTTGGTGAGCGGTAGATGATTTTATCATCTTCCGGATGGGCGTCATCGGACATCAGCTCACCATCCATCAACTCAACGTAACAATGGGATTTTGCGACGAGGCCTTTTCTCTTTCTCCCGTCTACTCTGCCCTTTGTACTGATTTCCCTCCTAACTTTAACCTTCTTGTTTTTTGGTTGTAAATCATTAACGATATCGTCCCCTACGCACCCAAAAAATAAAAAAGGTAGCCACCTCATTTCTCCCGCCCTTCGTATTCTCCACAACCTCCTCACCTTCAACATCACCGGTCGAGGCGATATCCTTGGCATGGTGACTCGGGCGGATTTACTATATTTATATAGTATGGTCTACCGGGCCCCACTCAACCTAGGCCATGCCCTTGAAACTTTCTTTTGGCATCAGGCCGAGAATGTGAGGTTGGGAGCCGTCCATGGCGGAAACTTCATTACTCATCTCGCCAAGCAGACAGGGATTTGGGACGCTCTTCTATAGATGATATGCATTCAGACGCCGCTTCCTATTCAGTTCCAGACCCTCCAGGCCCTCGGCCTTACGTGGCGATAAGACGGCGAGTTCGAGGCCATCCCGCTCGCAGTTGGTGGCCGAGATATTTATCTTGATCTCGAGGCAGGTCCCAGTGGCACTGTTCGCTCTCCTCAGATTCCACAACCACCGCAGGATCCTTCTCCAGCGCCCGGTCCTTCGATGTATTGGGATCGTCAGTTTGTGTCTATTCACACATGTTTAAATGAGATGCTGACCTATTTTGACACGCATTTTGCGAGCTTTGATAGTCGGTTTACCAAGTTAAAGGAGAGTCAAGCCTCCTTTATGGCATGTACTACGCGTGAGTTTGTCGACCTGTGGACGTACTATCAGTAGCCGGGGCACCATAGTGATGAGGACTACGTTTCTTTTTTGTTTTGGTTCCGTAGAAGGACGACTGTATTTGCATCTGTATTTTTTTAATATTATTATTATTATCAACACATTTTTTTTACTGTACTAAAACCAAAAAAATTTAAAAAAATTGTGTTTTGCTTTAGTGTTTTATTTCAGGACAGACTTGGTGAAGATTTGGCCTCTTCAGGGAAGTTTTCTCTTCCCTTACTCTTTACTTTTTCACCTTGGGGACAATGTTTCGTTTAAGTATGGGTGGAATATTTCTCACTAGTTTAGCCTCTTTGTAGCAAAACATAAAAATAAAAATAAAAAAATCAAAATCAAAAATTTAAAAACATTACAATTTATTTTTTCTTTGTTTTGACAAATTTTTTTTAAAAAAAATAGAAAATCGAAACTTGATTTCTTAGAAAGGGACGTTTGGGATATCACCCCATCTTACCTCCTAGTACCGGTGACATCCCTTAACAGGGTATACCTCGGGAAGTCTAAGAAGTAACAAAAAAAATTCGGTTTAAATTTTAAAATTAGGGAAGTATTTATTTCTATATTTATTAACATGCAAAATCTCTAGTATTCATTTATTACATAGTGTTTAGAAAATTTTTATGCTTTAAGAGAATTTTGAATTTTGGAGTAGAACTGTTGGTCATGTTATGTTTCTAGTTAAGTGCACATGTAAGTAGAATTTATGTCGAATTAAAAATTCAGCATACATTTATAGTTTTTGTCTTTCTAAATGCATAGAAACAGTTTACTTTACTTTTACTTTGAAATCGGTAAAATCTAGAAATAATTTAGGAGAGTGTGTAAAAGTTTACTAGAGCGATATTTCGCGGATCAAGAAAGAGGTATTCTTTGTTGTTGTCTAGAACTTGCCCTCTAGCTATTCTCAAGAGTTTGCATAAGTTAAACTCATTAGCATAGATATGATTTAGGCACTGCTTTTGGCAAGTTTGAGCCTTTGCATCCACACTTAACGTTTTATCTTTGCTAAGCCAATTTGAGCCTATTACCCTATATTTTGTTTTAGCTCCACCAAGTATTTTACCAAATCCTAAAAAACATCCAAATTACACACCTAAGACAGAGCTTGAAAAAAAACAAATACAGAAATGGTTTGTGAGTGATTAGGAGCCATTTTATTTTGGTGGCTAATTGAAAAAATAAAATAAGGAAAAAAAACAAAGGGATTTAGGAATTGACAGCGTTCTTAAAGCCATGACGATTTATTTATTTTGTGCAAGCTATCTTTAGGTTTTGGTGTGACTAGCCATCATTTTTATCTTTGATTTTCCTCGCAAAAACCTAAGCCTATGTTTCAACCTAGTTAAGTCCTATTCATTTGTGCTTATAAGTTAAACAAGTGTCATGGCGAGAGTGTGAAAGGGCAATCCTATGGCCATCGACATTGATGGATTTCTTTCGAGGGTATCTCGATCTTCGATTTGTGCAATGTTATCTTAGTAAGCACGCTACTTTCTCCCTAAATGTGATTTTAAGATTTACCGGGTTTTCAATTTCGAAGTAAAAATAATAAGTGAAAACACATTATAGAAAAGTAAAAACTAATATGTATGCTGAGTAGGTTTTTCTACTAAAATAGCTACACGCATAGGCATATAACTTCGCATTTTACTCCTTAGGTTTTTCTTCTCAAGCATTAAAATTTTTCTACTCCCTATGAATAGTTGTTTGCTCGGGACGAGCAAACGATTAAGTATGGTGGTATTAGATAACTCTAATTTTAGACTTATTTTTATATAGTTTTTATTTAATAATTAATTTATTTATAAATATATTTTATGAATTTATTATCTAATTTCTTTAATTTCTTATTTTATGGTCAATCTAGGCTGCTAATTTCAATTTGGAGCTTACAGGACTGATCAGGAGACGAAGCTGGACAAAACGAGGAAAATGCCAATTTCACGCTACGGTCACGGGCATGACAACTAGGTCACGGGCATGTCAAGCGGGCGTGAACCCTTCTGGTGCTCCAAATTCTATTGACACATCAGATTAGAAGTACACGCCCATGTCACGGGCGTGACAATCATATCACGGGCGTGACTACCAGGTGTGACTCTCAGGCATGCCGTGCTTTATGAAAGCAATTTCAGATCAGTCAGTTTTTAGCCTACATGCCCTGGGTCACGGGCATGACACTGGGGCGTGAACTCTTTAGCAATGCCAGATTAACTCTCGTCATTTCCCCTTCCCACTATTTCCACCAACAGTAACGACACGCCTTAGGTCACGGTCGTGACCTAGGGGCGTGACCCGCAGAAAGGCGAATTTTAGCAGTTTTTCTCCAATGCTCCCGAGCTTTCATGACAACGGTTCCATAGCTTACACTCCCCCATGTCACGGGCGTGACCGAGGGGCGTGACTCTAGAAGAAAATTTCTATAAATTCCAGATCTTGTCAAGAGCTCAGGGGAGAGCTTTTGGGAGTTGGAGCTTTGTATTTTCTGCTTTATTTCTTGTAATTTCCATTTCCTAGTCTAGATCTTGTATTTTGTAAGCTTTAATTTAATTTGCTTTTCATTCAATCATGTCTCTCTCTTCTATATTTTGTAATTCTCTCATCATGATGAGTAGCTAATTTCCATTTTACACTTGATCCTGATGAGCTTTGGAATGGAATAAATTTCTTCTTTTTGTCTCAAATTATCAAGCACTCTATTTTATGTACTTTTATATATCTTTGAATTTATTTTCATCGAATTCATAAGTTGCAATTATGTTTATTTTATCTTACATCTGTATCTGAGATTTACCGAGAGGTTGTGGATACGAGTAGATTGCTCAAGGATAAAGGGATTTGCATGCACTCCTCGAGAGAGGAAGACAAATCTACCATATTGGAGTCAAATCCAATAGTGGGGTTCACCACTTAAAGCAACCTTAGATGTTTCGACTGGACGAGAGGTCTTGATCGATCAACCTAAGTTTAGTCGAATGAATATTCTCGAGAGAGGCTCTTCATAGCTAGGGAACCTTCACGTTTGAAGTTAATAATTTAGATGCTTGTATTTTATAATTTCATGGAAATTTATTCAAATCCAAAGGGATTCTACATCAAGTGCTAGCTTTTAAATGCATCGTAATTCTCTTAAGTAATAACACTTTTTCTTCCTTAGTTTTGCAAATCAACCAACTTTTCATCCGATAAAATAATAGCTCTTCCTTGTGAGTACAAGTACTCAACAAGCCCCGTGTCTAAATACAACATTTCCTATAGTATATTTTGATAGGTACACTTGACTATTTTGAGATATTAGTTTGAATATAATTTTAAAATTATAAAATCTTCATCAGAAAATTCATCTTTTTGATTATTATGCGACCAAATATCTGATATGTGTTGAAGTTTTTGAAGTGAAAGTGGAAGCCTGGGCGGACTGTTCACGCGGATTGGGCGAATAGTTATGGCGGTCTAGGCGGACTATCCGCGCAAACTGTACGGATATAAGTGGAAGAGAGCTAGGATGGCAAGAGTGTTGCAGTCATCTTGTTCCCTGGAGGTAATCAGGTGGATAGGATGGTTATCTACGGAGTGTGCCAAGTCCGGCATATTGCGGGCTCATCTGGATTTCATTGAGTCTGGGTTGCGGACTGGATTGAAACTCGGGAGATCGACATGGCTTTGTGCCTTGATCTTGCTCTGATGCTGTTTGGTGGTAAACACGCAGTTCACCAGTTTATGCGGATGGCCCTCGTATCCGCTGGTGCTGTGTTCACATCAGGGATGCCTGGTGGTATGGACTTGGTCTGGAATTGTACCAAGTCTACGTGTGCTCAGTCTGGGAGATCATGCAGTTAGTGCACACTATTTTTTAGGTCGTCCGAGTGTGCCAGTTGTCGGCCTTCTAATAACAAGTTGTGGGCTCAGAGTTTACAGATTGAAGTAATGTCTATAAAGGCGTGCAGACTGGAGTTGTATTTGCTTGTGTGCGGACTGGTGGAGTTTCCGTAGGGTTCGCTGGTATGTGGAAAGTTTGTCTTAGCCTTGTGGCAACTACTCGGATTGGATTTCTATCCGGCCTTGGTGGTACGACCATGGCAGACTGGCTGTACTACCTAGTTGTGGTGATAAGGCAGACTGGCTTTTTGTTCGTGGCCGTGCGAATACACACAGTGCTCGCCGCGAGATAGGGTGGTGATCCTATTTGTTTGGGCAGTGATCACAATCTTCTCCGTGCCAATAAATAGGACACCCTATCAAATCAACAGAACAACCGAATTAACAGTAAGTGAGCTATGGTGGTTGATGCAGACAAGTTTTTTATGTTCGCATGGTTTGAGCAGTTGACCAGTTTTTTGTTGTGCAGATTGTGCGGATAGTGCTGAGAAGCCAGTAACTTGGTTCTTACTTTTGGTCAGGGATCATTATGGATGCCACGATTATAATCAACGGTTAGCAGTAGGTAGCGGCTTGCGGCCAGGTGGTCTACTCTCTTTTGGAAATATTTTCCCAGTTCCATAAGTGGTCCGCTTCTGGCAACTTGTTTAGTTCGATAGTGTAAGACCCCCTTTTTTTTCTTTTTAAACAACCGGGGTCTTAGCCTAGAATTGCCGCTTTGCGGTGGCACCGACTCACGGGAAGACCGCCACTACAAAACGCCAATTCTGCCGGCCCTTTTCGATCACAAGAGAGAGAAGCAATTTATACATAAATGTAAACAAGTCCACAGAAACATGTAAATAAAAGTGAAATCAAATCCAGTCCATCAGTAGATAATAACAGGAAGTAGATAACAGAAGCACTGCAAAGATGCAGTTCAGATGAAATATAGATAAACGGGCTCGAGCCCGGTACATCAGAGTTCTCACTACAAATCACTCATCGTAGAAACTATAAAATTACTAATCACTCACGGAGCTGGTCGCAGGTGCACCGATACTAGACTAACCCACCTCCATGCGCACCGTACTCCGCTGGTGCAGGTCCCTGGACTGCTGGTCCCTAGACTGCTGGTCCCTGTCTCCCATCCGGAGCTCCTGTAATATTGTGGTTCAAAAACCATTAGTCATAAAGACTAAGCCCTATCATCCCCTACCCCTCCCCCCACGGCTCCTAAGCACCGGGCGGAGAGGAGGAAAGGGAAGCTACAAGGTGGAGAATAATCAAGCAGGTGACAGGGGAGTTATTCTAACAACTATCTAGAAGAAAGTACAACTAGCAATCCTATGGTAGTAAATGGTAAAGAAGAGAAGTAGTAAGTATCTAATGTATAAAAAGGCAGCTAGAGAACGGTAAGTAAACAAGCAAGTAAATAAGTAAGTAACCTTAACTTATATGAATGCCCATACAAACTTATAAGTTAAGGGGTCTTCTGCAAGGCTCCCATCGTATAAAAAGTCCCACACTGATTTATACGTTGGGGTGTCGGTTGTATGCAAATATGAGTGTAGTGATATGCTATGCCATGATTCATGGAAGTGCAACTCACGCACACGACTCTATGCGCACAGACCTTTAGTTCCCCCTATTCAGGCAGCTAGCTTCACTCCCAGGAACCTTCGTAGTGGAAAATAGAGACAGTGGTCGGGCTCCCCACTCCTGGGCGGGTATCCACACTACCGGGCCTAGCCCTTCCGTACGCCCCTAAAAGAACATAACCTAGAGTATCCGCGTACTAATGCTGGCTGTACCCACCAGACTTTCTTTGGCTAAGTGTCCCACACCGCCGAGTCAACATACCGATGCCGGTGTGAACGACGATCAGGTATCGAAGACCCACCACCTTTATTCTGTAATCCAACCCTCGAGCCCTCGCCCCCCCACCCCCCACCCCGGACTGTCCAGTCCGTGCATCTACCTTCAGAGCTACCGTCTGAATGGCAACCAAAGCAACTTATTCTACCTTCCTAGCTACCGGGGTGACTGTGTGTGCAACCCTAATTATACTAGTTGCTCTTTTAATTTATTATTCCTATGGTTTACATTAGCCCAGGACTGCCCCCGGCATACCCCGTGAAGGGCTCTCAATGGGTACTTGGAACCAAGACGGCGGCATTACGGCCCGAAGTTCCCTTTCGCAAGGCACTTATTGTTATTGGTTGATTTCCCTTAACCCGATCCCCTTTAAGTTACTTTAGATCTAACCCTAGAGTTTTAAGACTCTTCCTCTCCTACCCAGGGTGGACGATCTTTCGTCGTTCCCGTACGCTACTTAACCTTAACCAGTCTCACACTCTACTTATCCTGACTTCCAATAATGAACTTAATCTTAGCTTGCCCTAACCAACCAGCAACTACCAAAATTCCATTTCCCAAGTTCATTATCACTCTAGTTCTGTTTCCGTGGTTTTACTATATGCAGACCATCCTAAGGTACATGAGGAGTATAAGGGGAGGAACTCCAATTTGTCTTCCGAATCTCCTATAATATTTACTAGAGGTCTATCGTGACATAATATAGCTAAGACCAAGATTCCCAAATTTTCCTATTTATCGGGCATTTAATTTATTTATTCTAAGATTCTAAATACCCTAGTATGAACATGAAGTGCACTAATGAGCCAACAATAAATCATCATAAAATTAGTAAAAATCCTATGAGACATTTAAATAGCAATTCCAAGTTTTGAGAAATTTCAGAGGTGTTTAGGCCTACATTTCCTAATTTACCATTTTAGGTCATTTCTACTATATTATGAAGCAAGTACTAAAAATAAGTATCCAAAAATCCCAAGGAAATTTTAGAAGCTTTATATTGACCTAAAACCATCATAAACCAAGTACCATAATTTTTATCTAACATTTGAACTCAGAATTTATTTTAATGCAAGATACTAATTTTCCTAACTTAATGAAGGAGGTACTGTTTTTATCCATCTAAAATTCCAGAGAAAATTACAGGGTGACTATCATAATTTGAAACACTCATTGACCAAATTTCATAATTTTCGAAATAGTAATTGGGCCTTAACTATATTTTTGACTACATTTCACAATTAGTACGTTAAAGAATATGTACCAGAAATAATCAGTTAAAATTTCCAAGAAAAATACAGAAGGTATAAAAGGCTATAATATGTCCTAATCCAAGATTTCATAACATTCCAGTAAACAAAAATTCCAGAATCATTAAAATACATATCTAGGGTACCACTAGGGTTATAAATAAAGTACTGTATAAATTAACCCAAAAATCTCAATAAAATTATAACATGGCCATTTAGATTAGGAAATCACCTTACTCCAATTTTACTTGATTTGAAGTTCATTTGATAGTTTAACAATTCAAATTAATGTTGGTGACCTAAACTAGGGTTAGGATTTTAGGTGACATAGTTGTCTCCAAATACCCTAAAATTTTGCCCAGAGAACTATACTAGCCCTGTGGTTCTGTCCACCAAATTTTACGTCAGTCCAAGGTCATTTGACCCCATGACCTTCACAACCCCAAAAACCACCATTATGGGATTTTCCTTAGAGTTCTAGGGCTACCCTACACCAAATCACCCAAAACTCCCTTGGAGGGTTTGTCATGCCCTAAACAGCCTTTGGACAAAATATCAGCCTCTGTTGAGGTGATATGGCCACCCAAATACCAAGGGGGTGTTTGATCCTAAATTATCCTATAAGGACCAACCTTGGGTTGGATAAAAAATTAATCAAAACATCTCCAAATGAGATGAAATTTTTACCAGAACCGTATGATAAACCCAGGGACCACTCACCAAAATTTGGGAGGGTTTGGAAGTCATTTAGCCATCTAATTAAATTATGCTAGGATTATTAAACTTTTCTAAAAACTATAGAAAAATATTTTCCAAAAATCCTAATTTTTGGACAGCATCTAGAAATAAATAAGATTAGGTCACAGCCCAAATTTCAAGTCATTTTAAAGACTGGATTGGAGTGGGGAAATTTTCTAAGGTCAAGACAGCCCTATGGATAGATCTCACCAAAAAGTGTGCTGTGGTCTAACCAGGACTCCAAATCGAGTGAAATTAATTTTGCATTAAACTAGACTCCAAGGGCTACATTTTCTATGTTGACCACTTTTTATGTTTAATCCCCTACGGGCAATAATTTTCAGTTTAAATCTAGTGCACAGTAAATGGAATTAATTCCTAATTATACAATATATAATATAATAAAATGTTACTGTTCATCTCCTTCTTTAACCCGAACCAGCAACCTAAAAAAAACTTGAAACCTGTAGCTTTTCTAAAGCCATTTCCTGGCCACCCAGCCATCTCCCTGGCCGGCCACCACCACCACTTCCTCTGTTGAGGTGAGGGCTACCGTTAGGCGGCGATACGGCCGCCGGAGAGGCGGTTTCCGGCGAACCCGCCACCATGAAATTTTTGGAAAACCATGAAAACGCTCACCCGATCTGGCTCTTTTGAGCCCAATATCTCTCCTAACGATTTCTAAGATCTATCCGCAGAAGAAGAGGGAGGGGAGGACCTTGTTCGCGGGCTGGAGGCGTGCAGACCGTCGGGAAGCCATTTGCGCGGTGGTGGCGTCGCCGGAAATTCTTCAACAGCAAGGGGAGGAATCTGAATCCGTTTGATCGAGCGTATAACCTTCTCCTCTTGCTCTAAGGAGGATATTATAGATCTCCAAGTGGGGAGGGGAAAGGATGAAACGTTCATGGCCATTAATATTTCTCTTAATAACGTTTCGGTTATGGTAGATGCAGTTGAAATGCTGGAAACGAAGAGGTGTTTGCCAAGTGGCGATTTCCTATTGGGCCTCACTCTCTCTTTCTATTAAATAATTAGAGACGGAAACGGCCCATAAATATTCCTACTATACATTCCCATAATCAGAATTTATTATGACGTCGGTTACCGAAATTTCCAGTCTGGCTGACGTTTCGGCCTTGGTTACGGGCGTGACACATAGGTCACGGGCGTGACAGACCCGGGTGGCCAATTCTGACTTCGACGATCGTCGAATTGAGATCGACGATCGTCGAAGGGTGGTCACGCCCTAGGTCACGGGCGTGACACATAGGTCACGGGCGTGACAGGGTCATGAGGCAAATTCTGCGCTCGGCGATCGTCTCGCTGAGATCGACGATCGCCGAAGGGGGACACGCCCTTGGTCACAAGTGTGACACCTGGGTCACGGGCATGACATGGCCATGACGCAAATTCTGCGCTTCGACGATCGTCCCGCTGAGATCAACGATCGTCGAAGGGGTGACGCCCTAGGTCACGGGCGTGACACATAGGTCACGGGCGTGACAGGCCCGGGTTGAAAATTCTGCGCCCGACGATCATCTCCCTGAGATCGACGATCGTCAAAGGAGTCAGGCCCTAGGTCACGAGCGTGACGGGTCGGTCACGGGCGTGACCAACCCGTGACCCGAAATCTCGGTTGATGTATTTCAATTTTTTGGGCTTCCTAGCGTTCTGTCACGACCAACCGACTTCTAGGGGTCTAGCTGGAAATGGGATGTTACAAATCCCAATAAACAAAACAAAGATTTCGTCCCCGAAATCAAGGTTAAGACTACGGGACTCTAATCGGGAAAAAGAAGCTTGTAACATCCCATGAGAATTGAAAGATTACATCTCTACGTTATGTTTGCTTTGTACGGTTTCAAATTTAAGATTAATTCGCCCAATTAACTAGGTATATACACCCCAATAAACAAAAGATTAGCCCCTATTCTTGAAATTTCAGTCCTATTGGTTTAAAACAGGAAGGCAAATTGATTGTCCAGAGAGGTTGTGAGGTATACCTGACGAAAAAGTTCCGGGTATTTTTGCCGCATCAAGTCCCGTGGCTCCCATGTATGCTCCTCGTGCCCATGATTGTTCCACAAAAACTTGACTAATGGAACCTTCTTCCGTCGCAAGACCCGCACTGCATTATCGTCAATCCTGATAGGCTCCAAGTTGACTGACCGATCCGAGGCCACCGGGCCATCTGTCGAGGAAATTAGCTGCTCAGGGCGTAGTAGAGCCCTCCGAAGTGAGGAGACATGGAAGACGTCATGCAATACCGCTAACTTCGGTGGTAGCTCTAGTCTATAGGCTAAGAGTCCGATCCGCTCCAGGATCCTATAAGGCCCCATATATCTCGGGCTGAGCTTCTTCCGCCCGCGAACCCGCGAGACTCCGTGCATCGGCCGTATCTTCAAGAAAACCCGGTCTCCCACCTGGAACTCCACTTGACGATGCCTCGCATCGTAGTATTTCGCCTGTCTGCTCTGGCCTTCCAACATCCTGTCCCGGATCAATCTTATCTGAGCATCTGTATCTCCCACAAACTCCGAGCCTAATGCATGTGGATCCTCATCCTGAACCCATGATAGTGGGGTCCTGCACCTCCTTCCGTACAACACCTCGTATGGAGCCATGCCTATGCTGGACTGATGAGCGTTGTTGTACGAAAACTCGACCAGTGGCAGTAATCTCTCCCAAGGCTCGCCACGGTCCAAAATACACAGTCGCAATAGATCTTCCAGTGTACGGTTGGTGCGCTCTGTCTGTCCGTCGGTCTGAGGGTGAAAAGTTGTACTGAATGTCAACCGAGAACCCAGATGGGCCTGGACTGACTTCCATTCCCTTGATGTAAACCGCCCATCCCGATCCGAAACGATAGTCTTGGGCACCCCATGATAACGCACAAACTGCTCAATGAACCTACGTACTAATACACTGACTGGTGTGTCCTTTGCCACTGGAATGAATCTGGCCACCTTTGTTAGCCTGTCCACTATAACCCAGATCGAGTCATTCCCCGCACGGGATCGAGGTAGCCCATGTATGAAGTCCATGGCTATATCCTCAAACTTCCACGCTGGCACCGGAAGCTGCTCCAGCAAGCCTGCCGGGTTCCTATACTCTGCCTTCACGAGCTAGCAGGCCTCGCAATGCGTCACAAAGTACGTAATATCTTTCTTTATACCTTGCCAGTACATCGTCCTCTTCAAATCCCTTACCATCTTGGTTATCCCCGGGTGTACAGAATATCGGCTGTAGTGAGCTTTCGTCAAAATGTCCTCCCGGATCTGTCCTCCTGCTGGTATGTAGACTTTGCCCCGGAAACACAGGAGCCCATCCCTCAAAGAGTAATCTCCTGTCATGCCTTCCTCCAAGGCTCGGAATATAGGGTCAGCTCTCTCATCAACCATCTGCCCATCTCTGATGCGGTCTCAAATATCATCAGTAGTAACCATCGACCCAAGGTACTCCGTGTATAGCTCCGGGTCATCCTCAGACACTAGTGAAATCTGCATCTCCTCGAATGATCTAACCAACTCAAAGGCCATCAGCTGCGGGCCTACTCCTGTCGTACTCGCTCTCCGGCTCAGAGCATCCGCGACCACGTTCGCCTTCCCCGGATGGTAGTGCATGGTATACTGGTAGTCCGACAGAAATTCCACCCAGCATCTCTGCCTGATGTTTAACTCCTTCTGGGTGTCGACGTACTTCAGATTCTTATGGTCGGAGAAGATATCGCAATGTACCCCATAGAGATAGTGTCGCCAGATCTTAAGAGCAAAAATAACTGCCCCATCTCAAAATCGTGCACGGGGTAGTTCTGCTCGTGCTGCTTCAACTGAGGGGAGGCATAGGCTATTACGTGCTCGTTCTGCATCAGAACGGCACCCATCCCCTGATAGGAAGCATCTGTATACACCTGGAATCCCTCCTTCCCTGATGGAAGAGCATGGATGGGGGCCGAGGTGAGACGATCCATCAGCTCCTAAAAGGCAGATTCTTATCAAGGCGTCCAGATAAAAGGGGACTCCTTCTTCGTCAGAGACGTAAGAGGGAGGGCAATCTGAGAGAACCCCTTTACGAACTTCCGATAGTAACCGGCAAGTCCCAAGAAACTTCGAACATCCGAGGCCGACTTTAGTGGTGGCCAATCCCGTACTGCCTGGACCTTCGCCGGATCCACTACCAGACCTGCTCCACTGATGACATGGCCCAGAAAGGCCACCTCCTTTATCCAGAACTGGCACTTGATGTACTTGGCATACATCCCATGCTCCCGCAGCTTCCCCAAGGTCAAGGCCAGATGTCTCGCGTGCTCCTCCTCCGTCCTTGAATAGATAAGGATGTCGTCGATGAATACGATAACGAAGACGTACAGATACTCTTCGAACACCAGATTCATCAGGGTCATGAATGCGGAGGCTGCATTCGTGAGTCCGAACGGCATCACTGTAAACTCGTACAAACCATATCTGCTGCTGAAGGCCGTCTTCGGGATGTCCTCCTCCCGAATGCGAAGCTGGTAGTACCCTGAACTCAAATCCAGCTTTGAGAACCAATGAGCTCCCTCCAGCTGGTCAAATAGCTCGTCTATCCTTGGTAAGGGATAAGTATTCCGGACTATCAACCTGTTCAGAGCCCGGTAATCTATGCATAGTCGAAGGGTCCCATCCTTCTTCTTAACGAACAACACCGGAGCTCCCCATGGTGAAGATCTAGGCCGAACAAACCCGGCCTCCACTAACTCCTGAAGCTGGCTTCGGAATTCCACCAACTCCTTTGGGGCCATTCGATAGGGAGCTCTGGATACCGGCTTAGCCCCCGGTACGAGCTGAATCTGGAAGTCCTTCTCTCGGTGCGGGGGTAGCCCTGGTAGCTTCTCCGGAAACACGTCGGCGAAGTCCCGCACTACTGGAATATCTGAAATGGAGTCCTTGGCCATGACCGCCTCAAAAAGGACTTGATAAACTTCTCCCCTACAGGTGGGCCTTAACGGCCTGCACAGACGATAATAAGGTGTGGGGTGCTGGTATAATACCTTCGATGATAATGAATGAGTCGTCGTGCCTCACGGTGATCCTCTTCGCCACACAGTCAATCTGGGCATGGTTCCAGCACGCCAAGTCATGCCCAGAATCAGATCGTAATCTGGCATCTTCAGAATCATCGTCGGTTCCTCAAACGCCTTCCCGCCGATCCTCGCTTCCATGTTGCAATGAGCAGAGGTCATTATCTCTGATACATCGGGTAGGCGCACCCTCATCATCTTCCCGGTGAATGGCTCCACACCTTCCAGTCCTTTCACGAAATCCTCTGACACGAACGAGTGCGAAGCACCAGTGTCAAAGAGAGTGTGAGCGGGTTTACCGCTAACGAAGACTATGCTTGGGGTATTTAAGTGTCTTAGTATTCTTTTTTTTTGCAGTTGTCTTCTCTTAATTTTTAACCAAATTATGTCTAGAATACTAGTTTATATGGAGAAAATTAAAAGTACTGCCATACCTGCGATAACCTGCTCCGGGTTCCGTGGCTGTGTCAGGTCTAGAGCATACACCTGCTCCCTCTCTGGCCTGCGGCCTCGATCCTGAAATCCTCGTCCTCGATCCTGTCCTCGTCCGCCAAACTGTCGGGGAGGTGGAGCGCCCTGATGTGCTGGTGGGGGTGCTCGCCTCATAGGGCAGTTCCTCTTGATATGCCCCGGCTGGTTGCACTGATAGCATACCGGTGGCTGCTCTGCTGTCCTTGGCATTTCTAGCATCTGAATAGGCTGGGGAGCCAGTACCCCCTGGCTCCTCTGCTCCTGCCCAAACTCCTGACGAGGCTGATCCCCGTTCCGTCTCTCCACAATAACCTGGCCCCGAGGACAGTCTCTACGACCTCCGATCACTGTATCATCAGCCGGTCTCTTCCAGCTCTGCACGGTAAGCTGATCTGCCTCTCTCTTCTTAGCCATATCCAGAATCCTGGCCAGACTCCCCTCTGAGACGAAAAGGAGGGCCTGTCTCATGCCGTCTTACAGCCCCTTATAAAACCTCCGGGCGTATCGAGCATCGTCTAACTGGCAAGCGTCCGCATAATGGGCCAGGTGAGTGAACTCCTGATAGTACTCCACCACAGTCCTATTCCCCTACCTTAATCGCAGGAACCTATCCTCCAGGTCATCCCTCGCCGACTGAGGTACAAAATGTCCCAGGAGCGCTGCTCTGAACTCCTCCCAAGTAATATCAACGCAATCCATCCCCGCAAATGTGGTGTCCAACTGAGATTTCCACCACCTCTTTCCGTGTGACTCTAAGCAGGAGACTGCTAAAGCGACTGCCTCCTCCGTGGGGCATCGAATCCCTGCTAGCATCTCGTAAATGGTATCCAACCATTCCTCCGTACGTACTGCAGACTCCGTCCCCTGGTAGCATGGTGGGGAAAGTCCTCGGAAGACAGTCATCCAATTGGCCCCGGGGTTTGGCTGTGGGGCCGGGGCTTACTGAGCTCTGAAGGCCTCCAGAATGGCCGTCAGTGTTTGCCCCATCTCCGTCTGCTGGAATGGAGCTGGTGCCGGCGGGGGCGGGACCATATTCTGAGCCTGGGGTGTCCCCTGCTGTGATGTAGGGTTTATTGCAGGCTACAAGTAAAATTCCATTTGTTAGAGGATGTATGAATGGAATATAAGAAAGGTTAGGATAAACTTTCACATGTGATTTCCCTCATGGACACACCACTGCTTCCGCTGTTAGTTTGTCCGCAAACTAAGCTCGCACGGGGGTGGCCCAAGGTTTTGTGGACTACTTCTCTTTCGATCGATCGAGGTCCCCTCTGATACCACTTATAAGACCCCCTTTTTTTTTCTTTTTAAACCACCGGGGTCTTAGCCCAGAATTGCCGCTTTGCGGTGTCACCGACTCACGGGAAGGCCGCCACTACAAAACGCCAATTCTGCCGGCCCTTTTCGATCACAAGAGAGAGAAGCAATTTATACATAAATGTAAACAAGTCCACAAAAACATGTAAATAAAAGTGAAATCACATCCAGTCCATCAGTAGATAATAACAGGAAGTAGATAACAGAAGCACTGCAAAGATACAGTTCAGATGAAATATAGATAAACGAGCTCGAGCCCGGTACATCAGAGTTCTCACTACAAATCACTCATCGTAGAAACTATAAAAGTACTAATCACTCACGGAGCTGGTCGCAGGTGCACCGGTGCTAGACTGACCCACCTTCATGCGCACCGTACTCCGCTGGTGCTAGTCCCTGGACTACTGGTCCCTGTCTCCCATCCGGAGCTCCTATAATGTTGTGGTTCGAAAACCATTAGTCATAAAGACTAAGACCTATCATCCGCTACCCCTCCCCCCACGGCTCCTAAGCACCGGGCGGAGAGGAGGAAAGGGAAGCTACAAGGTGGAGAATAATCAAGCAGGTGACAGGGGAGTTATTCTAACAACTATCTAGAAGAAAGTACAACTAGCAATCCTATGGTAGTAAATGGTAAAGAAGAGAAGTAGTAAGTATCAAATGTATAAAAAGGCAGCTAGAGAACAGTAAGTAAACAAGCAAGTAAATAAGTAAGTAACCTTAACTTATATGAATGCCCATACAAACTTATAAGTTAAGGGGTCTTCTGCAAGGCTCCCATCGTATAAAAAGTCCCATACCGATTTATACGTTGGGGTGTCGGTTGTATGCAAATATGAGTGTAGTGATATGTTATGCCATGATTCATGCAAGTGCAACTCACGCACACGACTCTATGCGCACAGACCTTTAGTTCCCCCTGTTCGGGCAGCTAGCTTCACTCCCAGGAACCTCTGTAGTGGAAAACGGAGACAGTGGGTCGGGCCCCCCACTCCTACGCGGGTATCCACACTACCGGGCCTAGCCCTTCCGTATGCCCCTAGAAGAACACAACCTAGAGTATCCGCGTACTAATGCTGGCTGTACCCACCAGACTTTCTTTGGCTAAGTGTCCCACACCGCTGAGTCAACATACCGATGCCAGTGTGAATGACGATCAGGTATCGAAGACCCACCACCTTTATTCTGTACTCCAACCCTCGAGCCCTCGCCCCCCCCGGACTGTCCCGTCCGTGCATCTACCTTCAGAGCTACCGTCTGAATGGCAACCAAATCAACTTATTCTACCTTCCTAGCTACCGGGGTGAATGTGTGTGCAACCCTAATTATACTAGTTGCTCTTTTAATTTATTATTCCTATGGTTTACATTAGCCCAGGACTGTCCCCGACATACCCCGTGAAGGGCTCTCAAAGGGCACTAGGAACCAAGACGGCGGAATTACGGCCCGAAGTTCCCTTTCGCAAGGCACTTATTGTTATTGGTTGATCTCCCTTAACCTGATCCCCTTTAAGTTACTTTAGATCTAACCCTAGAGTTTTAAGACTCTTCCTCTCCTACCCGGGGTGGACGATCTTTCGTCGTTCCCGTACGCCACTTAACCTTAACCAGTCTCACACTCTACTTATCCTGACTTCCAATAATGAACTTAATCTTAGCTTGCCCTAACCAACCAACAACTACCAAAATTCCATTTCCCAAGTTCATTATCACTCTAGTTCAGTTTCCGTGGTTTTACTATATGCAGACCATCTTAAGGTACATGATGAGTATAAGGGGAGGTACTCCAATTTGTCTTCCGAATCTCCTATAATATTTACTGGTGGTCTATCGTGACATAATATAGCTAAGATCAAGATTCCCAAATTTTCCTATTTATCGGGCATTTAATTTATTTATTCTAAGATTCTGAATGCCCTAGTATGAACATGAAGTGCACTAATGAGCCAACAATAAATCATCATAAAATCAGTAAAAATCCTATGAGAAATTTAAACATCAATTCCAAGTTTTGAGAAATTTCAGAGGTGTTTAGGCATACATTTCCTAATTTACCATTTTAGGCCATTTCTACTATATTATGAAGCAAGTACTAAAAATATGTATCCAAAAATCCCAAGGAAATTTTAGAAGCTTTATATTGACCTAAAACCATCATAAACCAAGTACCATAATTTTTCTCTAAAATTTGAACTCAAAATTTATTTTAATGCAAGATACTAATTTTCCTAACTTAATGAAGGAGGTACTGTTTTTATCCATCTAAAATTCCAAAGAAAAATACAGGGTGACTGTCATAATTTGAAACACCTATTGACCAAATTTCATAATTTTCCAAATAGCAATTGGGCCTTAACTGTATTTTTAACTACATTTTACAATTAGTACGTTAAAGAATATGTACCAGAAATAATCAGTTAAAATTTCCAAGAAAAATACAAAAGGTATAAAATGCTATAATATGCCTTAATCCAAGATTTCATAACATTCCAGTAAACAGAAATTCCAGAATCATTAAAATACATATCTAGGGCACCACTAGGGTTATAAATGAAGTACTGTATAAATTAACCCAAAAATCTCAACAAAATTATAACATGGCCATTTAGATTAGGAAATCACCCTACTCCATTTTTACTTGATTTGAAGTTCATTTGATAGTTTAACAATTCAAATTAATGTTGGTGACCTAAACTAGGGTTAGGATTTTAGGTGGCCTAGCTGTCTCCAAATACCCTAAAATTTTGCCCAAAGAACTATACTGGCCCTATGGTTCTCTCCACCAAATTTTAAGTCAGTCCAAGGTCATTTGACCCCATGACCTTCACAACCCCAAAAACCACCATTATGGGATTTTCCTTAGGGTTCTAGGGCTACACTACACCAAACAACCCCAAACTCCCTTGGAGGGTGTGTGATGCCCTAAATAGCCTTTGGACAAAATATCAGCCTCTGTTGAGGTGATATGGCCACCCAAATTCCAAGGGGGTGTTTGATCCTAAATTATCCTATAAGGACAACCTAGGGTTGGATAAAAACTTAATCAAAACATATCCAAATGAGATCAAATTTTTACCAGAACTGTATGATAAACCCAGGGACCACTCACCAAAATTTGGGAGGGTTTGGAAGTCATTTAGCCATCTAATTAAATTATGCTACAATTATTAAAATTTTCTAAAAAATATTGAAAAATATTTTCCAAAAATCCTAATTTTTGGACAGCATCTAGATGTAAATACGATTAGGCCACACCCCAAATTTCAAGTCATTTTGATGACTGGATTGGAGTGGGGAATTTGTCTAAGGTCAAGATAGCCCTATGGATAGATCTCACCAAAAAGTGTGCTGTGGTCTAACCAGGACTCTAAATCGAGTGAAATCAATTTTGAATTAAACTAGACTCCAAGGGCTATATTTTCTATGTTGACCACTTTATATGTTTCAGCCCCTACAGGCAATAATTTTCAGTTTAAACCTAGTGCACAGTAAATGGAATTAATTCCTAATTATACAATATATAATATAATAAAATGTTACTGTTCATCTCCTTCTTTAGCCCGAACCAGCAACCTAAAAAAAACTTGAAACCTGTAGCTTTACTAAAGCCATTTTCTAGCCACCCAGCCATCTACCGGGCCGGCCACCACCACCACTTCCTCTGTTGAGGTGAGGGCTACCGTTGGGCGGTGGCACGGCCGCCGAAGAGGCGATTTCCGGTGAACCCGCCACCATGAAATTTTTGGAAAACCATGAAAACGCTCACCCGATCTAGCTTTTTTGAGCCCGATATCTCTCCTAACGATTTCTAAGATCTATCTGCAGAAGAAGAGGGAGGGGAGGACCTTGTTCGCGGGCTGGAGGCGTGCAGACCGTCGGGAAGCCATTTGCGCGGTGGTGGCGTCACCGGAAATTCTTCAACAGCAAGGGGAGGAATCTGAATCCGTTTGATCGAGCGTGTAACCTTCTCCTCTTGCTTTAAGGAGGCTATTATAGATCTCCAAGTGGGAAGTGGAAAGGATGAAACGTTCATAACCATTAATATTTCTCTTAATAACGTTTCGGTTATGGTAGAGGCAGTTGAAATGCTGGAAACGAAGAGGTGTTTTCCAGGTGGCAATTTCCTATTAGACCTCACTCTCTCTTTCTATTAAATAATTAGAGATGGAAACGGCCCATAAATATTCCTTCTATACATTCCCATAATCAGAATTTATTACGATGTCGGTTACCGAAATTTCCAGTCTGGCTGATGTTTCGTCCTTGGTCACGGGCGTGACACATAGGTCACGGTCGTGACAGGCCCGGGTGGCCAATTCTGAGTTCGACGATCGTCGAATTGAGATCGACGATCGTCGAAGGTGGTCACGCCCTAGGTCACGGGCGTGACACATAGGTCACGGGTGTGACAGGGTCATGAGGCAAATTCCGCGCTTGGCGATCGTCTCGCTGAGATCGACGATCGCCAAAGGGGGTTACGCCCTTTGTCACGGGAGTGACACCTGGGTCACGGGCGTGACATGGCCTTGATGCAAATTCTACGCTTCGACGATCATCCCGCTGAGATCGACGATCGTCGAAGGGGTCACGCCCTAGGTCACGGGCGTGACACATAGGTCACGGGCGTGACAGGCCCGGGTTGAAAATTCTGCGCCCGACGATCGTCTCTATGAGATCGATGATCGTCGAAGGAGTCACGCCCTAGGTCACGGGCGTGATGGGTCGGTCACGGGCATGACCAACATGTGACCCGAAATCTCGGTTGATGTATTTCAATTTTTTGGGCTTCCTAGTATTCTATCACGACCAACCGACTTCTAGGGGTCTAGCCGGAAATGGGATGTTACAGAGCAGCATTTCAAATGGATCTGGAGGCTAGGCGACCACGCAGTTAGAAGGCTTACAGATCAACGAACAGAGTTCTTCTGCATTGGAATGACAGTTTGTCCCCACGACAAGGTTGCGGATTGGCGACTTAGCGCTTCAGCGGACTTCGTAGGCAGCTCGACAGTGTCGGTGGTTACTCATGAGACCGCACGGCTAGTTTTGTACTTTCTTGTTTCTGCTTACATCAAGTGCATCGGCGAATCATGTGTCACCTTGTAATATTTTTGATAGTATAAGGTTTTCTTGCACTTCTAGTTGCATCTGGGTTACTTAGCTTAGTTTTGGTTGGAGTGTTCCTATGCTTGGTTTCTCGTTTTTCGCAGTTTACAAATTTTTACATGGTATCAGAGGGAATAGAGGCTTTATTAGCTTTCTTTCATTAGTTGTCTTTATTGCTTCTGGGAGTCTAAGTGAACAAGGGTTAGTACAATGGAAGGTGGTCTTGCAAGATTTCTTAAAATTGAGCATCTTACATCGACCAACTTCAAGAAGTGGAGGTCGTGCATGGAAGCTATCTTTTGGGAAAGGACCTATGGGAGGTCGTCTGTGGAGACGACAGGCAAGAGGTGACTTATGTCGCTTGCAATATTGATGTGGTGAGAGCTTTGAAGAAGACAAATGCGAAAGAAAAGTTTATTCTCAAGCGGGCTATCTCACCGGAACTCTTCGACCACATAATTGGATGTCGGTCAGCTGTAGAGATTTGGACTTCCATAAATGGGTTGTTCAATAGGAATAATATAGCACAACTACAATTACTAGAGAATGGGTTGTCAAGAGCAACTCAAGGAGATCTGCCTATCTCAATGTTCTTCCTGAAGATGAAGAACTTGTGCGTTGTGATTTCAGCGTTTGACCCTGACGAGCCTATTTCCAAAGTGAAGCTGAAGAGGCACATAATATGTGGTTTGTGGATGGAATATGTGGCCATTGTTACTTCTATTCAAGGCTAGGGAACTCATCCATATTTTCTTGAACTGGATAACCTGCTGGCTTCGCAGGAGAGCTTAGCTAGACAGATGGTTGGAGTCGCTATCTCGGAAGGAGATAGTGAGGCACTCTTCTTAGGGAAGAAGAAGAGATGGGAGAAGAAGAAGAAGCCGCCTGCTGGTGATGGCCCTTCAAATTCATATCAACAAGAAAGGAGTTATGCTCCCAAATGTGATTGGAAGGAGGAAGGGCTATGGTTTTATAGGTATAACCAGCCGGGTCTCTTCAAGAAGGACTGCAAGGTCAAGCTATAGTTGGGGCGTGTTGCAGATAAAAGGGAAGTTGGTTCCATTGCTGAGGAAGCTTGATAGGGGAATGCATTCATGACGAGCACACGTGTCCATGCCTTATCCACCATCGACTACCAAGATGAGTGGAGATTAGATTCGTGGTGTGGTCACCACCTCACCGGGGACAAGTTAATGTTCTCCTCTCTGTGAACATTATCATGTAACGAAGCTATCATAACTCGTGATGATACAAATCATGCAGTCGAGAAGGAGGGTGTCGTTTCATTAGGAGGAGTGTTTATCACATACTAGGCATGAAGAAGAACCCCTTCTTAGTGACCAATACGGTGGATTCAGGCTATCACATTTTGTTCGGCTGAACAAAAGTGAAGTTTATCTTCAACATATCAATAGTAAAGGCTGACGTTGCTCATGTAGAGAGAAGGGTAAGAGACTTGTTTTTTCTACCAATGAGTTCCTATGTTTATTGGATGAGAGCCAATTATACTGCAGCTATCTGGCATGGGCGGCCGCGACACGTCGGGATTGACAAGTTGAAAGCCATGGTTGTAAGGAACCTTGTGAAAGGCTTGCCTAAGATGTCATTCTTTGGCGACGGTTATGTCTTAGTCAGGTGACAATATGGAAAGGCTCATCACCTTCCGTTTGATAAGTCGCAGACCAGGTGTAAAGAACCATTGGAGTGCATTCATGGGGATCTGATGGGGCCGACCGCCACTTTCAGCCATGGAGGCAGCAGATACATTCTTGCGTTGATTAATTACTACATGAGGTACACTTGAGAGTACATTATGAATGAGAAGACAGACGTGTTTCATTTTCCTGTGAAGTTCAAGGAGCTAGTGGAGGGTCGGCTTGGCCTGCAGATTAAGAAGTTGAGAACGGATAATGGAGGTGAGTTTGTTTCAAATGAGTTCTCTAACTTCTATAGGAAGTATGGAATCCAGAGAGAGCTCACTTGTTCTCATAATACACAATAAAATGGAGTAGCAAAGTGGAAGATCTGTCATCTTACGGAGACCTGCAAGTGTTGGATTCATGACAAATGCATTATGAGGTCTTTTTGGGTGGAAGGGATGACATGCACAACTTATGTCATCAATCGGGTGCCTATGAGTCCGATCAACATGAAGTCTCCTCATGAGATGATGTTTAAGGAGAATCCTAGTGTAACACCTCTGTCCGTCAACATAGAATATAACAGAAGGTTCGGTCATGGCCCCAAGCCATATGCCATGAATAGTTAGAGGAGTTATAGGTGAATATCAAAACTACCAATCGTGTCCCAACTCAGAGCATTCTAGCGGAAGCTTCGTAGGTTATTAAAACTCAAGTATTACGAATGCCCACGATTAAACCACAAAGGAATGTTCTATAAAATACACAAAAAGTGTGGCTTTAAGGCCTTATAATTATCCTTCATAAATGTCGTTTACAAACATTGGCACGTAGGCCGACCACACATGAAAAACAACAAAAAGCTCTTTGCTTGGCCTTCGAGGGCCGGCATAGCATTCAAGGGCTGCAACCTGCTATCTCCCGCTCGGCTCTCCAGCACCTACATAGGGACATTCCACCATAAAGATGGCAAACAAGTCAACGATCACCTTTAGCTGACCAATTTATAACGACCATACCCCATTCCCGGGGCAACAATATTCCTTTCCCATAGGTATAGCATTTATTTATAGATATATCACATGAAGGTACTACTTAAGCACCATTCAATATATCATAAATGTTTGCAACAACGGCCAAACGTTCTGTGCACTCAGGGAACATTATCGATGTACTGAAAATTCCAGCCCCACTATCATCCAAAAGTATCAGACTTGATGGTCAACATTGAACATTATTAGCCTGGAACATAACCGCGTTATAGCCATGTCTCTCCCGCTATGCCAACTATAATTTCCATGTACATTAGGTCTTTTTAACTTAACCACACAGAGCAGATACATTTTAGCTCTTTCCAGTTGCTCAAATTGCCATGCCATCGCCGAAAGCCGAAACCTTCGTGGCCAATCTACATGACGCGGGTCAGCCTCCCCTTTCCCGCAATTACAAATATAACCAACGTTATGTATAATGGCTCTCAAGTCCATCAAAGCTGGGCACCCAGGCTCACAGCTCACCAGATAGCCTAACAGTATCCACGTGACAGGCTTCACAAACACAATACTATCTTACAACTATCGCCAGCGATAGCCACCATCGCCCGACATTAACAATAGAACATCTTTTTTGTCTCCAAACTCAACCATAACTGGAACATCTTTCCAAAAAACCTACAATATCATGTAGTTCCAGAAACTAGACTTTCACAACATATATAGCTCACCAAGAGCTATCACCAGCGATAGCTACTATCACCTGGTGATACCCAAAAGTGATCAAAACCGTGGTATTCTCTGGTATTTTCCTAGAGCGCATTTCCAGTACTTCTTGCTACTCAATTCACAGGCACAACCCCTCGGACTCCGTAACTACATGGTTATACTCGGAGTCTTATCCGACACACAATTCAAAACATCACCATTCTAGGCCAACCTATCCGGATGGGCTTCTCACAACATGCTTATTCTATACTACGATTTCCGGATTCTATATGCAAGACTACCCGGGGATATCACTTTTCAACCCATCATAATTCCTTCACTTTCCACCCTTTGGTGGGGGATTCCCATGACAAGCAAAATTAGGACTTCACTTGTCTAAGAAGGAAGATCGTTAACCTCGTTGATCGCTTAGGAGCCATTCTGTTTCCCTTTATCAGGATATAACTTATTACCAAAGCTTCCTTTTCGTGGATCTGGCTTCAACTCACAAATTCGATCACACGAACGTCTCCTCTACAGGGATAGAACACCCCTGATCTTCCTTCCTAGCTTTTCCCTTATCCTTCCTACAGAATCAAGAGAGAAAGAGCGTGCGTGCATGAGAAAATAATCTCAACCATTTCCTTTATCAGGAAGCTATCGATGTGCGGTATCAGCTACCGCCGTGTGGTATCATAGGCTGTGGCTGCTTAGCTTAATCGGCATTGCTTTACTGCTCAAAACATCTTTAGCCTTATTGACACGTGGCCTGCTAACTCCACGAAATAGATCACTACCGCCCCATAGTACGTTCTCAACGTTTTGTCAGGTACATCGAGTGCGTCGTGTGCATTGTGTGGTATTGCCGCACGATACCTTTCTACCGTCACTCGGTACCTACCTAAAATGAAGGTTGAATTAATTCAGCTGGATACTACCGACGTTAATACTACCGCCTAACAGTAACTTCCAGAAATCAACCCTCATTTTTATGATTTTTTAGGGTATTAAAATTCTCCCCTCCTTTATGAAATTTTATCTCGAAATCCAAAATTATCCGAAAACAACATAGAACTACAAATCAAATTAAATGTACCTCAAAAGAATAACTGAGGGAACTCCTCATGAATGGTCTGCTCACGCTCCTTGACAGCTCCTCACAGCCACAATTGTCCCAAAATAATTTGACCATTCGAATCTCTTTGTTTCGTAGTCTCGTTTTACTTTTGTGTCCTCGATACAAATGTACTTGACCTTCATTGTCAACCAACTATCGATCTAAATTTTCTCCACAGCAACCACTTGCGTAGGCTCTTGTATTGCCTTCGGCAACACCGATAAGTGAAATACATCGTGCAAACCGCTAAGTTATGCTGAAATCTTCAGTTGATGGGCAGCTTCTCCAAACCGGTCAACGATTTCAAACATCCCCAAGGTATCTCGGACTCAGCTTTTTTAAGCTTCGAATCCTCGAAATACCCTTCAACGGTTTAATCTTGAGGTAGACCCAATCTCCAATCGCAAACTCCACGTTTCGGTGCTTGGCATTGTAGTACTTCACTTGCCAATCTTGTGTAATCACCAATCTTTCTCGAATAGTGCGTATAGTCGAATTTGCATCTTCGACCTCTTTACACTTATATAACTTCAATTCGCCTGTTTCTGCCCAAGCTAAAGGAGAACTACACTTCCTACCATATTAAACTTCGAAGGGCGCCATCTGAATTCTAGCCTAATAGTTATTATTATAGGAAAACTCGATCATATATAGATGGTCCTCCCACCACTTCCCGAAATTCAAGGCGCATAGATGGAGCATATCCACCATTGTTCTGTTGGTCCTCTCGGTCTGACCATCCGTCTGTGGATGAAAGTTCGTACTGAACTTCAGTTTAGTACCCAACAACTAGTGGATTTGCCTCCAATGACTCGAAGTAAAGCTCCCGTCTCTGTTAATAATGATGCTCTGAGGCACACAGTGCAATCGTACTATTTGCTCAACATAAAGTTTAGCTAACTTCTCAACTGAATCGTCCTTTTTAATCGGTATGTAGTGCGATACCTTTATCAACCGGTCAACGATCACCCACACGACATCATTCTCACTTTGTGATCTTGACAACCCATGCACAAAATCCATAGATATATCATCGAACTTCTATACCAGAATTGGAAACAACTTCAAGAAACCACCAGGTTTATGACATTCCACTTTTACCAAGGCACAAGTATGACACTTTGCCACATAAAGATCTATATCTTTCTTTAAACCCGGCCACCAGAACATCCTTTTTATGTCCTTATAAATTTTGTGCTCCCTTGGTGGATTGAGTATTTAGTAAAGTGTGCCTTAAACATCAACTCCTCCCGCAATTTCCCCACATTTGGGAAGCACAAACAACCGTCCTTTCTCAAAAAATTGTCATCCAAGGAGAATTGGGAATTTTACCCATCCACTGCATAGCGCTTTATACTCTCATCGAGTTCCATCGCTTGTCGAATCCTATCCGCAAGGTAATATTGTACCTCTGTCCTGTTCAAATACACATTTGTAGTGGCATTCTTATCAACACAAGAAATATCTAAGGCCTCTAACTCCTAGATCAGACGCTCCTCATGCATCTATAGCCAACTTGGCCGTGCCGGAGTCCAACGACACAAGGCATCTGCGACCACATTTCCCTTCCTAGGAGTGTAATGTATCTTGAAGGCGTAGTCCCCGAGGAACTCCATCCACCTCCGTTGTCTCATATTCAGATCTTTCTGATCTATTAAATACTTAAGGCTCTTATAATCCGTGAATATGTCAACTTTCACGCCATACAAGTAGTGACGCCACGGCTTAAGTGCAAAAATCACAGTCGCCAACTCCAAGTCGTAGACTGGTTAGTTTCGCTCGTGTAATTTCAACTAGCGTGAGCCATAAGCTATAAATTTTTTGAACTGTAGAAGAACGTAGCCTAAGACGATCCCTGAAGAATCTCTATAAATTTCATAGCCATCTGTACCACATGATGAACTCAAGATAGCCGTCGTAGTCAAACAACTCTTTAAGTCCTCAAAAACCTGTGTGCACTCAGGCGTCCAAATGAACTACTGATCTTTCTTCATTTGTGTGGTGAGAGGTAACGCTATCCACAAAAAGTTTTCCATGAAGCGCCTGTAGTATCCAGCAAGTCCAAGGAAGCTCCTAACTTCCGCTATATTAGTCAACACAGGCCACTCTCATATCGCAATGATCTTTGCCGGATCCACCACAATACCCTCTCCACTTACCACATGGCTAAGAAAAGCCACTGACGACAGCCAAAACTAACATTTTGAGAACTTTGTATAGAGTTTGTTACTCCTCAGGGTCTGCAAAACCATCCTTAGGTGATTTGCATGATCTTCTTCTGATTGAGAGTACACCAATATATCGTTTATAAAGACAATAACAAATTGATCTAGGTACCCCCGAAATGTCTGAAGCATCAAGTCCATGAATACTGATGGCACATTTGTTAGCCCAAACGATATTACAGCGAACTCATAGTGGCCATATCATGTAACAAAAGTGTCTTGCGAATGTCGCATTCCCAAATACGCAACCGGTATTAGCCAGACTTTAAATCTAGCTTCGAATAGATTGTCGATCCCATAAGCTAATCAAAAAAGTCATCAATCCGTGGAATCAAATATTTGTTTTTATCTGTCAACTTGTTCAATTTTCGATAATCAATGAATAGACTCAAGATTCCAACCTTTTTCTTCACAAATAGGACGGGTGAACACTAATGTGACATACTTGGACGTATATAGCCTTGCTCTAGCAATTCTTGTAATTGAACTTTCAGTTCCGCCATTTCCTTTGGCGCTACTCAATACAGTGAGCGGGCCCCAGGTTTGGCACCTATCACTAACTCAATAGCAAAGTCAATCTCCCATCGAGGTGGAATCCATGGGAGATCTTTAGGAAACACATCAGCATAATCAGACGAAATAGGAACGTCACATAAACTGGACTTCGGCTCTACGGCCTCCAACAATATGAAGAATAACTCCGCACTGTTTTTCACTCCCTTGACAACTTAGAGAGAAACATATATATCTTGATCGATCCTCGCATACCAGCGAACATAATCTCTCATTCGGTGTTCTGTCCCAGCATGACTTCCTTAGAGTGGCAATCTATACAAGTACGCTGCTCCGAGAGCCTGCCTGTGCTAAAGATTACATAAAACTCAGATATCGGTTTCACAGATGCTTTCAATCTGAAATACTGACTTACTATCCGCACCTCAACATAGCAAGATCTATCCGCACACATCAAGCATCCGTTTGGTAACAACATCTTTAATCTATCTATCAATATAAGATTAGTAACTCCGATTCGCAATACGAAGTCCTCAGATCGAAACGAATGAAAAGAACATGTATCAAATAGTGCACTCACCAGATAATCCCTAATAAGGACAAAACATATACTGATCGAGTTATATACAAGCAATTCACAAGCTATAAAGTATATAAAGCATGAAAACTTTGTACTACTCGTACCTGTGACAATGTCACTTTGTTTTATGGCCTCCTATTAGCCAAGAATATAGACTCGGGGTTGTGCTTGAGATGTAGTTGATTCCACCACTGTATTTCCCTTTTCAACATATGTCGCACCCGTCTTTTTCTCCGTATTTGGAGGGCCACTCCGACAGTCTCGGGCCATGTGTTCCACCTTGACACAAGTATAACATGTACAAGTGCTTTTCCCAAACATTTCTCAAGAAGCAACAGTAGATGGAGCCTGTCCAGAAGACTTGGACTTCTTATTCCATTTCTGAAAATGCGATTTTCAAAAAGACGACACTTTGAACTCAGGATTTTTCACAGGCAAGTCCCTCTTTCCTAGTACCCTCTTCACATCCTCCAATGAACTAGCCGTATCCACCAATATTTGAAAACCCTGATTTATTGTACCAGAGAGAAGCACCCTCAGCTCATCCCGCAGTCCCTCATAGAACTGATTTGTCTTACGGTCCTCGTCAGCGAAAGTGGACCCCATATATCACCCCGACTCGGTGAACTCATGCAAGTTGATATCTATACTACTCTTACCCTGAGTCAAGTGTTGGAACTCATTCTCCATGGCAATCTACTGTGACGAAGGGAGATGCTTCGCCAAAAATAATCTCAAAAACTCATCCATTAAAATCTCAGATAGTCATCTTCCTGCAAAGTAGTGTAACTCCAAATAATCCCACTAAAGTCAAGCCTCTCCCTCCAACAAGAAAGTGTCAAGGTTACCTTCTGCCCCTCCTCTATTTCAATCGCCGTCAATACTCTCTTGACACACGAAAGCCAGTCATCTCCTTGTATTCGGGATCCTACACCCGTGAACGTTGGAGGAATAAAACTCATAAAGTGCTTCAGTTGCGTTTCAGTCGCTCGCCTTTCAACCAAATCCTCAACAAGCTTTTACCTAACAGTTATTGCCTCAGCCACACCAACCTTGTTCAGGACTATAACAAGACGCACCTGCCCAGTTGGCTATGCATTTATCATAGCAAGCACTGCATCATTAACTAAGCGTATAATTTCCGCAGAAGGGGGAGGTGTGGGTACATCAGCTGGTGCCGCACTCTCCACAGAACGTTGGGGTTCAGACTGCCTCGCACCACTTCTAGTCATCTATAAGTATATATTACACAATTCAACGACTACTCATAAGGCAAACAATGACGAATAACAACGCGCAGATTTCCCAAATATGTGTAATTTCATTCCTAAGTGGACATTGTTGAGTTCATTTTGTTATAATGGTAAGCAAATACACGTACTCGCCACCATTCAAAAGAATTCGACCATGAAGTCGCGGAAGGAAGACCGAGATAAGAAGCTGATACCAAATTATAACACCTTTCTCCATCAATATAGAATATACCAGAAGGTCCGATCGTGGCCCCACGCAAAAGACACGAACTGTCAGAGGAGTTATAGGTGAATATCAAAACTACTAACCATATCTCAACTCAGAGCATTCTAGCGGAAGCTTCGTAGGTTTTTAAAAATCAAGTATTATGAATGTCCATAATTAAACCACATTAGAATGGTATATAAAATACACCAAAAAGTGTGGCTTTAAGGCCTTATAATTATCCTTCAAAAATGTTGTTTACAAACATCGACACGCATGCCGACCACACAAGAAAAACAACAAAAAGCTCTTCGCTTAGCCTTTAAGGGCGGGCATAGCATTCAAGGGCTGCAAACTGCTATCTTCCGCTTGGCTCTCCAGAACCTTCATAGGGACATTACACCATAAAGGTGGTAAATAAGGCAACAGTCTGCTTTTGCTTACCAATTTATAACATCCCTTACCAATTCTCGGTGTAGCGGTATTCCTTCCCTTCAGGCATAGCTGTAACACCCCAAATTTCAATTTGTAGTCAGGCTTGGTGACACAGCCTGGGACACAGACGTGTCTAAGGGCGTGTCCATCTCTGGGTACTTGGTTGTGTCGTGAGAGCTCGAAAAAAATGAAGTCTACAAGTGTTGAGAGGCGACACGGCCTGGGACACGGGCGTGTCCCAGGCCGTGTCCTGCTCGGGTTGGTAACCGGGCGGCATTGAGTGGAGTTGAGTGCGTTGAGTGGCGTTGAGTGTGGCATGCGACCTATGATACAGGCGTATCACAGGGGCATGTTTGGCATACGGCCAAGGATACGGGCGTGTGCCTTAGCCGTGTTCTTCTCGGGTTGGCAGTACTGTGTTGAGTGAAGGACACGCCCCTCAACACAGGCATATACTACCTGACACAGGCATGTCAGGAGTTTGATACGGGTGTATCTCGGCCCATGTTCTGGTCTAAGTCAGTCGCTTCATGTACCGCTTGTAGTACATGGCCCTGTGACACGGGCGTGTCACAGGCCTTGTCAGCCAGAAAAGTTGACTTTTTATCTAATTTGTGGCCATTCATTTCCCTCATCCTAGATCTCATGGTCCAGGGTATTCCCAGCTAGGTTTAACTCCAGGATTGGCATGAAGCTGTCATTCAATCCTTGGTCATTCTCTTTCTAAAGAGAAGAGAGAGAGGAGAGCTTGGAGGAGGAAAGGATAAGCTTTCTTGTCGCCAGTGGAGCTTCAGCGGTCCTAATCAAGAGCCGAGTTCAGCATTGTGGAGGCAAGGCCGTCGCGGTGATTACCTTCCAGCTAGTTTCTCCATGGCTTCGAAGCGATCGTCAAGGGTAACGATCTCCTTCTTGGACAATTGAAGTAATACTTTATGCATGTGCATGGGATGATCCACCAAGATATTGAAAGCGTAAATGATTCCAGTGATTGAATCTGCATTTTGATCCGGAAGTGTGTAGTAAAGAATATGCATGATGTGTGAAGCCCATCTGGATGGATGTCTAGATTGGTGATGCTGCGAACCGGAGAAGACTCCATGTATAAATCGATTAGCTTGAGAAGATTGTAAGGACGATTATGAATTGTTAGAAGGATGCTTTGTATAGCTCCTTTTGTTGGTTGCTCGGGATGAGCTAGTTGATGGATTGGAAAGTGGCACTATGTGCCTGTGTTGAGAGATGGATACGATAACCTCTGAGTGGGTGGGCCACCCAACAAGTTCTGTGGTAGGATTGTTGTGAGCGAGTACCTCTGAGTGGGATTGGTGCGAGAGGTCTCAAACAGGGGTTTCGGGGCTGATGCCCATGGACAACAAGTTAAGAACATCTGATTGGGTAGGCCACCCAACAATTTCAGTGGTAGGATCGGGTGAGCTGTCGATTGGTTGCAATGCAGCGGGGCAATTTCCCTAGGCTTGTTACACTACTAGGGTTAGTCGACTGATAGTGCTCACGATTGTCGTGAGGTGCGTGCCTCTGAGTGAGACGGGTGTGTGAGGTCTTCAACAGGTGTTTGGAGGCTTATGACTTGCCAACAAGTACACATCTCGAATCGGTGGTGGAACCTTAAGGAGTTCGATACACCATAATCGTGCCCTGAGTGCACGGAGCGCCTGGCACGGAGGCCGGCATTTGTAATGATGTGTGTGATATATATATATATATATGTTGTGCATGCAGGGAAGGAACCACTGCCCTGGGTAAGGGGTAGGGTCGTTATAATTATTCAGCTGAATGTTGACCGTTTCATCACCCATGGGGTGGACGTCCATATGCAGGTGTTGCGGGCTGACATGGATTGAACCGACTGAAGCCCTTGCTACTGCTGCTTGTAGGCCCTTGAAGGCAGTGCGAAGATTTGGATTTCATGTGTGGCTAGCCTACGTGCTGATGTATGAAGTCATTTGTTTGTAAAGATAAACTTGTAAGGCCTTAAGGCCATGAGCGGTGTGTACTTGTATACATTCCTGGTCTTTTATATAAATATGTTATTTATATAGTAGTGGACATTCATGGATTGAGTTCGTGCAACTTATAAACTTCTGCTATAATGCTCTGGGTTAGGGTGCGATGGTATTTTGGTATTAACTTATGACCTCGTCGTCTGTTTATGGCATATAATGTGGGTCCATGGCCGGACCTTCTATTATATGTTATGTAACGGATGGGGTCATTACATTTTGGTATCAGAGGCCCCTCGGTCTTCAACTTTTGAATTCGTTGCTGAATTCTTATGTCGGGTGGCGAGCACGTATACGTGCCAACCATTTTAACATAAATGAACTTAAGAATGTTCACTAGGAATGTGAGGGTTTGGGCATGTTTGTCATTTTGGATTGGAGGTTATTGATGTCTTGTTAACGTTTAGGTGACAAGGAGTGGAGCTGGGCAGTCTGAGCCACAGCGTTCAGATTTGAGTGTGGCACCAGCTGAGGTGCCCACATCTCCTCCTTTTGTGGAAACCGTATACCTAGTTGCGGAAGTAGTATTTTCCATGATTCAAGCAAACCTATTGGGATGGAAAGGCCTGCAGTGGAGGCTGTACAGGTTGGGGCGAGGCAAGAGCTTATTGAAGCTCGGATTAATGAGAAAGCAGCGGACGAGCACTTTAAGTGGTTTATGGATTTTTTTCCACCTATATTTGTCGGGGCGACTTCCCCAATGCAGGAGGAGGATTGGCTCTCAAGAGTGAAGAGGATCCTGACAGCGATCAAGATTGAAGAGGGGCAGAAAGTCACTTTAGCCACTTTCCTGCTGGAAGGAGAGGCAAGACTATGGTGGGATGAAGTAGAGATGCACCAGTTGGCAGGCAGAGGCCTAAGAGAGATTTCGATGGATGAATTCTCCAGATTGTTTTTGGTAAAGAATTTGCCAATATCGCGGAGAATTGCGATGTAGAATGAATTCCAACGTCTGGTGCAGGTGGAGAAGACTGTTGATGATTACCTGCATGAGTTCACAAGGCTGGGGCGTTATGCGGGGTCGATGTTTGTGGAGGAGGAACGGAAGACAAATAGGTTCTATGAGGGACTTCGTGATGAGTTGTTGGCCCTCCAGAGTTCAGTGAACCAATGCTTCCAAGCCTTAGTAGATACAGCCTGTGCGCTGGAGAAAGATTTGAAATGAGTATACGATAAGAAGACCTTGTCGGCAGAAAATTCAGAGTTCAAAATTCCGCAGTCTGAAAAATCGGAGTTTAGGAAACGTGATAAGAAGAGGTTTAGGCCTGCTGAACAAGCTCAGTCAAATGTTACTTCAGGAGCAACGTATGGGCAAAGACGTGTGGAGACACATACGTGTTTTAACTGTGGGAAGCAGGGGCATATCGTCCAAGATTATTGGAGTGGCGCGTCGAAGGGTGAGAAAAAGTCAGGTGCGTCTTATTAGGAAAATGGCAAGGCCGTGGCAGAGTCATCTGCATCTCAGGCGCAGCCTCGAATGTATACTCTCAAGTTGCAGGAGCCGCAAAGCTCGAATCTTGAAGAGCAGCCTAATTGCGTGTATAATTTGGAGTTAACGGAGGCCGCCAAGAGGATGCTGAGAGATGCGGATGAGCAGAAATAAAGTGGAGTGTGCACTTTATTGCTTTTGTGTTGTACATATTGTATGTAGTTGTGTTTGTGAAAACACTTGTGTTGGTGCGATGTCGTGGGGCGAGACAAGTTGCGGCCTCTAAGCTTGTAACCCAGATTGTCTTTGTTTCTATTGCAACGGAGTTGTTGTGTTGGTATCTTCGTTACGCTAAATTTCAGGATGAAATTTCTATAAAGAGGGGAGGATTGTAACACCCATCACTTCAATTTGGAGTTCAGGCTGGGTGACACGGCCTGGGACACGGGCGTGTCCTAGGGCGTGTCATGCTCTGGGTACTTGGCTGTGTCGCGAGAGCTCGAAAAAAATGAAGTCCATAAGTATTGAGAGGCGACACGGCCTTAGACACGGGCGTGTCCCAGGCCGTGTCCTGCTCGGGTTGGTAACCGGGCGGCATTGAGTGGCATTGAGTGGCGTTGAGTGTGGCACATGGCCTTTGACAGAGGTGTGTTATAGGGGCGTGTTTGGCACATGGCCAAGGACACGGGCATGTGCCTTAGCCGTGTTCTTCTCGGGTTGGTAGTCCTATGTTACGTGAAGGACACGCCCCTCAACACGGGCGTGTACTTACTGATATGGGTGTGTCAGGGGTTTGACACGGGCATTTCTCGGCCCGTGTTCTAGTCTGGGTGAGTCAGTTTGTGTACCGCTTGCAGTACACGGCCTGTGATACAATTGTGTCACAGGACGTGTCAGCCAGAAAAGTTTAATTTTCAGCCGATTTGTGGCATTCGTTTCCCTCATCCTAGATCTAATGGTCCAGGGTATTCCCAGAAAGGATTAACCCTAGGACTGGCATGAAGTTGTCATTCAATCCTTGGTCATTCTCTTTCTAAGGAGAAGAGAGAGAGTAGAGTTTGGAAGAGGAAAGGAGAAGCTTTCTAGCCGCCGATGGAGCTTCAGCGGTCCGAATTGAGAGCCGAGTTCAGCGTTATGGAGGCAAGACCATCGCGATGATTACAATCCGGCTAGTTTCTCCATGGATCCGAAGCGATCGTCAAGGGTAACAATCTCCTTCTTGGACAAGTGAAATCCTACTTTATGCATGTGCATGGGATCCTCCACCAAGAGGTGGAAAGCGTAAGCGATTCTAGTAATCGAGTCTGCATTTAGATCCGAAAGTGTGTAGTACGAAATAGGCATACTGTGTGAAGCTCATCTAGATAGATGTCTAAATTGGTTATGCTGTGAACCGGAGAAGACTCCGTGTATAAATCGATTAGCTTGCGGAGATTGCAAGGACGATTGTGAATTGTGAGAAGGATGCTTTGTATAGTACCTTTGGTTGGTTGCTCGGCACGAGCTGGTTGATGGATTGGAAAGTGGCACTATGTGCTTGTGTTGAGAGATGGATACGAGAACCTCTGAGTTGGTGGGCCACCCAACAAGTTCTATGGTAGGATTGTTATGAGCGAGTACCTTTGAGTGGGATGGGTGCGAGAGGTCTCCAACAGGGGTTCGGCGGCTGATGCCCATGGCCAACAAGTTAAAAACCTCTGAGTGGGTAGGCCACCCAACAAGTTTAGTGGTAGGATCGGGTGAGCGGTCGATTGGTGGCAATGCAGCGGGGCGATTTCCCTAGGCTTGTTATACTACTAGGGTAGGTCGACTGATAGTGCTCACAGTTACCGTGAGGTGCGTGCCTCAGAGTGAGATTGGTGCATGAGGTCTTCAACAGGGGTTTGGGGGCTAATGCCCGACCAACAACTATACACCTCGAATCGGTGGTGGAACCTTGAGGAGTTCGGTACACCATAATCGTGCCCTGAGTGCACGGAGCGCCTGGCACTGAGGCCGACATTTGTGATGATGTGTGTGATATATATATATGTTGTGCATGCAGGGAAGGAACCACTGCCCCAGGTAAGGGGTAGGGTAGTTATAATTGGTCAGCTGAATGTTGATCGTTGCTTTGTTTATCACCCATGGGGTGGACGTCCATATGCAAGTATTGCGGGATGACTTGGATTTAACGGGCTGAAGCCCTTGCTGCTTCTTCTTCTTATAGGCCCTTGAAGGCCGTGCGAAGATTCATATTTCATGTGTGGCCGGCCTACGTGTCGATGTATGAAGTCATATGTTTGTAAAGAGAAACTTGTAATGCCTTAAGGCCGTGAGCAGTGTGTACTTGTATACATTCCTGGTCTTTTATATAAATGTGTTATTTATATAGTAGTAGACATTCATGGATTGAGTTCGTGCAACTTATAAGCTTTCGCTAGAATGCTCTGGGTTAGAGTGCGATGGTATTTTGGTATTAACCTGTGAATGCACCGTCTGTTTGGGGCAGATAATGTAGGGCCCCGGCCGGACCTTCTATTATATGTTATGTAACAGATGGGTTCGTTACAATAGCATTCATATATAGATATATCACAAGATTGTACAACTTAAGCACCATTCAATATATCACAAACGTTTGCATAAACTGCCAAATGTTCTGTGCACTCAGGGTACATTATCGGTGTATTGGAATTCCCTGTCCCACCATCATCCAAAAGTCCCGGACTCTACGGTCAACATTGAGCATTATTTGCCTGCATATAACTGCGTTATAGCCACGACTCTCCCCCTATGCCTATGGTAATTACCATGTACTTTAGGTATATTTAACTGAACCACTTAGAGCGGGTACAGTTCAGCTCTTTACCGTTGCTCAAATTTTCATGCCATCGCCGAAAGCAGAAACCTTCATGTCCAATCTACATGATGCAGGCTTGCCTCCCCTTTCTCATAATTCAAAACAAAACCAAATTTATGTACAATGGCTCTCAAGGTCTTCAAAGCTGGGCAACCAGGCTCATAGCTCACCTACTAGCCACACGGACTCTACTAGACAGGCTTCGCAAGCACAATACTATCTGGAAGCTATTGCCAGCGATAGACACTATCGCCTGGTATTAACAACAGAACATCTCTTTCTGTCTCTAGACTCAACCATAATTGGAACATCTTTCCAGAAAAACCTGCAGCATCTTGTAGTGCTAGAAACTAGACTTTCACAACATATATAACACACCAAGAGCTATCGCAAGCGATAGACACTATCGCCTGGCGATTCCCAACAGTTATCAAAACTGTTATATTCCCTGTGTATTTTCCTAGAGCCCATCTCTAGTACTTCCTGCTACTCAATTCACAAGCATAACCCCTCGGACTCCGTAACTACACGGTTATACTCAGAGTCTTCCCTTACATACAAATCAAAACTTCACCAATCCCGACCAACCTCTCTGGATAGGCTTCTCATAGCTTCCTATTCAGTACTATGATTTTCCGATTATATATGCAAGACTAACAAGGGATATCACGTATCAACACATTGGATTTCCCTTCACATTCCACCCTTTGTTGGGGGATTCCATGAACATGCAAAATTACAACTTCACTTGTTCAAGAAGGAAGATCGTTACCCTCGTTGATCGCTTAGGAGACATTCTATTTCCATTTATCCATATAGAACTGATCACCACAGCTACCTTTCCGTAGATCTAGCTTCGACTCACGAATTTGATCACACAAATGTCTCCTCTATAAGGATAGAATACCCTTACTCTTGCTTCCTTGCTTTTCTCTTCTTCTTCCTCCAGAATCAAGATAGAGAAAGAGAGAGAGTGAATGAGAAAATAAGAAAATAATCGTATCCATAGCCTTTATCAGGAAGATGCTGCCGCACAGTATCTATTAACACCGCATGGTATCATAGGGAGTGGTTGCTTAGGTAAATCGGCATCACTCTGTCGCTCAAAACTTCTTTAGCCTTACTAACACGTGGTTAGCTACCGCCGCACGATAGATCACTACTGCCTCATGGTAGGTTCTCAACGCTTCATCAAGTGCGTTGAGCGTGCAGAGTGCGTTGAGTGTTATCTCCGCGCGATACCTTTCTTCAGTCATTTAGTACCTACCTGTAACGAAGGTTGAATTAATTCATCTTGATACAGCCGACGTTAAAACAACCGCCTTGCGGTAACCTCTAGAAATCAACTCCTTCCCATTTTCATGATTTTTTGGGGCATTGCACCCAGCATGGAACAAATTCAGGTGTTTGGGTCTACCTAGTACATATACGTCCCAGATTCTCTCAAAACAAAGCTAGATGCGAAGGCGAGGAAGCTTGTCTTCATAGGCTTTGATGAGAGAAAAAAGGGATGGAAGTGTATGGATTCTGCGATGAGGAATTTTGTTGTGTCTAAAGATGTAGTATTCGACAAACTGACATCGTATAAAGGTAGCTCAACTGTGGAGCTTTAGGAAAGCAGTTCATATGGTGGACAAGAGGATTCTGTTAAGCATCTTCTAGTGGAGCTGTCTGTGTCACCAGAA
Source organism: Platanthera zijinensis (assembly GCA_039513925.1). Taxonomy (NCBI): domain Eukaryota; kingdom Viridiplantae; phylum Streptophyta; class Magnoliopsida; order Asparagales; family Orchidaceae; genus Platanthera; species Platanthera zijinensis. Next base: position 75,221,588 of record CM077086.1, read on the forward strand.
ACTCCAGGTGATTCTAGCTCCGGGGAGGAGGCTTCTGGTTGAGGAAGAAGGGGGAGCGATGCTCCAAGTTTGCCCGGGAACGGAGCTGGTTTAGAAGAAGTAGAGGAGGTGGTCAACAAGGGTCAGATACTTCCAAGATCAAAGAGGACCGTCAAATAGCCAGCTCGTTATAGCGAAGGAAACACAGTGAGCTTCGTCTCTTATTTCTTCCCAGGCCCTCTAGATGAGTGCCAACCTTCCATCTTTGAAGAATACACCTGATTCAAGGAGTGGGATAATGACATGGATGAGGAGATGGCTGCCCTTAGGAAAAATAAGACTTGGGACCTTGTTCCCAAGGTCGATAACATTACTCATGTGATGTACAAGTGGGTGTATAAGCTAAAGAAAAGGAGGATGGGAGCATCGAGCAGTACAAAGCTCGCTTTGTAGCTCGAGGGTTCTCTCAATAGTACGTAGAATACTATATAGAGACGTTTAGTCCTGTTGAAAAATTGACTTCAGTAGGGTGGTGATGGTCTTGGAGGCTTGCCAAGGTTGGAAGATGTGGCAGCTGGACGTAAAGAATATTTTTCTTTATGGGGAAATTGATAAGGGCATCTTCATGGTTCAGCCACTAAGATATGTATTTGATGATCATCCAAGATACATCTACAAGCTCCGGAAGTCCCTTTATAGTTTGAGATAGGCTCCACAGGCATGGTATGGGAAGATCGCAGAATAGCTCAAATTCTATGGTTATTTTGCCTCTGATTCAGATTCGAGTCAACTCATCATGAAGAGGGGGGAGCTTTATGTCTTAGTGTTGTTATATGTATGTTGGAACCCCTATTGGATTTGGGCAAGGACTACTATTAGGATTGCTTAGAATGACCCAACATGTAAAGTCTAGGGTCAGAGGTTTTCTAGTGTCAAAGTCAACAACACCAACTTAGACTGTCAGTACTCCACTTCAGAAGACTTTAGAGACAGAAGACCTCAAAGGAAAAGCAGTTAAAATGATTGCAGGAAAGTTATTCGACGATAACTAAACTCAGCTCGAGGATTGTCGATCCTAGATTGACGAACTCAGAGTTCCTTCTCTGAATTATGCTCGACAAAAGTCTAGATGAGATCGACGAACTATGATCTCATATAAGAAGTTCAGCTTGACGAAGGACTATCTCAGTTCGACGAACTTTGAGCTCAGAATGGAAAGCTCAGCTCGATGAAATTGGAGCTCAGGTCGATGAATATGAAGAATTAAACTCGACGAACTCCTACTCTAGTCGATGATCTTGGCGCTCAGATAGATGAAGGAGAATTCTTAGCTCGACAAACTTGGAGTTCAGGTCGACGAAATCATTGCTTAGTTCGAGAACTCCTTCTAGGTTCTGTTCGACTCTTCCTCTCTGCAGTTTCTAAGTTCGACTATCAATTTGATTTCAAATTCTATTATATTAAGACAATAATGCTCTGATATTTAATTCTCAATATTCTCAAGAATATAGCCGTTCCATGCAGCATTAATTATTGTTTTCACAGAGTTATTACTCTACCATATTCATTGGGGCAGTTAGGGAAATGCGTTAAAGACAAATATTAGCCGTTCAGAATTCTAGAATTTGTGCAGAGGATTTCAGGAAACATTTTAAAATTCAAATGTTGTTGAATCTGAAAACATATATAAAGTGATTTTCTTTCAGAAGAATATGGAGATACACAGATCAAAAAATTATCACAAGAGAAGTGAATCTGTGAAAAAGTATTAGTAGACAAAGAAGAACAATACAGCTCCCACACACTCGGTGTTCTTCATCTGCTTTAGGATTTCAAGAGACAAACAATAAAAATCAGTCTAAAAGCTTGAAGAGCAACATCATTTGAAGGCCTACACCCTGAAGCAAAGCTTCAACTCCTGATCAAATTAATACAACTCAAGGGGAGCTTTGACATCATCAAGTCCACTAGTCGTCTCAGAGCTCTAAGATAGAGAATACAACATATTTTTATTTCCTATGTACAGTGTTTTTAACTCACTTAAAAAGTTAGCCCCTTTTGGTTCACAAGTCACCTTATTCAAAAGGCTTGAGATTGGTTTTTGGGCACCTAATCGAAAGCTCAAAGGGTTGCTAGATCTCCCTTAGAAAAATAGATCTTGTAGTGACAGGGCACCAGAGCAAAAACCTGTGATGGCAGGGCACCTGATCAAAAACCTATAATAGATTCCTACCAGGGTGGTAGAAGAGTGGATGTACCTAGGTTTATTGTGGAACCACTATAAACTCAATGTGTCGTCTGGTTTGCCTTTACTTTTTTATTTGTGTACTATGATATTTCTCTTTATACTTATATATGTATTACTAACTTTTAATCCGCTGTAAAAACACGTTAATAAATTTTTAATACTCTATTCACCCCCCCTCTAGATTAAAGATAAGATCTATCCCTCACTTTCAATTGGTATCAGAGGGTTGTTGTTTGGTTTCACAGTCTAACACTTGAACCAAAAGATCTTTGATAGATCCTATTTATTATAGTTTGTCTTTTATATCATGGCACAAAATAAGGAGTATTCAAGAACCAGACCTCCAGTGTGCAATCTGAATAAGTTTGCACTTTGGAAGGCAAGGATTAGGCTTTACATGAATTCCATTGATGAACATATATATAATTTCATTTTGATAGGCCCCCCTACAACAACTACAACAACAAGCACAAGTGCAGTTCCACCAACTGAGTGGACTGATACTCAGAAGAAGCTGAAGATTGCAGATGCCAAATCCATGAACATTTTGGCTCAAATGATGTCTGATGACATATTCCAGAAGGTTGCTGAATGCACTTAAGCCAAGGATATCTGGGATTGCCTAAATGGGATTGTTGTAGGATAAGTAGATGAGAGAAATGACAGAAGAGACCACTTGATTTCTCAATAAGCGAATTTTAAGAAGGGTGAATCTTAATCAGTTGCTGAGATGTACACCAGACTCAGCCTCATCATCAATGAGCTAAAAACCCTAAAGAAGGACATCTCATTGATAGAAATCAATGACAAGATCCTTATATGCTTCCCTAGCACATAGGACTCTTGGATTTGGCCAATCAAGGAAGCCAGAAGCTTGAATGAGATCTCAATATAGACCTTGTTCGGAAAGCTCAAGTCTTATGAGCAGCTTATCAATATAAGGGAAGCTGAAGAAGTGGATTCACCTTTAGTAAGGAAAGAGAAAAGCAAAGATTTTCAGGTTACAGATGAAGATTAATCTCTTCTAGCAAATGATGTCCTCATGAGTCTTCTGGTCAAAATATTCTACAAAATGGCCATGAAGGACTTCAGGAGAAGGTCTTCTAGAAATGAAGACAAACCCAGGTATGACAAAACCCCCAATAAAGAAATTGTTTATTATGGGTGCAGGAAATCTGGACACACATTGCCAGATTGTCCTGAGAAGAAGAAAGAAAAGAAGAAGGTGATAGACTCCAGAAAGCACTCCAAAAAATCCACTTCCAACAAATATAGGAAGAAAGAGGGAGGATTTGTAGCTGAGACATGGAGTGACTCAGATTCAGACTCTTCATCCATCTCCAGTGATGATGAAGAAGAAGAAAAAAACTAAAGAGATCTGTATGATGGCAATCAATGCATCATGAAGCAACTTTGAGTCAGAATCAGAGGAAGACCAGGTAATCTCTACCTTTGATTTTACTTCTGATCAATTCAAATTAGTCTTTAAATTATTATGTAAAGATTTAATTAAATCTGAGAAGGAAATCAAACTTCTCAGAGAAAAATTAAATGAACTTGATAATTTTTCTTAAAAAAATTCAAAACATAAAGAAGACTTAAAAACTGCTTCAGAACAAATATTATCTTTAGAAGTAAACTAAATGAGGCTAAAATATTTGAAGAATCCAATAATGGGAGAAGTATCAAATTGATGGACATCACAAACACAGTGAATGCTAGATTTAAAAGCAAACAGGCCTTGGGTGCTTCATCAAGTCAGTCTTATATTCTTGAGAAATATATTTTATCTTAACCTATCAAATTCATTTCTGAAAAATGAAAAGTAAAAGTTAAAGATACTAATAATGAAACAGAGGTTTTAAATCAGACTAAATCAAAGAAAAATAAAAAATCTCATAAAAATAATGTTCAACAAAATTCGTCGAATCGAGATCTACGAAATTAGTATTATGCGTCGAACGACGATGGACGAACTCTTAACCTAGAATTTGGGTATGATTACTCAACAAAGGGTGCTCGACAAAATCAACATGTTTCGTCGAATTGAGATTGACAATCATGGAATGAAGAAAATAGGTATTATCATTTTGTGAAACGAGATTGACGAAATCGATACTTTTCGTCGAACTCAGATCGACAATCTCAACTAAATTCGTCGAACTCAAATTTTCAAAATAGAAATTTTAATTTTTTTCAAACTAATAATCAAAAACCAAAACTTGTTAATCCTTTTACTCAGTGGATAATCCCTCCTAGGAGATTTCATCCATTAGGATATAATGATCAACCTGATTGTTCTTATATTTTCAGTTATTCTTACGAAAGAAATCAAGGATCCAAGGTAACCTGGATCAAGAACACCTTACTTTTTTATTTATTTAGGTGAAGAACTATCCTACCACAAAGGAATAGTGATATTTGGATAATTATTGCTCAAAACACATGACAGGTTCAAAGGCCAACCTAAGTGACTTTAAAGCAAGGCTTGGACCCAAAGTGATCTTTGGAGACTCCAATTTTGGACAAATAGAAGGATATGGAAATGTCAAGATTGGAGCAGTCATATTCAAAAAGGTAGCTTATTTGAATGGACTGAAGCATAACCTCATCTCTATCAGCCAACTATGTGATGAAGGTTATCAAGTAATATTTAATAAATCTCTATGCTTTATTATTTCTGATAAAAATAAAATTGGTTTAACTAGTATTAGACATGTAAACATATACTTAGTTAATTTTAATTCATCTAAATCAGAAATTTGCTTATTTAACTAGATTAATAAACCTAGTGAATTATGGCATAAGAGACTAGGTCATGTAAACCTTTAGACAATAGCTAAATTATCTAAGGACAACCTTATTAGAGGACTACCTTCTGGCTCCTACAAGAAGGATGGACTCTGCAGGGCTTTTCATTTAGGCAAGCAAACAAAAAAATAGTTTTAAATCCATTAATAAAAGTGATTCACCAAGAATCTTGTACTTGCTACATATGGACCTTTTTGGACTTATTGCAGTGTAGAGCTTGGGAGGGAAGTCATATAACTTATTTATTGTTGATAATTTCTCTAGATTCACTTGGGTTTTCTTTCTGAAAAATAAGTCAGATAACTTTAAAGTTTTTACGGACTTTCTTAAAAGCATACAGATTGAGTACTCTACTCAAGTTATATTGATCAGAAGTGATCATGACACTGAGTTTGAATCTCTTCTTATGCAAGAATTCTGTGGGAAGGAAGGTATCCGGCATTGTTTTTCTTCTCCTAGAACTCCTCAACAAAATGGGGTAGCTGAAAGGAAAAATAGAACTCTGATTGAATCTGCAGGGACATTATTTGTAGATGCTCACTTGCCCCTATCCTTTTGGGCAGAGGCAGTAAGCACAAAAACTATGTTCTGAATAGAAGTCTAATTCATAAGCTAAAGGGTAAGACCCCCTATGAATTACTTAAAGGGAAGGAACCTAAAATAAACTTTTGTAAAGTATTTTGTTGTATATGTTATATTCATAATAATGACAAGATTTATCTTAGAAAGTTTGAAGCCAAAGCTACAGAGGGAATTTTCTTGGATATTCCTAAGTCAGCAAGGCTTATAGGGTTTATAACAAATCAACATTAAAAATGGAAGAATATGTACATGTAACTTTTGATGAGACTAACATTTTTTACAAGGAGAAGAATTCTTCTACCATAAAAAACTTGCAGGTACCAAATCTGTGTAAGAATATGGATGATTTAATCCAAACACAACAGGATATATCACATCCTTCTCAATAGATTATTGTTGATGACAGTGATGAAGAAATTTAGGAAATTCATGCTAAAGATATTGTGGCAAATGAAATTCCACAAGAGGAATTAATTTCACAAGTTGTTGAAGAACCAACTCTACCCACTGATCTTATCACCCTTAGAGATCATCCCATATCTCAAGTGAATGTAAACATGTCCGCTGGTGTGCAAACAAGGCATCAATTAATCATGATTTGATGCATGCTTGCTTTATTTCTCAAAGTGAGCCTCAATCCATAAAATATGCCGAGCAAGATCCCCACTGGATTATTGCAATACAAGAGAAACTCAATCAATTTGAGAGATGTATAGTTTGGGATTTAGTTTCAAGACCCAAAGACTACCAAGTCATTGCAACTAAATGGGTATTCAGGAACAAGTTGGATGCTCAAGGATCAATTATGAGGAACAAAGCAAGATTGGTGGCTCAATGCTATTCTCTGGAGGAAGGCATAGATTATAAAAAGACCTTGGCCCCTGTTGCAAGGCTAGAGGCAATCAGAATTTTTCTTGCTTATGCAGCATATCAAAAATTCAAAGTTTATCAAATGGATGTCAAGAGTGCATTTCTCAATAGAGAACTCAAAGAGGAAGTGTATGTTTAATAACCACAAGGTTTTGTCTCTTCAAATCATCCCTCTTATGTTTTTAAATTGCATGAAGCCCTTTATGGTCTAAAGCAAGCTCCAAGAGCTTGGTATGAGACCTTGGCTAGCTTTCTTTTAAAGCATAAGTTCATTAGAGGCATTGTAGATAGGAATTTATTTATTAGACATCATAAGTCAAAAAATTTGCTAGTTCAAATTTATGTAGATGACATAATATTTGGATCTACTGATTCCAAACTTTTCAAAAGGTTCTTTGACCTGATGCATTCAAAGTTTGAAATGAGTAGCATGGGTGAACTATCCTACTTCCTTAGTCTCCAAGTGAAGCATCCCCTGATGGTATCTATATATCCCAATCCAAATATGCTAAAGAGCTTATTAAAAGATTTGATATGTTTGATGCCTCAGCAATGAAAATACACATGCCCTCCAATGCTGTAGTTGATACTGATGAATAGGGAAAACCAATTGATCAGAAAATATACAAGAGGAACTCACCAGTGCTATATGTATTTGCATCTTGAAGCTATGGTTCCCAGAGCTGCAACTGTAAAAATTCTTGGTGCACAATACATGAAGATGACACAAAGAAAAGTAGAGGACCCAAAAAGGAAAATGGTTTTCACAAAACCTCCTTCAGATTCTTCAAAGAAAGACTCTTAATTTTCGGCCTATGCATTTTGAATTTTATTATTGTTATATATTTTTCAAAGCACAATTGTATATATATCTGCTTAATGTTTTAATTTTGCTAGATATATTTTCTTTCTTTATTCTTTGTAAATAGTATCCTTACCTAAATAGGGGGAGATTGTTGGAACCTAGTTTAGATTTGGGCAAGGACTTCTATTAGGATTGCTTAGAATGACCCAACAAGTATAGTCTAGGGTTATAGGTTTTCCAGGGTATGAGTTAGCAACACCAACTTAGACTGTCAGTACTCCACTTCAAAAGACTTTAGAGATAGAAGACCTCAAAGGAAAAGAAGTTAAAATGATTGTAGGAAAGTCGTTCGACGATAGCTGAACTTAGCTCGACGATCGTCGATCTCAAATTGACGAACCCAGAGTTCCTTCTCTGAGCTTAGCTCGACGAAAGTCTAGCTGAGATCGACAAACTATGATCTCATATTAGAAGTTCAGCTCGACGAAGGACTATCTAAGTTCGACAAACTTGGAGCTCAGATTGGCAAGCACAGCTCGACGAAATTGGAGCTTAGATCAACGAATATGAAGAATTAAGCTCGACGAACTCCAGGCTCTGGTCGACGATCTTGGAGCTCTGCTGGACGAAGGAGAATTCTTAGCTCGATGAACTTGGAGTTAAGGTCGACAAAATCATTGTTGAGTTTGACTAACTCCTTCCAGGTCTGTTTGACTTTTCCTCTCTGTAGTTTCTCAATTTGACTATTAGTTTGATTTCAAATTCTATTATTTTAAGACAGTAATGCTCTGATAATTAATGCTCAATATTCTCAAGAATATATCCATTCCGGGCAACATTAATTATGGTTTTCATAGAGTTATTACTCTACCATATTCAACGGGACAGTTATGTAAATGCATTCAAGACAAATATTAGCGGTTCAGAATTCTTGAATTTCTGTAGAGGATTTCCGGAAACAATTTAAAATTTAAATCTTGTTAAATCTAAAAACATACATAAAGTGATTTTCTTTTAGAAGAATATAGAGATACACAGATCAAAAATAACAATCACAAGAGAAGTGAATCTATGAAAAAGTATTAACAGACAAGGAAGAATAATACAGCTCCCACACACTCAGTGTTCTTCATCTGCTTCAAGCTTTCAAGAGACAAACAATTAAAATCAGTCTAAAAGCTTTAAGAGTAATATCATTTGAAGGCCTACACCCTGAAGTAAAGCTTCCACTCCTAATCAAATACATACAACTCAGAAGGAGCTTTGACATCATAGAGTCCACTAGTCTTCTCAGAGCTTTGCGATAGAGAAGACAACATATTTTTATTTTCCATTACCTGTGTACAGGGATTTTAACTCCCTTCAAAAGTTAGCCCCTTTTGGTTCAAAAGTCACCTGATCAAAAGACTTGAGATTGTTTTTTGGGAACCTGAACAAAAGCTCAAAGGGTTGTTAGATCTCCTTTAGAAAAATTGATCTTGTGGTGACAGGGCACCTGAGCAAAAACCTGTGGTGGCAGGACACCTGATCAAAAACCTATAGTGGATTCCTACTAGAGTGGTAGAAGAGTGGATGTACCCAGGTTTATTGGGGAACCACTATAAACTCCTTGTGTCGTCTGGTTTGCCTTTACTTTTTTGTGTGCTATTATATTTCTCTTTATACTTATATATATCACTAACTTTTAATCCGATGTAAAAACAAGTTAATAAATTTTTAATATTCTATTCACCCCCTCCCTCTTGAGTAAAGATAAGATCTATCCCTCACTTTCAACATGGATGATATGATTGTCATGAGAAACTCTTAGGAGGAGGTAGTTAGGCTCAGGGCAGAGTTAGCTATTCGGTTCAAGATGAAGGACTTGGTGAGCTCCACCACTTCCTTGGACTAGAGGTGGAGAGGAAAGAGAGTGATATACTCATTTCCTAAAGTGGATATATATAACGGATCGTTCAACGATTTGGCATGTGGGAGGGGAAGAGTGGATCTACTCCACTTGATGTTGGCGTCAAGCTTCAACGAGATGATGGTAGGATACTTCCATATTCTTTAGTGTTCCGGGCTCAGGTTGGGACCATTATTTACTTGACGATTACGAGGCCAGACATTGCTTATTCTATATTCCAAGTAAGTAGGTATATGGAGGAACCTCATAAGCCACATTTGGTGGCGGTAAAGAGCATTCTGAAGTACGTGAAGTTCACTTCTAATATGGGTCTCCTTTTTGGGAGAGACACAAGCTTTAAACTGCATGTTTACATAAATGTTGATTATGGGGCAGATTCAGATGACCAGAAGTCGACGTCTTGTTATGTCTTCACATTTGGATCAACGGGTATCTTACGGTGCAGCAAGAAGTAGGATTCTGTGACTATCTATACTATGGAAGAGGAGTACAAGGCTTCATCCTTGGCAGCTCGGGAAGCCATCTAGCTTAGGAGGCTAGTAGAGGACATCAATGAAGAAGTGTGCGGTCCCACTCTGATATGCGATGACAAAAAAAGTGACCTTAAACTTGTTAATAATCCCATTTGTCACGCGCAAACTAAGCATATTGAGAATGAGCACAATTTCATTCGGGAGAAGGTGTTAGAGGGGTCTCTTGGGTTGGACATGTTCGGAGCGAGGATAACATTATAGGTGGACTATTCCCGCAGATTGGGCGGACAGTTGTGGCGGTCTGGGCATACTGTCCGTACAGACTGTGCGGAAAGAAGTAGCAGATTGCCAGGTCGGCAAGAGTGTTGTAGTCATCTTGTTCCCTGGAGGTAACCGGGCGGATATGATGGTTATTTGCATAGTTTAACAAGTCCAACGTATTGCGGACACGTCTAGAGTTTTTTGAGTCCGAGTTGCGGATTGTATTGGAGCTCGAGAGATCGGCATAGCCTTGTGCCTTGATCTTGCTCTGATGCTGTTTGGTGGTAACAGCGCAGTTCACCGATTTATGTGATGTGGACCAAGTATCTGCCGGTACTGTGTTCCCATCAGGGATGGCTTGTTGTGTGGAATTATTCTAGATCTGTACCAAGTCCAGGTGTGCTCAGTCAGGGAGTTCGCGTGGTTAGAATGGACTGTTCTTTAGGTCCACCGAGTTCGGTTGTTGTCGGCCTTGTGTTCTTTAGTTGCGGGCTCGGAGTGTGGGGATTGGAGTAGTGTCCACAGAGGAGTGCGGGTTGGAGTTGTGTCTGCTTATGTGCGGACTGGTGGAGTTTCTGCAGGGTCCGTTGGTGTGGCAGACAAGTCTTGCTTATCCCTATGGAAAAAGTTGGATAAGATTTCTATCCGGCCTTGGTGATGTGATATTGGCGTATTGGCTTTCCTGTCTAGTTATGTTGATAAGGCGGACTGGCTTTGTTTCTGCGGCTATGTAGATACACTTAGTGCTTTCCACGAGATAGGGTGGTGATCCAATAGGCTAGGATGGTGATCACACTCCTCTTCGTGCCTATAAATAGGACCCCCTGCCACATCAACAGAACAACCAAATTAACAGTAAGTGAGTTCGGGTTGTCGTTGTAGATAGGTTTTTGTGTTTACGTAGTTTGAGTAGTTGACCGATTTTTAACTGTATAGATTGTGCGGACAGTTATGAGAAGCTAGTGACTTGGTTTTGACTTTTGGCCAGGAATCAGTGCGGACTCTGCGCTTACAATCTGCGGTTAGCAGTAGGTAATGGCTTGCTGCTAGGTTGTCTTATCTTATTGACAATCTTTTCCCATTTCAATAAGTTGTCTGCTTTTGGCAACTTATTCAATTCGGTAACAACTGTTCTCGTAGATCTAGTGGCTAAGCGACATCGCGATTTAACGGCTTATAGATCAGTGGACAAAGTTCTCCAGCATTGGAATAATGGGTTGTCTGCATGGCTAGGTTGCGGTTTGGTGACTTAGCGGCTTAAGTGGACCTCGTAGGAAGATCGACAGAGAGGGTGGTTACTCATTGAGTCTGCGTAGTTAGTTTTTTACTTTCTTATTTTTTTTCTTTCATTTGATACATCGACGAATCATGTCACGCCATATATACCCCGTCTTGTAAATATTTTTGGTAGTACAAGGTTTTCTTGCTCTTCTAGTTGCATCTGGTTTACTTGGCTGTCTTTTGGTTGGAGTGTTCTTGCGCTTGGTTTCCAATTTTCCGTTGTTCACAAATTTTTACAATATGCTATAGGAAGGGTAAGCCAGTTTTTGCTGGCACTCATGGAATGTCATCTTTGTTCAGCTTTAAAAATCCTAGAATATGTGAAGGGGTCTATAGGAAATGTGTTACTATTTGAAAAACATAACTATCTGAGGATTAAAGCCCACTCAAATGCCAACTATACAGATAATAATGAATATAAGTAATCCACTTCTAGTTTTTGCACCATTGTAGGAGAAAATCTAGTTATGTAGAAAAGCAAGAAGTATTATGTTATTTTAAGGTCAACTATTGAAGCTGAGTACAGAAGCACGGATTCAAAAAATTGTGAGTTAAAATGGATACGAGCACTTATGCTTGACTTGGGAGAAGTCTATAATCATCCTCTTCCTATGTTTTGTGACAACAAAGCCATTGTTTACATATCCAAGAATCCGCTCGTTCATGATAAGATGAAGCGCATTGAAGTTTATAGGCACTCTATTAGAGAAGAAATATTAAAGAATCAAATATGCAATCTATTTTCCACTTCCAATAAAGAACTAGCAGATATTTTCACAAAACGAGTGATCGCTTATCTTTAAAATGCCTGTGACAAGCTTGGCATGGTTGACATATATAGTCCAGCTTGAGGGGGTGTGTTAGAACTCTTCTAGTCCTAGCGGTATGCAGTTGTAGTATAAAATGGCGATCTGTAGTGACAGTCTGCAGTCGAGGTTTGCCCTTAGCAGATTGGCGGGCAGTAGTGGTGGTCTACTCTTTGCTGCCTGACAGTCTGTAGTAGCATCCTTTTCTTGGTGGTCTGGTTTCAGCTGTCAAGCTACATTGAGGAGGACAAGTGAGAATGCATCTCTTGTGGATGAAAAGAATGCCTAGCGGACTGCTTTATGCTACTGTAGTTTGAGGTTTCAATGGGCAGTTAGCCTATCTAACCACATTAGTTGCTGTATACTATATTTTTATATCTTCCCAGTCCGCTTGTTATGTATTAGTCCCCCATCGTCTATTGTATTCTCTTTCTCTTTCTTCTCCCCTATAAATAATGAGTCATACCTATGCAATGTGAAGTTTTTAGAAATAAAATCCTATAATTTAGCCCTTTTCTCACAAGCTCCACCATTATTTCATTAAAGCCAAAAGATGATCCTAGTCGCACACCCGAATTTGAGCTTTTGTTGTATTTATTGGGTATTGATGTGGTAATTCTATTAGGAAGTGTGGATGTGTTTTACTGAAATATTTGCTGAAAAAGTTGAAAAAAGTGAATGAGAAATTAAAAAAGAAAAAAAATGAAAAAAGTGTGAAAAAAGGAGGAAAAGAAAAGTTAAATTAATAATCATTTTGTTCGTTATGTTTGGGAGTAGGTGGTGCACACAATAATATTATGAAGTCCATGTCTGGGGGTGTCGTGTACTCGTGTGCATATTGTGGTGCAGGGATAGTTTCTTTCTATGCGAACTCATTTGGGTTAGGTGCGTAGCCCTCATGTTTACCATTGTATAACTCACCTAAACTTAAGCCTCATCTTAAACCTTAAGTCCCACTGATTCGCTCATTAAACAAAACCCATGCCATGGAAGGGCGAGCTTATAACCATCAACATTGATGGATTTCTGTGGAGGTTGTCCCGAGCAGTAATCCTTGGTAATACTAACCTTAGGGGTGTGTTTTCTTTCTTCTTATTTGTGACCAGAGGATTCTTTGTGATTCTTATTACTAGTAAAAAAATAGTATGTAGATACGCATTTTTGAAATTCACAATCTATTTTACATAATTAAAAACTACTAGATTTTTATGCACGCGGGTATATGACTTCACTTGGTACTCCCCATTATTAGTTGTTATGCCAGCTTGTGTTCTTCTCATCCTCTTGAGGGATGATTTGCTTTGGACGAGCAATTTGATAAATTTGGGGGTGTGATGAGTCCAATTTATATAGGGTTTTTAAAACTTATCTAGGTTTGTTTTCGTACTCGAACACTTAACATTTAACTTGTTATTGCATATATTCCACTAGTTTTGTATTTGTTTACGAAGTGCAAATTTTGCCCATTGTGGTGTCCAATTGCTAGCTAAATTGTTGGGGGTAAGTACATAGTGCTCCCCATTTATTATTTTTATGTTTTATTGTTGCTGGTTCTGTGTTCTAGCCATGGTATTGCTGAGCAGTTGGGCAGATCCCCAATACTATAGAGTTCTTTCCTATAGACATCGCACGATCGTGTGTTTTTCTTCATGCACGATTGGTTCAATCATGTGATGCTTACTGAGTCCTTAACTAGTGATCTTCCCTTAAACTTGAGATTTATTTGCGCACGAGCTGTTTTGCTCGCGCGTGGCCAAATCACATGACCTTGTCTTCTTTGTCTAAAATTTTATGTAAATATCGCCTGTGCATTTTCTTTATACAAAGTTGGATTCAACTGTGCACAAAGAAAAATGCACAATCTACCTTATTTGCCTAATTTTTAGTGTTCTATCAATAACCGTACGATTTGTTCTCGCACGGGTTGTTTTGCCATGCGTGATCAAAAAATCACGATCACTTGTTGTATCAGTTTAGGGAGTTCTATGTTGTTATTTTCGCACGATGCAAGCATGGTCATGCGTTCTCCCGTGCATGACTTATTTTCTAACTTGTTACTATTTAATCTGCAGGTCTACCCTAATTTCAGGTAACTTCTTAATTCCCGAACCAATTCACCATTTTCCACCGTAGGAGGAGCTCCAAATTCTCCCTCCTTCATCCTCCATTAGAATTCTTACCCTTGTATTCCTCCATCATTTAAGAGCTTCAAGGAAGGGATTATAGCCCTATATTCTCCATCGAACAAGGAGTTTTGCACCAGAGAAGATTGGGTCATGAGACAAAAAATTCGGGTCCTTTGCGAGAAAGTGTCAGCTCTCCTCTACCCCGAACGTAGTTGTGGATTGAGATAGGATGTGGATTGACAATTCTACGACTCCTACCGTGAATATCCAATGAGCCTTCAGATTTGGTCAATTCCTTGTACTCTTTCCTCTTGTTTTTATGAATGTAAAAAGATCCTCTATGTTTAGATGATGTGCACTTTAAACCTTGATTTATAATGTGTCTTTCATTTTTATGAAATTATCTTGTTTATTGTGTGTTTGATGTGCGCCATCCATCCATCGACATCACCCCCACTCCATTATGCAAGCCTTCCCTTCCACTACGTGAGCCTACTCGCCAACTCTGCTAGCCTATTCGCCCACTCTACTTGACTACTCATCCATCTGTCTTTCGAAGAAGTTCATAAAGGCCTGTAAAGTTTCCATCCCGTGAAGAAAAGTAGTGCATCGCAGCCTACATAGTAGTTTATTAATTTAGTCCATTTTGTTTTATTTTTGCAAATCAATTAACACCATTCATAACCCTGACCTTGAGGACTTCAATCGTAAGTCTTCCTCAAAAGTAAACTTCACCTTATCTTTTTCCACGAGAGATCGATACTTGGGAACATTCGACCATTTTATATTACTTGTGCAACTGATACACTTGTCGTACAGGCATTACACGCAGGGCACGCAGGCCTATCACGTGGGGGTCACAAGCGGTAATATGCCTGCTATAACCTGTGTGAAGGGCATATGTGTCATGCAAATGTGAATTCTCTTCTCCTGTCTCACAAACTCAGACGAACTCATCTTTTCACCGCATTTAATTTTTCTTACTGTCTCTCTCAATATGAAAGGTGTTGTTTATGCTACAAACCTTTAGAATAAAAAATTTAATTGTTCTTCTTTCTCTCATCAAGAACAACCTATCAAATAAGATTCCATATCCACATAGATCTATCAAATTCAAGATCCATTCAGAGAATGTAGATGAAAGAATTTCATTGTGGAAAAAACTATGAAATCCATTATGTTCCAAGAAAGATTTTTAAATCCATCTTCAAAGGATCCAATGGTTCTAATAGTCTCATTTCAAAAGAATTAATGGTTTTATGAGTCTCTTTATAAAAAGACTTAGTAGTTTTAAGAATCTCCAAATGAAAAGATTTTGTTTTGGTTTTATGAGTCTCCTTATCAAGTTACTCAGTACTTTATAGTGAGATCCCACCAAGGAGTAAAATAAAGGACATACCCAATATTTTGGTAAACCTCTATAAAACTTGTGTCATTTGGTTGATCTATTATATAACATTGACTATATTTACTTCATAACTGATAAATAAAAAGTCTCTACTTATAAATTACGATAAAGGAAAGCACACCTATCGTGTATCGTATAGGATATGAAACACATGTCAAGGTCATGTAAATCCTAGGTTCTTCAGAATATTTCTACTCTATAAAACATCTATTATTCTAGCAAGAAAAAATGAAATGGAATTAAACTAAAACTAAAACTAAATATGAATAGAAAGACTTAAATAAAACTCGTTTTGAGACGAAAGTAAAAGATAAATTATTACTCTCCAAACTACGCTTAAACCATGCGAATTTCCAAATTATGAACGCATCTCTCTCGAGGAATACACCCACCTGAGATTAGGAATATTTAACATACTCACATATAATAACCAAAAATATGCTTTAAGAAGAGAATCCCATGAACTCGAAAGAGTCTCTCGTTCAATATGTTCAATTCTTTTTATTCCCAAACGATCAATTATAAGTACGAGCCATTTGTTTAACTAGCTACGAAAATCGATACCTAAATTCACAATCAAAATATGAACTCGATACGTTATTTTCACGAATAAATCAAAGGAGAGTTAAAACTAACTTAAATGATAATTTCAACTCAAAATTAGAAATAAACAAGAAAGAAAATACACAAAAGAAAAGCTAAATTATGAATATAAAATTACATATTTGACAGATAAAAGTGCAATCTCTACACAAACATGTAGAGGGGAAGTAAAGACATAAGCAATCTCTAATAAAAAGTGTAGAGGGGAAGTAAAAGAATTACATAAATTGAACCTAAGATAAAAAAAGGAATTACAAAAATAAAATACTTGCTCTACCCAAATGGGTAGAGATGGAAAGGAGACATAACATAAAACTGAATTAAGCTATTTATTAATTGAAACATTAATTATAAGACTTTACAAAAGAAAATAACATAAAAGGAATTAGAAAATTGCATAAAAGAATTAAAAAATATATAAAACTAAAACTTAAAAAGCAAGATGGATGAAAAACAAACTGGGCAATCCAAAGAGGGGAAATAATGAAGGGTGTCAACCTCTATTTATATAAAAATCTAAAGAAAATGCCCTATGTAACGGTCGTGGTATGGGGGGCGTGACATCAAGGTATTATCGACAAGTTAGCGACGGGAACAACAAGCCTTCTAGGCCATTTTGGAATACTTGACAGAGCAAACACAAGCATGATATCAGGGTCACGGGCATGTACTTGGGGCATGACCTGGATTTCTAGCTGAAAAATAGTCAGGAGCTCAATTGTTTGATGAATTATTTTTACACGCCCTATGTCATGGCCATGACATAGGGGAGTGACCTAGAAAAAATACCAACTTCAGATGAAAATATGTAAATTAGAAAATAAACTAAGTTAGAATTTAAATATAAAACAATGTATTTATTTATTTACTTACATAATATATTACTAATTCTATTTAAAACTATACTAAAATATATAACAAATTTATGTATTAATAGCTACTAATCAAATACCCCCACACTTTTTATTTTTCTATTCCAGAGAAAAATTAGGAGCAATATCCATAAGGCATTAAATTTTTTTTTCCTAACTTACTAAAATTCTATTAAATTAAATATAAGTTTGAAATAAAATTTAAAGATTAAAGAGGTAAGTCCTAAATTTTGAAAATAAATTGGAATGAGATGAATGTTTGGCTAAGTATTCTCACTATAATGAACGAGCAAAAAAATTGTAGAAATGAGGAAACAGATTTATATTAGAATTATAAAACTTTAATTTGAATGTGGCTTAAATAAAAAATTACAACCTATTAAGTATGCTCTCTCAAAATTTTAATTTGTGTGTAAGCTTCAATGGAATTGGTTGAGAGGTTACTAAACATGGCCTATGATGAAAGTTTTTTAATTAGAGGTGATGAATTTATCCTCTCAACCCATTAAATTTTTTTCCTTTCTTTTTGCAAATGCTATGAGACTGAAATTCTTGTTTTCCAAAAAATAAAATAAACTTTTTAAGATTCAAACTTCAAATAAACTAATGTATATGTTTAAGAGTGATGAATTTTATAATCTCACCTCATGCCATGTTATCCTAAAATAAAATTGGGTGTATATGTTTAGGGAACGAAATCTTATTCCCATGACATATGATCTTTAATTGCATCTTTTATTTTTAGTATGGAATGGGTAATGGGTAAGGTTCAAAGGCTAAAGAAAATTCTAGATTATAAATAAAACATTTTGAGAGCCACTATAATAGCTAGAATATTCCTTAGAATCAAAAAGCAAGAAGTGAATATAACTAAAAAAAATCTAAAGTTATTTATAACAAATACTACAAAATTTTGAAGCTACTTAAATTTTTAGATGAGAAAAGGTATAAAATAAGTTAATCTAATAAAATTTAAAGATCATAAAGTGCTCCTTAAGCTTAAATCACCTAAAAAATATTTTTAGCAAACTATGATACAATAAATGATTAGGAAATTAAGAAATGATAAAAATGCTTAAAAATAAACTCAAAAAAGAAATTTTGGAAATAACAAAAAACTAAGTAGGCATTCTATTATATTTTTTGATCTTTTCTAAGTTTTTCATTTTTTTTTTGAAATTTTGAAATTTGATTTTTTGGATTTATTTTTAAAAACATACTAATATTAAAAAAGAAAAGAAACTTAAGTTATCATAAATAAATTTTTTGGGTTATTTCTTGGACTTCTCAGGATATACCCGGTTATGGGTTCTTATCTATACTAGGAGATGTGATGGGATAATTTCCCAAACCTCTCATTCTAAGAAATTTAATTTTTGTAATTTCTATGTTTTTTTGGTTTTTTATTTTAAATTTCAAGAAAGATAAAATATTCAAAAAAACACCCACATACTTATAGTTCAACATTGTCCCCAATGTTAAATACTATGTATGAAGAATATATAAAAAAGAAATGATTATGAACGAAGTGAAACAAAAATAAAGAGCAAAAACTTAAAAAGGAGGGACAAAGAATAGGTCCCTTATTTTGAGATGGGGTGCCAGTACAAATACCTGCAAAACATTTTTTAAAAAAACTATATAATTATACAAAACATAAACAAAACAATGAAAAATTAAAAGAAAAATATTTTTGGTCATTTTTTATAAGTTTTATTGTTATTTTTGTTTTTAAAACATAATAAAAAAATGAGTAAATTTTATTTTTGAAGCTATAATTAAACCTGGAATTCTCAAGGTATACTAGCTAAAGGGCTCGCAAGGAACTAAGAGATGCGATGGGATGAACCCTAAAAATCCCTCCAAAAATATAAGGATAATATTTTTTTAATTTTGAGGGGGAAAAATAAAAGAAAAAGATAAGGAAAAAAATAGTGGCATTTTTTTAAAAAATAACAAATTTATCCCCAATAACAACACTAAAAATACGATAAGTAAAATACTCTACCTATAAACTATGATAAAGGAAAGTACACATATCGCGCATAACACAAGATATGGAAAACATATCGAGGTCATATAAATCATCGGGTATGTCGAATATTTCTACTTCGAGAAAATGAACTATTATTCTATCAAACAAAAACCTAATGGGAATTAAACTAAAACTAAAACTATGCTAAAAAGAAAGATTTAAATAAAACTCATTTTGAGATGAAAGTAAATGATAATTTATTACACTCATAACTAAGTCTTGACCGCGTGGATTGCCAAATTATAAACACACCTCTCTCGAGAAATACACCCACCTAAGAATAGGAATATTTAAGGGACTCTTATTTAATAACCTAATTCTCTCTTAAAGAAGGGAATCCCATGAAATTAGAAGAGTCTCTCATTCAATACGTTCAATTCATTTTATTCTCGAGCAATCAATTAGTAAGTACGAGCCTCTCGGCAAACTAGCTACAAAAATCTAGATCGAAATTCTCAATCAAAATATGGACTCGATACATTGTTTTAGGAATAAATCGAAGGAGACTTAAAACAAAAAATAATTCAAACTATAATTTCAACTCAAAAAACAAAATAAACAAGAAAGAAATACAATGAAGAAAAGCTAAGTTATGAAAATGAAATTACATATTTGAAAGAAGAAAGTGCAATCTCTACCTAAATGGGTAGAGGGGAAGAAAATACATAACAAATTACTACCTAAATGGGTAGAGGTGAAGTAAATGCATTTGTAAATTGAATATAAGCTAAAAAAAGATATTACAGAAATACAAGACAAGCTCTACCCAAACTAGTGTAGGAAGAAAAGAGATATAACATAAACACTGAAGTACGTTATTTATTAATTAAAACATTAATTACAAGACTTTATAAAATAAAATTACATAAAAAATAAGAAAATTGCATAAAAGAAATTACAAAAATATAGAAATAAACCTAAAAAATGCAAGATGTATGAAAAAGGGTGGAAGACCACTCAAAATGGGCAGTCCAAAGAGGGGGAATAATGAAGGGGGACAACCTCTATTTATAGGAAAAATCTGAAGTACACACCCTCATGTCACGGGTGTGACCTTAGGGCATCACATTAGGGCGTGATTGACAAGTCAAAGGCGAGAACAACTGGCCTTTTGGAACATTTTGGAAGAGCTGGCGGAGCAGACATGGGCGTGATATCTAGTTCACGTGAGTGTACTTGGGTCATGATCTGGGGTGTTAGGTGGAAAGTGGTCGAGAGATTGAATTTTGATGAATTAAGTTTACATGCCCTATGTCACGAGCATGACATAGGGGTGTGACCTAAAAAAATACATCTTCAGGTAAAAATCTGTTAAATAAAAAATAAACTAAGTTAGAATAGGAAGATTTAAAACGTAGCATTTATTTATTTACATAATATATTACTAATTTTATTTAAAACTATACTAAAATATAACTAATTTTATGTATAAATTGCTACTCATCAATATTCTTTTATTTTATTAATATAATTTGGATATGTCTTATAATTGAATGTGTTTTAGATTTTAAATCTCTATTAAGCCCCCTTAGATTAATTATCAATTCACTTTTCGTACATTGTTGAATATAAAAACACTAATACCTTGATCAGTCAAGATCCTATGAATTGAGAATAAGTTTTTGAATATTCCTTAGAATCTGATCTCAAAATATATTAGAAATAATGCCACATCAAGACCACTTATGTGTGATCTTTATAATTTTAAATATGGAAATTTAGAATATAGTATTATATGAATTCAATTGATAAAGATAATTTTTATTTAGTGTTTATATGTATATATATTCCAAAATAAAACTGGATATCAATGAAAAAACTATGATAAAGACAAAGGCAGATTGAAGTCAAGAGTAATGACAGTACCTTATTTATTTATATTATATTATATATTTTAGTATTAAATAATCAACATTTATAATATTTAATTTAATTTATAATTTAATTTATTTTCTTTTTTTATTTTAGGAATATTTAAGCTGCAAATAACTATTTGGAGAAAATAGCCAGAAGGATGAAGGGTAATATAATCACCGAGAAGGGGGAAGGGGTGAATAGATTTTTGTTATTTTTTGATCTTTTTGAATTCAAATGATTTCTAGCACAACATAGAAATAATGAAACATAGCACAAAGAGCACACCAAGATTTATAGTGCTTCCTCAATTATGAGTGCATCCACTTTCCCCCTTCACCTATCTAATGGTGTACTAGACTTTGTCAACTTCTTCAAAATCTCAGATCTAAATATTTTACAACTCAGACATTAAAGACAAGGCCCTACACTTTGGCTATCTGAGCCATACCTCAGTCCATGCACCCAGAGATCTACACTCAGATCTTCTCCAAAATCCTACCTTAGATCTCAAAGATCCTACTCTCAGATTCCTACTAGAATCCTACAACACACTCAAATCCAAAGGATCATTCAATTTCAGAAAAATGAAATAGAAACTATAGTGCACATCACTCAAACACAACTAGTCTTGAATCTTCTATATAAGCACAATAGTGAGGGATCCTTCTTCATTGATATGTTTTTTGAATATATCATCTTGGAGTAATTGATACTTGATCAGGAAAACTTCTTATAGAGAGCATAATCTTAGAGAAATATGTTGATATGTTGTTTCTTAGGAAGATTGCTCTCTTACCACTAGTGAGATCTTGGAGATGAAAGCATGAAAGATTGAATACTTATTAATTTCTATGTGTATATATGTCTATGTATTGTTTTCTTCAATTCTTCAAAGCCCTTTTATACTTATCTCAGTTGGTGAAACCCTTTGGGCTTATAAGCCTTTCTACTTGATACCCTCTGATTGGTGCAGCAATTGGTGGGATTCAAAATGAATTTTGAATAGGTGCGCAATTTGAGGCTTACTTCCAACATCAGACTATTGAATAGGTCTTCTGGCCATTGCAATATAATATGGTCACTTTTGTATTTGTTTGGTCGATGTCACACCCATTTTTAATAGGCGACATGGTCACTCTAGTGTTTGTCTGGCTGATGTGGTTGATACAGTCCTTCAACCCTTTTGCCATCATTATCTAGCTGAAATAATTCTTCTTCTATCTTCCAGTCAATGTAGTAGACATTTTGCTTAACATCCTATTGATGTAGTTGATATTTTAGTTAGCATATAAAAAATGCAAACAATATTTTCTTTACACATCTAAATGATGTAAATGATATTATCATCTTAGCATCAAAATAATGTAAATAATATTTTACTTAATCATAAAAATGATGCAAATGATATTTTACTTAATCATCAAAACGATGTAAATGATATTTTACTTAAGGAGATTTTTGTCTTTGTCTTCGAATCCTTTTAATTATAGTTTACTCTTTCTGATAATGATAAGTCTAATATAGTATTAGGTCATATATCAACATGAGTTTTGCACCATGAGAGATTATAAGGGCAAAAGCTTGTTTTGGTGGCCATAAGCCTAACACTACATTAGCCATGCATTGTAGTTGTACCTGCTACCTCAATAACTTATAAAAACATCAAATACAAGATGTGTTTATTATTATCTTAGGGGATTCTTTAAATTAGGAATCTTGTTATCAATATTGCCAACCATCTCCCTCTATTTGAAGAAGTCTGAACCTCATATGGCATTATATGCATAAGCATAAAAACAAAAATATACATAATATTTTGAGCAAACAATCCTTTATATATATTGAAATTAAAACATTGTCTATATTACGAAAAATAAGACTATAAAACCCAAAAGTGTCTAGTCCATTACATGTTTCTTTTATAAAATCAATCACTGTCATATACTGCTTTCCTTTTCTACCATTCGAAGTAACTCAAGGGCTTTGAAATATACCTTGGTGGAGGCAGTGATTTTTGAGGGTTTCTCTTTTAGGAAATCCTTATTTATTATTGCTTCTCAAACTTGTTCCATTCCATAGAGCTATAAAATTTATATGTATGAATATTATTTTTGCCAAAGTTATCTCATGTAGTGAAGATTATATGCCTAGACTTTGGGCTCCATTCCTCATATCTAAGTAGATTCTAAATTTCTTCCCTCCTTCTATGTCTAGCCAGCATCTCTTCTTTAGATGGAGCATCATTCTTTTTGAGATATGGCTCTGCATAATCAATTGGGGGATCATTGTATTTAGGCTTTGGGGTCAAGTTCACTTAGGGTAGATTCAAAGTAATCCTTTTTGTATTTGAAACCCAGATGGCCTGAGTTATAGTATGATGTATGATAGCTTCCTCCCCTCTTCTGACTTCATCAGATATATGCTGAGAGATTGTTCCTTGAATGTTAGAGAACTTTTTCCTTAGCATGTTTGCCCCTCTAGTGAGATGATCCTTTGTTTCTAGAATGTGTTCATCCAGTAGTTGACTGCAAAAGTCAACCCTCTCTAAAATATTCATCTTGTGCTCATCCATTATGTTTATTATTACTTTGAAAGCTATCTGTAGATTCTATAATGTAATAACCTGATTGGTATTACGTCATGAAGTCCTTGGTGAGTCAATTCTTTTTGTTGGGTTGTATGGTTCATTACGTGAGTAACCTTCATGAAGAAATGAAAATTTTGGGCATTCAACTGATTTATCTCAACTTAAAGTCAAGTTACTTTCTCAATCGTTTCAGTTCTTAACCCTTAGACTATTTTATCCACAAAATATTCGTTTTTTTTCTTTTGATTATCAATCATTATTTGCATCTAAGCCATAAAAGAACCAGGAAGTGCTTCATTAGTTAGGGGAATGGTGGTGCAAGACTCATCTATAGATACTCTAAAGAAAGGATTTGTTTAGGATTCATAATCTTCATATAAGTAATCAGGTGTGTCTAATTTGGGAGACATCTCTTAAGTATTTTGTTTTTCAATATCTTTCTTCATTTTCTACAAAACAATATCTTTCCCGGAGAATACAATTCTTTTGTTTTGATGACCTGATCAACATCAAGGTCATAAGTATTTTTGGTAGAGTCCACCAGTTGAGAATCCCTCCTCAATAACTTCAGTAGCTGCCCTCCCCTCTTCTAATTTTCTAGTTCCTAGGGCAGAGTTTTCTATGAAGGACTCCCCCAAAACAACATTAATATTTAGGGAAGAAAATTAATGGTGACCTTCTACCTCAACAACATTTTTCCTTTTCACTTCCAACAACTAACCTAGACAGTTCCACGTGTGTTGTACTATCTAGGTCTTCTAGGACCATAATCTCAAACCTTGCTTGCTCAAATTCTGTATGGTGCTCGCCCTTAATAAGACTGGTGGATTTTGTGGAACTAGAGACAAATTCCTTCTTCTTTTATCTTTTCTTTCCCTCTTCCTTATTCCTCTTGGAACTTTTTCCTTTCTTCATCTTTTACCTTTCTATGGTGTTATAATCAATTTTTTGAGGTAGTGTAGAGATGTCTCAAATGATTCATCAAGCTTGTCACATAAGCGCTTATAGAGATATAGATAGATGATCCAACCAAGGTTGAGGGTATTCATACCACACTTTAGTTTCTTAATTTCAACTAAATTCAATTATTTTCATCATCAGAATTATTACCGTCATTATGTTTCACATTTCCTTTGATATTCTATCATGTCATCCCGCCTTGCACAACAGGACCTTCCCTACAATAACCCTTTGTAAAGATCTATACTCATGGTCTTCCTTGGTGAACTCATCACCCACTTCTCCGCTCTAAGAGAGAAGGTAGGTCAAGTAGTTGACTAAGACTATGAGATGTTATTCTCAGATCATTCTTGGTGATTGTTGGTGGAAGAGCTTGACTTGAGGGCCTGATGTAGACTCGACTAGGGTTTTGAAACTTATGTTTTTTAAATCAAAATATTTATAGACTTGACTAGGGTTTATAAAATAAGAATGTTTATTTTTTCAGTAAAAATAGATTTTAATTTTAAAAGGTGAGCCGAGTTGGGAAAATTTCTCGAGCGCTTTCTAGATTGAATCTTGCCGAGAATTATACAACCACAATCAAACCACAATAACAACTTATGTAATAATGATAATTGGAAGAGTTTAGATGTTGGAGTCAAGCTTGTAATATTTAATTGAGACACAAAAAATTAATTTGATATCTTGAACCACATGACAAGTGAATTTTACTCAGACAAGGAGAGGCTCCTCCAAACAAGCTGTGTATGGATCAGGTCAACTCAGGCTTAAAGACTATCATAAGGAGTGTTGTAGTTGATGATAATACAGACAGGAACTGTAGTAAGAACTCCGCATCTGTTGGAGTCGATCACCCCATCTGCTGAAACACACGACCGAGCGGCCTGATTTTTTATAGTCTCGAGCGCAGATTGTAGGGGTTGGACGTTTGAGAGATCGGTGGAGAGACGTGCGGTAGAAAGCGGCTCCTAGAACTTTGTGCGCAGCTGGGCGATTAGACAGGGAAAGCTATTGTGAAGTTGAACTGGGGCTAAGGCCAATCTACCAAGAAATAAAAAGGATTTCATTTCCTCTATTTTTCTAGCCCCTTTTCTCTTCTCTGTGGATGCAATAAAAGAGCCAAATGAATTTTTTTCTCAGCAAGTTGCCCATGAATTCTGTTGGGTATTGCATCCACAATAACCCTGATTTGCATTAAGTCACCCTTGAACTAAGATGAATTCAGTTGTATTTGATATCCTTGTTTTCGCTGTGTGTTTACAAATTACCATTGCTAAGTGTAGACCAATGTCAGTCTACAGTGGGTCATGAACACAGGACCATACAGTGTAATCCCTCACTGTGTGACCCAAGGTGTTGACTCATATGTAGCCTCTCAATTAGGATACACTTCATATTCAAACCTTGGATCAAGGAATGAAGATTGGACTCTTGAAGAGAAGAGAAAGATTTCTTCTAAAGTTCAGGAAATTCTCTAAGTCCACTTCTCGAGAAGTACCTCTTAGTTCTCAAGAAGTCCTTAGAGTTCTCGAAAAGCTTAACTTCAAAGTTCTTGAGAAGTGCTTAGAGATATCGAGAAGCTTAGCCTCTTAGTTCTCGAGAAGTCCTTAGAGTTCTCGAGAAGTCCCAGCTTTTGGTTCTCGAGAAGTCCAGACAGGTTCAAGAATTTTTCTAAGTCAGAGTTCTCGAGAAGTCTTCTGTGTTCTCGAGAATTCTTGGCCAGTTCTCGAGAAGTCCCAATTTTAGTTCTCGAGAACTGCCAGCCCTATTTCTCGAATAGTCAAAGTTGCCTCAGAAATCTCTCTTAAGTGTTAGTTCTCGAGAAGTCAATTAGTTCTCGAGAACTCAGCCTTTTGTTCTCGAGAAGTCCAGAATTCTTCTAAGCAGTATAGTTCTCGAGAAGTCCTGATAGCTCTCGAGAACTCAGTTACTAGTTCTCGAGAACTAAAGTTACTTCTCGAGAACTGTAAGCCGAATTTTTCAGAAAATTATGTTAAGTCCAGATCGGCCGAAATTTTCAAATGACTTGATGTGATTGGTCCACGTGTCGTCATTAATATCTTTTCTAGCCGTTAAGGGTAATCCTATATAAAGTTTTATCGTTAAGACAAAACCCTAAAAATTATAAGGAACGGAATTCCGTACATTCTAAATTTTTGGATTGGCCTTCTCTTTCCAAAAGAACACGTTCTGAAGCCGCCGCCGCCGCTCACGAGTAGATCGATCTTTTTGCTTTCGATCCAAGAAGACTTGCTGTTCAAGGGATCATCATCTTCTCCTTGATCGAGTAGGTCAAAGCTTTCTCAGGTCAGATCGTCAAGTCTTCTTCAACCGTTTCTGAAAGAGTCGCCAATTCAAGAAGAAGACCTAGGGCCGAATTTTTCCAGATCTGAGAAATCTCTGTTTGTATTTTTCCAAATCTTGTTGTTATCTTGTAGGAGATTATTCTCTGAGTGTAGGAGCGTTGTTCTCCGAGTTGTAGGAAGTTTTGTTGATCTTCCGAGTGTAGATCCATTTGGATCGAGTTTGTAGGAACTTGGTTCCGAGGCGTAGGATTGTTTTCAATCCGAGATAGTGGAGTAGCCGAGTCTATTTATTTGCTAGATCGGTGAGGTAAAGTGGACGTACCCAAGATTGGGGAACCACTATAAATCTTCTTGTCTTTCTGTGATTGCTTGATTTCTTGTGTTAGATCGTTAACATTTTTATTCAACAAATAGACGCACGATTCACCTATTCACCCCCCTCTAGGTGATTTAGGTTGACAACTTTACACTTTCACTTTCCAAAGGTAACAATATTTTCCCAAATTTCCTCATGGAAAAAATATCTCCTGGATTATTTTTTTTCCTTTTTCATCAACCGGCCATAAATTTTCAAATGTTAATAATTTTTTTCTAAAAATCTCTCATGGGATACTATATTTCTGACTTATTTATTTCCAAAGCTTGCTCCCAATTATGGTCTTACACGGATTAGATAAATTGGTATTTGGTTTTAATAATACTGCTCTAATATTTTGACTTTAAGTTTTTGCAACTTTTTAAATAAATTATGCTTGCCCCTTACATCCTCACTACTCAAATTACCAGACCTTTTTATTAAGGGTCTCACCGGTCGGTCACACCGATAAGACAAAACTAATATTGAGTGCATGGAAGGAGAAATACATGAAATATATAATTGCCAAGAAAACGATCGAAAATAACAAATAGTAAAATATAAATGGCGCGTGATGGAATCAAGCCTCCTTAGATGCAGCGAGGGCGAAATCAATTCCCCGAGATTGACAAGGCTCGACCCTGGCAAGAACTCGCAGAAACTAGTGTTGTATAGATTGAACGTCATTGCTTGTATGACATGAGGAGGAATGTCTGGGGCCTCGACATGTAGCTCGATGTACTTCAGTATTTGGAGTGGACCAAACCTCCTGTAATAAATAAACACACAATCTTCAATTCCTTCAAAAAGTACAACTCATGGCGATAACAAACAACCGTGAGTTTGTAGTGTTCAAAGGTTGCTTGCAAATTATCTATAATAATTTTATGTAAATCTTTCAAATAATTAGCATAGGCTTGCACATCGAATGAATTATGTTTATGGAAATGGGAGGGGTGGCGATCATGAACATAGTGTAACAAAAGCAAACATACTATCTCGAAAGATATTTACTATGGGAATGATTTTTAGACTTATTAGATGTGAGTTGTGCTTGTGGATGTACAAGATACCATTGCTTTATATCTGCCCTAGTTAGATGCTTAAGATGACCCCCTCATACTTCTTTCAACTGCCTTAGTCTACACATCAGATAGAGTGTGATAAGCGTTACTATCCTCGAGTTTGGTACTCAATCGACCACTTAATATTTTCCACAAATTTACTAAAAAAATATTTAATATATCGATCTAGCTTCACAAATATGTTTATTACCAAATGATAGTGAGGAGAAATAAAGTATGGTATTTAAATATGAAATCGAAATGGTGAGGTGTGCCGAGTGATTGTTCGTCAGATATAATATAAGAAAATTGAGAAATATTAGGTGGCACATCGAGACTCGACAAAAGTGGGGTGAGCGACTCCACATAGCCACAAATTAATTCATGGGGTGGGGGCTCAGGTGGGAGTATGGTAAGAAATAGTTTCATGGAGGTAACAAACATTGAACTACTATTCATAAAGGCCCTCTCGCGCTCCCTTGGAATCAGGAAACTCTTTTGTAGGAAAGAACAATCGTGTGCTGATTATGCTCAAAGAAGTGAGAGTTTCTCATGCCATCGTGCATGACATGTCGTTCATACTGCCAAGTTCGCCCTAATAGAATATGACAGACATCCATATTAGCGATATGGCATAATACTCTATCCGAGTACGTGCTCCCTATATAAAACTATATTATACAATAATGGGTGATGAGTATAGTCAAATGACTATTGACGCCAGATAAGGTGTAGGGTTTTTCTAATGGGTATATCTCAACTTCTAATAGGTCAACCATACATTGAGAAACATGATTCTCCATACTACCACTATCAATGATAATGGAACAAACTATTCCTTGATATGTGCAGTAGTGCGCAAAATATCGTGCCTCCTATAGTCATCCTCAGTAAACTTGTTAGGGGAAATCAAACTATAACGCAAGACTCAGACTAAGTGTTCAATATGTTCGCCTTCCACTTCAATGACATCCTCAAACTCATGCCCGTGCTCAAGGTGAGACTCTTTTTTGTAGACACCATACTTAGGCTCACCCTCAGGAGAATTGATAATAGAAACAAAGTTGTGTCAGAGATAATTAGATGATTTTTGCCTCAGCTCCATACACTTGAAGCATCAGAATAGTCTAGTGTTGAGCTTAGCCCCAATAATCTCCTTTACCTTGGAGAAAATGGTGGGTAGGGTGGAGTCCTTATTTTAATGGGAGGGTGAGGGGACTCCATGATCCTAGCAATAGTGGTTGTGGTGATGCTCGTTGTGGATGTATCAGTGGATCTAGCTCTGATTGATCATTTTAGTGAGGCCTCTTCTCTCTGCACACTACACTATATTTCTCCTAAGTCCTCGTAGTCAAATAACTCTAGCTGGTCTCTAATTGAATTGCACAGCCCGTCCAGATAATGGGATACAATCATATCATCATCCTCTCGTAGGTCGATACGATACTGAAGGACTAAGAATTTGTTCATGTATTCATCCACCATTAATTTGCCTTGTTATAGGCTATGGAACCAATGATAGAGGGTTTGCAAGTACTCCACTAGGACATATCGCCTTCACAATTGAATATTAAACTCATCCCAAGTGGTAATAGGGGAAATCATAAATTTAATCTAGACCTCTTTAGTTGACCCCACCAAGTAAAGGTGAAACCCTTCAACCTAAGGGTGGTGTACTTGACTTGCCTAGCTTGGGCAATTGCTTCCAAATAAAGAAACCGTCCATTCAATCAAACCAATCTAGACATCCCTCAGGTTCTAAGTGACGTTCAAAATATAAACATCTAACTTGATCCTGAGCCCATTGAGGTTGGTTTCGTGGTTTTGGTTTAGGTTTGAGGTGTGCAAGATCTAGGTGTCCAAGGTTAGGATTCTCTTCACCAACTAGGGGAGGTGTTCAGTTTATGTGCATAGTGGCTTTAATATTGTTAACTAAAGTGCACGGACCATTCAGTACGTGCGTGACACTACCAATACCAGTGGTGAAATTTTCTACTACTTTCATCAGATCGATCATACGTTAGGTCAAATACACTACTCCATGTTAGAAGTGGTCGACTTTTTTCTCCATTTAAAATAATTAGATTTTTAATTTTTTAAAAAAATTAGTTGATTTTTTTAAAATAAAAATAATTGAATTTTTTTAAAAATTATTATTAGAGATGATAAAGATTTTTTATTTTTTTAAATAAAATAAAGTTTTTAAATTAAAAGGACACAAAAATATTTTTTATTATTTTTTAAAAGAAAACTCGATTTACTGACTCATGATTGGTGTGAATCGACTACTTTTGATACCAAACTAATGTAGACTCGATTATGATTTTGAAACCTAACTATTTTTAAATCAAAATATTTGTAGACTCGATCACTCGACTTTGACCTCAGTCAAAACCACATAATTCACACTGACTTTGACCTCAGTCAAAACCAAGTCCCTGGCTCCTTAGCGTTATCCGCACAACCTACACAACACAAATCAGTCAACCTCTTCAAACTACGCGGATAGAAAAACCAAACCAAAATAACCTCCCGTGAGTTCACTTACTATTCATTAGGTATATCTTTGATGTGATATGGGGTGTTATTTTTATGCGCGGAGAGGAGTGTGATCACTACCCTAGTTAATAGGATAACCGCCTTATCTCGCAGTGAACACTAAGTGTATCCGCCAAGCTGCGGATACACAAGTAGAACGCCGCTACTAGACAAGACATCCAGTCCGCCAAGGTCACACCACCAAGGCTGGAAACAAAGCCAATCTGCCTTGTCGCTAAGGCCATGGCATACTTGATCGCCATACAACCAGACTCTATGAAAACTGCCCCAATCCACCCACCTACGAACGCAGCTCCAGCCTACATGCCCCAAGCCCGCAGCTATAGCAAATAAGGCTGACAGTTGCAGAGCTCGGCAGATAGAGATATCAGTCCTCGAAAACCGAGCGATCTCCTAGATTGAGCCAACCCGCACAAATCGGCGAACTCCGGCATTAGTCCGCTCAACCCAGCGAATGCCGTGATTATCACCAACCATGCCACTAGAGCTAGACCAAGGCACATGCCATACCGATCTCCATAGCTCTTGTACAGTCCGTAATCCGGACTCCACAAACTCCATACAAGTCAACACCTTTCCTGTCTTGGCGAGCTCCGTGGATAGCAACTATATTCGCCTGGTTACCTTTTGGGAACCGACTACCTGCTGAACACAAGTCGGCCAGGTTAACCGCCACTTTTGTCCACAAAGACCATGCGAACAAACTACCCAGGCCGCCAGAGCACAAGCAAACTTCAGCACTATTACCGACCTGGCTATCCTCCAGTCCTGTCCGGACAGATCGCGCGAACAGGATGTCACTTCCACTTTATAATTTTTAACACTCCCCCTTGAAGTGAGAAGTGGTAACCAACCCCAGCAGTCCCTATAACCATGTACATGGCCCCTCCGATAGCGCCTATGAGAAGATGTCTGTGACATAGTCCTTGCTCTGCATATACCGTACCATAAGGGATCCCTCCAGTATCTACCGAAAGTAGTCATGTTTCCTTCCGCCTTCTTATCCAGGTTTAACTCCCACTTTTACGTATAGGAGTATCTCCTTCAACCTTGGGCACAAGGTCATAAGCCTCGTCTCCCCTGAAGAAAGTCACCTCATCCTGAGCACTTTCCACCTCCTTGACTCTAGTGGCTCCTTCAAAGCTATAAGGCTCTTGCTCGATCAGAGGGCCTGCGAAGAAACAAGAGAGCGAGCTTTCCGTGTTTCATTCGCAAAATCGAGCCAGTAGGTTGGTGTTCCTCTTCGATCTCTGAAGAGCCTGATCACGGCTATTCAACTTTGCTGCTTCTTCGAAACCAGCTCCGCTCTTGGGCAAAATTGGATCATTGCTTCCCAAACTAAAAGCCTCTGCCCTGTAATTAGAAGAACCTAAGGCATTGCTCCCCCTAATTCATGAACCAGAAGCCTCCGCCCTGGAACTAGAAGCACTTAGAGAATCGCTCCCCCTACTTCCTGAACTAGAGGCCTTCATCCTGGAGCTAGAAAGACATGGAGCTGCTAGTGACATGGGCGGCTCCAATAGAAAATCTTCAGCAGCCTCAACTTTCCAATCGTCTGTCCTGCTTTCCTGTAGCTCCACAGAGGAGATGCTGTAATATGACATCTGCTCGTCGAATACCATGCCTCTCGAAAACACAAACTTTTTCATTAATGGATCCATACACTTCAATTCCTTCTTCCTCTCATCATAGCCCACAAAGACAAGCTTCCTTAACTTTGGATTCATCTTTGTCCTGAGAGCATCTGGGATGTGTACGTAGCTGGTCGACCCAAACACCTGATGGTTTTCCACACTGGTCTTCTCTTTGAACATTAGCTCATGAGTATACTTCATGTTGATTTGACTCAGAGGCATCCTATTGATGACATATGTCATGCAGACCATCCCCTCTGCCTAGAAGGCCCTAGGAATGACATTGGCATGAAGCCAAAACTTGAATGTCTTGTTCAGATGATGGATCTTCTTCTCTGCTACTCCATTTTATTGTGGAGTATGCACACAAGTGAGCTTTATCTGAATTCTGTGCTTCCTGCAAAAGTTAGAGAACACGGTTGAAGCAAATTCACCTCCGCAGTCCGTTCTCAACTTCTTGATCCGTAAGCAAGGTCGGCCTCCACTAGCTCCTTGAACTCCACAAACAAACAGAATGCATCTGAATTCCCCTTCATGAAGTATACCCAAGTGTACATTGTGTATTCATCAATCAACACCAGCATGTATTTGCTGCCTCCAGGACCGGCGGTGATGGTCGGTTCAAACAGCTCACCATGGATGCACTCTAAAGGTGTTGTACACCTTGTCTGCGAGTTATCAAACATGAAGCAATGAGCCTCACCGTATTGACATCCTGCACAAACATGACCTTTGGCGAAGGATGATAACCTAGGCAAGCCTTTCACAAGGCTCCTCACCACCATCACTTTCAACTTGTGCATCCCGACATGTCCCAGTATTTCATGCCAGATAGTTATACTATCATTGGCCCCATCCGATCAACATAGGAACTTGTTGATAACCCAACCAATTTCAAATCCTTACTCCCTACAAGATCAACATTCGCCGAATGAAGTTTAGTCTTTCAGTCCTTCATAAAAGTGGTTCGGCTAGTTGCATTTATAGCACCTTGTCCCTTCTATCCTATTCCCATCATGCCTAAGAGATACACTCCTCTCTTGCTAATATGAAGTAAAAGGACCATCGCCAGCAGCCAACTTCTTCTTCTTGTCCCATCTCCTTTTCTTCCCTGAGAAGAGCGCCTCACCATCTCCTCCCGAGATGGTGACTCCAGACATCTTACTTGCTAAGCTCTCCTGCGAAGCCAACAGGTTCTCAAGCTCCAGTAAAGACGGCTGATTGACTAAGCCTTGAATGGAAGTGACAAAGGCCATATATTCCTTCCGCAAATTTCTGATTATGTGTCTCTTTAGTTTCGCCTTTGAAATAGGCTCATTAGGGTCCAATGCTGAAATCTCAGCACACAAATTCTTCTTCTTGAGGAAGAACGTTGAGACGGACATATCTCCCTGAGTGGCTCTCGCCAACTCATTCTCTAGGAATTATAGCTGAGCTACATTCTTCCTGTTGAACAACCCATCGAGGGCAGTCCAAATCTTCGCATCAGATCGACATCTGATGTTGTGGTCGAAGAGTTCCGATGGGATAGCCTGCTTGAGTGTAAACTCTGCTTTCGCTTTTGTCTTCCTCAAAGCTCTCACCACTTTAGCACCAGCAGTAATAGTAACCTCTTGCCTTTCATCTCTGCAGAAGACCTCCTAAAGGTCCTTGCCCAAAAGATTGCTCTCCATACATGACTTCCACATCTTGAAGTTAGTTGATGTAAGAAGTTTAATTCCAAGACCTCTTGCAAATCCACCTTCCATTGCAAGCACCTTGGTTAACTTAAGAATCTCATAAGAAATAAGGCAGAACTGATGGTTGATCACTACTCAGCCTCTGATCCCTTATATACATTATAAAAAATTTGTGATAAACAGAAAAAGGGACACCAGGCACAGGAACACACAACATATTTGAACCAAAGCAACCAAATGCAAACAGAAGAGCAAGAATCTTGTACTATAAAAAAACTTTACAGAGCGAGGAATACATGACATGATTCGCCAATGTATCCGATGGAAGCAGAAAAAATAAAAGGCAAAGAAACAAGCCACGCGGTCTCAAAGAGAAGCCGTCAGCTCTACCGAGCTGCCCAGGGACTCTGCTAAAGCCGTCTAGCCGCAAGACTGCAACCAAGCCGTGCGGGCAGCCCGTTATTCCAGTGCTGAGAATAATTCTATCAGCTGAACTACATGCCGCCTGACCGCAAGGTCACCTAGCCGCAAGATCACGCATCTAGCCGCTAGAATAAGTGAATTATTACTGCAACCAAACAGAAGAAGCCGCCAGAGGCAGACAGCTTGTTGAATTAGGAAACAAGTTATTGAAGAGAAGAACGCTTGGTCTCAAGCCGCAACCTGTTGCTAACCGCTGGGTGTAAAGTACAGAATCTGCACTGACTCTGACCGAAGTCAGAACCAAGTCCCTGTCTCCTCAGAGCTATCTGCACAACTTGTACAGCACAAACCGGTCGTCCTCGTCAAACTTCATGGATAGAAAAACCTAACTACAACAAACTCCCACGAGTTCATTTACTATTCACTCAGTATATCTTTGATATGATGGGGTGCCATATTTATAGGCTCAAAGAGGAGTGTGATCACCACCCTAGTTGATAGGATAATCGACCTATCTCATGGAGAGCATCAAGTGTATCCGCCAAGCTACAGATACACAACCAGACCACCGCGACTAGGTAAGACAATCAGTACACCAAGGTCGCACCACCAAGGACGGACACCAAGACAATCCGCCTTGTCGCCAAGGCAATGCCAGACTTCATCTCCATACAACAAGACTCTGCGAAAACTGCCCCAGTCCGCCCACTTACGGACACAGCTCCAGTCTGCATACCCCGAGCCCGCAGCTAGAGCAAACAAGGCTGACAACTACTAAGCTCGGCAGACAGAGATATCAGTCCGTGCAAACCCCGCAATCTCCCAAACTGAGCCAGTACGCACAAACCGGTGAACTCCGACACCAGTCCACTTAAACTGGCGAACATCACGATTATCACTAACCGTGCGACCAGAGCCTGACCAAGGCACATGCCATGCCGATCTCTATAGCTCTAGTACAGTCCGCAATCCAGACTCCACAAAATCCATTCGAGTCTACACCTGGCCTGTCTTGGCGGGCACTGCGGATAGAAACTCTATCCGCTCGATTACCTTCTGGGAACCAATTGCCTGTTGAACACAAGCCATCCTAGCAAACCTCCACTTATGTCCGCACAGACCGTGCAATCAGACCACCAAGGATGCCAGAGCACAAGCAAACTTCAGTACCATTGCCGACCTAGCTAGGCGCCAGTCCTGTCCTCATAGACCGTGTGAACAGGCCGCCACTTTCACTTCAAAATTTTCAACTGATATTTTGAAACACAGGACAAGTGAATATTAACCAGATGAGGAGTGGCTCTTCCAAACAGGACGTGGACGGGTGGGTTCAACTCTAGCTTAAAGACTATCAAAAGGAGTGTTGTAGTCAATGATAGTTCGGACTGGAATAGTAGCATGAAAGCCGCTTCCGTTTTTTTTTAACGCACCATCAAACTGATGTAGTCTCGAGTAGGGTTTTGAAACTTAAAATTTTTAAATCAAAGTGTTTATAAACTCACTTAGGATTTTGAAGATCAAAATATTTTTTTTTAATTTTTTTGGGGAAAAATGGATTTAATTTTGAAATGTGAGATGAGTTGGACAAATCAAGTTTTGCGCGCGAATGACACTCGTCATAATGAACTTTTGTAAAGGTTGTTGATTTTTATTAGAAACAGATTTCTCGAGCGCTTACCGGATTAAATCTTGGCAAAAATTATACAACCACAAGCAAACCACAATAATAACTTATGTAATAAAGATAATAGGAAGAGATTGAACATTTGAGGCAAGCTTGCAATATTTAATTGAGACGTATAAAATTAATTTGATATTTTGAAGCACAGGACAAGTGAATATTACCTAGACGAGGAGTGGCTCTTCCAAATAGGTTGTGGACGAATGGGGTCAACTCAGTCTTAAATACTACCGGAAGGAGAGTTGTAGTCGACGACAGTACGAAATGGGACTGTTATGATCAGGACATGTGGGCGCATCACAACAAATGTCAAAAGTTGATTGAATCTATATCAGATACTTGGCGTCATCATAGCCATCAACATAAAGCAGCATAAAGAGGATGATTGATATTTGGAGTCATCACAGGAGATACCACAGTTCAAAGAATGCATCCAGCCATTTTTTTTAATTATCGTTGTTATTTAATTGACCAAACGGTCAAATGTTATTTTTATAAATAATTAGGCTCGTGTAATTAAGAATCAATTGTGAAGGTTGATAAGAATTTCTTTCCTATCTACCCAGAATCTGTCTTCCTCTCTCTCTCTGAGTCTCTCTCTGATCTCTATCTCCTTTCACTAATGTATTCTTCCCCTATAACACTGCCAACTCTGCCAGCCTCTACCAATCTTTATTCCAGTTATCGTGAGCCTTACATTTGGTGCTCTTGTTCTTGTTCTCAATCTCCCAATGGCTGATAACTCAAGATCAAAAGACCTCCACAATCAGTTTCTTGAGTTTTAAACGGCAGTCCAGGCCTCCTAGGAGGCAGACGATTCAACTTGATGAATTTTGTGAAGCCAAACACAAAAAAGAAGCATTTCTTGTATAGAAAATCATCGAAACACAAGAAGATTCGACCGACAAGATTACTACACTGTGCAATGACATGATGAAAGAGTCCACCAAGATACAACAATCCTTGGATTTCCTACTATCCAAGGCATCACAATAGGATTTTGGCCAGTCGTCTACATCTAACGACATTCTTGGACATTCTCCTGTTTCATTTACCATCTAGTCATTTATTTACAATCAGAATTTAAATTTAATTGTCCGCATTTTTGTGATGGCAATCCCATTGATTGGCTTTTTAACTTACAATTATACTTTCAATTCCACAACACAAATTCGCGGGACTTTCTGTTGATCGCTGCATGTCACCTGGATCGTCACGCATCATGTTGGTACCAGGCAACAATATGTGATCAACCGAATATCACATTCCGATTTTTTGTCGAAGTCATTAATAAGCGATTTGGTCCTTCGGGTTACGATGATCCCGCAGGGGCCCTCACTAAATTACAACAAACGTCCACCATATTAGACTATAAGAATCAATTCAAAGACTTATTAACATGCGTTCTAGGTCTAACCCCAGGATTTATAGCTAGTATTTTTGTTTCCGGCCTTAAAACCAGTATTCATAGCACTGTTAGAATGAAAAGATCCAAGGACTTACGTGAAGCATATGCTTTAGATCGAATGGTCGAGGATTGGGAAATAGAAAATAACGAAACACAACCAATCATCCCATGTCTGGACAATTCACAACATAACCGAGGAACAGACCCAATTACATGTCCAACGTTACCACGATTGCAATGGCACACATAATAATGCTACACAGCCTAATATACAATTACTACTCAAATACCCCATTCAAATACTTTCAGCAGCTAAATGACAACATCGACACAACCAGGGCTTGTGTTACACTTGTAACGAAAAGTACACCTATCGTTATCACTGTAAGAGTCCGGTACACTACTATATTTTCAAGGAATGGATGAACCAGACGATAACGACGACTCCATTGACGAACAAACTCAGGAGGCTGTCGATCAGAATGGATCTGTTTACCTTTACGCACTAACAGGGAACCTTCAAACAATTACCTTCGAGTACTTGCTTATTTAGACCAACAACCCTTACAAACCTTAATTGATAGTGGTAGTTCTCTCCTTTTTATTTCAGAACATATAGCTAAGTTTTTACATATACCAATTATAGCCATCGAACCGTTTTTAGTTTTTATGGGAAATGACACATCAGTGACTTGCACAGGAAAATGCGTGGACTTAATCTTGCTTATTCAAACCAATGTATATAAAAAACATTTATATATTATTGCACTTCACAGGGCAGATATTGTGTTGGGAGTACGATGGTTGCGGTCATTAGGACCTGTAACCACTGATTACTCTACCTTAATAGTATCATATAATTCAGATCTGGGACTGATCACCTTGCAGGGTAAATTAATGACTCCTGATAAGGAGGTTTCATCATTGCAGGTTGCCCAATTAATGTCTAAGCAAGTCTATGCATTGTGTTTATTCACCACAAACATTTCTGCCTCAACTGGAAACGATTTCCAAACTTTTGATCACACATTACCCCCACAATTCTTATCATTATTACATTCTTTCAAAGAACTTTTTCAAGAACCACGGTCACTGCCACCTAAGCGGACTATAGACCATAAAATTCCACTAATACCTAATTCAAAACCGGCGAATGTGAAGCCTTATCTTTACCCCCATTTAAAAAAAATTGAAATTGAACGATTAGTGGAAGAAATGCTACAATCGGGACATATCCGACCAAACACCTCTAGCTTTAGCTCACCCATAATTTTGGTTAAAAAAATATGGCACTTGGCATTTTGTGTGGATTATAGAGTTTTGAACAATATAATGATAAAATATTGCTTTCCAATACCCACCATGGATGAACTACTTGACGAATTAGCACAAGCTCGTTTGTTTACCAAAGTAGACTTAAGAGCAGGATACCATCAAATTAGGATGGATGATGCTAACTTTCACAAAACGGCTTTCCGGACACACCATGGGCATTCTGAAATCACCGTAATGCCTTTTGGTATTACCAATGCTCCATCAGCATTTCAATCCATTCGTAATTCCATATTTCGGTCGTATCTTAGAAAATGTATTGTGGTCTTTTTTGATGATATTCTCATTTTTAGTACCATGGAAGGGGACCATTTAAAACATTTACATATTGTATTTAAGATATAACAAACTAATCACATGAACATTAAAAATTCAAAATGTTTTTTTTTTGAAAATAGAAATAGAATTCTTAGGGAATTGTATTTCAAAAGGGATGGTGTACCCGAACCATACTAATATAAATGCTATCAAAATTTATTCTACACCAATGTCACAAAAGGATGTTCGAGCTTTTAGGTTTGACAGGGTTCTATCATAAATTCATAAAAACATTTTCCCTTATCGCTTCACCATTGTCAAATTTATTAAAGAAAATAGTTTAGCATGGGATAGCCAGACCCAAAAAAGCCTTTGAGATATTAGAAGAATCACTATTATCTAAGCCCATTTATACATTGCCAAATTTTGAGGAACCTTTTATCGTCGAAACGGATGCATCTGGAACTGGGATAGGCACGGTGTTATTGCAAAAGAATAAAACCATTGCCGTTTTTAGTAAGAAATTATCACCACTTATGCAACGGAAGTCAACTAACGTACGTGAAATGTACGTTGTCACCTCCGCTGTTTCAAAATGGAGACAATACTTATTGGGCCACCCTTTCCACATTTTAACAGACCACAAGAGTTTACACAATTTACTATCACAAGATTTACACACCCCGAAACAACAACTGTTCCTGGATATATCTATTGGCTATGATTATACCATTAAATATAAACCAGGAAAAAACAATGTTGTAGCGGATTCCCTCTCCAGGTCATGCACTGAGAAAACAAGTACCTTTACTGAAATGCCAACACTCACACAACCAGAACCAGCACAACTCAACACCATATAGATATCAAGACCCTCTTCTCCACTGCTGGAAAGGCTCCAACAAGACTATGCTAATGACCAATTCACCCCGAAATTGCTGGGGGACTTACAAAATAACCCATCTACATGACCAGGATGGACATATAGAGGGGAAATAGTTTTGTATAAGCATAAAATTTTTGTGCCACAGCACTCTCCTGTTATTTAAAAAATAATTGTAAGTTCACCTGACATCCATTTCAAATGGCATTCAGGCATCAAAGCTACTCTACATAGAATTCAAAGTTATTTTCACTGCCACCACATGAAAGACGACATAACAAAATATATTAAGGAGTGCAAACTTTATCAAAAAGCTAAACCGACAAATCACTTACCCTATGGCCTTCTTCAACCACTACCTATTCCTACTTTAATATGGTTAGATCTTACTATGGATTTTATAACTTAGTTACATAAATCCAATACCTACACAATCATTATGGTAATGGTTGATAGATTGTCCAGGGCTGCCCATTTTGCTCCCTTGACTCCCCCACTGATTGGTCTGACAGCGGCAATAACATTTTTGGAATCAGTCGAGAAATTACGCGGTCTGCCTACTTCATTAGTATCAGACCATAACCCGGTCTTTTTGAGCAATTTTTGGACTGATTTTTTTTCATTACAAGGGACAACATTACACTACAGTTCGACCTATCACCAACAAATAAACGGGTTAACAGAATGCACAAATAGGAGTTTGTAACAATACTTACGAATGTTTACTCATGAATATCAAAGCAAA
Organism: Platanthera zijinensis; assembly: GCA_039513925.1. Classification (NCBI taxonomy): domain Eukaryota; kingdom Viridiplantae; phylum Streptophyta; class Magnoliopsida; order Asparagales; family Orchidaceae; genus Platanthera; species Platanthera zijinensis. Next base: position 75,262,391 of record CM077086.1, read on the forward strand.
TGGTCTAATTATTTATGTTTTGCAGAATTTCACTTTAATACTACAATAAATACTGTTACCGACATGACTCCTTATGAAGCTATGTTCGGCTTACCTCCACCGGGACTGCTTTCATATTGTGTAGGAAACATTATAACTGTAGAAGTGGAGATAACGCAGCAAACAAGGAATTGAATAATGCATCAGTTAAAGGAAAATTTGCAACAAGACCAACAACGCATGAAGACATTTGTAGACAAGAAGAGAATAGAGAAGATCTTTCAAGTGAACGACTGGTTGTTGCTCAAGATACACACCTATCGTCAACTCACCCTCCATCGAATGAGTTGCATAAAGTCAGCTCTCTGGTTTTACGACCCCTTCCAGATCATGTAAGTCGTAGGAGAAGCTGCGTACAAATTGAAACTTCCAGAGACTTGTAAAATACATCCAGTATTTCACATTTCTATTCTGAAGACGTACAATGGACACGAGTATTTATATATTACGCCTTTACCTACACACAGCCACATGAACATCCTATTACATGCTCCCCTGGTCGTGGTCAGCCTAGGACAGATAATTCAAAAAAACCTAAGAATCACACATGGGTTAGTCCACCGGAAGGACCTAAATTTCCACCAAAAGATAGTTCCTGGGAAGATCTCGACTTTCTACCTAAGGATCTACAACTCCAGGCTCACTAAAATGCTACCACTTCTACAGCAGTAGAGTCCTACACAGATCTCACTGATGTGCTTCCATAAGCTTGGCTTCAACGACAAAAATGAACTCAATGCAAACATCGACCACGAACTACCGTCGGCGCCTAAAACATTAACAAAACTTACCTTCCATTACAGGACAACAAGCTCCTCTCAGTCAGCAAACTACATTTTCTTCCTCAAGTGGCTCTTCACCTCAATCCCTACCTCCTTCAAGAAGCAATAAGTACAACAATGTGGACATCATTCTAAAAAAGGGTAAGCAATTGTTATGATCAAGACACGTGGGCGCATCACAGCAAAAGTCCAAAGTTGATTGAATCTCCATCAGACACTTGGCGTAATCATAGCCATCAACATAAAGTAGCATATAGAGGATGATTGACATTTGGAGTCATCACAGGAGATACGGCAGTTCAAAGAATGCATCCAGCTATTTGTTTTTATTACCATTGTTATTCAATTGACCAAACAGTCAAATGTTATTTGTATAAATAATTAGGCTCCTGTAATTAAGAACACATTATAAAAGTTAATAAGAAGTTTGTTCACTCTCTTCCCAGAATATCTTTCTTCCTCTCCAACTCCAGCAGTCTCTACCAATCTTTACTCCAGTTATCGTGAGCCTTACAGGGACATTAGCAGGAATTCCGCTTCCATTGGAGTCGATCGTCCCATCTGCTGAATTACGAGACCGAGCGGCAATGAGTTTTGTCGGGCTCGATCGCAGATTGCAGGGGCTGTAAGTGGGAGAGATGGGCGGAGGGGCGTAGTGTCTGGCGGGTCCTGGAACTTCGTCGGTGGCTGGCCGACTAGACGGGAAGGAAGTATTAAAGTTAACGTGGGGAGAAGGCCGATCTACAAGGAAACGAACTAGATTTCATTTCCTGTATTATTTCGGCCACTTTTAACTTCTCCGTGGATGCAATAAATAGATCCAAATGAATTTTCTTTCTCAACAAGTTATGTACTTTCCAAGGTTACATTTTTTTTTCCGAAATTTCCACATGGAAGAAATATCTCCTGGATTATTTTTTTCCTTCTTCATAAGCTGGCCATCAATTTTAGAACGTTAATAATTTTTTTCTAAAACTCTCTCACGGGATACATATTTCTGACTAATTTATTTCCAAAGGATGATCCCAATTTTGGTCTTCCACGATTTAGCTAAATTGTTATTTTATTTTAATAATATATGCTATAATATTTTGTCTTTAGTTTATGCATCTTTTAAACAAATTAAGCTTGCCCTTTACGCCCTCACTACTCAAATTAGCAGACCTTTTTATTTAGGGTTTCACTTGTCGGTCACATCATTGAGTCTAAACGTAATATCGATTGCATGGAAGGAGAAATACATGAAATAAATAATTGCAAGAAAACGATCTATTTAAAACCAGATCGGGGTCAAAGGCTCCGAATTAACTACGGGAATATTGAGAAAATCCCGGACCTGACCGACTGCAGTCAAAGGACACAAACATCCCCAACCAAATCTCCTAGGGCCCACAATGGGGACAATCCCAAGTAGGTTATTGAGGCCCGGGGCTTGATCCCAGCACCTCCTTTATAAGCGAAGAGCACATTGTGAATTCCAGTCAGCACATTTCAAATTTCGGTCCTGGCCAACTGCAGTCGAATGACACAAACATCCTAAACCAAATATCCTGGGGCCCACAACGAGGACAATCCCAGGTTGGTTATTGAGGCCCGGGGCTTGATCCCAGGACCTCCTTTATAAGAGGGGACTAGCACCGCCTCTCATACCAAAGTGTGTTGTAGCATAGTTCGGTGTGAGAGGCGGTGATAGTCCCCTCTTATAAAGATGGTGTCGGGATGAAGCCCCGAGCCTCAATAACCTACCTGGAATTTTCCCCGCTGTGGGCCCCAGTAGATTTAGTTGGGGATGTTTGTGCCGTTCGACTACAGTCGGCCAGGTCCGGGCTTGTCCCAATATTCCCGTAGATAATTTGGAGCCTTGGGCCCTGGCCTGGTTTCTAACAAAAGATGACCATCTTTTGTTAGAAACTAGGCCATCTTTTGTTAGAAACTCGGTCGAGGCCTAAGGCTCCGAATTATCTACTAGAATATTGGGACAATTCTGAACCTAGACGACTGTAGTTGAATGATAACAACATCCCCAACCAAATCTTCGCGGAAAGCACCAAATTATCTACAAGAATATTTCGCGGTAGGTTGTTGAGTCCCTGACTCGATCCCGAGACCTCCTTTATAAGAGGGGACTAACACCACCTTCTTTATAATAGTGCAGTTGGGTATGAGAGGTGGTGTTAGTGCCCTCTTATAAAGGAGGTCCTAAGAACTAGCCCGGGTCTCAACAACCTACCGCAAAATATTCTCATATATAATTCGGAGCCTTCTGCAGAGATTTGGTTGGGGATATTGTTGTCATTCGACTACAGTCGGCCAAGTCCGGGATTGTTAACATATTCTCGTAGATAATCCGGTGCCTTTGGCCCCGGTGTGGTTTCAAATGTTTTGTCTTTAAGTTTATGCATCTTTAATAAAAATTAAGCTTGCCCTTTACACCCTCACTATTCAAATTACCAGACAATTTTATTAAGGGTTTCACTGGTCGGTCACATCGATGAGTCGAAACGTAATATCCAGTGCATTGAATGAGAAATACATGCAATAAATAACTGCAAGAAAAAGATCAAAAATAACATATAGTAAAATATAAATGGTGTGTTGTTGGTACCCTAGTTTGATTTAAGTTTAGTCTTGCCTTTTTAGTCCCTTGACCCAAGAAATATCTATGGTCAATGGTTAGTAGTCTAGCTGTAGAGTCCTCACTTTTCCAGATTGAGAATTTGGTTAAGTTGTTTGTTCGTTCGACTATCGTCGAACTCCGCTCGACTATCGTCGACTAACTGTTCGACGATCGTCTATCTGTTGTTTGACTTTCAGTCTGCGTGGATAGTTCGACTATCGGTTGATAGTTCGACTATCTGTGTGCTTTGATAGTTCGACTATCTGCTTGGATAGGTCGACTATCTGATAGCTCGACTATCTATTGATAGTTCGACTATCTGTTTGTCTTTGATAGTTCGACTATCTGTTGATAGGTCGACTATCTGTTCTCGCTTGGTAGTTCGACTATCTGTTTTGATAGTTCGACTATCTGATAGCTCGACTATCTGTTGATAGTTCGACTATCTGTTTGTTTTTGATAGTTCGACTATCTATTTGTTTTTGATAGTTCGACTATCTGTTGATAGGTCGACTATCTGATAGTTCGACTATCTGTTGATAGGTCGACTATCTGATAGCTCGACTATCTGTTGATAGCTCGAATATCTGTTTTGCCCTGATAGTTCGACTATCTGTTGATAGGTCGACTATCTGATAGTTCGACTATCTTCTGGTAGTTCGACTATCTGCTGTGATAGTTCGACTATCTCCTTTGATAGTTCGACTATCTGGATCGTTCGACTATCTGTCCGATAGTTCGACGATCTCCGTGCGTCGGTCGACGATCTCCGAAGGTCGTTCGACGCTTTCTGTCTGCCTTTATATTTTGTATTTATTTATTATATTTAATTAATTAATACATTTTCTGGCACGTTGTTTTAAGTTTTATGATAATATTTCCAGGCATATCTGCTCTATTCTTTTTGCCTGTGTAAAATCTTTTTAGATAAAGATGTTTGTCTTATTAGATGACTTTGTATTTTACTTTATCTGCTGACAGTCCTTTATAGCCGTTAGACTGAAAAGTCTTCCTTCTGCTATAAAGAGTATTTCTCTGATGTGACTTTATTTAGTCCTTCTGTTATTTGATTTGATCCTGCAGCTTCTTAGAAAGAGGTCCATTCCTTTTATAGGATGTCTTGCTGCAGAGTTTGTTTTGCTGTGTGTTATTTGCAGCCCAGGTCTGAAGTTTCAGAAGAAGACAAGTAATTCAAATTGAAGAGAGCCGTTGCTTGTTGCTGTTATATAAAGGACCCCTTGAAGAAGGATTCAAGCTAGCTAACTAGTTACCCAGTTATTTTTCAAGCATTCAAGCCTTCATCAAGATCAAGTCTTCTGCTCTCAGCAATTTCCATCTAACTGAGAAGTGTTAAGATCTTCTACTCTTCTTCAACCTGAGTTCTCCTGCTTTCAGGAAGTTCAAACTCAGAGTTCTTTTGAAGAAGAAGAAGAAGAAGATAGCTGCTTGAAGATCTTTAATTTTATTATTTTTTTTATCTTCTTGTAGTTTTTCCTTCAGAGCTTTCTGGAGAGTTTTCTGCACAGAAGCAAGACTTCACCTGGACATCTTTGAACCAGGGGGAGCCTTGATTCTTTAGAGCTTTCTAGCTCAGTGCAAGTTTTTGTGCTTCTCTAATCTTTGTAAAATAGAGAAGACATCTTAACCTTCTTCCCCCTCCTGTACAGGGTTTTTACTCCCTTCAAAAGTATCCCTTGGTGGCAGGGCACCTGATCAAAAACCTGTGCTTGGTTTTTAGACACCTGATCAAAAGTCTAAAGGGTTTCTGGATCTACCTGAAGCAGATCCTGTTGGTGGCAGGGCACCTGATCAAAAACCTGAGTGGATTCCTACCGTGTGGGTAGAAGAGTGGATGTACCCAAGTTGTTTGGGGAACCACTATAAATTTCCTTGTGTTGTCTGGATTCACTTGTTTAATTCCTGCATTGTGGCTGTGAATAGATATAACTAGGATTGCTAGTTACTGATTAGGTTTTCCAAGCCTTAACTGTAATTACAGTTAGCTTGAGTTTGTATACATCACTTGTGTTAGGCTATAGGGTTAAATCAATATCTATAATCTTTTCATTCCGCACTTCACTCCAAGGGAGTTGGGTAGACCATAAAGTTTTGTCTAGTGCAAAATTTGATAACTCTATTCACCCCCCCTCTAGAGTAGTATCTATCCCTTCACTTTCAATTGGTATCAGAGGGAGGTTAACTGACTGAATAGGCTAACACCTAAGTCACAAGATCCTGATAGATACCAAAGCTTATAGATATTCACTATCATGGCCCAGTCCAAGGATTATTCTAGCACCAGACCTCCAGCATGCAACTTAGCTAAGTTTGGCATCTGGAAGGCAAGGATAAAATTATATATGAATTCTATTGATGAAAGCATTTTTGCTTCTATTTTGTCAGGACCCCCAAGAGCACCTGCTGCTGCTACTGCCTCATCATCTGATATGAGTGCAGTGCCTCCTCCAGATTACAATGATGAATACAAGAAGGCCAAAATAGCAGATGCCAAGGCAATGAACATACTGGCTCAGACAATGTCTGATGAGGTATTCCAGAAGGTTGCTGACTGCTCTTCAGCAAAAGCCATGTGGGACACATTGAACCAGATTGTAGCTGGTTCAGCTGATGAAAGGAAGGACAGAAGGTCCAACCTGATCTCACAGTATGAGAACTTCAAGAAAACTGATGCTGAATCAGTTGAAGCCATGTACACTAGGCTCAGCTCAATCATCAATGAGCTGAGGACCCTGGACAAGGACATATCATTGACAGAGGTCAATGATAAGATTCTTATGTGCTTCCCTAGCACATGGGATCTAAGGATCTGGCCCATCAAGGAAGCCAGAAGTACAAATGAGATCTCAACAGAGGCTCTCCTCAGCAAGCTCAAGTCGTTTGAGCAAGTGCTGAAGACAAGGGAAGCAGAAGCTGAAGCAAAGACCCCCACTCCAACAAGAAAAGAGCAATCTCTAGCTCTTAAGGCTGCTGATGCTTCTGAAGGCAGCCAATCAAATGAGGAACTAATGGCATTGTTTGCCAAGAGGTTTCTCAAGATGGGGAGAAAGGAGTTCAGAAAGAAGTCTTCACGCTATGAAGACAAACCAAGGTATGATCGTTCACCTGCTAAAGAAATTATCTGTTATGGTTGCAGGAAGCCTGGACACATCTTACCAGAGTGTCCAGAGGAGAAGAACAAAGACAAGAGAAAAGAAAAGGAACAGCACAGGAAGCACTCCAAGCCATCCTCCTACAAAAACAAGAAGAAGGAGAGAGGTTTCATTGCTGAAACCTGGAGTGATTCTGATGAAGAATCCTCCTCATCAAGCTCCAGTAAGGATGAGGAAGAGAAGAAGGCAAAAGAAGTTTGCCTGATGGCAATAGATGCCTGCAGCAACCACTCTGCTGCAGAGAGTTCAGATTCTGATGAAGAGATGCCTACAGAAGATGAGGTACTCTCTTCTTATGATTTTACCTCAGCTGAACTTAAATTAGAATTTAAATCTTTATGCTTAGATTTGATTAGCTCAGAAAAGGAGATAAAAGAACTTAGAAATAAGTTAGCTGACTCAGAATCAATAGCTACAGAAAATGTTAGGTTAAAGGAAGATCTCACTACTTGTAGTGAAGAAATTAAATTTCTTAAAATGGAGTTAGCTAAGTCTAAGAGGTTAGAAGAATCACTTAATGGTAGAAGCCTTAAGTTGTTAGAAATTACCAGCATGACTAACACTAGGTCAGGTAATGACAAACTAGGCTTAGGAGCTTCTCCCAGTGAACCCCCAGTACTACTTAAAAATAATCTTTCAACTCCAGTAAACTTCATTTTAGCTAGTGGAATGAAGAACACTGAGCAAGTAAACCTAGTTAATAAAACTTTAAATAAAGCTAAGAGAGAAAAGAGAAAGAAATTTTTTAAAGAAATGCAAAGAGCGTCGAACGCCGCTCGACGATCGGAAGCTCAATGGTCGAACGAAGCTCGATGATCTGAGCGCCCATCGTCGATCGTCGATCGACGTTTTCAACATGATTTTCAAAATCATAATCAGTACCATAGAAACCTAAATGAAAATAGAAACCCTAGGTTTGTTGACCCATCATCTGCATGGAGAATCCCACCTAGGAGATCTCACCCACTAGGTTATCACCCTCAGCCTGCATTTTCATACATTTCCAGTTTTTCTTATGTGAAAAACAAGGGACCCAAGGTTACCTGGGTCCACACTGTCTAAATAAATGTCTTGCAGGTGAAGACCTATCCTATCACTCAAAATAAGTGGTATTTGGATAGTGGATGCTCTAAGCATATGACAGGAAATAAAGATCTTCTATCAAAATTCAAAGCTAAGCTCGGCCCAAAGGTTATCTTTGGAGACTCCAGCTGTGGTCAGACAGAAGGTTATGGCAAGATCACAATTGGAGCAGTTACTTTCAAGAGAGTTGCATATGTCAATGGACTGAAGCATAATTTGATTTCAGTCAGCCAGCTATGTGATGCTGGCTATCAGGTTTCATTTTCCAACTCCTCTTGCAATATTACTTTAAATAATAATGTTGTTTTAGTAGGTATTAGAATAGGTAATATTTATTTAGTAGATTTCAATTCATCTCATTCTGAAATCTGCCTGTTTAATGAAGTAACAATTAATAATAATTCTTTGTGGCATAAGAGGCTTAGTCATGTTAACCTTAAAAATATATCTAGGTTATCTAAACACAACCTTGTTAGAGGTTTACCTTCTTGCCCCTACAAGAAGGAGAGCCTATGCAAGGCTTGTCAGCTAGGTAAGCAAACCAAAAACTCTTTTAAATCTATAAATAAGAGTGATTCTCCTAGAATCCTGTATCTATTACACTTGGACCTTTTTGGCCCAATAAATGTACAGAGTTTAGAAGGGAAGTATTACACCTTAGTAATTGTAGATGACTTCTCTAAGTTCAGTTGGGTTTTCTTTTTGAGAACTAAGTCTGATAACTTCAAAGCCCTTACAGACTTTCTACTATGTGTGCAGACTGAGTACTCTACTCATGTGGCCTTGATCAGAAGTGATCATGGTACTGAGTTTGACTCTCTTCTCATGCAAGAATTCTGTGAGAGAGAAGGTATCAAACATACCTTCTCAGCTCCTAGAACTCCTCAATAAAATGTGGTAGTTGAAAGGAAGAATAGAACACTCATTGAAGCTGCTAGCACATTGTTGGCAGATGCTAACATGCCTCTCTCCTATTGGGCAGAAGCTGTTAGTACAGCCAATTATGTCTTAAATAGATGTTTGATACACAAACTTAAGTGTAAAACTCCTTATGAGTTGCTTAAAGGAAAGAAACCTAAAATTAATTATTTCAGAATTTTTGGTTGTGTTGTTTATATTCATAATAACAATAAAGAATACCTTAGAAAGTTTGAAGCAAAAGCTTCAATGGGAATCATGCTTGGATATTCCCAAGTAAGCAAAGCTTATAGGGTTTATAACAAATCATCCTGTAAGATTGAAGAATCTGTGCATGTGTCTTTTGATGAGTCTCAGATGTTTTACAAGGAGAAAGAAAATTCTCCTTCCTCTAGTTCATTGCAGGTACCTGATGCTCCTCAAGAAATTCTTCAACTATCAACTCTTCAGATCACTGAATCAGACAGTGATGAAGACATTGCTGAAGCTGTTGTTGTACCACCAACAGTAGATCAAATTCCTCCTGAGGAATTAATCCCAACTGTTGCTAAAGATCACATCCCACCTGCTGATATTGTCACACTTAGAGATCACCCCACATCTCAAGTGATTGGAGACATATCAGCTGGTGTGCAAACAAGACACCAATTAAGACAGGATGTGATGCATGCTTGTTTCCTCTCACAGGTTGAGCCCCTCACCTTTAAAGATGCAGAGCTAGATCCCCACTGGATCATTGCTATGCAAGAGGAACTCAATCAGTTTGAGAGATGTAAAGTTTGGACTTTGGTTCCAAGACCTAAAGGCCAACTGATCATAGGCACCAAGTGGGTGTATAGAAACAAGTTGGATGCAAATGGAATTATAGTAAGGAATAAAGCTAGGCTTGTAGCTCAGGGCTACAGACAGGAGGAAGGTATAGACTATGACCAAACCTTTGCTCCGGTTGCCAGGCTAGAAGCAATAAGGATCTTCTTGGCCTATGCAGCCTACATGAAGTTTAAGGTGTTCCAAATGGATGTCAAAAGTGCATTCCTGAATGGTGAGCTTAAGGAAGAGGTGTTTGTTGAACAACCACCAGGGCTTGTTTCTTCAACTCAGCCCTCACATGTGTTTAAGTTACAGAAAGCTCTATATGGACTAAAGCAAGCTCCTAGAGCCTGGTATGAGACTCTAGCTAGTTTCCTTTTAGAGCACAACTTTACTAGGGGAGTAGTTGATGGAACCCTTTTCGTCAAGCATCACAAGGACACAATCCTGTTAGTTCAGGTGTATGTAGATGATATTATATTTGGCTCCACTGATCCCAAACTTTGCAAAAGGTTCTCTGACCTGATGCACTCTAAGTTTGAGATGAGTAGTATGGGTGTGCTGTCTTACTTTCTTGGTCTCCAAGTTAAGCAAGATGCTGATGGTATCTTTATCTCCCAATCCAAATATGCCAAGGAATTGGTAAAGAAATTTGGGATGGCTGATGCTTCAGCAATGCCTACACCTATGGCAACTAATGTAGTTATTGATTCTGATGATCACGGCAAGCCAGTTGATCAAAAGAATTATAGGGCCATTGTTGGTTCCCTATTATATCTAACTGCAAGTAGGCCTGATATAATGTTTGCTACATGCCTTTGTGCTAGATTCCAGGTCAACCCCAAGGAATCTCATCTGATTCTTCTAAAGAGAATCCTGAGATACCTGAAGGGATGTCCAGATCTAGGACTTTGGTACCCAGCTGAGTCAGAATTTGAATTAATTGGATATTCTGATTCTGATTATGCTGGTTGCAGAGTTGACAGGAAGAGCACCTCAGGAACTTGCCAGTTCCTGGGAGAGAGATTGGTCTCTTGGTTCTGTAAGAAGCAGGCTTCTGTCTCAACTTCAACTGCAGAGGCTGAATATATAGCAGCTGCTAGTTGTTGTTCACAGATCCTGTGGATTCAAAACCAGCTTGTGGATTATGGTTACTCACACAAGAACACCAAAATCATGTGTGATAGTACTAGTGCTATTTCAATTGCACAAAATCCAGTGCACCACTCTAGAATAAAGCACATTGAGATTCAGCACCATTTCCTGAGAGATTGTGTGGAAAAGAACAAGATTTGTTTTGAGTTCATATCCACTGAGTTTCAGAGAGGTGATATATTCACCAAGCCCTTAGATGAACAGAAGCATCTGTTCTTTTTAGTTCAACTAGGCATGATCAATGGACGAGACTAAGTGTGACTATATCTGACTATGTTGAAATCTGCTTGAAGATCGTCGAACGATGATCGAAGATCGTCGAACGGATTAAGCCTATCGTCGACCTCTGGTTAATGATAGCTTATCTGTTTGAAGATTGTCGACCGGCGTTCGAAGATCGTCGAACAGGTCAAGCTTATCGTCGATCTCTGAACGACGACAGCTTGTTGTTTGAGAAGCCAGAAATAGTCGAACGATGGCTCGACTACTCTGCTTCTGAGCCGATCGTCGAACGGCCGTTCGACTATCGGGTCTAGTATCTTTTTAATAGATCGACTATTTCCGGTCTAATATAAAGTCGATAGTCGACCTAGGTTAAAAGATCTTTTGTTTTATCGTCGACGGAGCGTGACTTTTCGCATTCTGTCTTCCCGCTTGCGATTTTCTGCCGCTTCGTCTCCTTCGTCTTCGCCGTCCTTCTCGCGCTTTCTCCAGCAATCAATGGCGGTTTCTCCAGCAGTTCTAGCAGTTGTGAAGTTCGATGCAGGCTTCAGCGTTGATTTCGACGCATTCAGTTGCTGCGAAGCAGGGATCGTGGAAGTTCTTCAGTTGTGCCGGGATCAAGGACTAGAGAGATTAATATCATCAAGGATTAAGTTGAATATACCCGAGATCAAGGAATGGGCTTTCACGTCGTCCTCCACCGACGACTCGATGACTGGCACCATCGGCGGAGAAGAGGTAATATTAACTCCGGCCGTTCTGACTGATATTTTTGGTTTGATAAATGGTGAAGAGGATTATGAGCAAGATGCTCAAGAATTTGGAAGAATGTTAGTTGAGCTGGGACATGCAGAGGGCATTCCCACGAAGCTGCTCAAAGTAAATTTCCCTTTCAAGATTAAGTTTCTTGCTGAGTTGGTCGGAAAAGTGCTCCTCGGTAAGCACTCTGCTCATGATAATATAACAAGGCAACAATTTGCACTGATGTGTGCAATTGTTAATCGAAAAAAGATTGATTGGGCAGCAGTAATGTTTCATTTAATAAGGAAAAAGAATAGTAAGAAGGAAGTTACCCTCGGAAGGGTTATTGGAATTTTCCTGAAGAAAAAATATCCCCAGCTGCTGAGTTCAACCGCAACAACAATAAATGTAAGCAAGAAGATGGACCCAAACCTGTTCTCTAAGTGGAAGAGAACCTTTGTGAAACCCGCTCTCACAGGGGTTGCTCCAGCGACATCTGAGAGCACCAGGACTGATTCGGTCGCTCCTCACCCTGTAGAAGCTGGCTCAGCTCTTTCCCTTCCCTCTTCTTCTGCTATGCAGTCTGCTTCAGTTGAAGTTCCATCAACTTCAGCTGAAGTAAGACTTTCCCCTTCTCCTGTTAGAGAAACAACTACGGTTGCTCTTCCTTCCCCTTCAGCATCTCCTCTTCCTTCTCATCTGGCTAGGATATCTGCTCCCAGCATTGATTTGTTAGGATCTGAGAGGATTCCAACACCTCCTCAGTCTCCCATTCATTCTCCAGTTAATACTCCTATTAACTCTCCAGCTCCATCTCCAATTCAATCCCCAGTCCACACCATTCTTCATCCCAGCACTACAACCATATCTGCTGCATCTCCATCCACTGCACTTCCATCTTCTTTTGAGATAACCCCTGAACTCATCTCCCGTATTGTGGAGTTGATTACCCCTTCAATCAAGATTATGATTGAAGAGGCAATCGCTCCACTTGCCTCCTCCATTGATACCTTAACCGCTACAATCAAATCTCTTTCCAAATCTGCTGAGTCCTCTTCCTCAAGGGGCCTGGTTTCAGTTTCCACTGAAATCAGGCAGGGGGAGATGCTCTGTGAAGATGCCTCAGAACCTCCTGCCTCCCTTCCAGCAGTAACAGATACTGAGATGACAGTTCAAGTAGTGTCTGCTCCAGCTGAAAAAGAATCAGCCTCTGTGTTATCGGAAAAGGAAATATCTGATGCTATCATGTTATCTGAATTCGTTGTGAAAGTTTGCTTGGAAGATCTCACCTCTCCCGTGATTGCAAATTTCCTAGAAGGGATCATTACATCCTACCTAGATGAGTCTTGGGAGTTGGTCAAATATGAAGGTAATTCACTCATTCGCTTTATTGACGAGTCAATTAATTTGCTAGCTAGTGAATACCTAGAAGGAATGATTATTGCTTATTTAGCAGATCTGTGTTCATAATTCTACAGATTATATTAGAGAAGATTTAGCTGCTCAGATCATAGTAATTGTTTCAGAAGCTGCCCCAAATGTTCCTGATATTCAAGCAGATCCAGAACTGGATTCATTTTTAGATGATAGAGAAGATGAGTCTGAAAAACAAGATGAAATCAAAGATGACACTCCTGCTCTGAGTGTGGAAGAAGAAAAAGCAAGAGCTGCCTGGAATCAAAGAGTACAAGATTCTTTAAAAGAGAAAGAAAAAGAGTTGCAAGTTGAAAAGTCAACTCTTTGGGATGATTCACCAGGATTGGATTTAGATTACCTTCTGGCTCAAGATGTCATTGAAGAGGAAAGAGAGAAATCAGATCTGAAGTTAAAAGAAAAGGCTGTTTCTGAAGCCTATGATCCTTATGATAATCCTCCATCATCTCACTCTGATGATGAAGATGATTCTGATCTATCTGAGAATGCTAAGAAAAAGAAAGCTGCTCAAAAGAAAAGGAAAGCAATTGCTCCTCCTCCTCCCAGCCGAGACAATGATACTCCATACTATATTCTTAAAGGAATGGACCCCAAATCGAAAGAATTTCAGCATTGGATGTGTTTCTCTAAGAACCAGCAGAAGGAGAGAAAAAGATCTAAGAGGTATGATAGTCCTGTTTCAAGATGGACTCCCAGAGGTCCTCCTCCTCCACCTCCCAGTGCAGGAGCCTCTGGGAACCTATCTGCTAATCCATCTGCCTCTTCTGGAAAATCTGCATCTTTTCAGCCTCAGCCAAGGAAAAGCTATCAAAGTTCGCAAGGTAGAGCGTATTCTGGTTCTCAAAGACAAGTGAAGGAGGTTGTGGTTCAAAGACCAACTTTTTCCCCTCCTCCTTCTCCAAAGAAAAGAGTTCCATCTCTAATACCAGTACAGTCTGAGAAAATTGTTTCAAAAGGTAAGTAGTTCATTTTGTTTTAAAATTCTAGCAAGAACCTTTTGCTAAGTCTGCTCCAATGTCTTATCTAGATAAAGAATCAGATGCTGCTCCTCCTGAGTCTGTTTATGAAAGTCCTGAGCTTGATCCTAACTTTAGGATGGCTCGTTTTCACGAACTGGTTGGAGCAGCTCAAATAAGAAAAGCAAAAGCAGAAGGAAAAGATACTACTGGTTTAACCACCATGTCTGCTTTCAGAAAGAAAGAGTTTGAAAAGTTCCAGGTTAATCCTGATGTTTTTGATCCCTCAAAATATATGGAAAAGCACCCTGAAGCAGTTGTTCCTAGGGCTGCAGAATTGAAGATCATTGGTGTGCAGGACTTGAAGCTGTCAAAGAAAGAAGCTGATGATCCTCTAAGGAAAATTTCTTTTGTTCCTAGTTCCTCTGACCCTTTGCCAGATTCTGTAGACTCTTAATAGTTTGATTGACTGATGTGTTATATTTGTCTATTATCTATCTGTTTGATAATTGCTAGTTATTTGCTATCTATTTCCTGTATCGTTTATAGTGTTCTATAGCTAGCTCTGTGTTTTAATTTTTGAGAGACTTAACTCAAATAGGGGGAGATTGTTGGTACCCTAGTTTGATTTGAGTTTAGTCTTGCCTTTTTAGTCCCTTGACCCAAGAAATATCTATGGTCAATGGTTAGTAGTCTAGCTGTAGAGTCCTCACTTTTCCAGATTGAGAATTTGGTTAAGTTGTTTGTTCGTTCGACTATCGTCAAACTCCGCTCGACTATCATCGACTAACTGTTCGACGATCGTCTATCTGTTGTTCGACTTTCAGTCTGCGTGGATAGTTCGACTATCGGTTGATAGTTCGACTATCTGTGTGCTTTGATAGTTCGACTATCTGCTTGGATAGGTCGACTATCTGATAGCTCGACTATCTATTGATAGTTCGACTATCTGTTTGTCTTTGATAGTTTGACTATTCTGTTGATAGGTCGACTATCTGTTCTCGCTTGGTAGTTCGACTATCTGTTTTGATAGTTCGACTATCTGATAGCTCGACTATCTGTTGATAGTTCGACTATCTGTTTGTTTTTGATAGTTCGACTATCTGTTGATAGGTCGACTATCTGATAGTTCGACTATCTGTTGATAGGTCGACTATCTGATAGCTCGACTATCTGTTGATAGCTCGAATATCTGTTTTGCCCTGATAGTTCGACTATCTGTTGATAGGTCGACTATCTGATAGTTCTACTATCTTCTAGTAGTTCGACTATCTGCTATGATAGTTCGACTATCTCCTTTGATAGTTCGACTATCTGGATCGTTCGACTATCTGTCCGATAGTTCGACGATCTCCGTGCATCGGTCGACGATCTCCGAAGGTCGTTCGACGCTTTCTGTCTGCCTTTATATTTTGTATTTATTTATTATATTTAATTAATTAATACATTTTCTGGCACGTTGTTTTAAGTTTTATGATAAAATTTCCAGGCATATTTGCTCTATTCTTTTTGCCTGTGTAAAATCTTTTTAGATAAAGATGTTTGTCTTATTAGATGACTTTGTATTTTACTTTATCTGCTGACAGTCCTTTATAGCCGTTAGACTGAAAAGTCTTCCTTCTGCTATAAAGAGTATTTCTCTGATGTGACTTTATTTAGTCCTTCTGTTATTTGATTTGATCCTGCAGCTTCTTAGAAAGAGGTCCATTCCTTTTATAGGATGTCTTGCTGCAGAGTTTGTTTTGTTGTGTGTTATTTGCAGCCCAGGTCTCAAGTTTCAGAAGAAGACAAGTAATTCAAATTGAAGAGAGCCATTGCTTGCTGCTGTTATATAAAGGACCCCTTGAAGAAGGATTCAAGCTAGCTAACTAGTTACCCAGTTATTTTTCAAGCATTCAAGCCTTCATCAAGATCAAGTCTTCTGCTCTCAGCAATTTCCATCTAATTGAGAAGTGTTAAGATCTTCTACTCTTCTTCAACCTGAGTTCTCCTGCTTTCAGGAAGTTCAAACTCAGAGTTCTTTTGAAGAAGAAGAAGAAGATAGCTGCTTGAAGATCTTTAATTTTATTATTTTTTTTATCTTCTTGTAGTTTTTCCTTCAGAGCTTTCTGAAGAGTTTTCTGCACAGAAGCAAGACTTCACCTGGACATCTTTGAGCCAGGGGGAGCCTTGATTCTTTAGAGCTTTCTAGCTCAGTGCAAGTTTTTGTGCTTCTCTAATCTTTGTAAAATAGAGAAGACATCTTAACCTTCTTCCCCCTCCTATACAGGGTTTTTACTCCCTTCAAAAGTATCCCTTGGTGGCAGGGCACCTGATCAAAAACCTGTGCTTAGTTTTTAGACACCTGATCAAAAGTCTAAAGGGTTTCTGGATCTACCTGAAGCAGATCCTGTTGGTGGCAGGGCACCTGATCAAAAACCTGAGTGGATTCCTACCGTGTGGGTAGAAGAGTGGACGTACCCAAGTTGTTTGGGGAACCACTATAAATTTCCTTGTGTCGTCTGGATTCACTTGTTTAATTCCTGCATTGTGGCTGTGAATAGATATAACTAGGATTGCTAGTTGCTGATTAGGTTTTCCAAGCCTTAACTATAATTACAGTTAGCTTGAGTTTGTACACATCACTTGTGTTAGGCTATAGGGTTAAATCAATATCTATAATCTTTTCATTCCGCACTTCACTCCAAGGGAGTTGGGTAGACCAGTAAGTTTTGTCTAGTGCAAAATTTGATAACTCTATTCACCCCCCCTCTAGAGTAGTATCTATCCCTTCACTTTCATGTGTGATGGAATCACACGTCCTCAGATGCGGCAAGGGATACATTAGGGCCATTTGTGACCAAAAAATTTTGAAGCAGAGAAACTATACCACGACGAACAGGATAGATTGCAGAAATATTATTGTTGGGAATATTATGTTGGAGTCGATGGTTCACATATCCTTAGTTTGACAATATCGAATACTGTAACATCCCATTTCCGGCTAGACCCCTAGGAGTCGGTTGGTCGTGATAGAACCCTAGGAAGCCAAAAAACTGAAATAAATCGACCGATATTTCGGGTCACGGGTTGGTCACGCCCGTGACCGATCCGTCACGCCCGTGACCTAGGGTGTGACTCCTTCGACGATCGTCGATCTCAGTGAGACGATCGTCGGCCGCAGAATTTTTCTACCCGGGCCTGTCACGCCCGTGACCTATGTGTCACGCCTGTGACCTAGGGCGTGACACCTTCTTCGATCGTCGATCCCAGCGGGACGATCGTCGAAACGTAGAATTTGCTTCATGGCCATGTCATTCCCGAGACCCAGGTGTCACGCCCGTGACCAAGGGCATGACACCTTCGGCGATCGTCGATCTCAGCGTGACGATCGCCGAGTACGGATTTTGCCTCATGACCATGTCACGCCCGTGACCCACATGTCACGCCCGTAACCAAGGGTGTGACCACCCTTCGACGATCGTCGATATCAGTTCAACGATCGTCGATCCCAAAACTGGTCACCCGGGCTTGTCACGCCCGTGACCCACATGTCACGCCCGTGACCAAGGGCGTGACCATCCTTCGACGATCGTCGATCTCAGTTCGACGATCGTCGATCCCAGAATTGGTCACCCGGGCTTGTCACGCCCGTGACCCATATGTCACGCCCGTGACCAAGGGCATGACCATCCTTCGACGATCGTCGATCTCAGTTCGACGATCGTCGATCCCAGAATTGGCCACCCGGGCCTATCATGCCCGTGACCTATGTGTCACACCCATGACCAAGGCCGAAACGTCAGCAAGATTGGAAATTTCGATAACCGACATTGTAATTAATTCTGATTATGGGAAGTTACGCCAGGTGTATTTATGGGCCGTTTCCTACTCTGATTATTTAATAAATTAAGGAAATGCTGGTCCAATAGGAAATCGCCACCTGGCAAACACCTCTTCATTCCCAGCATTTCAACTGCCTTGCCATAACCGAAACGTCATTAAGAGGAATATTAAGGGCCATGAACGTTTCATCCTTTCCCCTTCCCATTTGCTGATCTATAAAAGACTCCTAAGAGCAAGAGGAAAAGGTTACACGCTCCATCAAACTGTTTCAGATTTCCCCCTTGCTGTTGAATAATTTCCGGCGACGCTACCACCGCGCCAATGGCTTCCCGACGCTCTGCACGCCTCCAGCCCGTGAACAAGGTCCTCCCCTCCCTCTTCTTCTGCGGATAGATCTTAGAAATCATTAGGAGAGATATCGGGCTCAAAAGAGCCAGA
Organism: Platanthera zijinensis; assembly: GCA_039513925.1. Classification (NCBI taxonomy): domain Eukaryota; kingdom Viridiplantae; phylum Streptophyta; class Magnoliopsida; order Asparagales; family Orchidaceae; genus Platanthera; species Platanthera zijinensis. The sequence goes on from CM077086.1 coordinate 75,280,581, forward strand.
TCGGGTGAGCGTTTCCATGGTTTTCTGAAAATTTCGTGGTGGCGGGTTCGCCGGAAACCGCCTCTCCGGCAGCCGTGCCGCCGCCCGACGATAGCCCTCACCTCAACAGAGGTGGTGGTGGTGGTGGCCGGCCAGGGAGATGGCTGGATGGCCAGGAAATAGCTTTGGAAAAGCTACAGGAAATTAAGTTTTCAGGGCTCTGGTTTCGGGCTGTAGAAGAAGATGAACAGTGCCATTAAATTAGATTTTATTTTTAAAACAATTTCTGAATGAAAATATCTGTCATTTTAAATAATTTGGGAAAAATACCTAGAGGCTCTTGCAGGAAAAATGGTCTACAACAATATTGTACCTCTTGGAGTCTAGAGAATTTTAAAATTTGTTTCAAGCATTTTGGACCACTGGATAGACCCCGGCACTCAATTTGGTGAGGTCTACCCATAGGGTGTCCTGACCTTAGAAAAATTCCCCACTCCAATCCAGTCATTACAATGACTTGAAATTTGGGGTGTGGCCTAACCTTACCTATATCTAGGTACCATCCAAAAATTAGGATTTTTGGGAAATATTTTTCTATAGTTTTTAGGAAAATTCAATAATCCTAGCTTAATTTAATTAGGTGGCTAAATAATTTCCAAACCCTCCCAAATTTTGGTGAGTGGTCCCTGGGTTCACCATAAAGTTCTGTATAATTTTTCATCTCATTTGGAGATGGTTTGGATTAGAAGTGATCAAACCTAAGTTTTACCCTAATAAGGGGTCTTAGGTTAAAGGTGCACTTTTGAGATTTGAGTGGTCAAATCACCTCAAAAGAGGCTGAGATTTTTACCACTGGCTAGTAATATTCTCTAGCACCCCCTCAAAGAGTTTGAGGTGGATCGGGGTAAGTTTGCCCTAAGAACCAAGGCCAAACCCTAAGGATGGATCTTGGTGGCTTGTGAAGGTCATGGGGTCAAATGACCTTGGAGTGACTCGAAATTTGGTGAAGAGGACCATAGGGCCATTATAGTTCTCTGAATGAAATATTATTAGATTTGGAGACTGTTGGGATACCTAAAAACCTAACCCTAGTTTAGGGTGCAAAACTTGTAGAGATAGGAAATGACACTAAATCACATTGAAAAGTGATGAGATTTGGGTACAGTGAATTATAGGATGGTACAATCTCTGAATATTTTACTATGAATTTTAAGATCATTATTTTGGATACTTCATTAACGATTTAGTAGCTGGTATGATTTGCTTAGAAAATTTATTATGGAATACATACTTCCTGGAAATTGATGAAATTTAAGCAGAGAACGTTTATTAGGATTTTAAATCTCTGTGAATTTTTATGGGATTTGTTTGGAAGTTTAATTCTAAGACTTGCTTCATTAGGTATGTTTTACCTTGAATATTTGATTACATCTGTCGTGGTGTTTAGCAAGCTGGTAAAATTATGATTCTTTGCACAAAGATCTTTTCTATATCATACTACTGATTAGTAATTTTTCTATAATTTTCCGATGAGTAATTTCAGTACTTCCTTCTTTACGTAGGATTAACATGATTATACTGAATAAATTAATTAGAGGCTAAATACTTTCTGTAAAATTCTGAAAATTTGTATTTGAGGTTATCTTGCTGTTATTTAATGATCATGATTTTTGGGTAGCCATTACTTAGGAGGATCATGTAGTTCATGTTTAAAATGACCCGTGGCCCATCATTTGGGAAAATTAAATAAATATCAGATTAATTATGAAAGTTATAAGTTTCTGGATTTAAACAAATTATGATATGGTAGACCTCCAGTAAATATTATAGGAGATTCGGAAGACAATTTGGAGTACCTCCCCTTGTGTACCTCATATAGCTTAGGATGGTCTGCATATAGTAAAACCACGGAAACTGGACTAGAGTAATAATGAACTTGGGAAATGGAATTTTGGTAGTTGCTGGTTGGTTAGTGCAAGCTACGATTAAGTTCATTATTGGAAGTCAGGGTAAGAAGGGTGTGAGACTGGTTAAGGTTAGGTGGCGTTCGGGAATGACGGAAGATCGTTCATCCCGGGAAGAAGAGGAAGAGTCTTAATACTCTAGGGTTAGATCTAAAGTAACTTAAAGAAGATCGGGTTAAGGGAGATCAACCAATAACAATAAGTGCCTTGCGAAAGGGAACTTCGGGCCGTAATGCCGCCATCTTGGTTCCTAGTGCCCCTTGAGAGCCCTTCACGGGGTATGCCGGGGGCAGTCCTGGGCTAACGTAAACAATAGGAATAATAAATTAAAAGAGCAACTAGTATAACTAGGGTTGCACATACACACACCTCGGTAGCTAGGAAGGTAGAATAATTGGTTTGGTTGCCATTCAGACGGTAGCTCTGAATGTAGATGCACGGACGGGACTATCCGGGGGGACGAGGGCTCGAGGGTTAGAGTACAGAATAAAGGTGGTGGATCTTCGGTATCTGATAGTCGTTCACACCGACATCGGTACGTTGACTCGGCGGTGTGGGATACTTAACCAAAGAAAGTCTGGTGTGTACAGCCAGCAATAGTACGCGGATACTCTAGGTTGTGTTCTTCTAGGGGCGTACGGAAGGGCTAGGTCTAGTAGTGTGGATACCCGCCTAGGAGTGGGGGGCCCGACCCACTGTCTCCGTTTGCCACTACAGAGGTTCCTGGGAGTGAAGCTAGCTGCCCGAACAGGGGGAACTAAAGGTCTGTGCGCATAGAGTCATGTGCGTGAGTTGCACTTGCATGAATCATGGCATAGCATATCACTACACTCATAATTGCATACAACCGACACCCCAATGTATAAATCGGTATGAGAATTTTTATACGATGGGAGCCTTGCAGAAGATCCCTTAACTTATAAGTTTGTATGAGCATTCATATAAGTTAAGGTTACTTACTTATTTACTTGCTTATTACTTACTGTTCTCTAGCTGCCTTTTTATACATTTGATGCTTACTACTTCACTTCTTTACCATTTACTACCATTGGATTGCTAGTTATACTTTATTCTAAATAATGGTTAGATTAGCTCCCTGTCACCTGCTTGATTATTCTCCATTTTTTTGTAGCTTCCCTTTCCTCCTCTCCGCCCGGTGCTTAGGAGCCGTGGTGGGAGGGGTAGGGGATGATAGGGCTTAGTCTTTATGAGTAATGGTTTTCGAACCACAATATTACAGGAGCTCCGGATGGGAGACAGGGACCAGCAGTCCAGGGACCAGCACCAGCGGAGTACGGTGCGCATGGAGGTGGGACAGTCTAGCACCGGTGCACCTGCGACCAGCTCTGTGAGTGATTAGTAGTTTTATAGCTTCCGCGTTGAGTGACTTGTAGTGAGGACTCTGATGTTCTGGGCTCGAGCCCATTTATCTAATTCCTGTTATTATCTATTGATGGACTGGATGTGATTTCACTTTTATTTATATGTTTATGTGGACTTGTTTACATTTTATGTTTAATTACTTCTCTCTCTTTGTGATCGAAAAGGGCCGGCAGAATTGGCGTTTTGTAGTGGTTACCTTCCCGTGAGTCGGTGCCACCGTAAAGCGGCAATTCTGGGCTAAGACCCCGGTGGTTTAAAACGAAAAAAAGGGGGTCTTATAAGTGGTATCAGAGGGAACCTCGATCGAAGAGAAGTAGTCCACAAAACCTTGGGCCACCCCCGTGCGAGCTTAGTTTGCGGACAAACTAGCAGCGGAAGCAGTGGTGTGCCCATAGGGGAAATCACATGTGAAAGTCCATCCTAACTCTTCTTAAATTCCATTCATTCGCTCTCTAACAAATGGAATTTTTACTTGTAGCCTACGAGGATCCCTACACCGCAGTAGGGGACACCCCAGGCTCCAAATATGGTCCCGACCCCCCGGCTCCAGCTCCGTTCCAGCAGATGGAGATGGGGCAAACACTGACGGCCATTCTGGAGGCCTTCAGAGCTCCGCAATCCCCAGCTCCATAGCCAAACCCCGGGGCCAATTGGATTACTGTCTTCCGAGGACTTTCCCCTCCATCCTACCAGGGGATGGAGTCTGCAGTACATACGGAGGAATGGTTGGACACCATTTACGAAATGCTGGCAGGAATTCGATGCCCCACGGAGGAGGCAGTCGCTTTGGCAGTCTCCTGCTTAGAGTCACACAGAAAGAGGTGGTGGAAATCTCAGCTGGACACCACCTTTGCGGGGATGGACTACGCTGATATTACTTGGGAGGAGTTCAGAGCAGCGCTCTTGGGACATTTTGTACCTCAGTCGGCGAGGGATGACCCGGAGGATAGGTTCCTGCGGTTGAGGCAGGGGAATAGGACTGTGGCGGAGTACTATCAGGAGTTCACTCACCTGGCCCGCTATGCGGACGCTTACCAGTTAGACGATGCTGGCTATGCCCGGAGGTTTTATAAGGGGCTGCAAGATGTCATGAGACAGGCCCTCCTTTTCGTCTCAGAGGGGAGTCTGGCCAGGATTCTGGAGATGGCTAAGAAGAGAGAGGCGGATCAGTTTACAGTGAGGAGCCGGAAGAGACCGGCTGATGATACAGTGATTGGAGGACGTAGAGACCGTCCTCGAGGCCAGGTTATTGGAGAGAGAAGGAACGGGGATCAACCTCGTCAGGAGTTTGGGCAGGAGCAGAGGAGCCAGGGGGTGTTAGCTCCCCAGCCTATACAGATGCTGGAAATGCCAAGGACGGCAGAGCAGCCACTGGTATGCTATCAGTGCAACCAGCCGGGGCATATCAAGAGGAACTGCCCTGTGAGGCGAGCACCCCCACCAGCACATCAGGGCGCTCCACCTCCCCGACAGTTTGGCGGACGAGGACAGGACCGAGGACGAGGATTTCAGGATCGAGGCCGCAGGCCAGAGAGGGAGCAGGTGTATGCTCTAGACCTGACACATCCCCGGAACCCGGAGCAGGTTATCACAGGTATGGAAGTACTTTTAAATTTTTATCATATAAACTAGTATTCTAGACATAACCTGGTTAGAAATTAAGAGAAGAAACCTGCAACAAGAATACTAAGACACTTAATTACCCCAGGCATAGTCTTCGTTAGCGGCAAGCCCACTCACACCCTCTTCGACACTGGTGTGTCGCAATCGTTCATGTCGGAGGATTTCGTTAAAGGACTGGCAGGTGTGGAGCCATTCACAGGGAAGACGATGAGGGTGCACCTACCCGATGGATCGGAGAGAATGACCTCTGCTCATTGCAATATGGAAGCGAGGATCGGCGGGAAGGCGTTTGAGGCACTAGCGACGGTTCTGAAGATGCCAGATTATGATCTGATCCTGGGAATGACTTGGCTATATTGGAACCATGCCCAGATCGATTGCGTGGAGAAGAGGATCACCGTGAGGCACGGCGACTCATTCATTGTCATCGAACGTATTATACCAGCACCTCGTACCTTACTATCGTCTGTGCATGCCGCTAAGGCCCACCTGCAGGGGGAAGAAGTTTATCAGGTCCTTTTTGAGGCGGTCGTGGCCAAGTACTCCATTGCAGATATTCCAGTAGTGCGGGACTTCGCCGACGTGTTTCTAGAGAAGCTACCAAGGCTACCCCCACACCGAGAGAAGGACTTCCAGATTCAGCTCGTACGGGGGGCTAAGCCGGTATCCAGAGCTCTCTATCGAATGGCCCCAAAGGAGTTGGTGGAATTTCGGAGCCAGCTTCAGGAGTTATTGTAGGTCGGGTTCGTTCGGCCTAGCTCTTCACCATGGGGAGCTCCGGTGTTGTTCGTTAAGAAGAAGGACGGGACCCTTCGACTGTGCATCGATTACCGGGCTCTGAACAGGTTGAAAGTCCGGAATACTTATCCCTTATCACGGATAGACGAGCTATTTGACCAGCTGGAGGGAGCCCATTGGTTCTCAAAGCTGGATCTGAGGTCAGGGTACTACCAGCTTCGCATTCGGGAGGAGGACATCCCGAAGACGGCCTTCAGCAGTAGATACGGCTTGTATGAATTTACAGTGATGCCGTTCGGACTCACGAATGCACCCTCCGCATTCATGACCCTGATGAATCGGGTGTTCGAAGAGTATCTGGACGTCATCATTATCGTATTCATCGACGACATCCTTATCTATTCAAGGACGGAGGAGGAGCACGCAAGACATCTGGCCTTGACCTTGGAGAAGCTGCGTGAGCATGAGATGTATGCCAAGTATAGCAATTGCCAGTTCTGGCTAAAGGAGGTGGCCTTTCTAGGCCATGTCATCAGTGGAGCAGGTCTGGCAGTGGATCCGGCAAAGGTCCAGGCAGTATGGGATTGGCCACCACTAAAGTCGGCCTCAGATGTTCGATGTTTCTTGGGACTTGCCAGTTACTACCGGAAGTTCGTAAAGGGGTTCTCTCAGATTGCCCTCCCTCTTACATCTCTGACGAAGGAGACCCCTTTTATCTGGACGCCTCGATACGAATCTGCCTTCCAGGAGCTGAAGGATCGTCTCACCTCGGCCCCCATCCTTGCTCTTCCATCAGGGAAGGAGGGATTCCAGGTGTATACAGATTCTTCCTATCAGGGGATGGGTGTCGTTCTGATGCAGAATGGGCACGTAATTGCCTATGCCTCCCATCAGTTGAAGCAGCACGAGCAGAACTACCCCGTGCACGATTTGGAGATGGGGCCAGTCATTTTTGCTCTTAAGATTTGGCGACACTATCTCTACGGAGTACATTGTGATATCTTCTCCGACCACAAGAATCTGAAGTACGTCGACACCCAGAAGGAGTTAAACATCAGACATAGACGCTGGGTGGAGTTTTTGTCGAACTACCAGTATACCATGCACTACCATCCGGGAAAGGCGAACGTGGTCGCGGATGCTCTGAGCCGGAGAGCGAGTACGATAGGAGTAGGCCCGCAGCTGATGGCCTTGGATTTGGTTAGATCATTCGAGGAGATGCAGATTTCACTAGTGTCTGAGGATGACCCGGAGCTATACAAGGAGTACCTGGGGTCGATTGTTACTACTGATGATATTCGAGACCGCATCAGAGATGGGCAGATGCTGGATGAAAGAGCTGAGCCGATATTCCGAGCCTTGGAGGAAGGCACGACAGGAGATTACTCTTTGAGGGATGGGCTCCTGTGTTTCCGGGGCAGAGTCTACACACCAGCGGAGTACGGTGTGCATGGAGGTGGGACAGTCTAGCACCGGTGCACCTGCGACCAGCTCCGTGAGTGATTAGTAGTTTTATAGCTTCTGCGTTGAGTGACTTGTAGTGAAGACTCTGATGTACTGGGCTCGAGCCCATTTATCTATTTCCTGTTATTATCTATTGATGGACTGGATGTGATTTCACTTTTATTTACATGTTTATGTTGACTTGTTTACATTTTATGTTTAATTACTTCTCTCTCTTGTGATCGAAAAGGGCCGGCAGAATTGGCGTTTTGTAGTGCTTGCGTTCCCGTGAGTCGGTGCCACCGCAAAGCGGCAATTCTGGGCTAAGACCCCGGTGGTTTAAAAAGAAAAAAAAAGGGGGTCTTACAAATACCATGTTGTATTTGATCAGATCTTATGTTTGGTATAGTGTGCAGGTTTACAGGTTCAAGCGAAGCGAAGAACTCCATTCTATGACCTACCGCCGCTCGCTAGTGCTACCATCGAGCGCTAGCCTGGTTTTAATCTGAATAAGCGCTTTGGATCCTACTGCGCGGCGCTATCGATACCGTCTGCACTAGCTTTTGGATATAATCTGAACAGGAGCTCTGGAACCTACCATGCAGCGCTAGCTTCCTACCGCGTCACGCTATCTCACACAACGATCGTCGAGTTGGATTTGTCGAGATGCTTGAGCTAATGCAAGGCGATAGCTGGATACCACGACGCGCTAGCTATAAAAAGAGGGAAATAATCATGCCAGACGCTAGTATTATCGCCGATGGTAGCCTCTTTTTCAAAGACGTATAAAAGGCGTTCATTTTTCTCATTCATGGTACGGACAAATTGAGATTCACATGAATTCTTTCTAGGGTTCGGGAGCTGCCTCTGAGCACCGTTTCGCTGTCTCTGCCAAAGGAAAAGAAAGTCGCCTCCCTCCCATTCACGCACGAAAATCTCCGGCGAGCCAAGGACTACAATAACTAAGAGGAGTTGATCGGCTGCAACCAAACAAATATCGTTAGCACCGGCCACACATCATTCAACAGAGAAATCCTATTTGAGGGAGAATCAATCTGAAACCTTCTTAATTCCTTTTTGTAATTTTTCTTTTTTGTGTGATTGTGGTGAGGAAAATTGACCGTTGAAGGTCATCGGAATCCGGGTAGGATTCATTGAGAAATCATCCAGGGGTAGGGAAGTCTAGATCGGTGGATCTAGCGGGGCTCTAAGACACTTCCTTGCATGAAGGTGAAGAGTCGGCATTAAGAACTTTCTTGGAGGGAAAGGGAGAGAGCAAACTGGTTCAGGTAGTGGGTCGGTATAAAAAACCAACCGAGAGTCTTCTTTCACCGCCTCCAATCTCTAGCGTCACGGAGATCAAACATTTGTAATTATAAAACACTTTTAATTTTGATTGAATAAAATTATTTGTGTTCTTATTTCTACATGTAATGTCCTAGGTGTAATCCGGTGGATCTCTGAAGGGTGTGTATTTCTCCAAAAGAAAATTGCCCAAGAATACGAGGTCTGTGACCTACTACCACGCGCTAGCATGTTAGCACACCACGGTAGCTTCCAGAACTAGTTTTTTATTGATCAAAATATTTCGAATTTTAATTAACGCGTCACCTTATTCACCCCCCTTTTTAAGGTTGGCCACACAATCCAACAACTGGTATCATAGGGAGGTTACTTCAAAAAGGGAATAAAATCCTAAAGTAAGATGGCCTACAAGATTCACGCTTTCCCTGAGGGACAGGGTGTGAGTATACCTCTATTGTTTATGGGATGTAACTACAACAATAAGGAAATGGGCATGAAAATTTTATTGATGACAAAAAACATGGATGTGTGGGCCATGATCGAAACGAAATACATTGCATCCACTATCACTATAGGTGATTAAGTTTTGGAGAAAATGCATGACAAATGGAATGAATCAGATAAACTAAAATGCACTAACAAAGCGAAAGCTATGAAATCCTTATCTGTGCGTTAGACAAAACTAAATTTAATCGAATTTACAATTATGAAACTGCATTTGATATATGGAGATTACTAGAGCTAATGCATGAAGGTACTTCTCAGGTTAAGGTGCCAAAGTTGTTTCAACTGGAATCTAAATTTGAACAATTCCGGATGGAGATCGGAGAGGAGGTGGATTGCATGTACACATGTTTCATGAAGAACGTCAACGCTTTTAGATTTCTCGGAAATACATTCTCAAATGGAGACTTGGTGAGGAAAATATTGCAATCTCTTCCACCACTATTCAATTCAAAAGTGACCGTCATTGCTGAGTCACACAATATCAACACCTTGGAAATTGAAAGCCTCATTGGGAATCTGAAGACCCATGAACTAGAGCTAAAGAAACAAAGTGAGGAATACTCAAAAGAGACAAAGAAGAAAGCTCTGACACTAAAAACAGAAGAGTCTGATGATGAAGATGAAGAAAGATTATATGTTCGAGAATTTAGAAGATTTCTGAAGGATCCCAAGAGGCAAGAGAAGTACAAAAGTTTTCTAAAAAAAGGAGCAGTAGAGAAGAGTAGGTTGACCAGATTAGCAAAGGGGTCAAAAAGCGATTAAGAAAAGCCTATTCCACAGTCCTACCACTATCAATAGTCTATACACATGAAGAGAGATTGCACAAAGCTCCAAAAGGAACAAAAAGCGAGGCAAGGAAGAGAGAAAAGAGGAAAGTGTTCAAAGCCATGACATGGGACAATGCTATTTTTTATAAGTCGAGCACCTCTGGCTCTAGAATTTAATGCGAGGCGAATCTCTGTCAAATGGGGGAACATCACAATGACTTAGATGGTGAATCAAGTGTCCATAGAGATACTGAGGTAACTTCTCCCACTTACATAGAAATCCTTGAATTATATGAAACTATCTATGATAAATTAGATGATGTGGGTAATAAGAATAGTGTTTCGAAATCTAAAAATAAACAACTGAGAAAAGAGTTGAAATGTGTGAAAAATGAAATAATGAAATGTGGAAAAGCAAAGGTTGAGATCCATGAGTGCTCTCACTCCTTGTGCATAATAAAAGAATTAGAAGAGAACCTCTCAAAGACTTCCTAAAAAATTGACACATTCACTAAAGAGAGGAATTACTTGGAAAGGAAGCTTCAAACTTCTTGTAGACACATTGAGAATGTAAAGAAGAAATTCACAAACCGTTGTGCGAAGCAGGTCACAGAAAACACCGCATTAAAGGAGAAGATCCATGACCTGAACCTTTCCATCCAAAAATTTAGGATAGGCCAAAAATCTTTGGATATGTTATTCGGTAATCAGTGTCAGGGATCTTGAAAATTTGGTCTTGGATACAAATACTGTGAGGTACCACTCAGCAGTATGTCTTTAGCCAACAATAATTCGTTTCTAGCAAATCCAGCCAAATGGTTTATGAAATATTACACTAATCATGTTAAATCAAAAAAACCATATCTTCATCTAGCAGGAAAACGAGTAACACGCAAAAGGCGATATCCACCTCCTATGTAAAGTGTGCCAAATGTAAAAGGTGTGGTCATACCTCTAGCTCTTGCTTGAAGAGAGGAATGAATAAAATAACTCAAGTCTGGATGGCGAAGTCGACTACCTACACTATGGGTGGAACAACTTGGGTAACCAGACCGTTACCCTTAACCTCATTTTGAGTGTGTTGGCAGGCTAAGGACATGAAAAAGTGTGTTAATTGAACACAAGTTCCTTAGCCTAGAGAAGTAGAAAGGAGACATGATGATTTTTGGAGTAGACTGATAAGGACGTACTATTGGGGTCGACAACATGGGTAACAAAATATTTTTCTATTTCAAAAGTTTTATTTGTAGAAGTTTAAGAACAAAATTTAATTTCTATTAACCAACTACATATATAGGGTTCTAATGCGCTGTTTTTGAAATCTCCACAAATACATATTATAGATGCTACATCAAACACCATGTTGCTCATTGCATATAAAAACCATTGTTCTATATATATACCCTTAGGAACAAATGCATAAGTATGTCTACAATCATTCACCCATTGTATGTTTCTCACAATAGCGGGCTTAAGTTTGTGTGCATTAGGAACACTACCTTTTAATCCACATCTTGTCCTTAATAGGGAAAGGGTTTGAGTAGGTCCTCATGTGACATTGAAGGTAAAGAGTGTTAGTTTGAGCGGTGCATGTGAGAGTAACAAACAGGAGATTAAAAACACTCCAGAAATTTGAAAAATTGAAAGTTTTATTATCAAAAAAGTTAATATTTACAAAGGTATTGCCTCCCTTTTATAGAATGGAGGAGAGTTAAGAGAGTACAAATAAACAATGTGGGACAAAAAAATTACAGAGAGCTGGAGGCTCGACAAAAAGAGACCGATCAGGCTGTGTGGTTAACAAAGGTCTAACCGCTCGGCAACACCAGAAGGAAGAGAACAAGTCGCGGTAGGGGACTGCTAAACCGCCTTGTCTCCAAGCGTCTGAGATAAACCGCCAGGTCGCTCGGACAACAAACAACAATAGTCTGAATATCTAACCGCAGGAGAGAGACAGCCTGACCGCGCGGGTAATCAATCCGCCAAGCTAAACTGCCAGACCGCACGGTCTCCTACTTCAACACTCCCCCTCAAGCTGGAGCATAGATATCAATCATGCCCAGCTTGTCAAAAATGTGGAAGAAGGAAGTAGAAACCGGCTTTGTGAAGATATCCGTCAACTCTTTGTCGGAGGTGACAAACCGAGTACAAATTTGTTTCTTCAGGACCTTTTCCCGAATGAAATGGCAGTCAACTTCTATATGTTTTGTTCTCTCATGGAAGACCGGATTTCTGTATATGTATATGGCGGCTTTTTTGTCACAGAACATAGGAAGAGGATAGTCGTAGACCTCTCCTAAGTCAAGCATGAGAGCACGCAACCATTTTAACTCACAGGTGGTTGACGCCATACTTCGATATTCGGCTTCTGCACTGGATCTGGAGACAACAGACTGTTTCTTTCTCTTCCAGCTGACAAGATTTCCTCCAACAAATATGCAAAAGCCTGATGTATATTTGCGGTCACCCTTATCATCCGCATAGCTAGAATTTGAGTAGGCTTCAACCTTTAGATGACCATTCTTCTGAAAAAGTAACCCTTTTCCTGGTGCAGCTTTGACATACTCTAATATCCTCAAGGCAGACTGAAGATGGCATTCCCTAGGAGCTTGCATGAACTGACTAACCTTGCCTACAGCAAAGGAGATGTCTGGTCTAGTCACTGTGAGATAAATGAGTTTTCCCACCAGACGTCTATACCTCGTTACATCAGATAGAAGAGGCGAGTCATATGTCCATGTTTTGTCTTCTCCAATAGCCATGGGACACTGGGCCGGTTTGGCACCAGTCAATCCTGACTCTTGTAGAAGATTAAGAGCATACTTCCGTTGAGAAAGAACCAACGAGTCGAGCATTCGAGAGATTTCTATCCCCAAAAAGTATTTCGGGGAGCCCATATCCTTTATGACCAGGTGTTGACGAACGTGTTTCTTTGTCAAGTCCACACCATCCTGGTCATCGCCAGTAAGAAGAATATCATCCATATACACAGCCAAAACCACCAGTCCCAAGGCGGTTTTGCGAATAAATAAGGAGTGATCGGTCGAACTCCTTGTAAAGCCGATAGCAGCCACAAAGCCACTGAACTTGTCGAACCACGCCCGAGGGCTCTATTTTTGGCCATAGATGGCCTTCTTCAACTGGCATACATGTGTCTCCCCCTGAGCAACATGCCTAGAAGGTTTCTCCATGTAGACGTCCTCCTTAAGATCCCTATAGAGGAAGGCATTCTTTACATCAAGCTGGGAAATAGCCCAATCCCTATTGATGGCAACAGAGAGAAGAACGCGGATGGTGTTGAGGCGAGCGACCGGAGGGAAGGTATCAAAGAAATCAACCCCATAAGTCTGAGTAAAGCCTTTCGCCACCAGCCGGGCTTTGTGGCAATCCACAGTGATGTCTGGGCGAAACTTCACAACAAACACCCAGCGAAAGCAAACTACATCAGTACCAACTATTGGAGGAACAAGGGTCCAGGTGCCCCTCTCAGTAAGTGTGGCAATCACCTCATCCATGGCTGTTTTCCAGTGAGGAATAACAAGAGACTTCTGGTTGGTGCGAGGAGTGTTAGTAGCCGAGATAGCCAAAGCAAAAGACCTGCGAGAAGGAGTAAGCCGATCATAGGAAACAACTGCCGCAAGCGGGTGTTGAGTACACACCCACACCCCTTTGCGAAGAGCAATGTGAAGATTCAAGTTGACGTATTCCTCAGTGACCGGAGCCTAACGAATCAGGTGGAATCGGTCGTTTCCTCTGATACCATGTGAGAGTAGCGAACAGGCGATTAAAAACACTCCAGAAATTTGAATAATTGAAAGTTTTATTATCCAAAAAGTTAATTTTTACAAAGGTATTGCCTCCCTTTTATAGAATGGAGGAGATTTGAGAGAGTACAAATAAACAATGTGGGACTAAAAAATTACAGAGAGCTGGCGGCTAGACAAAAAGTGACCGATCAGGCCGCGCGGTTAAAAAAGGTCTAACTGCTCGACAACACCAGAAGGAAGAGAACAAGTCGTGGTAGGGGACCACTAAACTGCCCGGTCTCCAAGCATCTGAGATAATCCTCCAAACCTCTTGGAAAACCAACAACAACAGTCTGGATATCTAACCGCAGGAGAGAGACCGCCTGACCGCGCGGGTAATCAATCTGCCAAGCTAAACCGCCAGACTGCATTGTCTCCTACTTCAACAGTGCATATGGGATTAACATCCCACCCTACGACACTTGTGCATCTCCTCATGCCCATCCGTCACTTAGTACGAGGCTAGGGTGACAATATATTGCTTGGTTTGATTCTATCTTGTACATTCTAATGAGTGTTCTTATACATAGCATGAATGTCATTTCACGTCTCATGGTCGTCGAAATCATGCATAATACTCTATCGTGGTATTCTATTTTTTTTTTGCATTATTTTTTGTTTGATTTGTTCAATTAGTATTTTTTTAAAACTGAAATTTTTAAAAATAAAAAATTTATAAAACCCAAAATAGAAGAAAAACAACTGGGGATCATTCTTTCTTAGGACACACATGGCTAGAACCTATAGCATAATGATTACGTACAATGTTTGATTTAGGATTGTTAATCTTTGTGAATATTGTCTATTTTTGTCATGATGTGCCGAATATATAGGTGCTTAGCTACTGATTGCGCCTAGACATGAAAGTGTATATTGAATATGCCTCTAGGTATGTGTGAGGATTTAGGTACCGTAATGATTTTACACTATTCACACATCCCTTGACGTAGCACTCATGTAGAAACTCTATATGTACATGTAATAACTCATGATATTGTGCCTAATTCATTAGAAATAACTTGAATAATCAATGTCACGATATACTTGTGCTTATATAAAAGTTAGAGCTTTGGGCCAAATCTCTAGTGATCATGTCTTTTCTATACAAGTTAAAGTGAATCTAACTATGTTGGTAAATTTTGATTGATTTGGGCTCCTTGAAATGATTGCTATACTAATGATAGTGCCAAAAATAAATTAAAAAACCTATTCATGCTATCAAATCACGTGTCAAGGATACCCCAAAGCACTACTTACTAATCAGTCTTCGTGAGCATTGTGAGGATGAGCACCTTAGTTAAAAGAATCATTTCAATCATGTGCAGAGACTAAACCTTAAGTGTAGTGCCCCTTGTTCTAGTCTTGGTATGAAGTAGAAAGAACCATGACATGATTTTTCACTTTATTTCTATCGTGATAGCATATTGAATTACTGAGATAAAACATGTACTGAAAGTTAGTCCTACCTGATGTTTTCTTTTGATGCTACACGTACAAATGTCATTGTACTATCTAATGCTTTCATACATAAGAATTGGACTGTAACAACACTATATGTCTACACCATATAGGTACTAGTACACAATTCTATTCTTGACTTGTACAATGTTCCAATGTGTTAATTCTATAAATCTCTTAGCATTGTACTCCAAATCGTTGTGTACTTAGTTTCACATGTATTGTCCAATTCTTTTTTACTCTGAAATCTCTTATGATTTGCTTCTGTGTACTCCACTCGTATATTTGACCCATACGCATCATATTCTCTAATTTAAGTTTGGTTACCCCTATTGTGTTTGCATCTACATTTACTATATAGCGTGCATTGTTTGACCGTATCAAGATTATTTAGACTATAATTTTTCTTGTACATGCATATAGTCGCTTTTCGATCTAGCCCACCCCTTTCGACAATATCAAAAGGGAGAGAATAGAATGTTCTTGAGTCATGAGCTAAGGAAGATCACATGTCGGGGTAGTATGTGGATAGGGGTAGCGAATAGAGAAGGTATATAGGGGGAGCGTGTGTGTAGGGGGATTTACAAGTAACCTGAAAGCTGACTATTTAAAGCTTATTACGTATTTGCACCGTATCATGCATCTCAGCTATTATATCTCATGAACGGGATTTGATATTATCAAAAGGGTGAGTTTATTAGAGCTGACGGTGCACATATTCTTAGTTTTATAATATAAAATCCCTTATTGTATTTAATCATATCTTGTGTTTGGTACAGTAGGTAGTTTTATAGGTTCAAGCGAAGCGAAGAACTCAATTCAATGACTTATCGCGGCGCGGTAGTCCTACCGCCTGTAACACCCCAAAAAGTAACAGGAAAAGAGTTGACCTGGCTAGACGAATCTTCGAGCGGAGCCGGACGAACCGTCGAGCGGAGCCGGACGAACTGTCGAGCAGAGCCAGACGAACCGTCGAGCGGAGCCGGACGAACCGTCGAGCGGAGCCGGACGAACCGTCGAGCGGAGCCGGACGAACCGTCGAGCGGAGCCGGACGAACCGTCGAGCGGAGCCGGACGAACCGTCGAGCGGAGCCGGACGAACCGTCGAGCGGAGCCGGATGAACCGTCGAGCGGAGCCGGACGAACCGTCGAGCGGAGCCGGACGAACCGTCGAGCGGAGCCGGAGGAACCGTCGAGCGGAGCCGGAGGAACCATCGAGCGGAGCCGAACGAACCGTCAAGCGGAGCCGGACGAACCGTCGAGCAGAGCCGGACAAAACCATCGAGCGGAGCCGGACGAACCGTGGAGCGGAGCCTGACGAACGGTGGAGCGGAGTCTGGCGAACCGTGGAGAGGAGCCAGACGAACCGTCGAGCAGAGCTGGAGGAATCGTCGAGCGGAGCCGGACAAACCGTCGAACGGAGCCGGACTAAACCGTCGAGCAGATCCAGACGAAACCGTCGATCATAGTCAGACAAAACTGTCGAGCAAAGCCGTACGAAACCGTCAAGCACAGCTGGACGAACCGTCGAGCACAGCCAGATGAAAATGTTGAGCACAGCTGGACGAAAACGTCAAGCAAAACTGAGCGGTGTTATGACCCCATTGGACGAATTGTCAAATTTAGTATGGTCGAGCAGTAACTTGTGACAAATGGCTTATGAGCGGCCAGTAGGCGGTGGGTGACTTTCCATCTTAAACCTGGGCCATTGTTATGTTTTGATTAAGAAATCGTATGGCTAGGGTAAAACCCGAGGCCTTATCTATAGATGAATGGGATTTCGGAAATCATTATTTCCTTTATCTCTCTCTCTCTTCCTTGCTTCCCGAGTTCTGGAGCATAGAACTTTCGGGTTGTGTTAGGGTTTGAAAGGACTTGTTGAGTTACTAGAGAAGATCTTGTGGCAAGAATCAAGAGCCAAAGCTATAATCGCGAAGGAGAAAGTGAGGCGATCATTTCCATCCGCGTAGAAAAGCTTTGTCATGGCTCTGAAGAGAACGTCAAGGGTAACGATCTTCCTCCTTGGACATATGAAGTCCTTATTCTTGCATGTGCATGGATTTTCCCAACCAAAAGGTGGAGTGTTGAGGGATCTCCATTGGGTTGAATCCTGAAATCTCCAAGAAGTCTTGCATATAGATCCGGAAATATGTAGTACAGAATAAGCATGTTGTGTGAAGCCCATCTGGATAGGTTGGTATGGATTGGTGATGTTTTATTTTGCGCACCAGAGAAGACTCCGTGTATAAACGAATATTTTGTGGAGGAAGTTGGTTGTGCCTGTAAGGTGGAGTAACAGGAAGTATTGGAATGGAGTTCTAGGAAAATACCCTAGAAGTGGTGTGCTATATGTGGCACTGTAGGATGTTGCATGGATTGGGTTGAGTTTGGGGCAAAAAGAGAGCTTCTATTGACCCCGCTGAGCGATCGTGATGAAAGCTGGCATTAAATCCCGCTTTGATTATAAAGCCAGTACTTCGGGGATATTGTGGATATTGTGGATATTGTGAGCTATGCGCTCTTAAATGCCAGTGAGTCGAACAAACAAGGGGAAGCCGACCTGCGTCAGTCTAGACATTTAACTGGCGATTTGAGCAATGGGCAAGGGCTGAACGGTATCCGCATTATGGTTGTCTAACTTGAGTTCCTAAGTTATTGGCTTTGTTAGGATCACATAATGAGTGTCTTGGGCTATTCGCCATCAAGACTAAAGTCACCGACCGTGGGCCGTGGAGCATGAATGCTCAAAGTTTATCGTTAGGTTTGAGACCTGTGAACGGTGGTGGGACCCTGGTTTTCCGGTATACCGATAATGTACCCAGAGTCCACGGAGAGTCGGGTCGTGTGGTCGACGTTTGGTATATATTGATTGTGCGTGCGTGCATATTTTCTAATATATCTGCTTGTAAAAATGTTATGCCTGTAGGGAAGGAATACTACTTCCCCGAGAAAGGGGTAGGGTCGTTATAAATTGGCCAGTTGAATGCTGAACGTTGCCTTGTTTACCACCGTTATGGTGGATTGTACTCATGTAGGTGCTGGAGAGCCGAGCAGGAAATAGGGGGCTGAAGCCCTTGCTGCTGCTACTAGCCCTCAAGGGCTAAATGAAGAAAAGTTTACTGCTTTCATGTGTGGTCGGCCTGCGTGCCGATGTATGTATTCCACACTTGTGAAGGTTAACTGTAAGGACGTAAGGCCAACTTTTATATATGTATAATGTGACATTCCTTTGCTGTTATATAAATTGTGGTTTATATACTGTGGACATTCAAATGAGTTTGAGTTCAAATAACTTTAAAGCTTCCGTTAGCATGTCTGAGTTAGGATGCGAATAGTTTTTGGGTATAAACCTATTACTTTTCCGCCTGTTTGTGAACTATGGTGTGGATTGTACTCATGTAGGTGCTGGAGAGCCGAGCAAGAAATCGGGGGCTGAAGCCCTTGCTGCTGCTACTAGCCCTCGAGGGCCAAATGAAGAAAAGTTTACTGCTTTCATATGTGGTCGGCCTGCGTGCCGATGTATGTATTCCACACTTGTGAAGGTTAACTGTAAGGACGTAAGGCCAACTTTTATATATGTATAATGTGACATTCCTTTGCTGTTATATAAATTGTGGTTTATATTCTGTGGACATTCAAATGAGTTTGAGTTCAAATAACTTTAAAGCTTCCGTTAGCATGTCTGAGCTAGGATGCGAATAGCTTCCGTTACAAAGATATCTATTATATTTCACTTAACGGATGGAGACGCTACAATTTGGTATCAGCTTGTTTTTGTCTTCCTCTTTCGAATTCGTGGTCGAATTGTTTTGTGGTGTGGCTAGCACGTGTAAGTGCGACCCTCTATAACATAAATGAACTCAATAATGTCCAATAAGGAATGCAAATACACCTATTTGAGGAACCTGTGCATTCCTATAAAGTTGTTATTGCTCTTGCAAAGTCGCTAAGTTTGTCTTTTATACGTATAGGTGACTCGAAGTGGTGCGGGGCTATTTGAGCCCCAGCATTCTGATGAGAGTGCGACACCAGCTGAGGTGCCTAAACCTCCTCCTTCTGCAGAGACAGTGCGTTTAGTTGTTGAGGCACTGTTTACAATGATTCATGCACAACCTACTGGGCAGGCGCAACCTGCAATGGTGACAGAATAGGTTGGTGTGAGGCCAGAACCTGTTGAGGCTATTGTTGATCCTCGAGCAGCTGAACGACTGTTGAAGACGTTTATGAGCTTCAATCCTCCTACGTTTATGGTTGGGGGATCCCCAACGCAGGCTGAGGATTGGTTGTCGTCCGTCAAGCGAATATTGACAGCGATAAGGACGGAGGAAGAACAAAAAGTCACCTTGGCCACCTTCGTGCTGGAAGGAGAGGCTTGGCTATGGTGGGATGAGATAGAGTTGCACCACTTAGCGGGCAGATAACTAACAGAAGTCCCGATAGAGGAGTTTTTGAGACTGTTCCTAGCAAAGCACTTGTCATCAGCACAACGCATTGCCATGAAAAATGAGTTCCAGCTTCCAACTAAGGGAGAAAGTAGTGTCGATACCTACTTACATGAGTTTATACGGTTAGGACACTATACGGGGTCTATCTTCGCTGATCAACAACGTAAAACCAATAGGTTCTATGAAGGGCTACGGGATGAGTTAAGATTCCTACTCTCGAGTTCGGTGAATCAAGGGTTTCAAGCATTGGTGGATATGGCTTGTGCATTGAAAAAAGATATGAAGCGGGTACAGGGCAAAAGGGACTTGGCTGTGACAAAGTCCGAGTTCAAAGTGTCGTACTAGGGAAAATCAAACTACCGAAGGAAGTGGGGTAAGAAATCCAAGTCTTTCGGACAGGCTCCTTCTATAGTTGCGTCGGAAGCAACTTTAAGCCAAGATCCTCGTGCTAGTTATACATGTGGTAGGGTGGGGCATCTAGCCCGTGACTATCGGGTTGGTCCGCCAAAGGTTAAAAAGAAGATAGGAGCGTCATATGTTGATAAGGGAAAGGAAGTGGTGGAGTCCTCTACATCCAAGGAGCAACCCTGAGTGTATAATCTTGGCAAACATGAGGCCATAAAGCAAAGTGACGTCGTCACAGGTACAAACTAAGATATTGGTTTATTACTTTTCATACTTTATACCTTGTTTGTAGCTTGTTTACGATGTGTTTTTCTTAGGCTTTGTCCTGATTCAGGATCGTCCGGCGAGAGCACTTTTTAATACGGGTGCTTCGCATTCATTTTTATTTGAGGACTTTGTAGCGCGAATCAGAGTACCTAGTCATATGAAGGCAAATAGCGTGAAAGTGTTGTTGCCTAACGGATGTGTAATGCGTGTGGTTAGGGATTACTACGTGAAGGTGCAGATAGGAAGTCAGGATTTTGGGTTGGACGCATCCTTACTGCCGATATCTGAGTTTGATCCGATCTTTGGTATGGACTAGATTTCGGAGTAGCGTGCCTGTATTGATTGCAACTCAAAGGAAGTCACACAAGGTAAGAATACCGATCTTGAGAGTAAATTTGCTGGTATGCGAGGAGTGAACAGGATCTTGATGTCTGCTCTCCAAGTTGTCAATGTTGTTCGGAAGGGCGCAGTGTTATTCTTCACGCTTATTCAGGTTGTTGAGATAAATGCCAGTGTGAGTGACTTCCTGATTGTATCGGAGTTTTCTGATGTGTTTCCTTAAGATCTTCATGGGTTACCGCCCCACTAGGAGATTGACTTCTCTATTGAGCTGGTGCCAGGTGCAAAACTAGTTGACCGCTCTCCATATCATGTAGTGCCAAAGGAAATGGTGGAACTGAAAGTTCAACTACAAGAGTTGCTAGAAAAGTGATATATACGCCCAAGTATATCACCTTGGAGCGCACCTGTTCTCTTTGTTAAAAATAAGGACGATAGTCTGCGGTTGTGTATTGACTATCATGAATTGAACTAGCTGACATAGAAAAACAAATATCTGATTCCACGGAGAGATGACTTATTCGATCAACTGGCTGGCTCAATGGTATACTCAAAGCTTGATTTGAAATCTTGTTACTACCAGTTGCGTATTCGGGAATGTGACATTCCCAAGACAGTGTTTGGAACACACTACGGCCATTACATGTTCACTGTAATGCCGTTTGGGCTATGTAATGCGCCATCGATATTCATGGACTTAATGCACCGCACTTTTAGAGAGTACTTGGATTTATTTGTGATCGTCTTCATTGATCACATATTGGTGTACTCCCAGTCAGAAGGAGATCATGTGAACCATTTATGGATGGTGTTCCACACCCTGAGAAGAAACAAACTCTATGCCAAGTTCAGCAAGTGTGAATTTTGGCTGTCATCGGTGATTTTCCTTGTCCATGTGGTTAATGGTGAAGGTATTATAGTTGATCCGGTGAAAGTCGTTGCAGTACAAGAGTGACCGATTCTGTTTACCGTAACTGAAGTCAGAAGTTTCTTTGGACTTGCGGGCTACTACAGACGCTTTGTGGAGAATTTTTCCCTGATAACATTACCCATCACCACACTGACACGAAAAGATCAGAAGTTCGTTTGGACGTCGGAGTGCGCTCGATCTTTTTAAGAGTTGAAGAGTCGTTTGACCACGTCGCCTGTTTTGACGTCGCCATGTGGTACAGCGGGCTATGAGATTTATAGTGATTCATTAGGGAGCGTCTTAGGTTGCGTTCTTCTTCAATTTGGAAAAGTGATAGCATATGGCTCTCGACAGTTTAAAGTGCATGAGCGAAATTATCCCATCCACGACTTCGAGTTTGCGGCGGTGATTTTTGCACTTAAATTATGGCGTCACTTTTTATATGGCGTGAAAGTGGATATATTAATGGACCATAAGAGCCTAAAGTACCTAATGGATTAGAAGGATCACAATATGCGACAACGAAGGTGGATGGAATTCCTCGAGGACTATACCTTTGATAATCATTACACTCCCGGGAAGGGAAACGTTGTCGCAGATGCCTTGAGTCGTAGGACTCCGACAAGGGCAAATTGGTTGCAAATGCCTGATGAGCGCCTGATCCAGGAGATGGAAGCTTTGGAGATTTCTTGTGCTAACAAGAATTCCACCGCAAGTGCATGCCTAAACTGGACGGAGGTACAATATGACCTTGCGGACAGGGTTCGGCGTGAAACGGAACTTGATGAATGTTTGCAATGCTATGCAGTGGATGAGTCAAATGGAAAATTCATCTTTGATGATGGCCTTTTGCGAAAAGATGGTCGTTTGTGCGTCCCAATTATGGGTATGTTAAGAGAAGAATTAATGTATGAGGCTCACTTTACAAAATACTCA
This sequence comes from Platanthera zijinensis, assembly GCA_039513925.1. Classification (NCBI taxonomy): domain Eukaryota; kingdom Viridiplantae; phylum Streptophyta; class Magnoliopsida; order Asparagales; family Orchidaceae; genus Platanthera; species Platanthera zijinensis. Next base: position 75,302,856 of record CM077086.1, read on the forward strand.
ATTCACCCAGAGAGCACAAAGATGTACAGGGATATGAAAAAGCTATTATGGTGGCCGGGGTTAAAGAAAGACATAGCACATTATGTGGCGAAATGTCAGACCTGTGCCTTAGTGAAAGCAAAATGTCAGAAGCCTGGAGGTTTCCGGAAGTCACTGCCTATTTTGGATGGAAGTTTTAAAATATTTTGATGGATTTCGTGCACGGTTTGCCGAGATCTTAATGCGGTAACGATTCGGTTTGGGTGATCGTAGACCGGTTGACAAAAGTGGTTCACTTCATTCTGAACAAGAGGAACGATTCAATGGAAGTATTGGCTAAGATTTATGTTGAGAAAATAATACAATTGCATGGTGTGCCCCGTTGCATCATAAGTGATCAAGACGGGCACTTCACGTCAAATGATTGGATGCTAATCCATCAGTTGCTGGGGAAAAAATTAACGTACAGTACGGCCTTTTATCCACAAATAGATGGAAAAATTAAGAGGACCATAGAACGATGGAGTACATGCTCCGAATGTGCGCCTTGGATTTTGGGAAGAGATGGGAATACCATCTCTATATGATTAATTTCACCTATAATAATAGTTATCAAGCTAGTATACAGATGGAGCCCTTTGAAGCATTATACGGTAGGAAGTGTCGTACACCGTTAGCTTAGGCGGAAACAGGCGAGTCAAAATTATATAAACGTAAGGAAGTCGAAGAGGCTAATTCGATGATAGTCTATATCCGAGAGAGGCTACTAATAGCCCAAGATAGGCAGGCAAAGTACTAAAATTCTAAGCATCAGAACGTGGAATTCGCGGTAGGCGATTTGGTATATTTCAAAATCAAGACATTTAAAGGCGTGTCCAGGATTTGGCGCTTGAAAAGTTAAGTCCAAGGTATCTTTGTCTTTTTGAACTGGTGGAGCGAGTTAAGAAGTTGCCTATCAGCTAGCCCTTTGGCAGAATTGAGTTGATTATATGATGTGTTCCACATATCAGTACTTCAAAAGGCCGTGAAAGATCCAACTAAAGTGATTGCGACTGATCGGGTGTCGGTCAAGTCTGGGCTTACGACGAACGTTAGGCCCATTCGGATCGAGGATAAAGCAGATAAGCAACTGCTGAACAAGACAATCTGGATGGTCAAGGTTCGATGGGACAATTGTGGCCGTGAGGAGCTAACATGGGAGCGGGAGCAAACCTGCGTACAGAATTTCCCGAGTTATTTGTATAAACTGTTATAATATTTTTATTGTATAGAGAATAAATGTTGTAACATATTTGTTACTAGTTTTTGCATGCTGTATTAAATTTTGGGATGAAATTTCAGTAAGGAGTGGAGGATTGTAACACCCAAAAAGTAATAGGAAAGAGTTGACCTGGCTGGACGAACCGTCGAGAAGAGCTGGACAAAACCGTCGAGCAGAGCTAGACGAAACCATCGAGTAGAGCTGGACGAAACCGTCGAGCAGAGCTGGATGAAACTGCCGAGCAGAGCTGGACAAAATCGTCGAGCAGAGCTGGAAGAAACCGTTGAGTAGAGCTTGATGAAACCGTCAAGCAAAGCTGGACGAAACTGTCGAGCAGAGCTGGACGAAACCGTTGAGTAGAGCTGGATGAAACCGTCGAGAAGAGCTCGACAAACTGTCGAGTAGAGCTCGACAAACCGTCGAGCAGAGCTTGACAAAAATGTATAGAAAATTTGAGCGGTGTTATGACCCCGTTCGACGAATTGTCGAATTTAGTATGGTCGAGCGGTAACTCGTGTCAGATGGCTCGTGAACGGCTAGTAGGCAGTGGGTGACTTTCCAGCTTAAACCTGTGTCATTGTTATGTTTTGATGAAGAAATCGTGTGGCTGGGGTAAAACCTGAGGCCTTATCTGTAGAGGAATGGGATTTCAGAAATCACTATTTCCTTTCTCTCTCTCTTCCTTCTTCACGAGTTCTAGAGAAGAGAACTTTCGTCTGGTGCTAGGGTTTGAGTGCACTTGTTGAGTTACTGGAGAAGATCTTGTGGCAAGAATCAAGAGCCAAAGCTATAATCGTGAAGGAGAAAGTGAGGCGATCATTTCCTTCCGCGTATAAAAGCTTCGTCATGGCTCCAAAGATAACGCCAAGGGTATCGATCTTCCTCCTTGTACATGTGAAGTACTTATTTTGGCATGTGTATGGATTTCCCCCCACAAAATGGTGGAGTGTTGAGGGATTTCCATTGGGTTATTTCTAAAATTCCCAAGAAGTCTTGCATATAGATCCGGACATATGTAGTACGGAATAGGCATGCAGTGTGAAGCACATCTGGACAGGTTGGTATGGATTGGTGATTTTTTATTTTGCGCACCGGAGAAGACTCCGCGTATAAACGATTATTTTGCTGAGTCATTGGGTTGTGCCTGTGAAGGGGAGTAACCAGACGACATAAAGATTTTATAGTGGTTCCCCTAAACTTGGGTACATCAACTCTTCTACCACCCTGGTAGGAATCTACTACAGGTTTTTGATCAGGTGCCCTACCACCACAAGAACTATTTTAAAGGGAGTATAAACGAATATTTCGTCGATCACAGTTTCTTTGATAATTGTACTAAAATATAGCATTCATAGTTTGTCGATTGGAGTTCGACGAATGATGCTGATTTCATCGATCTCGGTTCGACGAAATATTTTGAACACAATTTTTCTGAAAATTCTTAATTCATTTTGGTTTAATATTATGTAAAACTTCAATTACATTATCTAAATCTTCTAACTTTTCTTTCCTTTTTGCTGATTTTAAAGAAACTATCTGTTCAAGAGCATTTTTTTAGATCTTCCTTAAGTTTTATTTTTTCAGAAGATAGATTATTTTGTTCAGTTAATTTCTCTATGAGAAGTTTTATTTCCTTCTCAGATTGAATCAAATCTTCATATAATAATTGAAAATCTATTTTAAAATGTTTTGAAGTGAAATCAAAAGAAGTGATTACCTAGTCTTCTTAAGACCCAGATTCTTAATCAGAATTGCTACAGGATGCATTTATTGCCATCAGACAGAATTCTCTTTCTCTTGATTCTTCTTCATCTTCAGTTGTAAATGATGAAGTTTCTGAATATGATTCACTCCATGTTTCAGCAACCATTGATGTGAGAGAGTTCCAAATATCCTTTGCTGAAGAGCATCCAACAACTTACTGAAAAATATCATCATACATTGATTGAGCCAAAATGTTCATAGCTTTGACACATGCAATTTTTAGTTTCTTCTGAGCATCAGTCCACTCAGATGGTGAAACTGCACTTGTGCTTGTTATTTCAGTTGGTGTAGGGGGGCCTGTCAAAATAGAATTGTATATGTCTTCATCAATAGAATTCATATAAAGCATGATCCTTACCTTCCAAAGTGCAAACTAGTTAAGATTGCACACTGGACGTCTGGTGCTTGAGTACTCCTTATTTTGTGTCATGATATAAGAAGACACTAGAGTAAATGGGATTTATCAAAGATCTTTTGGTTCAGGTGTTAGCCTGTGAAACAAAACAATCTTACCCTCTGATACCAATTGAAAGTGAAGGGATAGATCACACTAAATCTAGAGTTTATATATATATATAAAGGAAACATTCAGTACAGAAATAGAAAGAAAAGGCAAACCAGACTACACAAGGAGATTATAGTGGTTCCCCTAAAACTTGGGTATATCCACTCTTCTACCACCCTGGTAGATATCCACTATAGGTTTTTCATCAGGTGCCATGCCACCACAATATCTATTTTTCTAAGGGAGACCTTGCAACCCTTTGAGCTTTTGATCAGGTGACTAAAAAACCAAACAAAGTCTTTTGACCATGAGACTTAACAAGCAAAGGGATAACTTTTGAAGGGAGTTAAAAATAACTTTTTTCCAGTGGTGAATGAAAATAAAGATGATGTTGTTCTTATCTGTCAATAATCTGAGAGAAGACTAGTGGATTTGTTGATGTTGTCAAAGCTCCCCCTGAGTTGTAGAAATCTGATCAGGAGGTGAAGCTTTGCTTTTGGTGTAGGCCTTCAAAAAAAACTTCTCCTTCAAGTATATGTATTTGAGTGATTGTGAAGTTGATCTCAGAATGATGATTGTTTGCTAGAAAAAAAGCTTGAGGCAAAAAGTCTGAATTAGTAAATCTGTAACTGTCAGTGTGTGACTCTTTTTGGCAGAAAAACTTCTGATAATAATCTATATCTGTATGCTTGAGGAATTCAAATATTTGAATTTATTCTTAACAGCTTGAGCAATCCCTAGAATGGTAACTGCCTTGGAAAAAGATTAGCATTTAACTATGTGATAATATCCACATTTTATGCTGCCTCTAAATGGCTATATTCATAAGAATATATTGCATTAAATGCTAGAGCAATAACTGCCTGAAATTAATCTCATTATAATTTTCTTCCTTCAGAATAATTTGCTTGAAATTAAGCCTTAAAAATAATCTGTTTCTAGAATGAAATAACTGCCTAAAACTCTTATTGGAAATCAACAAACTGAACAAGAAATTCGTCGACCTAAACTTGGAGATCGTCGAGCTGAAGATGCTTGATCGTCGACCTGAGCTCAGAGATCGTTGAGCTTAGACTTGCTGTCGTCGAGCTGAGATGTCTCCTTCATCAAGCTGAGATTCTCATATTAGCTCACAGTTCGTCGATCTCAGCTGGAATTTTGTTGAGCTAACCTCAAAGAAGGGACTCTGAGTTCGTCAATCCTAGATCGACGATCGTCGAGCTGAGTTCAGCTATCGTCGAATGCCTTTTCTGTCTCTTAGAAAACTGCTTTTCTCTGGAGGTCTTCTATCTCTAAGTTTTCTGAAGGTGAAAACCAATCAATCTAGGTTTGTTGACTTGACCTTAACAATTATAAAATCCTATGACCCTAGACTATACAAGATAGGTCAATCTAAGCATCCTAATAGTAATCCTTGCCCAAATCAGAACTAGGGTTCCAACAATCTCCCCCTTTTTGGGTGAGGATACTATTTACAAAAATAGAACATAAAGCATAAAGAAATCTGACTGAATTATAAATCTTCAGTATATATACAAAGGTGCTTTGAGAATGTTTATAAACGATAAAGATTCAAAGTTATAAACAAAAATAGGGAATCTTTCTGATGAGCTGCTGATGAATGAGCTGAAGATGATTGTGTGGGAGAAAGCTCTCTAGTAGAATCTTCAGCATCCCTTTTGCTCAGCTTTAGATCTTGAAAACCTATAGATTTTCTGAAAAGAGGTTGTAGACACAACAACTTCTGGATACTATCAAATACCACTATTCATCTGTGGTAGGATAGATATTTTCCTGAAAAGAAGGTTAGTTGTTCTCGACCCAGGTTACCTTGGGTCCTAATTTTCTTTCATAATAATAATTGGAAATATAAGAATACTCTGGTTGATCTTTATAACCTAGTGGATGATGTTTCTTAGGAGAGATGATCCATTGTGTAAAAGAATTCATAAATATCTGTGTTTGGTTATATTTTTGAAATGAATTAAAATTTTTATTTTGAAAAATTGGGTTCGACGAATCATATTGATTTCGTCGATCTGAGTTCAATGAATGGAATTTGGTTCATCGAGCTCCATTCACAGAATGAGAGTAGTTGTTTTCTGTTTTCCACGTTCGTTGATCTCGGTTCGACGAATAATTTGGATTTCGTCGATCACAGTTTCTTCGATAATTGTACTAAAATCTAGCGTTCATAGTTCGTTGATCGGAGTTCGACAAATGATGCTTATTTCATCGATCTCGGTTCGACGAAATATTTTTAGCATATTTTTCTGAAAATTCTTAATTGGTTTGGTTTAATATTATGTAAAACTTCAGTTACTTTATCTAAAGCTTCTAACTTTTCTTTCCCTTTTGTTGATTTTAAAAAACTATCTGTTCAAGAGAATTTTTTAGATCTTCTTTAAGTTTTATGTTTTCAGAAGATAGATTATTTTGTTCAGTTAATTTCTCTCTGAGAAGTTTTATTTCCTTCTCAAATTGAATCAAATCTTCAAATAATAAGTGAAAATCTATTTAAAATGTTTTGAAGTGAAATCAAAAGAAGAGATTACCTGGTCTTCTTCAGACTAAGATTCTGAATCAGAATTGCTACAGAATGCATTTATTGCCATCAGACAGAATTCTCTTGCTCTTAATTCTTCTTCATCTTTAGTTGTACATGATGAAGTTTCTGAATCTGATTCACTCCATCTTTCAGCAACCATTGTTGTGAGAGAGTTCCAAATATCCTTTGCTGAAGAGCATCCAGCAACTTCCTAAAAATGTCATTAGACATTGATTGAGCCAAAATGTTCATGGCTTTGGCAACTGCAATTTTCATTTTCTTATGAGCATCAGTCCACTCAGGTGGTGGAACTGCATTTGTGCTTGTTGTTGCAGTTTTCAATTTCTTCTGAGCATCCTTGACTTCCAATGTGCAAACTTATTAAGATTGCACACTGGAGGTCTCGTGCTTGAGTACTCCATATTTTGTGCCATGACATAAAAAGGCACTAGAGTAAATGAGATATATCAAAGATCTTTTGGTTCAGGTGTTAGCCTATGAAACCAAACAATCTTACCCTCTGATACCAATTGAAAATGAAGGTATAGATCACACTAACTCTAGAGTTTATATATATGTATATATATAAAGGAAACATTCAGCACAGAAATAGAAAGCAAAGGAAAACTATACGACACAAGGAGATTATAGTGGTTCCCCTAAAACTTGGGTACATCAACTCTTCTACCACCCTGGTAGGTTTTCGATCAAGTGCCCTGCCACCACAAGTTCTATTTTTTTAAGGGAGACCTTACAACCCTTTGAGATTTTGATCAGGTGCCCAAAAATCAAACTAAGTCTTTTGATCAGGAGACTTAATAACTAAAGGGATAACTTTTGAAGGGAGTTAAAAAAACCCTTTTACAGTGGTGAATGATAATAAAGATGATGCTGTTCTTCTATGTCAATAATCTAAGAGAAGACTAGTGGATTTATTGATGTTTTCAAAGCTCCCCCTGAGTTGCAGAAATCTTATCAGGAGTGGAAGCATTGCTTTGGGTGTAGGCCTTCAAAGAAAACCTCTCCTTACAGTATATGTATTTGAGTCATTGTGAAGTTGATCTCAAAATGATGATTTTTTGCTGGAATAAAAGCTTGAGGCAGAAAGTCTGAATCTATAAATCTTTAGCTGTCTATGTGTGACTCTTTTTGGCGGAAAAACTTCTAATAATAATCTATATCTTTATGCTTGAGGAATTAAAATATTTGAATTCATTCTAAACAGGTGAAGCATTCTCTAGAATGGTAACTGCCTTAGAAAAAGATTAGCATTTAACTCTATGATAATATCCACATTTAATGCTGCCTCTAAACGGCTATATTCATAAGAATATAATGCATTAAATGCCAGAGCCATATCTGCCTGAATTTAATCCCATTAGAATATTCTGCCTTCAGAATAATTTGCCTGAAATTAAGCCTTGAAAATTATCTGTTTTTTGAAAATAATAACTGTCTAAAACACTAACTGGAAATCGTCGAACTGAGGAAGAAATTCATCGACATAAGCTTGGAGATCGTCGAGATGAAGATGCTTGATCGTAGACCTGAGCTCAGAGATCGTCGAGTTTAGACTTGTGTCGTTGAGCTAAGATGTCTCCTTCATCGAGTTGAGATTCTGATATTTGCTCATAGTTCTTTGATCTCAGATGGACTTTCATCAAGCTCAACATAGAGAAGGGACTCTGAGTTCATCAATCTGAGATCGATGACCGTCGAGCTGAGTTCAGCTATCGTCGAACACCTTTTCGGTCTCTTAGAAAATTGCTTTTCTCCGGAGGTCTTCTGTCTATAAGTCTTTTGAAGGTGAGAATAAATAAATCTAGGTTTTTTGACTTGAACTTAACACTCTAAGCATCCTAATAGTAATCCTTGCCCAAATCATAACTATGGTTCCAACAATGAAGTAATTGAATGGAGTTCTAGGAAAATAACCTCGAAGTGGTGTGCTATATGTGGCACTGAATGATGCTGCAAGGTTTGGGTTGAGTTTGAGCGTAGAAAGAGAGCATCTATTTACCCCGCCGAGCGATCGTGACGAACGCTGGCATTTACTCCCGCTTTAATTGTAAATCCAGTCCTTCGGTGACATTGTGGCTATTGTGAGCAATGCACTCTTAAACATCGGTGAGTCGAACAGACATGGGGAAACCGACCCACGTCAGTCTAGACTTTGAACTGACTATTTGAGCAACGAGCAAGTGCTGAAATGTATCCGTGTTATGGTTTTCTAACTTGAGTGCCTAAGTTATTGTCTTCGTTATGTCACATAATGAGAGTTTTTGGTTGTTATCCATCAAGACTAAAGTCTCCCACCGTGGGTCGTGGAGCATCAATGCTCAAAGTTTACCATTGGGTTTGAGACCAGAGAATGGTTATGGGACCCTTGTTTTCCGATACACCGATAATGTGCCTTGAGTACACGGAGCATCGCGCCACGTGGTCGACGTTTATGATATATTGATTGTGCGTGAGTGCACATCTTGTGATATATCTGCTTATTAAAATGCTATGCCTGCAGGGAAGGAATACAACTGCCCTGAGAAAGGGGTAGGTCGTTATAAATTGGTCAGCTAAATGCTGAACGTTGCCTTGTTTACCACCGTTATGGTGGATTGTCCTATACAGGTGCTTGAGAGCCGAGCGGGAAATAGCGGGCTGAAGCCTTGCTACTGCTACTGGCCCTCGAAGGCCAAATGAAGAAAAGTTTATTGTTTTCATGTGTGGCTGGTCTGCGTGCCGATGTATGTAATCCACACTTGTGAAGGTTAACTGTAAGGCCATAAGACAAACTTTTATATATATATAAAGTGACATTTTGTATGCTGTTATATAAATGGTGGTTTACATACTGTGGACATTCAAATGATTTTGAGTTCAAAAAACTTTAAAGCTTCTGTTAGCATGCTCTGAGTTAGGATGTGAATAGTTTTTGGGTATTAACCTTTAACTTTTTCGCCTGTTTGTGAACTGTGGTGTAGGGCCCCAGCTGGACCCTCTATTATATTTCATTTAACTGATGGAGACGTTATACTGCCTAGCGCTAGTCTGGTTTTAATCTTAATAAGCACTCTATATCCTATCGCGTGGTGCTATTGCTACCGCCCGCGCTAACTTCTAGATTTAATCTAAATAGGCGCTCTGGAACCTACCGTGCAGTGCAAGCTTCCTACCGTGCCACACTAGCTCACTCAATGATCGTCGAGACACTTGAGATAATGTTAGGAGATAGCTGGATACCGCGCCACGCTAGCACGAAAAAGCGAAAAATAATTTTTGTTAATATTTTGAAAAATATGTGGGTCATCTGTCACATCGACACGCAATGACCTACCGCCGGGCGCTAGACTTACCGCCGACGGTAGCCTATTTTTCAAACACATATAAAAGGCGTTCATTTTTCTCATTCCTGGTGCAGACGAACTAAGGTAGAAAAGAATTCTTTTAAGGGTTCGGGAGCCACCTCTTTGCACCGTTCTGCCATCTCTGTCAAAGGAAGAGAAACCCGCATCCCTCCCGATTATGCATGAAAATCTCCGACGAAGAAGGACTACAATGACTATGAGGAGTTGATCGAATGCAATAAAATGAAGATCGTTAGCACCGATCACATATCGCTCAATGGAGAAATCATTTATGAGGGAGATTTAATCTTAAACCTTCTTAATTCCTCTTTGTAATTTTCACTTTTTGTGTTTGTGGTGAGGAAAATTGACCAGTGAAGGTCATAGGAATCCGGGGAGGATTCCATGAGAAATCATCCCGGGGTAGGGACGTCTAGATTGGGGGATCTAGCGGGGCTCTAAGACACTTCCTTGCGTGAAGGTGAAGAGCCGGCTCGAAGACCTTTATTGGAGGGAAAGGGAGAGAGCTAATCGGTCTGGGTAGTTGGTCAGTATAGAAAACCAATAGAAATTCTTCTTTCACCGCCTCCAATCTCTGGTGTCACGGAGATCAAACATTTATAATTGTAAAACACTTTTGATTTTGATTTAATAAAATTATTTATGTTCTTATTTCTGCGTGTAACTTCATGAGTGTTATCCAGTAGATCTCAAAAGGGTACGTATTTCTCTAAGGAGAAATTTGCCCAGCAAAAAGAGGTATGTAACCTACCGTCATGCGCAAGCAATCTAGCACCGCGTGGTAGCTTCCAAAACTAGTTTTTTCTGGATCAAAATATTTCGAATTTTTAATTAACGCACCAAACCTTAGTCACCACCCTCTATGGTTGACCACACATTCCAACATATTATCCCCAAGATTCCTGATTTTAAGAAGGCCTCATGATGACAATAAACATCTTGTATTTGATGTAAGATTTAGTTTTATTATAACAAGATTAACCAAAGTGCTTGGCTATTATATTATTAGACTCATTGTAACACAAATAGGGTTTTGCCCATGTAATCCCTTAAGGAGAAAAACTCATGTTGACACCTTTACTAACCATATATTAGACATGTCACTGTCATGGGGGAAAGATACTAAAGTTAAAAGAATTCAAATGTAGGAATGAAAATTGTCAAAGTCAAATGTTTTGTGCATATGCAAAATGTTATGTGTTTTGTCGTCTGTATCGTCTGCATAACTCAGGAAAATATTGAAGTCATAGCTAAGGAAAAGTTTGACTTCATCGGCCTCAAGCTTAAGTACTTTATCGAGTGCATCAACTACATAATTGAAGAAAAGTATCGACTGCATCGACTACATTGTTGAGAAATCTGTGGACTGTATAGTTCATAATTTATCGACTGCATCGACTGCACTATAACAGAAAGTCTTCAACATATTTAAATGGGTAAATTCAAAGTGTTTCCAATTAAGTTATTGTGATATTTTTGGTTGACTACATATCCATCAGAAGAGCTAAAGGAGTTTATGGGTGACATCAATTCAAGTTTACTTAGAAAGATTTCTGTAGGAAAGAAACGTGGCTTAACTATTGTCTCCTAAATTTAAGGCCCTGATTGCATGATTAATTTAAATTAATTCAAAATAGCGATCTTTGCTTCTGATATCAAGGCACTTCTAGAATGAAAAAATATTCTCATTCAATTAAGAATAATTCTTTTTCAGAACCTTTCCGTAAGCAAACTTTCTAGTAGTTTAACAATTCCTTATTCTAGATTTTGCATAAGTGAATTGACTAGGAATTTAAGAATTCCTTATCTGTCATCAAGACTTCTACCAACCAAGTCCACTATAAGAAGGGGACTTAAAAGGATGCACAAATAAGTAACACACAATGATTTTTACATGCCAACTCCACAAGATTTTTTGTGCAAGTTCTTATTAGTGATCAAGCAGAAATGTTCATTCAAGTTTTCATCCACTACAAGCAACAACGAGATCTTCTTCCAAGTCCAGTTTCTGCAATAATCCTTCTAAAGAATTCTTCTCTCTATTAAGGTGTTCCTGATCAAGGCTTCAATCTTTTCAAGCTAAGCTTTTCAATTGATGATCAAGGAAAAGAATGAAGCCTGCACTGTACTTCTATTTGAAGATTTAAGTACAATCTATTTAATCAAACCTTGCAATTCCTTTCATATGTAAGATCTCTGAGATCTAAGTTATATGACTTGTTTGGCCTAAGATGTAGGGCTTGTTTGGAACGATTTGTATTGCTTATTTGGTGTAAGTTATAGGGTTTGTTTGGCCTGAGTTATAGGGATTGCTTAGCCTAGCTGTTGGATCTGGTGATAAGAGATCTGAGTGGAAGGACCTGTGTTGAAGATCTGAGGTAGGGGACTATTTTTCCTGAGTTGTATGATCTAAGGATCTGAGAAAGTTTGGAGAAGTTTGGCGTAAGCTAGATCTGTGCTAGATTGGTGAAGGAGAACATTGGATGTACTAGGGGAACCATTATAAATCTTGGTGTGCTATGCTATGCTGAGTTGTGGTTTGATTGTGTTGTTTTTTCTTTCTATTGTGTTCAACCTAAGTAAATTATAAGAAAGCTTAAAATAAGATAAACACATATTCAATCCCATATAAGTGATTATTTGTAACACCTTCATCCATCACATGAAATATAACAGAGGGCCCGACCGGGGCCCCGCGCCATATCCCACAGACAGTCGGTGGAGTTACATGTTAATATCAAAGACAAAACGAATCCTAACTCAGAGCATTCTTGCGAAAGCTTCAAGGGTTAAGTTTTTGAAATCAAGTATCATAGCAATGTCCACTATATATACACTGGATTGTTCTTTCAAAAATACACACAAGTTATTATCGCCAGCGATAGTCACTATCACCCGATGACAGTCAACAGTAGCTAAACTGTTAAAACCTTAAGGATTTACAATTATTCTTTAGAAATGTCATTTACAGACATCGACACGTATGCCGGCCACACATGAAAGCAATAAAACTTTGCTTTGCCTTCGAGGGGCGGCATAGCTTCAGGACTGCAACCCGTTATTTCCTACTCGGCTCTTCAGCACCAATTGGGTCTGCCAACAACCAATCTCCGCTATTCTAAATGACTATAGGCAGCCTACAGAGGCACCCAAGTAATTTAACCTATGGACCCTGTTGGAACCGTTGTTTGGTTTGTGCTAGGTACACTCTTAGTTTGTTGACCCACATGTATAGCTAGGGTCAAGGTCTAGTTCTAAGTTAGACTCTATAGGTCAGACTTCTCAAGACAAGCATTGGATTTCACTCAAGAACTCAGACTTAGAAGAAATATGTGAAATACATATCAGTTTGACTTTCGTCGAACTCATCTCGACGATCGTTGATCTCTGATCGACGATCTTAGAGTTTAGTCTCTAAACTGAGCTCAACGATCTAAGAGCTCAAATCGAAGATTCCATATTTTTTCACAGTATTATCAGATCGAAGAAAGCTGATCTCAGCTCGACGATCTCCCAGCATAGATCGACGATTATTTTTTGTGTCAAACTACTTATTTTCAGCAGCTGTCTTGAAGATTTAATTCCTATTTTATTGATTCTATTTTTGTCAAATAATCTCTGGTAGTTAATGCTGATATTCACTGGCATATAGCCGTTTCTCTGCAGCATTAACTATGGTATTAACAGAGTTATTATTTTGACTTATTTGCCTAGACAGTTGGGGAGACAATTAAATACCAGAAATTTTAGCCGTTTCTCTCCTCAATTTCTGCAGTAATTTAAGGAATGTCTTTGAATTTCAAAAGAGACAGTTTTTATAATATTCTTCAAGGACAAAAGACATAGACATTCAAATTGATAAAGAAATAAAGAAAAACATACAGAGAAATATACAGAGAAAACATTCCTGCAACAGCGCAAAAATTTCTCTTTCAGATTTCTCTCAGCTCTCAAAATTTTCATTGCTCTCAGGAAACAGAAGAAGAACAACAAACCTCTATCTTGAGTCTTCTTCAGTTTTCATCTTCAGGAATCTATAGAGACATATAATAAACATCAATCTACAGATTATGAAGAGCATGAACTCTAGTCCTCTGAAAATCTACATCCTGTACAAAGCTTTCATCTTCCTAAACCTATTCAATATCTCAGGGGGAGCTTTGGCATCATCAAAATCCACTTAGTCTTCTCATTTGCTTTGAGAAAGAGAAGACTCCCATCAACTTTTATTTTACCTTTCCTATACAGGGTTATTACTCCCTTCAAAAGTGAACTCATTGGTGATAGGGCACCTGATCAAAAACCTATTTGTTTTTAGGCACCTAATCAAAAGCCTGAATGGTCTCTAGATCTACCTAAAGCAGATCTTGTGGTGACAGGGAACCTGTACAAAAACCTGATTGGTGGCAGGGCACCTGATCAAAAACCTGAGTCGATTCCTACGAGGGTGGTAGAAGAGTGGATATACCCAGATTTGTGGTACCACTATAATTTTCTTGTGTCGTCTGGTTGCTCATTTTCTTTATTTTCTACGGTGTTATGATTTATTTCTTCTCTTACTTATAAGTAACACTTATCTTAATTCCGCTATTAAAATTTATTAAAAGTTTTTAATACTCTATTCACCCCTCCTCTAGAGTAAATCAGATCTATCTCCTCTCTTTCAATAGTATCAGAGGGTCGTTTCTCTTTGTTATACAGGCTAACACCTAAACCTAAAGATCCTTGATAAATCTCTTCCTCTTTTTCTTTTTCCAATGGCACAAAATAAAGATTATGCAAGCACTAGACCTCCAGTCTGAAACTTGAATAAGTTTGCTATTTTGATGGCAAGAATCAAACTATATATGAATTCTATTGATGAGGATATTTTGAACTTTGTTTTGACAGGTCCACCAGCTCCAGTGTCAACTACTTCAACATCATCAACAAGCTTGAATGTTGTTCCTCCTCCAGATTATATTGATGCACAGAAAAAGGCAAACATTGCTGATACAAGGGCCATGAATATTCTGGCCCAAACCATGTCAGATGAAATCTTCCAGAAGGTTGCTGAATGCACTTTAGCCAAGGCCATCTGGGATTCCTTAAACCAGATTGTTGCATGATCTATAGATGAAAGAAAATATAGGAGAGCTCATCTTATCTCTCAGTATGAAAACTTCAAGAAAGCTGAAACTGAGCCAGTAGCTGAAATGTATAATAGACTCAGTATAATTATAAATGAGCTAAAAACCTTGGACAAGGACATCTCACTAACTGATATTAATGACAAGATTCTCATGTGTTTCCCCAGCTCATGGGATTCGAGAATCTGGCCAATCAAAGATGGCAGGAGTCTAAATGAGATTTCCATTGAATCTCTACTGGGAAATCTCAAGTCCTATGAGCAGCTCCTAAAGACAAGAGAGTCAGATGAATCGAAGACTCCTACACCAGCTAGGAATGAACAAAGCATAGCCTTCAAAGCCTCTGAAGAATCAGAAGCAACACCCTCAAATTAAGAACGGATGAGTCTGTTTGCCAAAAGATTCTTCAAAATGGGTAGAAAAGACTTAAGGAGGAAGTCATCCAGGAATGAAGACAAGCCAAGGTATGATAAAACTCCAAATAAAGAAATCATATGCTTTGGTTGCAGGAAGCCTGGACACATTCTACCAGAGTGTCCAGAGAAACAACACAAAGAAAGAAGAAAAGAAAAGGAATCCAGAAAACACTTCAACAATCCATCCTCTAGCAAGCACAAGAGGAAAGAAAATGGCTTTGTAGATGACACCTAGAGTGAGACAGAAGAAGAATCTTCTGCCTCTAGCTCTAGTGAAGATGATAAGAAACCAAGGTCAGAGAATTATATTTAATGGCCATCAATGCTTCAAGCCCTGAATCAGAAGCAGAAGATAAAGGAGAAAACTCAGACTTTGATCAGGTAATATCATCATTTGATTTTAATTCTTAAGATTTTAAAATAAAATTTAAATCACTGTGCAATGATCTTATAAAATCTGAGAAGGAAATCAAACATCTCAGAGATAGACAACCTGAATATGAAAATTTAATCTCTGAAAATTTAAAAATGAAAGATGAATTAATTTAGTATAGCAATCAAATCATTTTTCTGAAAACTTAACTAAGCAAAGCTAAACAACTTGAAAAAACATTGAATGGAAGAATCCCACAAATGGTTGAAATCACTAGTACCCTAAATGCTAGGTTAAACAAGAGTAAACTAGGTTTAGGTGCATCATGTAGTGAACCACCAATAATCAAGAAAAATACATTATTTCAACCTGTAAATTTTATTTCACATAAAGGTAAAAAGAATACAGAGCAGTTAGAGAAAGTTAATAATGTATTAGAACAAATTTAACAAGAAATGAAAACGAAACAAGCTCAAAAAATTAAGTCTAAAAAGAAATCATCGAACCAAGATCGACGATCGCAGTACTATTCTTCGAACGCCGATCGACGATCTTTGAACCCAGAGTTTGTGTTTTATTACTCAGCAAAGGGAGATCAATGATATCATCAAACATCGTTGAGAAGAGATCGACGATCGTGGAACACATATAATAGCCATTATTATTCCGTGAACTGAGATCTACGAGATCAGTACTGGTCGTCGAATGCAGATTGATGATCTCAATATAAATCATCGAACCCAGATCAATTTTACCAAAACAATAACTGTAACAAAAATCTTAATAATAATAACCAAAAACCAAAACATGTTAATCCATTTTCACATTGGGTAATCCCACCTAGAAAATTTCACCCCTTAGGTTATAAATGTCAACATGAATGCTCTTTCATTTCCAGTTTTAGTTATGAAAAGAGACAAAGACCCAAGGTTACCTGGGTCCAGAACAAATAATTTGTTTTCTTGCAGGTGAAGAACTATCCTACCACACAAGATAAGTGGTATCTGGATAGTGGGTGCTCAAAGCACATGACAGGGAGCATGGACAAGCTAGCCAATTATAAGTCCAAGCTAAGTCCAAAGGAAATCTTTGGTGATTCCTGCTTTGGTCAGACAGAAGGTTACTGGGATTTCTGCATTAGAGCTCTTACATTCAGCAAGGTAGCTTATGTGAGTGGTTTGAGATATAACTTTATATCAATAAGCCAGCTATGTGATGCAGGCTATCCGTTTTGCTTTTTTGAATCCCAATGTATTATTTCTTTAAACAGCCAAACTGTTCTAACAGGATTTAGACAAGGTTACATTTATTTAGTAAATTTTAATTCTATAAGCTTAGAAATTTGTTTATTCAATCAAATCAGTAATAATAATACTCTTTGGCATAAAAGACTAGGTCATAAAAACCTTAGAAATATTGTTAAGTTATCCAAAGACTACCTTGTTAGAGGATTACCTTCTTGCCCCTACAAGAAGGAAAGCCTTTATAGGGCTTATCAAGTAGGCAAGCAAACATAAAATAGTTTTAAATATGTTAATAAGAGTGATTTACCGAGGATTCTGTATTTGCTTCATATGGATCTTTTTGGACCCATTGTGGTACAGAGCTTAGGAGGGAAGTTCTATACTTTATTTATTGTAGATTACTTCTCAAGTTCACTTGGGTTTTCTTCTTGAGACACAAGTTTGATAACTTCAAGGTTCTTACAGACTTTCTTAATGGCATATAGATTGAGTATTCTACCTTAGTTATTTTGATCAGAAGTGATCATGGTACTGAGTTTGAATCTCTTCCCATTCAAAGATTCTGTGAGATTGAAGGTATCGATTATTATTTCTCTGCTCCTAGAACTCCTCAACAAAATGGGGTAGTTGAAAGGAAGAATAGAACACTCATTGAAGCTGCAGGTACATTACTTGTTGATGCTTTCATTCCACTATCCTATGGGGTAGAGGCTGTGAGCACAACAAACTATGTCCTGAATAGAAGTTTGATAAACAAACTTAAGGTCAAGACTCCCTATGAATTTCTCAAAGAAAAGAAACCTAAAATAGATTATTTTAGAATATTTGGTTGTATTTGTTATATTCACAACAATAGCAAGAAACATATTAGAAAGTTTGAATCCAAAGCTGCAATGGGAATTTTTCTAGGATATTCACAAGTCTGCAAGGAATATAGGGTATTTAATAAATCAACTTTGAAAATGGAAGAGTCAGTTCATATTTCTTTTGATGAAGCTAATATATTTTACAAGGAGAAGGAAGCTTCTAACAGTAACTCTTTGCAGGTACCCCAACTTTGTGAAAAATTGGATGATCTCAATCTTACTCAAATGGTTACATCTCATTCCTCCTCATAAGTTGATGAAGAAAGTGAAGAAGAAAATTCGGAAGTGGCTGAACTTCCTCCAACAGCTAATACAATTCCACAAGAGGAATTATTTCCCCAAGCTATTGCTGAACCAACTCCACCAACTAAACTAGTCATACTTAGAGATCACCCTACATCTCAAGTGATTGGTGACATATCAGCTGGTGTTCAGACAAGGCATTAACTCAACCAAACTTGATGCATGCCTGCTTCTTATCTCAAATTGAGCCCCAATCCATTAAAGATGCTGAGCAAGATCCACATTGGATTATTGCAATGCAAGAGGAGCTTAATCAATTTGAGAGATGCAGAGTTTGCGACTTTGTTATAAGACCCAAAGACTACCCAGTCATTGGAACTAAGTGGGTATTCACAAATAAACTTGATACACAAGGATCTATCATAAGGAACAAACCAAGGCTAGTAGCTCAAGGCTATAGGCAAGAGGATGGAATTGACTATGATCAGACCTTTGCTCCTATTGAAAGGACAGAAGCAATCAGGATATTTCTTGCTTATGCTGCCTATAAAAAGTTCAAAGTATATCAAATGGATGTCAAAAGTATCTTTCTCAATGGAGAGCTAAAGGAAGAGGTTTATGTTGAACAACCTTCAGTTTTTATCTCTTCAACTCACCCCTATTATGTTTTTAGATTGCATAAAGCTCTCCATGGTCTAAAGCAAGCTCCAAGAGCTTGGTATGAAACCTTAGCTAGCTTTCTCTTAGAGCATAAATTTTCTAGAGGCATAGTAGATAGAACTTTATTTATTAGACACCATCATGATAGAATCTTATTTGTACAAATTTTTGTAGATATTATTTTTGGCTCTACTGATTCCAAACTATGCAAAAGGTTCTCTGACCTGATGTATTCTAAGCTTGAAATGAGTATCATGGGTGAACTCTCTTACTTCCTTGGTCTCCAAGTAAAGAAATCACTTGATGGCATCTTCATATCTCAGTCCAAGTATGCTAAGGAATTAGTGAAAAGATTTGGGATGGCTGATGCCTCAGCAATGAAAACACCCATGGCTTCCATTATTGTGATTGATTCTGATGAAAAAGGGAAACCTGTTGATAAGAATACTTATAGGGCTATTGTTGGATCCCTATTATACCTCACAATAAGTAGACCAAACATCATGTTCTCTACATATCTTTGTACTAGGTTCCAAGTGAACCCTAAAGAATCTCATCTAATTTTGCTAAAAATAAATTTAAGATATATAAAGGGTTGACTTGATCTAGGACTTTGGTATCCAACAGAGACAGAGTTTGAGTTAACTAGATACTCAGATGCTGACTATGCTGGATGCAGCGTAGATAGGAAAAGCACATCAGGAACATGCCAGTTCCTTGGTGATAGCTTGTGTCTTGGTTTTGTAAGAAGCAAACATCAGTGTTCACTTCAACTGTAGAGGCTGAATATATTATAGCTGGCAGTTGCTGTTCACAGATAATGTGGATTCAAAACCAATTGCTGGATTATGGATACAATCTAAATAATTCAATTATAATTTGTGATAGTACTAGTGCAATTTCTATTACTAAGAATCCAGTTCATCATTCTAGAACCAAGAATATAAAAATAAGGCATCACTTCATTAGAGATAGTGTAGACAAAATGAAAATTAATCTTAACTTTATCTCCACTGATTTTCAAAGAACAGATATCTTCACCAAGTATTTGGATGAAAAGAAACATCTATTCTTCCTAAATCAGCTTGGAATGATAAATAAAATGGATTAATTTAATTTCTGTCTGAGTTTGAAGATCTGTTCACAAATCGTCGAATGGAGATCGACGATTTGCGAACTCCTCTTGAGCTCTATCGTCGACCTAAGATTGACGATAGCTCTGTGTGAAGTTAAAAATCATTGATCGGAGATAGACAACTTTACTTTAGAAAATAAATCGTCGACTTGAGATCGACGATCTGTTTTCCCCTCTTCATTCATAGGCTGACGATAGTATGTTTCTATAAATCTGTCGTTGACCTAAGATCGAAGTTTTCTTTATTATATCGTAGGACAGAGCTCGTCTTTTCGCATTCCAAAAACCTATATTGAGGTTTCTCTTCAAGCTCTATTCCACGCTTTCCAATTTCTCTTGCACTTAATTGTCTTTCTCTTGACTCTACAGAAACCTATGGCGATTCTAGCTGCTATTTTTTCTGCAATGAAGTTCGTTGAAGGTTTTGATATCAACTTCGAATCATTCAGGCATTGCGATCAGATTTTCCAAGATATTCTTCAGCTTTGTGAAGATCAGGGTCTGAGGAACATCAAGTTACCAGTAATAAAAATCAAAGAATGGGTCTATACATCAGTAATGCCTAATGACTCATCCATGGTTGGGACTATCTCAGGAAAATAGTTTATTCTTACCCCATCAATTATTTCTTAACTGTTTGAGTTAGTAAATGGAGATAATAGTCTAGAACAGGATAGTTCTAAATATAGCAGTATGCTACTTAGGATGGGTCATCCTGAGGGACTACCATCCAAGCTACATAAGAAGAACTTGTCTATAGGATACAAGTTCTTAGCAGATATTGTAGGCAAGGTTCTATTGGGCAAGCACTCCGCCAATGATAATATTAACAGGCAGCAGTTTTCAATAATGTCTGCTTTGGTTAATGAGAAATCAGACAACTGGGCTGAGTTAATTTTTGATTTGATCAAGTGGAAGAACTCCAAGAAGGAGGTTTGTTTAGGGAGGATTCTTGGAATCTTCCTTCAGTCTAAGGCTTTAGAAGTATTGGTCTCTCAGACCACATTTATTAATGCCAGTAAGAGGTTGGACTCCTCTTTGTTTGGTTAGTGGGAAAGGTCTATCCCTAGGCCCTTCAGTGCCTCTTCCACCTCCAGAACTTTTGAGGATATAAGAGCTGATACAGCTGCTCCTCCACCCCCAAAAGATGTTCCTTCCTTAACTCCTTAATCCACCCTAGTTCCTCCCTCTGATTCAACCTCAGCCCCCTCACCTCCTTCCTCTCCAATCCAGATTCACTCCTCCCCAATTTTGACTCATGAAACTCCTCCTTCCTCTCCCGTTTCTCCTCATTTGAGGACTTATCCCTCCTCCAACCTTTTATTAACCTCAAATGTTGATTTTCCATCTCACTATACCTCTCCTCAACATCATGAATCTTCTCAGCACTTTTCATCTCCCATCATCCCTCCATCCATATCCACTCAGATTCCATCTGAGCCCATCCAACAGGATGCTCCCTCCTCTTTTCCTGAGTTCTACCATACAGAACTATCTCATGCCATCTCAATATGTTCCAATTGTGGACATCAAACCCCTTTCTCCTCTTCTGAGCCTGAACCCCTATATCTAAATTTCTCAGAAATTACTCAAGACCTTCTAAAATTTATTTCTCCCTCTTTAGAAAAACTAATAGCAAAAGCTATTGCTCCTCTCTCTGCCTCCATAAAAACTCTCTCCTCTAGAGTTACTTCCCTCTCCTCTGTCCTTTCTTCTGGGGGCCTGGCTACAGATTCCTCTGAAGCCAGGCAAGGTGGGATATTCAATGAAGAAGCTCCAGTGCTTTTTATAGCAGCGGCAGTAGGAGCAGCAGAAATAGAAGAATCAGCAGATATGCAGGTAGATGATTTTTTCAAATGATTAGATGGTTACAGATATTGAAATTATTCATATTGATGATGATATAATGAGTTCAGAAGAAATAGTTCTTCCAGAAACTTTGACTTTTAGTGATTGTCGCATAAATCCAACAGTAGATATCTTTGGTTTATTGAATTCCTTCAATACAGTTTTTATAAATTATCTTCCAGAAATAAAGCTATCTTTGGCTATAGTATGTTGTACTCCCTTAATAAATCCTGAAGTTGGCAAACAACTAAAGACAAGTCTTGAAGCTCATGTAAATACAGAATTGATAGTTAAAGTTCCAGAACCATCAGAACTCCCTTTAGCAGAAAAGATTGATTCTCCTGTTTCAAGATCATCTGGTCCATCCTATATTATGGATGTCAGCCCCATAACAAGCCTAGATCACTTGCTTGCTATGGACATTGCTCAAGAGAATGCTCAAGATAAAGATCAATCCAATCTTCTCAAACAGCTTGATGCTTTATATGACAATCCTCTAGGTTCTTCTGATGATGATGATGATTAGGATGAAGATGAGTCTGATGATTCCAGTTCAAAGAAGAAAGTTTCAAGGAAAAGAAAAGCTACTCCCAAGGCTGCTCCTGCACCCAATCCAAAAAATGACACACCATATTATATTTTAAAAAATATACAGCCTTATCCCGATATACCTCATTGGATGCTGCAATCCAAGAATGAGCAAAAGACAAGGAAAAAGAGTAAAAGGTACTCTCCTCCTCCTTAAAGGATTAGGAGAGGTCCTCCTCCTCCTCCAGCAGCAGGAGCATCTAGTATGGTTGCTCAGAGATCTACTCCCATTACTAAGACATACTAGAGGCAGAGCAATCAATCCAATCCTCCTCCAGCAGCTGGATCCTCAGGAAAGCCTTCAAAAACTCAGAGGCCAGCCTCCTCTCAGTCTTTTAGGCTTGTTTCTTCTTACAAACATAAAGGCAAGTTTAGTGAGGCTCCTCCTCCAAATTCACTTTACTCCAGTCAAAAGAAGCAGAATCCTGTTTCAACTAATTTCCAAGCTAAGTCCACTCAGTTCAAGACTCTCTCTCAGAAGATATCTCAGGATGCTAATCTAGAGAGACCTCCCTTTCCTCCTGCTGATCCAGAGCTGGATCCCAATTTTAGAATGGCTAGGCTAAATGAACTAATTGGATTGTCTCAGATGAAGAAAGCCAGAGCAGTAGGCTAAGATTCCTATAAGTTTACTACTATGTCATCTTATAGAGAAAAGGAACTTGAAAGACTACAGGTCAGTAAGAAAGTGTTCAATCTAGCAGAATATGTGACACTTCATCCTGAAGAAGTTGTACCAAGAGCCTCTACTAAGAAAACACTTGGTGAGAAAGACTTGAAGATGTCAAAAAGGGAAGCAGAAGACCCTTCTAGGAAGATTGCTTTTGCTAAATCCTCTTCAGCCCCTCCTCCTACTAATCCTTAAGTCATTTTCTGAACTTTATTGTCTTACTGTTTTATTGTTTTATCTGAATCATATGTGCTTTGCATTGCTATATTATATCTGCTGATAATTTAAATTCTATCAGATATCTATGGACATGTATTTGTAATTTTATTCTATGTTGAGTGACCTCACCCAAATAGTTGGAGATTGTTGGAACCCTTACTTGGATTTGGGCTAGGTCCACTCTCAGGTTGTTGACCCACATGTATAGCTAGGGTCAAGGTCTTGGTCTAAGTTAGTCTCTATAGGTCAGACTTCTCAAGACCAGCATTGGATTTCACTCAAGAACTCAGAATTAGAAGAAATCAGTGAAATACATATCAGTTCAACTTTCGTCGAACTCAGCTCGACGATCGTTGATCTCCGATCGACGATCTCAGAGTTTAGTATCTAAACTGAGCTCGACGATCTACGAGCTCAGATCGAAGATTCCATATTTGTTCACAGTATTCTCAGATCGAAGATAGCTGATCTCAGCTCGACGATCTCCTAGCTCAGATTGACGATTATTTTCTGTGTCTGACGACTTATTTTCAGTAGCTGTATTGAAGATTTAATTCCTATTTTATTGATTCTATTTTTGCCAAATAATCTCTGGTAGTTAATGCTGATATTCTCAAGGCATATAGTCATTTCTTTGCAGCATTAACTATGGTATTCATAGAGTTATTATTTTGACTTATTTGCCGAGATAGTTGGGGAGACAATTAAATGCAAGAAATTATAGCCGTTTCTCTCCTCGATTTCTGCAGTAATTTAAGGAATGGCTTTGAATTTCAAAAGAGACAGTTTTTATTCTATTATTCAAGGACAAAATACACAGAGAAAAACATACAGTGAAATATACAGAGAGAACATTCCTGCAATAGGCCAAAAATTTCTCTTGCAGATTTCTCTAAGCTCTCAAAATTTTCATTGCTCTCGGGAATTAGAAGAAGATCAACAAACATCTATCTTGAGTCTTCTTCAGTTTTCATCTTCAGGAACCTACAGAGACAGATAATCAACATCAATCTACAGATTCTGAAGAGCATGAACTTCAGTCCCCTGAAGACCTACACCATGTACAAAGCTTCCATCTTCCTGAACCTACTCAATATCTCAGGGGGGAGCTTTGGCATCATCAAAATCCACTTAGTCTTCTCTTTTCCTTTGAGAAAGAGAAGACTACCATCAACTTTTATTTTGCCTTTCCCGTACAGGGTTATTACTCCCTTCAAAAGTGAACTCATTGGTGATAGGGCACCTGATCAAAAACCTATTTATTTTTAGGCACCTGATCAAAAGCCTGAAGGGTCTCTAGATCTACCTAAAGCAGATCTTGTGGTGACAGGGCACCTGAGCAAAAACTTGATTGGTTTCAGGGAACCTGATCTAAAACATGAGTGGATTCCTACCAGGGTGGTAGAAGAGTGGATGTACCTAGATTTGGGGAACCATTATAATTTTCTTGTGTCGTCTGGTTGCTCATCTTTCTTTATTTCTTGCTGTGCTGTGATTTATTTTTTCTCTTACTTATAAGTAACACTTATCTTAATTCTGCTATAAAAATTTATTAAAAGTTTTTAATACTCTATTCACCCCCCTCTAGAGTAAATAAGATCTATCTCCTCTCTTTCAGACCCCACTGGGCGAGTGGTCCATGCAAGAACCACTTACCTAAAGGGGGCAAGTGATGGGGAAGCCAGGCACTCGCTTCCTCAACACCGCCGCCTAAAGGGGGTGAGTGTTGGGGGGAGCCAGGACCTTACCTCCACTACACTCCTCTACGGATGATTTTAGAGGGGTCTCCCGCTATACAATACTAAAGAATAGTGGAAGTTCAATGCACTCGACACCACTCAATGCCTAAGGAGTAGAAGACTCACTCAACGCCAAGGAGAAGAAGTCTCACTCAATGCCAAGGAGCAAAAGGCGTTGAGTGCACTCGGTGAACACCGGAAGGGTCTCACTCCTGGGGATCCCGCGAAGTAAAGGTCCCTGGGGGGAGAAGAACCCGCTCATCAAATACGGGATTGTACAATATTCCCAACAATCTCCCCCTATTTGAAGAAGGCAGAACACCCAGCAATACTAAGAAGCATTATCATAAAAATCATATTAATATAATGCAGCTGTAAGCTATGTCTGATACATCTGCTAGCTTATGCTATATGAATTACAGCATATCAATTCAATGTACTCCATTTAACTACATTAACTCAACATGTCAAGTCAATGCATCCTTATACCCCTTGAACAGTTGCTCATGTAATATGCACGCTCCTTTATACCACTTAATACTTAAATGGAGCACCACTAGAAGCACTTACCTCATAATATGCACTGACACAATCATGACTCAACATGTATTCATTGCATTCCTCATACTACCTGAATATTTTCAAGTAATATGAACTGACTTAACGTGACCTAATCATGTCAAGTATTGCTTCTACATCTCCAATCTCCCCAATTACAGGTGTTGCCACACCTCTCCTCCTTTCTCTAGTATTGCCACACATCTCCCTCTTTCTGGCTTCTTCTATATGCATATTGAGAGAGGTGAAAGGATCATGGGAGAATTTATCTCTTAATCCTATCCAAAGTCCCATGTTGATATCATTAAGGAAATTAGCCTAGTGATCAAACCACTTGATTAGGAGTCATACCTTTTGTGTTGATACATTGATATAACACATCACTGCAGAACATGAGCAAGCTGCTAACATAGTTCCACTTGAGCCAATGCCAGTCCATATACCACTTAAAGCTTTTGCATAATGGAGCTGTAGTAAGGGAGTTGTTGGATTTCCTCTTAACCTATAGCAGCATGTATTTACAACAAAAGTAGTGACTACACACCAGCATCCAACCACTAGGGTTGATCTCCCCCTCAGACTGTACATAGTCCTGAGGACCTGCTGATCAACTGTGATGATCCTTGATCCACTACAGCTGCATTCTGCCTCTTAACAGGAAGCCTTATTCCTACAATATCTGGATTTTCTCCCCCTCAACAGGAGCATCTGCTGTCACTCCCTTTACTTGACACTTGAGCCCATTGTAGTCTTTATACCACTTGATATCACTTGAGAGTCTTGATACCACTTTGATAACTTGTCTACCTGCAAGAGAGATGAGTTCTGCAACAAAGAATTTACATGGAGCAACTGAAGCTATACCTATTTCAACATACCCAACTTGAAGGTGTTGACCTTGACTTCTACTAGTGGCTTAGTAAAGATATTTAGCCACTATCATGATTGTGGGGACACTGTAATGCCCCCGATTTTTCAGCGATTATTTAATTCTCGTTTGGCATTACGTTGACGCATTTTCTTGGCTTGTGCCATCTGTGGAGTGTTGTCTTAACTCCTTAGAACTGGGTGCCCTATTTTGTAGCCTGTTGGCAAGATCTCCCTAGCAAGCCGAGTCGTTTTGGGTGACCCGGTGTGGCCTCTCGGGGGATGCTTGTGTTTTGGCTTCAGGATGGTATAACTCGAGTTCTATTCGTCGAAAGTTAATTTCGACTTCGCCGTTGTGTTCGTAGCGTGGATATTTAGTTACGGTGCGAATTTCGTCGAATTCCGAGGTGGTTCGGTTTTCGAGTCGTTTTGGGTGTGCTATTAGTAAAAACAAATTAGAAACCCTTTTAAATTAGGTGAACCCGTGGCTTGGGAGGCAGTTAGGCTGAACCATCATGGCTAAGCTTATATAAAAGCCTTATCAAGAAGTGGCGGGCAAACTTCTCCTTCCTCCTTCTTCCCGAGACCGAAAGAAGAACCGCTGTTCCTGTTTCGCGGAAGGCAGAGGAGGAAGCGACGGTTAGCCCTTGCCTTTGGACGTTGATTCCAGGAGTGTTCGTGGACAGATTTCGATTCTAAAAGTGGCGTTGTCCTGCTCTCGCTCAGACCTTCATTTCGACGGTAAGATATTTGATTTTCGTGGAGTTTTAGGAGACCTGGATTTCCAGTTCTTGTGGTTTTGCGCCATTAATGTGCGGGTTTGCTTGTTAGGTGCTTCTCCTTCTAGTGCAGAACGAAGAGGAGGGAAAGCCGACCAAGCTTCGCCGGAAATCGAGGCAAGTGGTATTATTGCCCTTGCCATTATTGTTCCTTTGATATTCTAGAATGTTTCCCAGTTAGCCCTAGGGTAGAAACCAAGCATATTCTCTTTTACCTTGGTGAATTTAGGGCTAAGATTCGCCTATGAAACCCCCCTCCTTGTGCTGTTTTGCTCAACCCGATGGTGGTTTTAACCATTTAGACTCCAGATTTGTAGTTCTAGTTAGGTGCTTTTGCGGGTGGAGCCGAGAAAGAGAGTTAGGGAGGTTGTTGTGGTAGGGCTCTGGTTAGAACCAGTCTTGGTAGACTCTCGGGTTTTGGTGTCGAGTGTGGTGCGCACACTCAAAGCCAAAAGCCCCCCAGACTTGGCATCGAGTGCGGTGGACACACTCAAAGCCATAGTTCGGTTTGTTCTTTGCGGCTGAGTGGTGGGGTGTTTGAGTGAAATTTTTCGTCTAAGTCAAAATCGACGAGAATCATCCTTGATTCCCGCCGATTTCGACGTGATTCCCACCGATCGGCGAGAATCATCCTTAATTCCCGCCGATTCGGCAAGAATAATCCTTGATTCCCGCCGATCGTCGAGAATCCTTCTGGATTCTCGCCGATTCGGCGAGAATCATCCTGCATTCCCGCCGATTTGGCGAGAATTAGTCGGCATTCCCGCCGACCTCCTCTTGTTGGCATTGGCTTAGGGTTCTCCTGCGGAAATGAGCCTTGGCATAGATTGAGTTGACCTCACTCAACGCCAAAGCTGCTTTGGCGTTGAGGGAGGTAGACTCACTCAATGCCACTGTTAGGTTATGTGGTTTTGCTGAAGGCGTTTAGGGAATGGACCTTACTCAATGCCATAGCTGTATTGGCGTTGAGTGAGGTTAGCTCACTCAACGCCACTGCCTCTTTTGCTGAAGGCATTGAGGGAGTAGACCTCACTCAACGCCATGGCTGTTCTGGCGCTGAGTGAGGCTAACTCCCTCAACGCCAAGGTCTGGATAGGCAGTGAGTGGATTCCACTCAACGCCGAGCCGTGTTGAGTAACTTCAACACTATTTCTCTTTCCTCGATTTATGTTCCCGAGTGAATTCCTTGATTATATTTGTAGTTTCCTTGTCGGCCATATTTTCTTTCCTAATGGAAGAGTCGTGGGAGGTGGATAGTAGTGGTGGTTTGAAGCTCTTCATGGGGGAGGTGTTGAATTATCTTGCCAAGGCCACCCTTATTCTTCTATCTTGCTTCAGGTACGGGCTGGGCAAGGGGGTGGAAGGTCCCTTGTGCTTTTACATGTAGACCCTTGAGCTTGTTGTCTTGGAAATGGTGGTTTGGGGACTGAGTTTGCCTCACACCCGGATCCATGCTATTTGTTTTAGCTACTACCATCTCCCACAGCTTAGGGTGTTAGAAGTTTCTTCCTTGGTAAATTGCAGCACTTTGGGCTCTTGGTAGCCTACTAGACCCTGCAAGATGTAGTTTCTGGGCAGGGTTGGTGTTGTTTCCTTGCACGTAGTGCATTTCTTATTGTCTTGCCTTGGGCAGTTGTGACTTTTACTGCTGTGTGTCCTCCTCTTTAATTTATTCCCTGGTTCACACTTCCATGCAGTTTTTCCTTGTTTTGCTTGCTGAGGTATTCTTTCTTCTTTTGAATGCCTCAGGTTCTGAGAAGTAGCCAGTTTGGTGGCTAGGTTGCGGTGGTGTTGCTGGTGGTCTCTTGGACTTTGGAGATCTTGTTGCTTTGTTAGTGAGGTAGTTTTTCAGTACTTTTCTTACAGACAAACATAGTTGCCCGTGGGTTCGTGTCAGGTTGTTGGCGCCCACTGGTAGTTTTTACCTTTGTACTAGATATATTACTTTTGCTGCTACCATTTTCTAGAGATAGTCTACTTGCTCTGAGGAGGATTTATGCTAGGTTGCTAGTTATTTTAAAACTACAACTATTATTATTATAAGATTATTGCATGATCATCATGTTTTATAAAGGTAAATCACTATTTTCCAAACAACGTATAAAGATCGTTTTCTTATATATAATATAAATTAAATGTAGAGTCTTGCATGGCATAAGTGGTCCTCTTAGGGCTCTTATTCACTTCTTAGGATGCCGAACCTGAATAAAGTATTTTTCCGTAGCGCTTAAGTATAATTCTTTAACTATGGACTAGTTGATCCACCGAGCCGAGGGATACGGCCTCTAAAGTATAACTGATTTTCTAATCATTAAACTCATAAATTTCTTTCATAAAGTGTAATAGATGGTTTTGCCTGAGCGTCAGCAGTTATCCCCTGCTTGACGTGGCATCATGACGCGCGTTTTCTCATACTCTGATAATTCTTTAATTCGGAGAAAATACGGGTTGTAACAGTTGGTATCAGAGGGAGGTTTCTTGACAAGTTATGTTGGGCAACCTTCCCTTGATTGCTTTAGAAGTTCAGCATCATGTCATTCACACACCAATATGTCATTAGCATGTCTTGGCAAAAGCACGAACACTACACTCATAGCATAACATAAAGTATACGGGGCATATTATGTAGTATGAGATGCATAATATGTGTTCGTATATGGATCCACCATAAAGGCAACAC
Source organism: Platanthera zijinensis (assembly GCA_039513925.1). Classification (NCBI taxonomy): domain Eukaryota; kingdom Viridiplantae; phylum Streptophyta; class Magnoliopsida; order Asparagales; family Orchidaceae; genus Platanthera; species Platanthera zijinensis. The sequence continues at coordinate 75,332,292 of CM077086.1, forward strand.
GTGAGGGTTATGTATTATGGGATGCATAACCTCACCACATGGCTGCGACTAGCACGTTTTCTTTTCTTCATTGCATGCGAATGTTATGTAGTATGGGATGCATAATATTCTCATGCGTACGCCGCTCATAACATGCATTAGGGCCTTTTTAGAATGCATAGCACAAACATGCATATCATAACATTGCATAAGCACAACGTGCCAAGCTAAAGACTGGCAAGATGACATATGTACACACATAAGTTTTCGAGTCAAAAATAATATAAAATCAGGCATTCCCGATCTAGGCACAAGAATTAGTATGGTGGTTGTTAACCATCCTAGGCTAGGACATAACATCAATTTTTGTAAAAAGATAAACTCCCAGAGCAAGTTTAGCAGCTTTAAGTTCATATCTATATATGTATTGTCTGTACTAGTAGTTGGGTCTAGGTGTTGTACTAGGATCTAACTAGTGTTGCTATGACTTTAGAATGGCAAGACGTCCCTCAACTAGATCAAATCCCCTGTCTGAGGGTGAGTCATCTGGAGCTCAGAATGATGCGGTAATCAAAAGCTTGCGGCAGAGTAGCAATTCCTGGAGTAGGCAGTTGGTGGAGGTGCGATCCCAGATTGAGGCTTTTGTAGCAGTTGTGGCAGGTCAGACTCAGGGAGTGCAAGGCCCTTCAGGGGGGATTTCTGTTCCTCCCCCTCCTGCACCCTTAAGACCTCCAGTGGTGGTGCAAGCGAAGATGGCCTTCATCTCGTAGTTTCATCGGCTAAGCCCTCCCACTTATGACGGGAAGGCAGATTTCATAGTGTTAGACGACTGGCTGATCTCCATGGAGGAGATGTTCTCGTACTCAGGGATTGCAGACGATCAAAGGGTGATGATATCCTCCTATCAGCTTAAAGGATTGGCTAAGAGCTGGTGGCTGAGAGAGAAGGAGAGCTTGGTAGCTGGATGCTCTTGGGAGGTGTTCAAGGAGAAGTTATTGAGGAAGTTCTTACCCTCGGTCGAGCGTGACCGCTTCATGAACGACTTCCTCCATCTGAAGCAAAGGAAGCTCACGATGGGTGAGTATGAGATAGAGTTCAGCAAGCTGAGCCGTTTTGCCCCAGGATTGATCAGCATTGAGGCTGATTGAGTTAAGCGATTTCTCGGTGGTTTGAGGAGTGAGGTACAACAGCTGACCAATGCTTATGGGTCAGAGACTTATGTAGGACTAGTGGAGGCTGCTCTGAAGGTGGAGGATGTTGAGACCGTGAAGAGCATAGGATAGTAAAGTAGGAAGGATAAGAGGAAGTCTGTGGAGGAAAAGAAACTCCAGGTACCTGGTACGGTTCCCGGGAAGAAGAGCAAAGTGGTGTGCAGTTTCTGTGGCCGGTCAGGCCACCCTGTCGAGAGATGTTTCAAGAGGGCAGTAGCTCAGAGGAAGGAGCAGGTTCATGCGATTTAGGGTGCTCCTAGGAGAGATGTCTCCTGTTCTATTTGCAAGCGACCCGGGCATGATGCTGCCTAGTGCTGGTCCAAGGATAAGGTCTATTTTCGGTGTGGGCAGAAGGGACACATCAAGTCTAGGTGTCCTCAGGTCCAGCCTGCTCTTCATGCATTTCCTCTTCAAGCATTACCTCCGCCCCAGCGTGTGGACAAGGGAAAGGGAAAGCTGAACGTGATCTCTTCTGAGAAGGCTGAAGCTTCGACTCAGGTCATCTCAGGTTAGTTGTCTTCCAGCCTGAATGTTTTGTTCTTGTCTTACTAGAATGTTTGTAGTGTTGTTGTGGTAGTTCCTTAGTTATATATGTTCTTATAGGGAAGTTTAAGGTGGAGAATCGCTGGGCGCGGGTTCTGTTTGACTCCGGCGCTACCCACTCGTTCGTGGCTAGAGCCTTTGTAGAGCGACATCGGTTGACTTTAGATCGAGTTCGGGATACCTTTTGTATCAAGTTCCTCTTTGGTGAATCTGTGTTGTCAGATTTGGGCATGTTAGATTTCCCTGTTTTGTTGGGGGACTTCCTTGCGAAGGCAGACCTGAAGATGATTGATCTGGAGGACTACGATGTTATTTTGGGCATGGATTGGCTGTCTAGGTATGATGCAGTCATTCCGTGCAAAGGGAAGCACTTGGACTTCATCAGGGACGACGGTCAGCCCGGAAGCGTATATGTAGATCTGAGCCAGGATTTTTCTGTCATCTCTGCGGTATGTGCTCAGAAGCTTTTTCTTTCGGACTGTTTTGCTTGTTTGGTCTCGGTGGTTGGGACCGCTGTTAGTGTGCCGCGCTTAGAGGAGATTCCAGTTGTTCGTGATTTCGCCGATGTTTTTCCTAATGACCTTCCAGGTCTTCCTCCCGAGCGGGATGTTGAGTTTGTGATCGATTTGGAGCCGGGTACGCGTCCTATTGCTAAGGCGCCGTACCGGATGGCCCCTCGAGAGCTAGAGGAGTTGCGAGTCCAGTTAGATGAGTTGTTGGCGAAAGGGTTTATCAGGCAGAGTTCGTCGCCTTGGGGTGCTCCTGTTCTATTTGTGAAGAAGAAAGATGGGTCAATGCGGCTTTGCATCGACTATAGGGAGTTGAACAAAGTCACAATTAAGAACAGGTACCCTCTGCCGAGGATCGATGATTTATTTGACCAGTTGCGTGGTAGCACAGTCTTCTCCAAGATTGACCTTCATTCAGGCTATCATCAGCTTAGGATCCGTGAGAAAGATATTCCACGGACTGTATTTAGATCGAGGCACGGACATTTTGAGTTCTTAGTGATGTCGTTTGGATTGACCAATGCTCCATCAGCATTCATGGATATGATGAACCGAGTGTTCAAGGATTTCCTAGATAAGTTCATGGTGGTCTTCATCGATGACGTGTTGGTTTATTCTCGTAGTGCTGAGGAGCATGAGCAGCATCTGCGCTTGGTTCTATCAGAGTTGAGGAATCATAAGTTATTCGCCAAGTTAAGCAAGTGCAAATTTTGGTTGCCTCAGGTCTCGTTTCTGGGCCACGTGGTGAATGAGGATGGGATCTCAGTTGACCCAGAAAAGATCGCAGCAGTGATGGATTGGAGTAGGTCGGGCACGCCCAAGGAGATCAGGAGCTTTCTAGGATTGGCCGGCTACTACAGGAGGTTTGTGGAGGGTTTCTCTACCCTAACTGCACTTTTGACTAAGCTAACTCAGAAGAACGTGGTTTTTGTTTGGAGCGAGAAGTGCGAAGAAGCCTTCCTAGAGTTAAAGAGGAGATTGTGCACTGCCCCCGTTCTGACCCTGCCTACCGAGGGCGTGGATTATGATGTATACGTGGATGCTTCGCATGTGGGTCTGGGATGCGTATTAATGCAGGTGGGTAAGGTGATTGCCTATGGGTCAAGGCAACTGAAGACTCATGAGAAGAATTATCCTACGCATGACCTCGAGTTCATAGCGGTTATTTATGCGTTGAAGCTGTGGAGACACCTACTTTATGGGGCTCAGTGCAAGATCTTCACCGACCATAAGAGCCTGAAGTACGTGTTCATGCAGAAGGAGTTAAATCTGTGCCAGCGTCGGTGGCTAGAGTATGGGGCCGATTATGATGTAGAGATCCAGTATCATCCAGGCAAGGCCAATGTGGTGGCCGACGCCTTGAGCCGAAAGACGGGAAAGATCTTTAATCTCACCGCTGATCGTTTAGTGGAGGAGTTCCTCCTTATTGATATATCAGTGAGATGCTGTGGCTTACAGAGTAGTTTGTCAGTGGCAGAGCCGTCTTGGATTTCTTTGACCAGACTTCACCAGAAGGACGACCCGGATCTTCTACACTTGTACTCCAGGACTGAGAGAGGAGAGTTGCCGGATTATTCCATCGATGATGCGGGAACTTTGAATTACCGCGACAGATTTTGCGTCCCTGCGGTTGGAGACTTTCGGGGTATGGTTTGCAGAGAGGCTCATGGATCCAGCGTTGCCTACCATCCAGTATCTACAAAGATGTATCGGGACATAAAGCAAATTGCCTGGTGGTATGGCATGAAAGGAGATATAGCCCGATTTGTTGTAGAGTGCCACACTTGCAAGCGGGTGAAGGCCGATCATGGAAGGCCTGGTGGCAAGCTGACTCCGTTAGAGATCCCGACTTGGAAGTGGGAAAGTATATCTATGGATTTCATCACGGGTTTACTGCGATTCCCGAGGGGATTTGATTCCATTTGGGTCATTGTGGATAGACTGACGAAGTGTGCTCACTTCGTGCCATATAAGATTGATTACCCGATGAAGAAGATAGCGGAGTTGTACTTGAATGAAGTCATCCGACTGCACGGTGTGTCGGTTAGCATCATTTCTGATCGAGACTCCCGATTTACTTTTCGTTTTTGGCAGAGTCTGCAGGAGGGTTTGGGTACGGATCTGAGGTATTCTACTGCGTACCACCCGCAAACTAATGGGCAGACGGAGCGGGTGAATCAGATAGTTGAGGATATGATCTGATGCTACGTTTTAGACCATGGTGGAGCGTGGGACGAGCGGCTGCGACTTATGGAATTTGCGTACAACAATAGTTACTAGGAGAGCTTGCAGATGGCTCCGTTCGAAGCCTTATATGGGAGGCACTGCAGAACTCCGTTGTTTTGGGCTGAGGCTGGTGACAGGCCATTATTGGGTCCTGATGCGCTCGAGGAAATGGAAGTCACAGTGAAGCTTGTTCGAGAGAAGCTTCGTATAGCTCAGGAGAGGTACAAGAAGAACGCCAATCGGCGTAGGTCTGCCTTGGAGTTTTCTGTAGGGGACCTTGTATTTCTTAAAGTTTCCCCGATGGTTGGTGTAAAGAGGTTTGGTAAGAATCGGAAATTGGACCCGAGGTACGTGGGCCAATTTAAGATTTTGGAACGGATTGGCGTGTCAGCTTACAGGTTGGAATTGCAAGCAAACTTCCCAGGTATTCATAATGTTTTCCATGTTAGTCAATTGCGGAAGTGTGTGCGGAGCAGTGGGTAAGTTTTGGACGTTGTGCCCCAGTTGGAGCCCAACCTCTCTTTTGTTGAAGTGCCGGTTCGTATTTTGGATACTCAGGAACGGGTGCTGCGAAAGAAGTCTATTCCGATGGTGAAAGTTCTTTGGAAGAATCAGGATTTGGAGAGCGCGACTTGGGAGCTAGAGTCGGCTATGAGGGAGGCTTACCCTCAGCTATTTCCCTGATTAGTTTGGTTTGTTTTTCTTCTTGTAATGTTTGGATTATTACTTTCCTTCTATAGTAGAAGTATTGTGCGTAAAGTTTCGGGACGAAACTTTCTTTTAGGGGGAGTGACTGTAACGCCCCCTATTTTTCATCGATTCTTTAATTCTCGTTTGGCGCTACGTTGATGCGTTTTCTTGGCTTGTGCCTTCTGTGGAGTGTTGCCTTAACTCCTTAGAATTGGGTGCCCTATTTTGTAGCCTGTTGGAAAGATCTCCCTAGCAAGCCGAGTCGTTTTGGGTGACCCGGTGTGGTCTCTCGTGGGATGCTTGTGTTTTGTCTTCGGGAGGGTATAACTCGAGTTCTGTTCATGAAAAGTTAATTTCGACTTCGCCGTTGTGTTCGTAGCCTGGATATTTAGTTACGGTGCGAATTTCGTCGAATTCCTAGGTGGTTCGGTTTTCGAGTCGTTTTGGGTGTGCTATTAGTAAAAACAAATTAGAAACCCTTTTAAATTAGGTGAACAGGTGGCTTGGGAGGCAGTTAGGCTGAACCGTCATGGCTAAGCTTATATAAAAGCCTTATTAAGAAGTGGCGGGCCCACTTCTCCTTCCTCCTTCTTCTCGAGACCGAAAGAAGAACCGCTGTTCCTGTTTCGCGGAAGGCAGAGGCGGAAGCGACAGTTAGCCCTTGCCTTTGGACGTTAATTCCGGGAGTGTTCGTGGACGGATTTCGATTCCGAAAGTGGCATTGTCCTGCTCTCGCTCAGAACTTCATTTTGACAGTAAGATGTTTGATTTTCGTGGAGTTTTAGGAGACTTGGATTTCCGGTTCTTGTGGTTTTCCGCCATTAATGTGCGAGTTTGCTTGTTAGGTGCTTCTCCTTCTAATGTAGAACGAAGAGGAGGGAAAGCCGACCAAGCTTCGCAGGAAATCGAGGCAAGTGGTATTCTTGCCCTTGCCATTGTTGTTCTTTTGATATTCTAGAATGTTTCCCGGTTAGCCCTAGGGTAGAAACCAAGCATATTCTCTTTTACCTTGCTGAATTTAGGGCTTAGATTCGCCTATGAAACCCCCCTCCTTGTGCTGTTTTGCTCAACCCGATGGTTGTTTTAACCATTTAGACTCCAGATTTGTAGTTCTAGTTGGGTGCTTTTGCGGGTGGAGCCGAGAAAGAGAGTGAGGGAGGTTGTTGTGGTAGGGCTCTGGTTATAACCAGTCTTTGTAGACTCTCGGGTTTTGGTGTCGAGTGTGGTGCGCACACTTAAAGACAAAAGCCGCCCGGACTTGGCGTCGAGTGCGGTGGACACACTCAAAGCCATAGTTCGGTTTGTTCTTTGCGGCTGAGTGGTGGGGTGTTTGAGTGAAATTTTTCATCTAAGTCAAAATCGACGAGAATCATCCTTGATTCCCGCCGATTTCGACGTGATTCCCACCGATCGACGAGAATCATACTTGATTCCCGCCGATTCGGCGAGAATCATCCTTGATTCCCACCGATCGTCGAGAATCCTTCTGGATTATCGTCGATTCAGCGAGAATCATCCTGCATTCCCGCCGATCCGGTGAGAATCAGTTGGCATTCCCGCCGACCTCCTCTAGTTGGCATTGGCTTAGGGTTCTCCTGCGGAAATGGGCCTTGGCGTAGAGTGAGTTGACCTCACTCAACGCCAAAGATGCTTTGGCGTTGAGGGAGGTAGACTCACTCAACGCCACTGTTAGGTTTTGTGGTTTTGCTGAAGGTGTTGAGGGAATGGACCTCACTCAACGCCATAGCTATTTTGGCGTTGAGTGAGGTTAGCTCACTCAACGTCGCTGCCTCTTTTGCTGAAGGCGTTGATGGAGTGGACCTCACTCAATGCCATGGCTTTTCTGGCATTGAGTGAGGCTAACTCCCTCAATGCCAAGGTCTGGATAGGCACTGAGTGGATTCCACTCAACGCCGAGCCGTGTTGAGTAACTTCAACACTGTTTCTCTTTCCTCGATTTACGTTCCCGAGTGAATTCCTTGATTATATTTGTAGTTTCCTTGTCGACCATGTTTTCTTTCCTAATGGCTGAATCGTGGGAGGTGGATAGTAGTGGTGGTTTGAAGCTCTTCATGGGGGAGGTGTTGTGTAATCTAGCCAAGGCCACCCTTATTCTTCTATCTTGCTCCAGGTACGGGCTGGGCAAGGGGGTGTAAGGTCCCTTGTGCTTTCACAAGTAGACCCTTGAGCTTGTTGGCTTGGAAATGGTGGTTGGGGGACTGAGTTTTCCTCTAACCCGGATCCATGCTGTTTGTTTTAGCTACTACCATCTCCCACAGCTTAGGGTGTTAGAAGTTTCTTCCTTGGTAGATTGCAGCACTTTGGGCTCTTGGTAGCCTAGTAGACCCTTCAGGATGTAGTTTCTGGGAAGGGTTGGTGCTGTTTCCTTGCACGTAGTGCATTTCTTATTGTCTTGCCTTGGGAAGTTGTGACTTTTACTGCTGTGTGTCCTCCTCTTTTATTTATTCCCTGGTTCACACTTCCATGCAGTTTTTCCTTATTTTGCTTGCTGAGGTATTCTTTTTTCTTTTGAATGCCTCAGGTTCTGAGCAGTAGCCAGTTTGGTGGCTAGGTTGCGTTGGTGTTGCTGGTGGTCTCTTGGACTTTGGAGATCTTGTTGCTTTGTTAGTGAGGTAGTTTTTCAGTACTTTTCTTACAGACAAACATAGTTGCCCGTGGGTTCGTGTCAGGTTGTTGGCGCCCACTGGTAGTTTTTACCTTTGTACTAGATATATTACTTTTATTGCTACCATTTTCTGGAGATAGTCTACTAACTCTGAGGAGGATTTATGCTAGGTTGCTAGTTATTTTAAAACTACAACTATTATTGTTATAAGATTATTTCATGATCAACTTGTTTTATAAAGGTAAATCACTATTTTCCAAACAACGTATAAAGATCGTTTTCTTATATATAATATAAATTAAATGTAGAGTCTTGCATGGCATAAGTGGTCCTCTTAGGTCTCTTATGCACTTCTTAGGATGCCAAACCTGAATAAAGTATTTTTCCGCAGCGCTTAAGTATAATTCTTTAACTGTGGACTAGGTGATCCACCGAGCTGAGGGATACGGCCTCTAAAGTATAACTGATTTTCTAATCATTAAACTCATAAATTTCTTTCATAAAGTGTAATAGATGGTTTTGCCTGAGCGTCAGCAGTTATCCCCTGCTTGACGTGGCATCATGACGCGCGTTTTCTCATACTCTGATAATTCTTTAATTCAGAGAAAATGCAGGTTGTGACAGACACAATCAAGACTGAGTTCTTCCTTTTCCACATGCTCCCTAACTAACTGATACTTAATCTACATATACATTGTCCTGCTATGAGAGACACGATTCCTAGCAATTTAGATTACATTAGTAGAATATCAATATAAAGGAGTTCTACTTATCTGGAGGTTATGGTCCTGATGCCATGGAGTAGAGATTGCAAGATTGGTTTTTTTCTTATTGCTCCAAGTAGTCAGTCTTCTTCTTAGGATTTGACAGGTTCCATCCTTGCTTATCCTATCTACCTTACACCCTGTTGTAGAGGTGCATCTTCTCACATGTTCTCCTTTCATCTAACTTGACAGTCACCTCTAGCATGCCCAGCCTTGCTATAACAATAACATATTATGTTAGAGAATTATGTTTTCTGGTTTTCGGATCATACCTGTCTCCTTTGGAGAGCATCTTCCCAGATTTGATGTGTTTTTTCTTGTAATGTGAGGAGGTGGAAGATTTGTTCTTTTACTGCTTTCACTTCTTATTGAGCCAGACTTCTTTCAGTGGTTAATCACTTGAGAGTCTCTTCTTGCTGAGCTAGATCTCTTCCACTTCTTCAACAACAGATTTTTCTCTGGCTCTAGCTGCTTGACTGTTTTAGTGGTGTGTATACCATCTCTGCTTGCACAACAAACTCCCTCTTGATCATGGCCATCTCCCATTTTATGACTTCAAATAGTATAGGGAGATCTTAGCCTGATCTATCTCTTCATCCAGAAGGATCATTATCCTTTGAAGAATCTATTTTCATTTCAATGACACTCTCATTATCTTAAGTAGGAAAATTTATTAGAGTCTCCCCCTTAATCATAGCATTATCCATATAGACAATGCTGAACTTCTATCAACTGTAGCAAGAGTAATCCAGCTATTCTTGAATTTATTGTACTTGCACACTGCTGGAACCCCTAGTTGGATTTGGGCTAGGTTCACTGAGTTAGGATATTACCCAACATGTATAGATCAGGGTCATAGTTGTGTCTTAGTGTCTACGTCTAGTCCCTTAAGTCAATAGTTCAAAGGACCAGCCTCCAACACTACCAGAGACTCAAGACTTAGAAAATTCACGACTTAATAAAATGGAGATCTGCGTTCATCGAACTCCAGTCGATGATCGTTGTGCTCAGCTCGACTAACCCAGAGACAATTCTCTGAGCTGAGCTCGACGAACTTAGATCTCAGCTTGACGATATCTGAACATAGTAATAACTCCTCTGTCAAACTTCAATCGACAAACTAAGAACATCAGGTCGACGAACTCTGTCCTCAGGTCGACTAACACTTCAGCTCTCAGTGCAAAAATTGACTCAACGACACAGTTCACTCAAAGCCAAAGATCTCTCAACGCCAAAGTTTACTCAGAGCCAAAGTTCACTCAACACTCTCAACGCTATCAATTACTCAACACTCTTAAATGACTCAACTCTAGAATGGTGATCTAACACTCAAAGCCAGAGGACATCTTACTCAACACCAAGATCAATACTTCAATACTCAACATCAAAAAATATTCTAATTCAAGACTGTAGACTCAGCTCGACGATCTTGGATCTCAGCTCGATGAACAGCTGTTCTCAGGTCGACGAAATCACAGCTCGACGAAAGCCATTCTCAAGTCGACGAAAGCTGTTCTCAGGTCGACAAAAACTGTAAGGCATATTTTCATTTATTCTTTCCTTTTTTGTCTCCTTGTCTTATACTACTATAAGCCGTTAATTTCCTGAATAATCAATGATCTTATATCTTTTAAAATGAGTCGTTACTGGCAGCATTGATTACAAATATCCTTCATGGAATAAACTACTTATATCTCGGGACTGACATAGAATAGAATATATGACAGCATACTTGCCGTTTTCATTTCCGAGATTCCGGCTAAGCATTTATTGTAGATTTTTTGAATTCGACAAAGCCACAGATATCATTTGAGGATCTCTCAGAAAACATAAAAAAACGGAGAGCTAAGAAAAATAGAGAAAAAAACTGATACACAAAAAATCGTGTGCCATCAACAAGTTATACACAGGAAAAAGCATACAGACATCAAAAGTGCAGTGAAAACAATTCTCAGAAAAACTACTGCTCTCAAGAGAATAAGAAGGAACAACCATCACCATCAAGAGTCCTTCTGCCTTTCTCTCTTTTCTTTCAGGGATCTCAACTGACAAGTTATTCAAATCAGTCAAGGATCTCTGAAGAGCTAAAAGTCCTACTCACCCTTTTGCAAAGCTTCCACTCCTGAACAAGTCAAGATCTCAGGGGAGCTTTGACAACAACACAAATCCACTAGTTTTCTCTCAGTTGTATTTGAGAAAGAGAAGAACACCATCACTCTCTCATCCCCACCACTGTAAAGGGTTTTAATTCCCTTCAAAATTATTCCTGGTTGCAAGTCTCCTAACCAAAAGACTTGAGGACTTGTTTTTGAGCACCTGATCAAAAGCTCATTGGTGGCAGTCACCTGATCAAAACCTGTAGTGGATTCCTACCAAGGGTGGTAGAAGAGTGGATGTACCCAAGTTTGGGGAACCACTATAAATTTCTTGTGTTGTCTGTGTGGCTGTGTAGTTTTTACTTTGTGCTTGTACTGTGATATATTCTTATTATGTAGCTTAGTTTATCTACTGCACTTGTGCACCTATACACTTATATTATAGCAACCTATTTTATTAAAAGATCTTTTATTTCAGTAAAACTCAAAAGATTTCAATAACTTTATTCACCCCCCCCCTCTATAGTTTTTCAGAGCTTACCCTAACTTTCAATTGGTATCAGAGGGTGGTTAATCACATCATACAGGCTTGCACCTTGATTAACTAAGATGCTCATGATAATCTCTAAATAAATCTTATTAGACTCTCTGATTATATTTTATTTGTCTGATATCATGGAACAAAACTAGGATTATGCCAGCACAAGACCTCTAGTTTGCAACTTGCAAAAGTTTGGAATCTAGAAGTCTAGAATCAAACTATACATGAACTCTATTGATAAGGACATTTTTTATTCTATCTTGATAGTACCACCAGCTCTAGTGGCCTCTACTTCAACCACAGTAAATCTTAGTGCAGTGCATCCTCCAGATCAGGCTGATGCACACAAAAAGGCAAAGATTCCTGATGCCAGAGCTATGAACAAACTAGCCCAGACTATGTCAGATGACATATTTTAGAAGGTTGCTGAATGTACATCTGCCAAAGCCATTTGGGATTCCCTCAACCAAATGGTAGCAGGTTCTGCTGATGAGAGGAAGGATAGAAGATCCAACCTCATATCTCAATTTGAAAACTTCAGGAAAGATGAAGCAGAATCTTTGGAAATAATGTATAACAGGCTGAGCTCCATTATCAGTGAGCTTAGAACATTGGATAAGGAAATTACTCTAACTGAGATCAATGACACGATCCTCATGTGCTTCCCTAGCACTTGGGACTCCAGAATCTGGCGCATCAGAGAAGCCAGAAGCATGGCTGAAATCTCAATAGAATCTCTGCTTGGAAAGCTAAAATCCTATGAGCAATTGATCAAGTCAAGAGAAGCTGCAGTTGAACCAAAGGCTTCAACACCTACTAGAAAGGACCAGAACTTTGCACTCAAAGCTGCAGAAGAATCTTCCAGCTTATCAGCAAATTAAGAACTTATGAGTCTCTTTGCTAAGAGATTCTATAAAATGGCAAGGAAGGACTTCAGGAGAAAGCCCTCAAGTAAGGAAGATAAACCCAGGTATGACAAGACTCCTTCTAAAGAGGGGTTATGTTTTGGATGCAGGAAACCTGGACACTTCATCTAAGAATGCCCAGAAGTCCAAAAGAAAGACAGAAGGCAAGACAAGGATTAAAGAAGACATCAACATAACAAGGCCTCCTCCAGCAAGTACAAAAAGAAGGAGAAGGGCTTTGTAGCTGAAACCTGGAGTGATACTGAAGATGAAACATCCTCCTCCAGTTCCAGTGAAGATGATGAAGAAGAAAAGAAGGCAAGAGAAATGTGCCTTATGGAAATTGATGCTAGAAGCAGCAGATCAGATTAAGAAGAATCAAGTGATGAAGAATTCCTCCATGAAGAGGATCAAGTAATTGCTTCATATGATTTTCAGTCTAAAGAATTTCAATTTGAGTTTAAACTCTTATGTTTAGACATAATAGGATCTGAGAAGGAAATCAAACATCTCAGGGAAAAACTGTTAGAACAAGAAAAATTCATTGCTGAAAATGAAAAATTAACTGAAGAATTAAATCTGGCTAATCAACAAATAATATTTCTAAAATCTGAATTAAGTAAGGCTAAGGAATTAAAAGAAACCTTAAATGGTTGAAGTTTACAATTGATAGATATAACTAGGATAGTTAACACAAGATCTAATAATAACAAACTAGGATTAGGAGCCTCATCTAGTGAACAAATCCTAATTCAAAAAAATCAACTATCAAAACATATTAACTTCATTTCTGAAAGTGGAAATAAAAAAACTGAACGAGTAGAGAAAGTTAATGAAGTTCTTAAACAATTAGAACTAAAGAAAACCAATCTGAAGAAGAAAAACAAACAACATAACTATGTTCAGCAAATTTCGTCGAACTCAGAACGACGAAATGGGTATGGTTCGTTGAACTCAGAACGACGAACTCCTAACTCAAATAATAATGTAATTTATTCTTCGAACTGGGATCAACGAAACTAGTATGGTTCGTCGACCAGAGATCGACGTTTCTGGGAATGGATATTTCCATTCTTTTAGAAGAGATCAACAAACTCAATCCCGATCGTCGAGCTCAGGTCGACAAACATACTCAAATTTGTCCAACTCAGTTCATAACCAGAGTAACCTAAAAACTAATAAACCTTTTAATCCCTTTAGTCAGTGGGTCATACCTCCCAGAAGGTATCATCCTTTAGGTTATAAGGATCAACCTGAATGTTCATTCATTTCAAGCTTTAGTTATGTCAAACATCAAGGACCGAAGGTAACCTGCAAAAATTGCTAATCCCTTTTGCAGGTAGAAGAGAACCCTGTCACTCAAAACAAATGGTACCTGGACAGTGGTTGCTCTAAACATATGACAGGTTGCAAAGAATGTCTAATCAACTATAAAGCCAAGATTGGGCCCAAAGTAATCTTTTGGGACTCAGGATTTGGACTGACAGAAGGCTATGGTGACTTCAACTATGGAGCTGTCACATTCAAGAAACTGACCTATGTGAATGGTCTCAAGCATAACCTGATATCAGTAAGCCAATTATGTGATATAGGTTATCAAGTAAGCTTTACTAACTCATTATGTCTTATCTCTTTAAACAACACAACTGTTTTAACTGGAATTAGACAAGGCAACAAATACTTAGTAAATTTTGAATCAGCTAAATTTGAAATTTGTTTATTCAATTCTGTTAGCATTCAAACTAACTTATGGAACAAAAGACTAGGACATGTAAACCATAAAAATATAGCTAGGTTTTGTAAAGACAATCTTGTTAGAGGTTTACCTTCTGGTCCCTACAAGAAGGAAGGCCTCTGCAGGGCTTGTCAGCTAGGAAAGCAAACTAAATCTAGTTTTAAATCCATTAATAAGAGTGATTCACCTAGAATCTTGTACTTGCTCCATATGGACCTTTTTGGCCCTATTGCAGTACAAAGTCTAGGAGGAAAGTCTTATACATTAGTTATTGTAGATGACTTCTCTAGATTAACATGAGTTTTCTTTTTGAGAACTAAGTCTGATACTTTTAAAGTTCTCACAGATTTTCTTAAGAACATACAGATTGAGTACTCTACTCAACTTGCATTGATCAGAAGTGATCATGGCACTGAGTTTGACTCTCTTCTTATGTTAGAGTTCTGTGAGAAGGAAGGTATTAAACATTGTTTCTCAGCTCCAAGAACTCCTCAACAAAATGGGGTAGTTGAAAGGAAGAATAGAACACTCATTGAAGGTGCTGGTACATTGCTTGCAGATTCTTACCTGCATCTTTCCTACTTGACAGAAGAAGTAAGCACTCCAAACTATGTTCTGAATAGAAGTTTAATACGTAAACTAAACCTTTAGACTCCCTACTAACAACTCAAAGGGAAGAAACCAATAATAACCTATTTTAAAGTATTTGGATGTATACGTTATATTCACAATAATGACAAGAAACATCTTAGAAAGTTTGAAGCTAAGGCTGCAATGGGAATTTTTCTAGGATATTCCCAAGTAAGTAAGGCATATAGGGTGTTTAATAAATCAACACTAAAAAATGAAGAATCTATGCATGTGACATTTGATGAATCTAACATGTTTTATAAGGAGAGAGATATCTCTACCAACAACAATCTGCAGGTACAGAATTTGTGTGAGAGCTTAGATGATCTAAACCTTACCAAAAAGGTTGAATCACATCCCTCTCCACAAGCTATATCAGAAGCTGGAAGTTAAGAAGAGACTATGGAAGATGTTCAACTTCCTCCAACAGTTGATACAATTCCACAAGAGGAATTAAATCAAATAACTGTTGTTGAACCAACTTCTCCTAATAATCTTGTCACAGTTAGGGATAACCCTAAATCTCAAGTAATTGAAGACATATCATCAGGAGTGCAGACAAGACATCAACTCAACCCTGATGTGTAGCTTGCCTACTTTCTCTCTCAAATTGAGCCTCAATCCATATCTGATGCAGAGCAAGATCAAAACTTGATTACTGCATGCAGGAGGAACTCAACTAGTTTGAGAGGTGTAAAGTTTGGGACTTAGTTCCAAGGCCTAAAGGCTATCAAGTAATTGGGACTAAGTGGGTATTAAGAAACAAACTAGATGCCCAAGGTGTGATAGTGAGGAACAAGGCAAGGCTTGTTGCTCAAGGATACAGGCAAGAGGAAGGATTTGATTTTGATAAAACCTTTGCTCCAGTTGCCAGACATGAAGCTAAAAGGATCTTCTTAGCTTATGCAGCATTCAAGAAGTTTAAAGTCTACAAGATGGATGTAAAAAGTGCATTCTTAAATTGAGAACTCAAAGAAGAGGTGTATGTTGAACAACACCAGGTTTTATCTCTCCAACTCATCCCTCTTATGTCTTTAAATTGCATAAGGCTCTCAATGGTTTAAAGCAAGATCCAAGAGCTTAGTATGAGACCTTAGCCATCTTTCTCTTAGAGCATGGTTTTTCAAGAGGCATGGTTGATAGAACCCTTTTTACAAAATTGCATCATGATAAAATTCTATTAGTACAAATATATATAGATGACATAATCTTTGGTTCTATTGATCCAAATCTGTGCAAAAGATTTTCTGATCTAATGCACTCAAGGATTGAGAGGAGTAGCATGGGTGAGTTATCATATTTCCTTGGTCTCCAAGTGAAACAAACCCCTGAAGGAATCTTCATCTCTTAGTCTAAATATGCTAAATAGCTTATTAAGAAGTTTGGGATGAATGATGCCTCTGTCATGAAAACTCCCATGGCTGCCAATGTTGTTGTAGATGCTGATGAATCTAGAAAACCAGTTGATCAGATCAAGTATAGAGCCATTGTTGGATCCTTACTATACTTAATAGCAAGTAAACCAGACATTATGTTTTCCACATGTCTTTGTTCTAGGTTCCAGGTGAACCCTAAAGAATCTCACCATATTTTCTTAAAAAGGATTTTGAGATATATAAAAGGTTGTCCAGATCTAGGCCTCTGGTATCCAACAGAATCAGCATTTGTGTTAACTGGATTCTCTAATGCTGATTATGTTGGATGTAGAGTAGAGAGGAAAAGCACCTCTGGAACTTCTCAGTTCCTTAGTGACAGACTTGTATCTTGGTTCTATAGAAAGCAAACATCTGTTTCAACATCAACTGCTGAAGCTGAATATATGGCTGCAGGCAGCTGCTGTTCACAGATCTTGATGATACAAAACCAATTACTGGATTATGGTGTCAACTTAAATAATTCAACTATTCTATGTGATAATACAAGTGCTATTTCCATTGCACAATATCCAGTTTTGCATTCTAGAACCAAGCATATAGACATTAGACATCATTTCATTAGAGATTGTGTTGACAAACAAAAGATTAAACATGAGTTTATCTCAACTAATTTGCAAAGAGCAGACATATTCACCAAACCTTTGGACTCATCTAAGCATATGTTCTTTGTCAATCAGCTTGGTATGATAAATGGTCAAGACTTAATCTAATGTTATGTCACTGGTCAAAGAATTGTCTCTTTTCGTCGATCTGAGATCAACGAACTGATAACAGTTCTTGAGATTTCTCGTCGACCTGTGCTCGACGAAATCTCCTGGTGAAGTAATTTTCGTCGATCTAAGTTCGACATACTTACTTCAAAAACTTTTCATCGACATGAGATCGACGAAATGCTTTCAAATCTTTAGCCTGATATCGACGAAATGGTTGACTCTAAATTATTTCGTCGACCTCAGATCGAAGATCTTCTAACTTTTCGTCGAACGGAGTTTGTCGGTTAATATTATGGAAAACCTTATATTTTAGGTTTTCTTCGACCTCCGTCCCGCGCTTTCAGTTCCCCTTTGCACTTGATCTTCGTTTTTTCTCTTGCAGGTGCATTCATGGCGATTCCAGCAGGCTCTCTTGCGACAATGAAATTTGACACAGGATTCGACATGGATTTTTCCTCATTCAAGCATTCAGATCCAATCTTTCTTCCCATCCTACAACTGTTGGAAGACCATCAACTTAAACAACTGCTGACCATGAGAATCACACTACCCAGCACAGAAATCAGAGAATGGGTGTACACAGCTACCGTCGATATACACAAGATGACCGGCACCATCGCGAGTAACGAAATCTCTCCTACCCCCGATATTCTTACTGAATTGTTTGGATTGAAAAATGGTGAGGAAGAGTTAGAAATTGATTCGGAAGAGTCTTATATAATTCTGAATACAATGGGGTACTCTGGACACAACCCTAATAAATTACTGAAGAAACACCTATCTGCCGAGTTCAAATTTCTCGCAGATATAGTTGGGAAAATCTTGCTGGGAAAGCACACTGCACATGATTATATAACCAGGCATCAATTTATGGTCATGTGTGTAGTGGTAAACAAGAAGCAGGTGGACTGGGATCAGATCATCTTTGATCTTATGAGGAAAAAGAACAGCAAGAAGGAAGTAAACTTTGGACAAATCTTAGGAATCTTCCTGACAGTAAAGGCTGCTGAATCACTGGTCTCCCCAAACACATTCATTAATGCCAGCAAGAGGCTCACATGCACCTTGTTTGGCAGGTGGGAGAGGACAATCACTAAGCCCTCCAAGGCTTCATCCTCTGCCACCCAGACTTCTAAAGATACTAGGGCTGTTACAACCACCCCCCCACCCCACTGAAGGACTCCTTTCCACTCCTCCACCACCTCCTGTCCCTCCAGTTCCATCCTAACAACAAGTCCAGTCATCTTCCACCACCATCCACATCCATACCTAAACACCTCCAGCCTCTCCAATTCCCTCTTCACCTACACATCTCCAATCTCCTGATCCTTCACCTCAACATGACATTTCCATCCCTACACCACCTCTATCCCCTCTACCATCTCATTTGGCAGACATTAACCTCTCCTCCCTTCCTTCCTTTAATTTGTTTTTCTCTCCCTTGAACTCTCCATCACCACAACATGACTCTCCCTTAGAAACTCCACCCATTCATCATCTAACACCATCTACTCAATCAGCTACTCCACCAGTTTCTGCCTTCCCAACCCTAGAACCCTCTCTTACCCCAACCCTCACCTCTCTTCTCACCCCATTACTCAAAACTCTTATAGTAGAGGCTATTTCCCCTCTTGCTGTCTCCATCTCATCCCTTGCTGTTGAAATTTCTGCCCTAACCTCTGCTCCATCTTCAACTGGGGGCCTGGCTTCAGCACCTACTAAAACCAAGCAGGGGGAGATACTTGATGATGAAGCAGCAGCAGCAACAGAAGCACAACCAGTAAAGGGACCAGTTGTACATACAACAGATATAGCAGAAGCAGCAGATAATGTAGATTCTGATTTAATTGATCTAGTTAAATTTATTGAAACTGACATGGACATTGATGAGTCAATGATAGCTGAAATAAAATCTGTTGGTGATGTTATCATTCATCCCATAGTAGACTTGATAAGTCTATTAAATACTTTTGACACAGCTTATCTAAGTTTCCCTCCAGATGAATCTACTAAGCCATCCCTGGCTATTGTACCTTATTCCTCACCAATCGGTCCTGAAGTTGTTAAGCAACTTAAAGATAGTTTTGACAAGCTTCCTGAAACTCCAGCAGAGACAATAAAGGCTGATTCAGTTAGAGCCTTCTCACCTCCAAAAACATTTTTTGTCCCAACATTTGTCATGGATGATTCCCCAATGCATGATCTGTATGCTTTGATCATGGCTGATATTGAAGAAGAGAATAAGGCAGCTGTTGAAAGCACTATCACAAGTCCCTCTCCAAGATCAATTGATATTCCTCCTCTAGCTCCCTTCCAGCATGGAAAACCCTCCAATTCTGCTGAGCTACTAAAAGAAATAGATGATTTGTATGTCAATCCTCAAGGACAGTCTGATGATGAGGATGACTCCGATGAGGAACCAAAGAAAAAGAAAGTCTCAAAGAAAAGGAAAGCTCCACCTCCTCCTGCCACTAAACCTGATAACACCAATGATACTCCATAATACATTCTACAGAATATAACTCCATACAAGGGTATGCAAGCTTGGATGTGGCTATCCAAAAATGAGCAGAAAGCCAGAAAGAAGAGCAATTGATATTCTCAACCTCCTCAGAAGTTCAGAAGAGGTCCACCTCCTCCTCTTCCTTCTGTTGGTGCTTCAAGTGCTACCTCTCAAGCCTCTTGTGCATCTTCCTAGCCTTACTCCTACTCAAGAACAAATCAAAGGCAGGACATATCCTCTAGGACTCAGTTCCAAGGAAGTAGTCAGCAGCACAGAAGTCAGAGTCCCTCAGAACAAGTGAAAGAAGTCATTTTTCAAGAACCCTCTCCTCCTCCTCATTAACAAGTTACCTCAAAAACTCAGAAGATAGCTGCTTATCAAGTCAGAAAATTTGATGTATCCTTCAAACCTAAAGGAAAATATAGTGAGGCTACCCCTCCAAAATCTCTCTACTCCCAAAGTGATGATTAGCTTAGCTCTACATGCTTTCAAGCTCAGTCCACTCAGTTTAAAGCAGTCACTGTATTGCCTCCTCAAGAAGATCATCCACCTATTGAACAAGAACTTGATCCAAACTTTAGGATGGCCAGGCTTCAAGAACTGATTGGTCTTTCTCAGATCAGAAAAGCTATAGAAGAAGGAAATGATCCATCCTCATACTCAACTATGTCCTCCTTTAGAGAAAAAGAGCTGGATAAGCTTCAAGTGAGCAGGAAAGTCTTCAACCCAGCTAAATATATGGCATTGCATCCTGAAGCAGTTGTGCCCAGGGTAAGCACTCAGACAAATCTTGGTGGGCAAGACTTGATGACATCCAAGAAGAATGTACCAGACTATAGCAGGAAGATAACCTTCTCAAAACCTTCATCTGGCCCTTCAACTGATAAACCATAGTGTATGTTATTTGTTTAATGATTAACTGATTATGTACAATACACTGCTATAACATATCTGCTAATGTTATTTCTTCCCTTCAGATATTTATGGTCTTTATATTTTATTTATTTTCAGTTTTGTTATTAGTGACCTCACCCAAATAGGGGGAGATTGCTGGAACCCCTAGTTGTATTTGGGCTAGGTTCACTGAGTTAGGATATGACGCAACATGTATAAATTAGGGTCATAGTTACGTCTTAGTGTCTAGGTCTTGTCCCTTAAGTCAACAGTTCAAAGGACCAGCCTCCAACACTGCCAGAGACTCAAGACTTAGAAGATTCAAGACTAAATAAAATGGAGATCTGCGTTGGTCGAACTCCGGTCGACGATCGTCGTGCTCAGCTCGACTAACCCAGAGACAATTCTCTGAGCTGAGCTCGACAAACATAGATCTCAGCTCGACGATCTCTGAACATAGTAATAACTCCTCTGTCAAACTTTAGTAGACGAACTAAGAACATCAGGTCGACAAACTCTGTCCTCAGGTCGACTAACACTTCAGCTCTCAGCTCCAAAAATGACTCAGCGCCACAGTTCACTAAAAGCCAAAGATCTCTCAACGCCAAAGTTTACACAGAGCAAAGTTCACTCAACGCTCTCAACGCTATCAATGACTCAACACTCTTAAACGACTCAACTCCAGAATGGTGATCTAACACTCAAAGCCAGAGGACATCTCACTCAAAGCCAAGATCAATACTTCAATACTCAACATCGGAAAATTTTCTAAGTCCAGACTGTAGACTCAGCTCGACGATCATCTCAGCTCGACGAATAGCCATTCTCAGGTCGATGAAATCACAGGTCGACGAAAGCCATTCTCAAGTCGACGAAAGCTGTTCTCAGGTCGACGAAAATTATAAGACATATTGTCATTTATTCTTTCCTTTTCTGTCTCCTTCTCTCATACTACTATAAGCCGTTAATTTCCTAAATAATTAATGCTCTTATATCTTTTAAATTGAGGAGTTACTGGCAGCATTGATTACAAATACCTTCATGGAATTAACTACTTATATCTCGGGACAGACATAGAATAGAATATATGATAGCATACTTGCCGTTTTCATTTCTGAGATTTCGGCTAAGCATTTCTTGCAGATTTTTTTAATTTGAGCAAGCCACAGATATCATTTGAGGATCTCTCAAAAAACAGAAAAAAAACGGAGAGCTAAGAAAAATAGAGAAGAAAAGTGATATACAAAAACTCGTGTGCCATCAACAAACAACACACAGGAAAAAGCATACAGACATCAAAAGTGCAGTGAAAACAGTTCTCAGAAAAACTACTGCTCTCAAGAGAAGAAGAAGGAACAACAATCACCATCAAGAGTCTTTCTGCCTTTCTCTCTTTTATTTCAGGGATCTCAAGTGACAAGCTATTCAAATCATTCAAGGATCTCTGAAGAGCTAAAAGGCCTTCTCACCCTTTTGCAAAGCTTTCACTCCTGAACCAGTCAAGATCTCAGGGGGAGCTTTGACAACAACACAAATCCACTAGTCTTCTCTCAGTTATATTTGAGAAAGAGAAGAACACCATCACTCTCTCATCCCCACCTCTTTATAGGGTTTTTATTCCCTTAAAATTATTCCTGGTTGCAAGACTCCTAACCAAAAGACTTGAGGACTGGTTTTTGAGAACCTGTTCAAAAGCTCATTGGTGGCAGTCACCTGATCAAAAACTGTAGTGGATTCATACCTAGGGCGGTAGAAGAGTGGATGTACCCAAGTTTGGGGACCCACTATAAATTTCTTGTGTTGTCTGTGTGGCTGTGTAGTTTTTGCTTTGTGCTTGTCTTGTGATATATTCTTGTTGTGTAGCTTAGTTTATCTGCTATACTTGTGCGCCTATACACTTATACTATAACAATCTATTTTATTAAAAGATCTTTTATTGCAGTAAAAATCAAAACATTTCAATAACTCTATTCCCCCTTTAGAGTTTTTCAGAGCTTACCCTAACTTTTACACGCCCACAATAGGAGCAACCATCTGGGTAGTCTACTCCTCTCAACCTTTAGAAAGTCCATAGAGACATGCTGAACTTCTGCAGTAGTGCTGATCTATTTAGTGTTGGAAGTGTAAGAGTAGCGAACAGGCGATTAAAAACACTCCAGAAATTTGAATAATTGAAAGTTTTATTATCCAAAAAGTTATCATTTACAAAGGTATTCCCTCCCTTTTATAGAATGGAGGAGGGAAGAGAGAATAAAAATACACAATGTGGGACTAAAAAAGCAAAATATAGAGCTGGGCGGCTAGAACAAAGAGACCGATCAGGCCGACAAGGCCGCACAGTTAGACAACACTAATCGCTCGGCAACACCAGAGATAGAAGAGAACATGTTGCAGTAGTAGACCGCAAGACCGCAAAGATACCAACCACAACAGTCTGGACATCAATCCGCTGGAGATAAGCAGCCTAACCGTGCAATTAACAACCCGCTGATTTTAACCGCCAGTCTGCCCTTTCATACTTCAACACTCCCCCTCAAGCTGGAGCATTGATATTAATCATGCCTAGCTTATCACAAATGTGGAAGAAGGAAGTAGAAACTGGCTTTGTGAAGATATCCGCCAATTCTTTGTCGGAGGTGACGAATGGAGTACAAATCTGTTTCTTCAGGACCTCTTCCCGAATGAAATGACAGTCAACTTCTATATGTTTTGTTCTCTCATGGAAGACCGGATTTCTTGATATGTATATCGCGGCCTTGTTGTAATAGAACATAGGAAGAGGATAGTCGTAGACCTCTCCTAAGTCAAGCATGAGAGCACGCAACCATTTTAACTCACAGGTGGTTGACTCCATACTCCGATATTCGGCTTCTGCACTGGATCTGGAGACAACAGACTGTTTCTTGCTCTTCCAGCTCACAAGATTTTCTCCAACAAAAGTGCAAAAGCCAGATTTAGATTTGCGTTCACCTTTATTATCCGCAAAGCAAGAATCTGAGTAGGCTTCAACCTTTAGATGACCATTCTTCTTAAAAAGAAACCCTTTTCCTGGTGCATCTTTGACGTACTCTAATATCCTCAAGGGAGACTGAAGATGGAATTCCCTAGGAGCTTGCATGAACTGACTAACCTTTCCTACAACATAGGAGATGTCTAGTCTAGTCACTGTGAGATAAATGAGTTTGCCCACTAGACGTTTGTACCTCGTGACATCGGATAGAAGAGGCGAGTAATCTGTCCATGTTTTGTCTTCTCCAGTAGCAATGGGACACCGGGCCGCTTTGGCACCAGTCAATCCTACCTCTTGTAGAAGATCAAGAGCATACTTCCGTTGAGAAAGAACTAAGGATTTGGGCTTTCGAGAGATTTCTATCCCCAAAAAGTATTTCGGGGAGCCCATATCCTTTGTGACCAGGTGTTGATGAAGGTGTTTCTTTGTCAAGTCCACACCAGCCTGGTCATCGCCAGTGAGAAGAATATCATCCACATACACCGCCAAAACAACCAGTCCCAAGGCGGTTTTGTGAATAAATAAGGAGTGATCGGCCGAACTCCTTGTAAAGCCGATAGCAGCCACAATGACGCTGAACTTGTCGAACCACGCCCGAGGGCTGTATTTTAGGTCATCCTTCCTCAACTGGCATACACGTGTCTCCCCCTGAGCAACATACCCAGGAGGTTGCTCCATGTAGACGTCATCCTGAAGATCCCTATAGAGGAAGGCATTCTTGACATCAAGCTGGGAAATAGCCCAATCCCTATTGACAGCCACAGAGAGAAGAATACGGATGGTGCTGAGGCGAGTGACCGGGTAAAAGGTATCAAAGTAATCAATCCCATAAGTCTTAGTAAAGCCTTTCACTACCAGCCGGGCTTTGTAGAGATCCACGACGCCGTCTGGGAGAAACTTAGCAACAAACACCCAATGACAACCAATTATATCAGTACCAATGAGTGGAGGAACAAGGGTCCAGGTGCCCCTTTCAGTAAGAGTGGCAATCTCCTCATCCATGGCAGTTTTCCAGTGGGGAATAGCAAGAGACTCCAAGTAGGTGCGAGGAGTGGTAGTAGCCGAGATAGCCAAAGCAAAGGACCTGCAAGAAGGAGTTAGCCGATCATAAGAAACAACTGACGCAAGCGGGTGTTGAGTACACGCCCGCACCCCTTTGCGAAGAGCAATGGGAAGATACAGGTCGACACGTTCCTCTGTGATCGGAGCATCCATGGCGGAGAAGGCTGGCCCGGGAGTAGAGAGACGACTGCAGAGGGGAGGGAGAAGGGGGAGGAGATGGAAAGGAGAGAAGAGGAGACAGAGGAGGAGATGAAGTAGGAGGAGAGACGTCGATAGGAAGGGAAGGAATGAAGGTGGACGGTGGTGAATCAGATAGAGCAGGGAGAAGTGGGGATGCAGGAGAGAAGTAGGACGCATTCTCGAAGAAGGTCACATCTGCGGAGACAAATTGCTTGCGTAGAATGGGGTCAAAGCAACAATAGCCTTTCTGAGTTGTAGAATAACCCAAAAAGTCACACTTGGTGGAACGGGGGAAAGCTTGTCGCGGGTAGCGGAAGGAGCTTGCCAAAAAGCTGTACATCCAAAGATACGGAGAGGGAGAGGAAAGGGTTCCATGCCTAGGTAGAGAATGGAGAATGGGGTCTTGCCGTGGAGAACCATAGAGGGAACTCGATTGATAAGATAGCAGGCGAGGAGAACAGCATAGCTTCAGTAGGAGCGAGGTAACTGCATCTACGTCATGAGAATGCGAGCGACATCAAGGAGGTGGGGGTTTTTACGCTTCGCCACCCCATTTTGCTGGGATGTGTTAGCACACCTGGTCTGATGAATAAGACCATGTTGCATACAAAAAGAGGAGAACTCATGACTAAGATATTCTTTAGCGTTATCAGAGAGCAAAACTTTAATAGAAACATTAAACTGAGTTCGAACCATACAACAAAATGATTGTCATACAGAAAATAATTCAGAGCGATCTTTTAATAGATACACCCAAGTACATTGAGAGAAATCATCAATAAATGTTACAAAGTAAGAACTACCCCAGCCAACAGTGAGGGTAGGAGAAGGACCCCAGACATCAGAATTAATAAGATCAAACAGACGAGAGGAGCCACGACTCTGCTTTGGCGGGAAGGAGGAGCGGTGATGTTTGCCAAGTTGACACGCATCACAATTAAGTGGAGGACTTGTCAGAGGTAGGTGGGGAAGAAGCTGATGAAGAATCTGAGGAGGACGATGTCCAAGGAGAAGATTCCATTAAAGAAGATCTGTAGAAGAGGAGGAGAATGCAGACAGAGCAAAAACATTATCGAGAAAGTAGAGGCCGCCGCTCTCAATCCCAGTAGCAATCGTCCGTTGGGTGCTCGGGTCCTGAAAAGAACAAGAAGTGGGAGTGAATAAGATGGAGCATTGAAGTTTCTTACATAATGTAGTAACAAATAACAAATTGCACGGAACTTCGGGACATAAAGGGTGTCCGCCAAATGAAGTGAAGGGGTGACTTGAACCATGCCCATCCCATGAACCTGGGAAGGCGAGCCATCTGTAATAAGAATCGGGGGCAACCAATCATGCGTTTCGAGGAGAGTGAAGAATTGAGGGTTGCCGGTCATGTGATTCATCGCACCAGAGTCAATCAGCCATTTACCTTGGGTAATAACATGGGCACTACCTGAAGTCGTGGCCACAGAGGCAGAGGGCCGAGAGGAGCTGGCGGTGGAGGAAGATGTATCACCAGAGGGGAGAAGATGAGGATGTTTCTGCCAGCAGTGGTCAACAGAATGATCGGTACGGCCACAGTGAGAGCAGAGGAACCTGGACGAACCATGCCCACCTGACTGGCTGCGTCCACTAGGACCACCCTGTTGAGCTTGGTGAGCATAAGAGTCCTGCAGAGGAGGGGAGGACAACAAAGGATGCTGGAGCAGCGAAGTAACAGCGGCGATGCGAGCCGCGGTAGCATCCAAGGTTGGAGACTCCTCCTCGCCAAAGATTTGTTGACAGATCAGATCATAAGTATCCGGAATTCGCAGAAGATAACAAACAACCAGGAGTTCCTGGAAGTTCTTGTGCTGCTCGGCCAAGTCCGCGGAGAAGGGGCGATTCTGGAGGATTTCTGCACCAAGATCTTCAACTTGCTGATAAGCCGCAGTAGGAGACATGGAAGGGTGGGCGAAGAGGTCCGCATAAAGAGTATAAATATGGGACGCCTGGGCCCCCTTCGAGTAGAGAGCAGTGAGGTGAAGCCAGATAGCCTTAACCGTCTCATCATGGCGTATGATAGGAAGGCAATCATCAGAGAGGCTGTTGGCACCCCAAGTGCGGACAAGCGCATCACTTGCATCCCATTCCTCAAAGTGAGCAGAGTCGGGAGGAGGTGGGTCATCGGTGAGGTGATGATGTTTGCGCTGATAATGAAGAAGAAAGGTGAAAGAAACGCACCAATCCGGATAGTTGGAAGCAACTAGTTTAGAAACTGTTCCAAGGTTTTCAGAAGGAGTAGTAGGAGGAGGAGGATGGGCCACATGAGTTGTGGAGGTAGAGATGATGGGGGTGTAGATATCGGAGTTGGTCATTTGAATGAGGAAACAAGGAAAGTCGTGCGAGCAGAACATTGGTTGCGCGGATAGAAAGCCGGGAAGCCGTGCGAGTAGAAGGAGTCTGCGACAGCAGCGACAAAAGAGATGAAACTGCAGCGGAAAAGAGAGGAAACTGCAACGGTCATGGTGTCAGCACACCAGCGGCAAGAAGTGCCATGACCAGGAAGCAGATAAAAGCACAGGGGCAGAGGTCGCGCGAACTAGGAAGTTCGCGAGAAAAAAAGAGGAGATCGCGCGAACAGGAAAGTGTTCGCGAAAACAAATAAGAAGTCACACGAACACAAAGGGTTCGAGCGAATGAGAAGAGAGAGGGGAGAGACTGCGAAGTCTAGTCACAGAAATGAGGGAAAGAGGTCGCGTAAACAAAGCAGTGACAAAGAAAGGAAACCACGCGGATAGGTAGGAAACCGGGCGAACATAGAACAATCCGTGCGGAAAGAAGAGACTAAGGATTCAGGTGGAATCGGTCGTTTCCTCTATTACCATGTGAGAGTAGCGAACAGTCGATTAAAAACACTCCAGAAAGTTGAATAATTTAAAGTTTTATTATCCAAAAAGTTATCATTTACAAAGGTATGCCTTCCCTTTTATAGAATGGAGGAGAGAAGAGAGAATACATATACACAATGTGGGACTAAAAAAGCAAAATACAGAGCTGGGTGGCTAGAACAAAGAGATCGATCATGCCGACAAGGCCGCGCGGTTAGACAACACTAACCGCTCGGCAACACCAGAGACAAAAGAGAACATGTTGCAGTAGTAAACCGCAAGATCGCAAGACCGGAAGATTGCAAGACCGCAAGGATACAAACCGCAACAGTCTGGACATCAATCCACTGGAGATAAGCCTCCTGACCGCGCGATTAACAACCCACTGATTTTAACCGCCAGTCCGCAAAGTCATACTTTAACAGGAAGTACTCTAGGTAAGACTCAATCTTGTCTTGCCACCTTGACGTAGCATGCTCCCTTAATAGGAGCATCTAGCTTGACAGTCTTCCCCTTAAAATTTGCACAGATTCTGGCCATAAATCCGACTGACTAGGAAATACTTTACTGTAGGTTCAGAAGTCACTAAAACCTGAGCATCCATTTCTCTTCTGGTTTCTTTAGAAGAGTTTGACACCTGAAGATACCACTTGATAAACTTTTCAGCTGAGCATCATGTACTCCTTCCTTGCTGCTCTCAAAAGTACTACTTTTAGTGCTTTCCTCAGTGATGAGTACAACCTACTTGTTCTTCTCCTCACTATTCTACTAAAGTGGAAGCAGTACCATGTCCCATCAATTAGACATCTTAGGGCTTCAATGGCTGGATTTTGCTGGTTTTATTATCCAGTCAGATCCCACTTGAAGGATTTTACACAACAAATGTGTGTTTTATCTACTTTCAGGAATGCATACAGCATCACACCATCCTCTTACTTTTGGGAAGTAGGAGGAACTTGATGGTCATGTTATCCATCTTCAACTTCTCAACTGAAGATCTTAAGTCCATTTCTCACTGGAGTATGCTCCTCAAGCTAGCTCCTTGTTCTAATCTAACTCCTGGAGCAATCACTATCCAAATACAACATGGGGGTATGGGCACTTGGATTGTCCTGCAAAAAAATGTTTACCTTACCTAAGTACCCCAAAAATTATTGGGCCCTAGGTTCTGATTAGCATAAAAATTCACATGCCTTCCTGCAGATTTTCTGACAGGAAGACTAACACTAGCTCTGTCATGAAGACTTACCCTTTCCCTTGGCACACTAGGGTTGTGCCAACAATCTATGGCATAGTGGCCCACTTTTCCACAACACCAACACTCATGGATGTTATATCTCCTCTTCTGAATAGTCTTTGAAGAGTGCAAGCCATCACTAGCTTCCTATTAAGAGGTGAGTGTTACAGCCTTCTTCTTATTTCTTTCAGCAATAATCTAAATAATGGTGAGTCTGCAAGTAGAAGTACTTGGCCTACTCTGAGTTTCATTAACATCAGTCTTCTTTGTAGTTAACATGCTATTAATGGCCTTAGAGCTAGCCAAGTCAGCCTTACTGACTGACTTACCCTTGGTCTAGCTTATTGCTGGAAGATCCTGAGCATAGGCCACTGCCTTCTCCTTGAGTGTAGGGGTTGAATCACCAAATACAAATGGTCCATGATGGGCCATTTGGACTTCTTCATGGGGAGACTTCTATGCACTCAAACCCATGCCATTACTTCTTCCATTCCAAGGTACACTGGTACTCTTATAAGGAGAATTCTCATTCTTCTAGTGACTATACCTGCATTCTTTGTAACGACCTGGACCGCTAGGAGCACAACACCGCCCGGTCCACCATGGAGACCTAGGCAAGGCCCACCAGGTGGTACAGCTGGAATCTACAAGTAATGTAGGCCGCACCCCCCAACCAAATCTCTGTGACTGTTTCTCACTATGAAAGGTTGTTTATGGATATCGAACCTACAACCTTAATAAGACTCTCCTCCAACAGAGCTCATCACCAACTGAGCTACAGCTGAGTTGGTGATGTGCTCTGTTGGAAGAGAGTCTTATCAAGGTTGCGAGTTCGATCCCTAGCAACAACCTTCCACTGTGAGAAACAGTCATAGAGATTTGCTTGGGGTGTACGAGCTGCAGGCCTTATAGATTCCGGTTGTACCACCCGCTGGTCCTTGCCTTGGTCTCCGTGGTGGGCCGAGCGGTGCTGTGCTCCTAGCGGGCCAGGTCGTTAAAAAAATGTGCACTTTTTTATGTAATGACCTGGCCCACAAGGAGCACAGCGCCGCCCAGCCCACCACGGCAACCAAAGCAAGGCCCACAGGGTGGTACACCCGAAATCTACAAGGCCTGCAGGCCGTGCACCCTAACAAAATCTCCGTGACTGTTTCTATCCATGAAAGATTGTTGCTGGGGATCAAACCCGCAACCTTGATAAGACTCTCTTCCAACAGAGCTCTGTTGGAAGAGAGTCTGTTGGAAGTGAGTCTTATCTAGGTTGTGGGTTTGATCACCAGCAACAACATTCCGTGGTGAGAAATAGTCACGGAGATTTGGTTAGGGTGTACGACATGCAGGCCTTGTAGATTTCGGCTGTACCACCCGGTGGGTCTTACCTAGTCGCTGTGGTAGACCGGGCGGCGCAGTGCTCCTAGCAGGCCAAGTTGTTACAAAAAAAAACTCAGTTGGTGATGAGCTCTGTTGGAAGAGAGTCTTATCAAGGTGGCAAGTTCGATCCCCAATAACAACCTTCCGTGGTGAGAAACAGTCACAGAGATTTGGTTGGGGTTTACGGCTTGCAGGCCTTGTTGATTCCGGTTGTACCACTCGGTGGGTCTTGTCTTGGTCACTGTGGTGGGCCGGGCAGAACTATTCTCCTAGCGGGCCAGGTCGCTACAGTCTTTGTCATACCTGTTGGAAGGGAGGATTACCTTATAAAAGGTGTCCTGAGGCACTACAGGAGCCTTGCCTTTCCCTTTAGAATGGCCAACTCTAGAATTTTACTTAGACCTTAAGCCTCTCTCATCTTTTCGAGAGGTAAAGGAGTCAGTTAGTGGCAGCATAATTTTGGGCTTTGAAAAACTAGCCACAACCTTTTTCTCCTTTATTAGTTTCTCTTCAAGATCCAAGATGATCTTGTTCTTCTAGCTTATTGTCTCAATTTTTGTGATTGAGATGGCCTTTAGTTAACTGACTTCCCTAACCTTCTGATCTAGCAAGGATGTTGTCTCGGCCTGCTGGGCAGCAGCTAGCTGAAGGGAGATTATCTCCTCAGCCTACTCTTTGGATAAATTTTTTGCTCTTTCTCAAGGCATCAAAAATTTCACCATACTTATTAATCAATTGAATGACATCTACCTCAGACTCATAGTCATCTTCATCACTGGATGAGGATGCATCAGAATCTAGGCTGGTCTCATAATATGAAAAATAAGAAGAACTAAATAAAGAATGTACCTTTTCTAGACCAGGCTGATCCTGACAGGATTCTTCTTCTGTCATGGCTATTAGCCCATAACAACTGTAGTCATCTACTTCATCATCCTCCTCCTCTGAATCACTATCTAAATGTGATAGAGGGGCCCTTATCTCTATTCTTGCATCTGGAAAGACACCATTTGATGAACTGATGACATCTTCCTTTTCATCCTCCTCTTTGCCTTCCATATATATAATCAAAGTGTCCCACATTTCTTTGGTAGTCTTGCAGTGCACTATGTTCTGAAAGGTGGAGTCATCCATGACACTTACAATGAATTTTTGCGCCCTCTTGACCAAGGTAGCCAAGATGATTTCATCTTCATTCATTTCAGCATAACTCTTTGGAGTCTGGACTTCTGCATCTAATACAGAGACCTTCATGGGGATGAATGGTCCTTCTTGAACTGTTACAAAGATCCTAGGATCAGAGGCTTCCATGATCTGCTTGATCCTCTCTTTCCTGGTCACAAAGTTCTCCTTGCTGTAGACTTGAAGCTCCAGTGAGATCCACACCTTGGTTCAGTCCTGAACCCATAAGTACAAACCTTTAAGGTATCCTTGGAGATCACTAAGACTGTTAAGTCCTTTTGGAGCAACCTCCCTCTGATACCACTTGAAAGTCTTTATTTTCAAGGATAGCTAAATCACCTAGAGGGAGGTGAATAAGTTTATTAGTCTCTTGTGACAATATTTAATTTTATTTCTTTAAGTGCTTTGTGATTAAGTAGTTTTCTTCTTTCATGACACACATAACTTGCAACATAGAAATAGCACAAAGAGCACACACAAAATTTATAATGGTTCCCTAGATTATGTGTACGCCCACTTTCCCTCCCTCCTTTTTAACAGCTAGTGAGACAAGACACTTCTCCAATCTCGGCCCCTAATAGCATACAACACAATCCCGCAGGACCACTCATTCTCCTCCAAGACTTACATCTCAGGAATAAGGCCTTACAACTCAGTGATCCAAAGATCACCTACCTCAGGCACAAAGGCCCTATAACTCAGGTTGGGAGGACAGACCTACATCAGAGAGAATGACTATAACGCCCCCAGTCTTTCTGTGTTTTGTTTGATCATTGCTTGGCATTACGATGACGTGTTGTCAGCTTCTGCCATTGTTAAAGCATGGTCTTAGCTCTTTAGGTTCCTCTAGTGACCCATTAGGAGCCTGTTTGCAAGATTCCCCAGCAAGCCGGAGTCTGTTTTGGTGACTCGGCTGAGCCTCTCAGGGAATGCTTGTGTTTTTGCTTCGGGCAGCGTTAGCCCATGTTTTGATCGTCGAATGTTGTTTTTGACTTCGCCGTTGTGTTTGTAGCTGTGGTGTTTAGCTACGGAGCAAGTTTTGTCAAAATACAAGATCGTTCGTTTTTCGCGTCGTTTCGACGTGCGTTTCGTTAGCCGGTAGTGGCTACCCATTTGTCGAGCATGGCCTGGTGTGATCGAGCTTGGTAAGGCTGGTGCTTGTCTTAGGCTAAGTGTGGTTAGCCATTTTTTTGTTGTACATGTATATGTATGTATATATATATATAAATTATATGTGTGCTGTACATATATATATATATATATACATATATATATATATATATATATATATATACATATGTATATATATATATATACAAATGTATATATATATATACATATGTATATATATATATATACAAATGTATATATATATATATACATTTGTATATATATATATACATATGTATATATATATATAAATATATATGATTACTGGTTGGGTGAAGAGGGGGGCTCGGGATAGCTGTTAGGATAAGCATAAGACTTGGTTAGTGGCTGAATATATTTTTATAGTTTAAGCTTTGGTGGCCAAGTATTATTATTTTAATAGCTTAGTGGGGGATAATACTAATATAATATTAGCTAATGGGGGTATATCCCAAGCCTTCTCTTTATCTTCTTCCACTTTTCCCGAAGCTAGCTCAGCTAATAGCTTCCAGCGGAAGGAAAGAAGGCGAGAGGCGGAAAACCGGCAGCTTTGTCCGGTAGTTTCCGGCGTGCTAGTGCTCGGTTTGCCCGGGAAATTTCGGATTTGAGCTGCTCTCGCCGAGATCTTGCTTCCTAGGTATGTTATTTTCACTTTTAGGGTTGTTTTCAGAGACCCTAGAAATTTGGGTTTTCTCCTTTTACCTCTCTAACAGCTCCAGCTCTCGATTTTCTCTAGGAAGCTCGGCTGCTAGTCCAACCCGTGGATTTAAGTGCTCCAGCTTAGCTTCCTAGGTGGCCGATCTTGCCACCGGAGCTGAAGATTGGAGGTTTCCGGCTGTTTCCGAGAAGTAGAGGCAAGTGGCTCCCTTGCCCTTGCCCCCTTTGTGTTTGTAAAGCTTGCTCAACTCCTTTATTTCACTTTATTTCCTGTGTAATAGCTGAATCAGCCACTTTGGGCTGTTTTGTTTTTGGTTTCTCTATCCTTCCTTTCAAGTATCTCGGTTAGTAGCTTAATTAGCAGCTTTTTTGAATTTTAGCCTAAGTGTAATGATGTCTTAAGGGTAGGGTAGTGCTGCTAGATCGGTTAAGAAAGAGCAGCATGAGCCTTGGAATTATTTTCCAAGACTCTGCTTGCTGGCTTTGAGTAGAGTTTGGGCTTATTTGGGGTCTAGTCTAATTTATTAGGCTGTGGTCGGGTAGGAGAGATAGGAGTGAGAGCTGGAATTAAATCCCAGCTCTCGGGTTGTGTAAAGCCTAGTGGTAAGCAAGTTTGGAGCTGCTGTGGTCAAACTTGCCAAAGCAGGTTTGACGGTGAGTGAGGTAGACTCACTCAACGCCATGGACAGGGCTTTAGGTTAAGTCTCTGGCATTGAGCAAGGTAGACTCACTCAGCACCGCCGTTTCTTTTTAGGGTTATGTTATAGCCTTGGGATGTGAGCTTCTTTAGGGCTGTTAGAAAAGTTTTACCTTCCTAAGGGGGATGTTGGGGGGTGTTCGGCTAGTTTGTGCATGCCGACTCGTGGGCTATGACCAGAGGGGGGTGTGGTTGTTTGGACTCTGAGGGGTAAATTATGTGTGCTAAGCTGTGGCCACCACCAAGTTTGGACACTGTGACCAACTTGTTGGGTGTGTGGACCCTGAAGCTGCCACCGGTTGTGTTTTCACCCTTGAGTATCTTTGGGGTCTGGTTGTTGGTGTTGGACACTGTGGCCACCCACTCCAGTCCCCCTTATTTTTACACCCCGGCCATTTGCCAACAAACTTAGGACTGTTAGTTTCCTATTGTCTACTTTTGGTTTTTCCCTGCTTTTATGCTGATGCATTTCTTCTGCAGGTTGATTCTTTCCAGAGTAGGTAGAATTGTGCTAACTCTTAGTGTATTTTTCCTTTATTGCTCTTTAAGAAATGCTTCTTTCTTCTCCTGCTTTTATAGTTTAGTACTTTGTTGCCGGGTTGGAAAACCCTTCTTTATTTAAGTAATCTGACACTCCTTTCTTTTGATTATTTCCTTGCCGAGGCATTTCTTTTCTTGAATTTCTACGGTCCAGGTTGTAGCCGATTGAGCGGCTGACTTTCCATTTGCTGGGTCTTGCTGGTAGCCTCAAGGGTAGTAGAGTTGCAGATCACTCCCTTGCGAGGTAGTCGTTTTTTTTTGTTTTCTGTATGGACATGCACACTCACCGGTGGGTTCGTTTCGGGTTGTCGACGCCCACCGGTGGCTTTCTTGTTTTGCTAAGTATGAATTTAGACTGCTGTTTTTGCCCCCTTGGGGTTGTTTACTTGCTTCTAGGAAGGTTTTATGCTAGGTTGCATGTTAGGTATTTTAAAACCCTAAACTATTATATGTACCTCATGCATAACATATTTGCTAATTAAAGCACTATTTTCTTAAAGCGTAAAAACTCTTTTAATATATATATACTATACTCACCTTAGGTGTCGTGCATTCTATAAGTGGTCTCTGGTGGACCCTTATACTCATTTAGGGTGTCAAACTAACTGAATCAAAGTATTTTCCGCTGTAAGCATATATATTTTCTCAGCGTGGACTAGTTGATCCACTGTGCCGAGGGATACGGCCTTCAAACAAACTGGTTTTCTATTAAATTAAAACATGTGATCTATGGTTTTGGTGTGTCGCCTGAGCGTCGGCAGTTATCCCCTGCTCGACGTGGCATCACAACGCGTATTTTCCCTTACTCTGATACTTCTTAACCTCGGGGAAAATGCGGGTCGTGACAATGACTCTCCTACAGCTCAGGCACAAAGTCCCTACCATAGATCCAAAGGATCCTACAACTCAGACACAAGTGCCCTACAACTCATAGAGAATGACTCTCCTACCTCAGGCTCAAAAGCCTAATCTCAGAACCAAACTAGATCCTACTCTCAGGACAAAGCCCTACCTCAGGCACACAGGCCCTACCTCAGATACTCAAAAGAATCCTACCTTAGGCTAAACTGCCCTACCTCCGATCCACAACTGGATCCTACCACAGGCAAATCTGCCAAACAACTCAGATCCAAAAGGATCCTACAGAATAGGAGTGGGTTGTCGAGTTGATTTGGCACAAGATAAATTTCTCTGTGCCAACCTTCCTGCACTGAGATAAACTCAGTCCAACTTTGACTCTAGGAATATATTCACAGAGACTACTCCTTCCTGAACTGAGAAATACTCAGGCCTATCTTCTTCTTAGAAATAAGATAAGATCTTCAATAGGTAGATTCATGTGCTGGAAGTAACCTACAGAACCTTACTTGTCTTCTTCTTTCCTTCCTAGACTAAACCAGAAGCTCAGTTCTAACTTCTTCTTCACAACCTACAAAAAATTTTCTTTAGAACTGTACAGCAGGAACTGTGATGTGGCTGCAGCTAAGGTTATCCTTTGCTGCACCTTCTCTCTCAGATATTTACTCTGAACTGTTGTTGATAGTTGAGATGACAACATATAACTTTGAATATCTTCTAGATGCAGCTACTAGGGTAATAACCTGCTGCTTCAATTTACTCAGAGAATTTCTCTGATCTTGTCATTGAAAGTGTTTCTCTCAACAACTATCTCTTATGGCTTTAAGATCAACTACAGCTTGGCTCAGGCCTTGGCTGCTTCTAATTCCTCAAAGAATATCTCTAATCTTGTTATTGAGGATATTAATTACAACAGATGATAAGTTGAACTCTCATATCAAAATCTTGAACTTCTCCTTCAGGCTCTGCAACAATGTCCGTTGAAGAAGATGAAGTCCAGCAGTATCCCGAAAGTTAATTTCTTCATTCTAAACTTTGCCTTTTCTATTTCGTCAATCAATGTCTATTTTGACTAGTGTGCCCCACTGAATTTGACAACTTCACTTTTACTTTAACAAAAAAAAGTCATACTGTAGTCCTGCAGCGTCGTTTTTCGCGTACTGTAGTCATCCCATCTTATTTTGAATTTTGTTGACTTTTGCTGATGTCAGCATCTGTGGACTTGGTCAAAATTCAAGCACATTAGTATAGGCGTTAAGTGAACAAGCTTCGCTCAACGTCAAAACACTTAGACAGATTTCTGTCTAACTCAGGCATTGAGTGAACAAGCTTCACACAATGTTATTGGCCTTATCCAAACTTTTTGCATCTCAGGCATTGAGAGAATTGAGTGAAAAAGCTTCACTCAATGCTTTTTACCTTAGCCAGTCTTACTGCATCAGTAGGCATTGAGTGAGCCTTGTTCACACAACACCAAAGTACTTAGACAGTTTTCTGCAACTAGGCGTTGAGTGAGCCTTCCTCACTCAACGCCAAAACACTTAGTCGAATTCCAGAATAAAAGCGTTGAGTGTAGCTTCTTTACTCAGCGCTTTCTGCTTTAGCCAATTATATTGATGAGGCAATGAGTGAATAGCTTTCACTCAATGCTTTTGTACTTGGATAGATTTTCTATCAGCTTAGGTGTTGAGTGTGTCTTCATCACTCAACACCATCTAGACTGATGTAGTCTTAACTGCATTGGCGTCGAGTGTGCCTTCATCACTCGACGCATCTGTACTTGACCAGATTTCATTACTATCAAAAACAAAGCTTTGACATCACCCGACATCTTACTGTATTCACTCGACGCCTTCTATTATATGGCGTTTAGTGAGCTATATTCACTCAACGCCAGTGGACTTGGTCTATTTTTCTTCTTGCCAATGGAGAATCTTGACAACACATGACGCTTCTTGGCATCTGACATTGAGTGAGCTTGCTTCACTCAATGGCTGTGGATTTAACTACATTTCTTTGCAACTACCGTTGAGTGAACTTGCTTCACTCAACGCCTATGGACTTAGACAAATTTTCTATCTCTCTACACTTGCCTACCTTGCGACAACCTATCACCATCACTTAGACAACTTGCCTAACCTTATTCTAAGGAACATCCTGCACATGATAAGCTTAAACAACATCAAATACAAATATTCTCTTAGTGTTGTGAGTGATGCCTCTTCAAATCAAGTCGAACGAACATTGAGGGCAATATTCCCAACACAAAGTGTTTGTCACATGGTCTTGTATCTTTTTTGAGAAATAGTTCTTAAGTAGAAAGACTACCACGGTAGAACTTGAAAAAGTTCAAAATAATAAACTGTCAATAAATTGGAATTGGAACCTGAGCCATGGCTACAAGTTGTTGTAGCTAGAGAGCCTGCTCAAGAAACCCAAGTTCCACGTAGATCTGGTAGACCAAGGTTTGATCCTGAGAGATATGGATTTCTCATGTCTCAAATAGGTAATGTGTTTCTTATAGATTATAGTAATGAGCTCGCAACCTACCAAGAGGCTATAAGTGGCCCGGACTCCGATAAGTGTGGTGTCTACTAATCGTGAAGAGAATAAGATTCAAACTATCAATCTAACTAGGCAAGTATGCCTTTCAAATTATAGTTAGGGGACACAAATGTCGTATTATAATCTGGGAACTGTTGAGTAATCTTACTCACACGAAGATTATTATCTTATCGAAGGATTGTTTTAGGGTTTGTTAAGAGAAAACTAATTGCAATTAATAAAAGAAATATTTTCGCTAAAAAGAGAACTACTTGAAGTTAAATAGATAGCTACTAAAAGTGATTACAATGAGGGGTTGAAATGATGAAATAAAAAAGCAATCGATCGAGAATCACCTCGGCAAAAGTTGATTAAAAATGCGATAGTAAAACTAAGCTTAATAGGGTAAAGGTCCTGGACTGTGGAGGTTCCCAAAGCTTGAACATGCTTCTCTCGAAGTCGTGCCCAACTGAGTTTAGGAAGGTCCGACCGAACTCTTGCCCAAATCGGAGACCTAAAGCTCGCTTTATGCGGTGAACCCCACTATTGTATTTCTCTCCAATCCGGGAGATTTAACGTCTGCCTCTCTCGAGGGGTGTGTGCAACTCTCTTTATTATTGAGTGTTCACTTCAAACTACAAGCCTCTCGGCTAGCTAAGAGTGAAAACAAAGATGGAAATTATATATATGTACAACCCCATGTTCGGTGACTGGATCTAGACGGGCAAGCGAGCCAGCCCCGACCCGCGCTAGTATAAGAGGGTAGATGGTCTCAGAGGAGCGGTTCGCTCTCTTCAGGGCCTAAGAGGTCACATGGGTGAGTCAGTCCCGGCCCGCACCTCCTGAGCTAGTCAGCCCCAGTCTGCGCCTCCTGGGAGAGTTAGACTCGGCTCGCGCCTCCTAGGCGAGTCAGCCCCAGTCCGTGCCTCCTTGGAGATTCAGCCCCGGTCCGCACCTCCTAGGCGAGTCAGCCCTGGCCTGCACCTTTTAGGAAGGTCGGACCCAACCCGCGCCTCCTAAGTGAGTCTGCCCCAGCTCGCTACCGCCCAGTGGGGTTCCGGGTTGACTCAGACGCTAATAAATCCTTCCCCACAGGGCCTGGAGGTCAAATTACCAGGATGACCCTGTACGGGGTACCAATATGTTGGGTATTGTATCCATAATTACCTGGATTTGAGGAAGCCACCTGTCAAGCTAGGATGAATTCACAATGTACTTGATGAAATATTTTAAGTTGTGCTTGCAGTTATTCCACGCTAAGTACACACCAATGTCAGGGTGCAGTGGGTCAATATACACGGGTCTGCGCGACGTAATCCCTCGTTGAGCAGATCAGTGTGTTGGCCTACGTGTACTCTCTCTATTGGGGTGTACTTAATTTCAAGTACAGGGCTATGATAAAGCAAGAGCAGACAAGGAGCAAGGTTGGGCCAAAGACCAGCTCACGGAAAGAAAGAGGAGAAATCGCCTAAGTAAAAATCGATGAGAATCACCATGTGATTCTCGCCGAATCGGCGAGAATCACTTATGATTCTCGCCGAGTCGCCAAGAATCACTAGCTGATTCTCGCCGGTTGGAGCCGGCAGTCTCTACACCACCAGAAATTTCTCTAAGGCAGAATCGTTGAGTGATTCTCGACGATTCGGCGAGAATCAAGTGTGATTCCCGACGTTTCTCCCCGGCTTCTATATCAGCGCAGCCAGAATTCAGCTAAGTAGGATTCGGTGAGAATCATTGGTGATTCTCACCGATTCGTCGAGAATCACCTACGATTCTCGCCGAATTTGACTTGGGCAATTTTCCGATTCTTTCTGGACTGGTCCATGTTACCTGCGGTATTTCGAACCGGACTTAGGTCTTATCGCTGGTGGGACCCACAATGGTCATATACTTGACCTAATATATATATACCTCCGTATGTATGAACAGGAGAAGAACCAGATACGCGAATTCAAAAAGAACAGCCGCCGACGTGACCTAGTTCGCGATCTTGCTCCGCCGACCGTCTCCGCCCTCGAGCAGTTCGTCGCCGCTGTTGATCTCAAGTTCTTCCAGATCTCCTGCGATAGAAGCTTAGGCTAGCATAGCGTCTCACGCGTCTAACCAAAGATCCCTTGTCTTTTGATTCGTTGATCAGGAAAAACCTTCCCCTTCCGAATCGATCGAGACGTCCGATCCTAGTGTGACCATTGGAAGACCTTGCTTCCTTTGCTACGAAGTTTGAATCTCGATTGCACGGCAGCAGCTCTCCGTCTCCGCCTCTTATTCCGTGAACCTAGCCGCCGATCCAAGTCGCCGCCGGTTTCGGGAAGGTTCAATCCAAGTGAGATCTAAGGGTGTGGACTCTTCGTTGACTTCAAGAACACGTCGTCGAGCGAAGAGGGACACCATAGTATCCATACGTTGTTTGTATTTCTTACAACCTATTTTCAATTCTTTGTAAAGGACAGATTGGTCTCTAGTTGTAAGGGTTGAGTGCAACCCGTGTTGTGGGAGTGGTGACTCCTATGTGTGGAAGGGTTCCTTCCGTCAGTACAAGGATTGGATTTCAATCCTGTTGGTGAAGTCACCGAGTCGTCCCTGGTTGGGAGATAGGTCGAAGGGGGAAAGTGGACGTACCCAAATCGGGGAACCACTATAAATTGCTTGTGTCCTGTCTGTGCTGTGTTGTTTTGTTTTCTTGTACAGGTACAATTTTAATTCCACAAATTCGCTGCAAGACACCTATTCCCCCCCCCCCCATAGGTGAAGCTAGTTGGCACTAGGTGGACTTTCAAGTGGTATCAGAGGGAGGTTGCTCATCAAAAAGGTTTACACCTTGAGTAGAATCCTTCCACCAGTGTCACAAGCATGGAGCTGGTTTATGGGATCTCTCCGCTAAGACTCCCCGTGTGCACAAAGGACTATTATCCCATCTGCAAGATGAGGGTATCCTTTTATTTGGAGGCCATCGACCCTCGCGCATCAATCATCTTGGAAGAGGGTCCATTCATTCCCATGAAGGCCTCCTGCTCTGGAAAGGATATGCAGATCCCCAAGGAGACTACTGAAATGTCTGAGATTGATTTCTCTCTTTTCAACTTGGTTAAAATGATTCGTAAAATCATCCTGGATGTCTGGACTGGACCTTCCCGGTCAAGACTTGAAAAGTGTAAGATGGCCAAGTCCTTGTGGCAAACTGTATCAGACCTCATGGAGGGATCAGACAGAACAGGGATAAGTCGTCAGCAAGAGGATGAGGCATATATGGGGGTCAGCATTTCTGAAGAAGAAAGTGCTGACCAATTTCTCAGTATCAGGGCTCCTGTGTCCTTATCAGAGACTGAGGAGGAAGTTGATGAAGAATGCTCAGCTGAGGATGACTCAGCTGCCCCGGTCAGTCCTAACACTATTCCTGATCAGCTAAGTCAGGACCAGGTAACCTCTTCACCTTGCCCCTCTCTTCCTCATATTCCTGAAGACAGGAATATTTTGGATGATTGCCTTCCAGAAAATCCTGATGCCCTGAAGAGTGTCCTTCAGAAAAGCAACCTGATTGTTGAGGAGCAAGCTCAGGAGATTGCTCGGCTGAAAATCTTATTGGTTCTCCAATTGGCATCCAATAAGGTTAAGGACTCTAAAATCTCAAATCTAGAGAGTAGTCTAGAGAATGAGAAGAGGATAGTATCCAACTTTTCCAAGGTTGATGCTATCAAAAGAAAGGAAGAAAATGGATGGATCTCCCGAATTATCAATTCATGGAGAAATGGGGAAACAGTATTTAGACCCCCCACTCCAGGAAGGAAAGGTACTCATCATTCCTACAAGTATGATCACAGGAACAACCGTGGTCACTGTAAGGGTGATCTGCCCTCATGTGGAAACACCCATAATGCAAGGGCTGTCATGGCCACCCTTGAGAGAATGCCTAAGGCTCGTTCTGAACCCTTTATATTCTCGGCCATAGCCCCAACTCTGCATGAATCTGCTGATATCAGATCTCAATGCTCCTCTCACCACCCTAGGACACAAAAAGGGGGGGGGGTTAGAAGTCATGCAGTTACTGCTCATGGGGCCTCTGAAAGGGTGCTGACTGAAAGGAAGGCACCACCTCCCAGCCCTCATGACGCTCACTACATGCCTTCCTTCCACCCTTCCAAGTGTCACGATGGAAGAGGCAATTTTGAGAGCAGATCCGGCTCTATCCCGTTTAGACCTAGGTCCTTGACTACCTCAGTCACCGGGTCAGGTCAGAAACGGAGATACAACATTCACACATGTTGGTGCTGTGGCAAGGTGGGTCACTTTGCCATAGATTGTTGGCATAACCCCTCTGTGTCATGGGCAAGGGCGTTTCCACCTCCTCTGGGCAGAGGTAGTCTTCCTGACAGGATTTCTGAGGGAAGGCACTCGTGTTTTTATGCTAACAAGAACCTAGGACCCAATACATATTGGGCTCCTAAGGTAAGGTAAAACTCTTTGGTGCAGGGCAGTCTAGGCTCCCATAAACATGATGGGAGCTACACAGAAGATGTTCCAAGAATGGATTGGAACAAGTATCTGGAACAAATGAAGTACTATCTACAATGGGATACTCAAATTGAACACCTGGTATGCTCTAATCAGAGGGATTAAATGATAAATCTTACAATCCCAGGTATCATTGATCAGCTTCAATTCTTAAGTCATATTGTGTCGACATTTACATATATATATATTTATATATATACACATATATGTGTGTTCACCTAAGGAAAAGTTAAAATGGTAAAAATAACCCTTAGATACATTATTAAAGATGTACCAGTAAATTCACTGGTAGATTCGAGAATGAACTTCAATGGGCATAAATCACAAGCTAAAAACTAAAGAAGATACGTTATTGGGAGTCACTGAGAATGACAACTGACATTAAGAATTTTGCGTTTATCGATCTACAAATAACTTATGAAATTTGCTAGCCCATGTTAGTGGGTTAGGCAAACCAAAGTTGATGTGCCTCCTAAGTCGTGTGGTATGTTGAAACATACTTGGATTAAGAAACAATCTTTTTGAATCCTTTCCAACCCTTGACAAAGACATAAATTAGGAATCCCGGCGATTCCCGTCGAACAGAAGTTATACATAGATAAACCCGGTTTACATATACATATAACTGACAAACCAAATTCACCGAGACCCGACAACTCCTCCGCTATTCCATTCCCGCCGACTCTTCGACTTCCGATATTCGCCGAGACCTCCCCGCAGGAATCCCACCGATCCTCTCCTCCCGGCGATTTCCATCTTCGTGAGCCGGTGTTGACCTAACTCCGAATCCCGTAAGCCTTCCCTCTCGTAACTAGGGTGGTCGTCCAAGCTTCGCCGCGGATCACTGTCGCTAGTTTCTTCGGGTGGTCCGTCGTCTCTCTGGTGAAGCTGTCGGAACTCTCTCTTCCTCTCCGCATTAGGTAACCTTCTCTTGTCCAGTATAAGTGATTTAAGCTTAATATAGCTTTGGTATTCACTCTCGTGGTTTCGGATTAGACTTAGACTTGGAAATCCCTCCCTCGGTTTGCAATGGCTCCAAGAACCACTGCCGGCCTGGTCACCGGATGCGAGTTGGTGCGAACCGGGTTCTCCCATGCCTCGGATGAATTCAGAAATATCATCATTATGCTTGAGGAAGCGGGACTCACTTTTGTACTGGAGCACCCTTGCAAAATCCTGGACAACGAAGTCATGGAGTTCTTCGCGACAGCCAAACTTCGAAAGGAAGACACATGCATCAAGAGTAAGGTTGTTGGGGCAAAGATTAAGATGTCTGTAAGGAACCTGACCCAATGCCTGCAGTTTTCCTGTTCTGAGCAAGAAGATTACCTAGAGGAACATGATAGAACAAGAACCCTATTGTTTTGTGGACTGTCCAGGGGGACAAGGTCAATAAAGAGAAAAGACATGAACGAGGAGGGGAAACTGCTGTCAGACATCATTGGGAAGGTTCTAATTTGCAAACCTGGATCACACGACCATATCTCAGGGGATATATTCAAGCTTCTGGTAGCGATTGTCTGCAGAAAAAGGTTCAACTGGGGAGCCATGCTCTTTGAGAAAATTAAAGACACTCTCCGATCCCCAAGCTTTGGTAGACTAATTAGTCTCTATCTTAATCAGCTGGACGGAGATAAATTTGACATGAGCAAAGGAGTGCCCCTGCACTATTTGAAAAGGATGGACTCAAGCATATTCGACCGGTGGGAGCGTCGAATAGGGCAAGTTGCCATGGACAGAGACCAAGATGCATCTACAGCTGAGGACACCAGTGCTCCTGCACACACTGTGGCAGTTCCCAGTGAAGTTCC
Organism: Platanthera zijinensis; assembly: GCA_039513925.1. Taxonomy (NCBI): domain Eukaryota; kingdom Viridiplantae; phylum Streptophyta; class Magnoliopsida; order Asparagales; family Orchidaceae; genus Platanthera; species Platanthera zijinensis. The sequence goes on from CM077086.1 coordinate 75,375,952, forward strand.
TGATGTACTGACTGCAGGAACTGAGGGGGAGCCTCTACCCGCTTCTGCTAATATGATATCTGACATCTCTCAGATAGCTAGAGATGCGATTGAGACTATGCAAGAAGAGAGTGAGGAGGTGGAGGTGGTGGAAGATGAAGTAGCTGATGAGGAGGAGGAAGAGGAAGAAGAGGAAGATGTGAATCATATGGCCGATAAGACTGAGAACATGGAAACTGAGGAAGTGGTGGAAGAGGAAGTAGCTGATGAGAGGATGGAAGTGGTGACTCCTCGGGATGCTGCTGATGTTCTATCTGAGGAACAAGCTCCTGAGAAATTGGATGCAAGAATGGAGGGGGAGCCCTCTCAGCAACCTTCTATGAACATTCCGGAACATCCTACAGTGGATGCCGGTATTCCTCCCGTGGAATCTATTCTAGTGTCCAGCTCACCCAGTGTTTCTGCTGAGGAGACAAACCAAGGCGTGCCTGATGTTCCTCCACTTCAAGCAAATATAGCAAATCACACGGTAAACATTGTCCAAGGGATAGTGAATGAGCTCAAAGTATCTTTTGAGCAAGCTCAAAATAAAGTGTTAAAAAGAATTAAGAAGTCTGAGAATCTAATGCTCAAGAACGTTGTGGAAATTAATCACAAACTGGATCTAATGGAGACGAAGTTCGAAGACAAGTATACAGCAGCCGACAAAGCTGTCACTCTTCTTATGGAAGGTCTTAAAAAGACTACAGATACTCTGAGAATAGTTAATAGTAATGCACATGTTGTGGCAAATAGCATACAAAAATTCGATGCCAACATGGTGCTTCTAAATGCAAATCAAAAAGGCCTGCTGTTTGAGTTCTCAAACTCTCTGAAGCACATAGATGAGTCCCTGCAGTCCTATGCAAACTCCATTGTAGTCGAATCCAAAAAGGGGGAGGAAGAATATACTGCTAAAATGGTCGGGCTTCAGCAAATCATCATCAAAAATTTCGACCAGTCTAATGTAAATGTTTATGACAGTTGCCGGTGGTTGCTCAAACAAGTATTAGGCACCGATATCCCTGAAAATCCTCAGGGTAATCCTGCTCCTGAGACTCCTGAGAATAATACTGTGAATGATGAGGGAGCAAGTGCAGAAGGAGTTCCTAATGAGGGAGCAAGTGCAGAAGGAGTTCCTTTAAGTGAAGCTGATACTCAAGGGGCTTCTAGGGACAGTTACAAAGAAAAATTGATGGCCATGTTTGACAAAGAAGCCCTAGCAAAAGCCAGGAACAAGAGAAAAAATCAAGAAGGGACTTCTAGGGAAACGCAAGCTGAAAAGAAGATCAGATTGAAGGAGGATGATGTGAGGAACGAAAAATGGAGTCCTGTATCAAAGAGTATTATCTTGGACACATTTTTGTTACATCAGAGGGGGCAAATAAATCGAAATGATGTATATAGTCAGTACGAATGGGAGCGGCATAAAGAATTTGAAGCTAAATGTAACATATTTTTCAGGAACAACACCGTGGCAGATAAAGCCCCTCCTCCCAGATATCATCCAAAGCCTAAGGAATATTTCGAAAGGCAAAGCAAGAAATTCCTGGCTCAAAAGCTTAAGGATAGTCTTGATAAGGAGAAATAGGCTTAGGACCTTTTCCGCTTCTTATTGCATATCAATTTTCTCATATTATCATATGAACAAGCCTTGTGGATTTATATATATATATATGATTTCATGTTTAACTCAAGTATTGTTCTGTTTGCTTTTGTTTTTGTATGTCTTATTTATTCTCTGGATGGTGGTGTTCATCTTAGCTAGTAGGATTTTGGCTTCGTCAAATAGGGGAGATTGTTGGGTATTGTATCCACAATTACCTGGATTTGAGGAAGCCACCTGTCAAGCTAGGATGAATTCACAATGTATTTGATGAAATATTTTAAGTTGTGCTTGCAGTTATTCCATGCTAAGTACACACCAATGTCAGGGTGCAATGGGTCAATATACACGGGTCTGCGCGATGTAATCCCTCGTTGAGCAGATCAGTGTGTTGGCCTACGTGTACTCTCTCTATTGGGGTGTACTTAATTTCAAGTACAGGGCTATGATAAAGCAAGAGCAGACAAGGAGCAAGGTTGGGCCAAAGACCAGCTCACGGAAAGAAAGAGGAGAAATCGCCAAAGTAAAAATCGACGAGAATCACCATGTGATTCTCGCCGAATCGGCGAGAATCACTAATGATTCTCGCCGAGTCGGCGAGAATCACTTATGATTCTCGCCGAGTCGGCGAGAATCACTTATGATTCTCGCCGAGTCGGCGAGAATCACTTATGATTCTCGCCGAGTCGGCGAGAATCACTTATGATTCTCGCCGAGTCGCCAAGAATCACTAGCTGATTCTCGCCGGTTGGAGCCGACAGTCTCTACACCGCCAGAAATTTCTCTAAGGCAGAATCGTCGAGAATCAATAAGTGATTCTCGCCGATTTGTCGAGAATGACTTTGCATTCTCGACGATTCGGCGAGAATCAAGTGTGATTCCCGACGTTTCTCCCCAGCTTCTATATCAGCGCAGCCAGAATTCGGCTAAGTAGGATTCGGCGAGAATCGTTGGTGATTCTCGCCGATTCGTCGAGAATCACCTACGATTCTCGCCGAATTTGACTTGGGCAATTTTCCGATTCTTTCTGGACCGGTCCACGTTACCTGCGGTATTTCGAACCGGACTTAGGTCTTATCGCTGGTGGGACCCACAATGGTCATATACTTGACCAAATATATATACCTCCGTATGTATGAACAGGAGAAGAACCAGATACGCGAATTTAAAAAGAACAGCCGCCGACGTGACCTAGTTCGCGATCTTGCTCCGCCGACCGTCTCCGCCCTCGAGCAGTTCGTCGCCGCTGTTGATATCAAGTTCTTCCAGATCTCCGGCGATAGAAGCTTAGGCTAGCATAGCATCTCACGCGTCTAACCAGAGATCCCTTGTCTCTTGATTCATTGATCGGGAAAAACCTTCCCCTTCCGAATCGATCGAGACGACCGATCCTAGTGTGACCGTTAAAAGACCTTGCTTCCTTTGCTGCGAAGTTTGAATCTCGATTGCACGGTAGCAGCTCTCCATCGCCGCCGCTTATTCCGTGAACCTAGCCGCCGCTCCAAGCCGCCGCCGGTTTTGGGAAGGTTCAATCCAAGTCAGATCTAGGGGTGTGGACTCTTCGTTGACTTCAAGAACACGTCGTCGAGCCAAGAGGGACACCTTAGTCTCCATACGTTGTTTGTATTTCTTACAAGCTATTTTCAATTCTTTGTAAAGGACCGATTGGTCTCTAGTTGTAAGGGTTGAGTGCAACCCGTGTTGTGGGAGTGGTGACTCCTACGTGTGGAAGGGTTCCTTCCGTCAGTGCAAGGATTGGATTTCAATCTTGTTGGTGAAGTGACCGAGTCGTCCCTGGTTGGGAGATAGGTCGACGGGGGAAAGTGGACGTACCCAAATCGGGGAACCACTATAAATTGCTCGTGTCCTGTCTGTGCTGTGTTGTTTTGTTTTCTTGTGCAGGTACAATTTTAATTCCACAAATTTGCTGCAAGACACCTATTCCCCCCCCCCATAGGTGAAGCTAGTTGGCACTAGGTGGACTTTCACAATATCCATCTAGAACCACAGAGTTACGTTGTTGGAAGACCTAGTTGGGTTGCACATAGCTATTCAGAACAGCGGAGGTTGGCTATTTGCTTGTCGTTTTAAAAATCTTATAAATAGGACCTGAGGGGTATCTCAAAAGGCACACTTATTTGCCTCCTAGTCTTCTAGCGCTTTCTGAGATACCTTAGCCCGACACTTGGCTAAGGAGGGGAAGCGCTCAGTGATCTTCCGAGTGTGTGGTGGGTCCTCCGTGCTGGGCCCTTGGTCCAGTCCCTTGTTCTTTTTCCTTATTATTTTTCTTACAGGAGAGAAGTAGGTACGATATCACCCCTTCCCCAAGGGTAAACTCCATCAAGACCGAATTTTTGATTTCAACAATATATCAATAATATAACTCTAAACATGAATAATCAAGAGTAAATAGAAGGCCTAAACCCTAAAAAGAAAAAGTAAACTTACAGAATCATAACTTAATCAACTCGAACCTCAGATCGTCAAGATCGAGTACAAGGAGGATTAGTTAATTATAGAGAAGTGGAGGAAGAGAGATGGGTAGAAGAACATTAAGAAAAAAAAGAAAAAAAGGCACTTTATATTAATGTAAAAAGAGAGCTACAACTTGAAATAAAAGATTACAATTGCATGGAAATAAAAACCTAAGATAACACTAGCATTAAGCTACTAAAGCAATTACAAAAGCTATTACAAATGGGTACACAAAGATTAGAATTAGTAAAACCCTAAAATGAGAAAGAGAGAGGAAGAACACAATGAAACTTCAAGAAATAAAAGGGCAGCACCTCCCGTCTCAACCTACTGCTTGCTGGACACAAGGGGGAGCCACTGAATTTATTCAATTTTTCTCTGGGTCGGTCACGCTCCCTGTCACGCTCAGGGAGGGCGTGTCAGGGGGGCGTGACATATACAGGGTTGACCTCGGGCTCTTGATTCTGGCGAGAATGATGATTGTTTCTGTACATTGGTGGACACGCCTGTATAGGGGGCATGTCATGAACGAGTTGACGTGCAGTAATGGAAAAGATTCAATGGCGGAATCAGGCTTCGGAATAAGGGTGGCCAACCCAGAGACACGCATAGGGAGGGTGTGTAAGGGGGCGTGTCAGGTGTTTTTCTCGAGGTTTGTGTTCTGACAGCAAATTTCCTCGGGATTTGGTTACAGTCCCTGTGACACGCCCAGGGAGGGCGTGCCAGGCGGCGTGTCAGGTCATTTTGGCTGAAAGCTGTGAAAACCTGCAAAAAGGGAAGAAAACATTAGTGGCAATAATATATACAAAAGGAGGTCAACATATAAGCTTACAAGAAATGATTTGTGTATTAAAAACTTGAAAATACCCTAATAATTTATAATACAAAACGTATTATCAAATTCAACCAAGCTTAAGCTTTGCTTGTCCCCAAGCAAAGATATAAATACTAGCTAACATAAAAAGTGACTGATCAAAAGTTCTAATTATGCTTACACAAGTACTATGCGAAATTCTAAGTAGGGAGAAGGTGAAACGTAAGACCAAAACAGTTACTTAAATATGGCTTAATAGTTTAAAAACTTTACTAACGAAAATAAATTATCCAAAATTTTAATTAAATTCTTTAAATAAATTTAAGCAAAGCAACAAAATGAAAAAGGGCATTTAGTTTTTACTAGATCCAAGAGAAACATTATAACTTTATCAATCAAATAACAAAAATCTAAATTTAAATCCAAAACTTTACTAATCTACTTTTTTCCTTCACTTAGCTAATAAATAAAATTCAAAAACATGAATCAAAAGGACTTATTAGGACCGAAACGTTTGGTTTAGGATTATAATTAAGAGTGGAATTCAAAGATAAACAAGGAGGCTTTAAAATCACACTAAACCAAAATAAAGAGTTTCAAAATTTTCTTCATAAAGAAAATATACTTCTTTCTTTTTCTTTTCCATTTTCTATACTTTCCTTTTTTTTTCTTTTCAAAACAAAGACCATAAATAATTTTTCTTTTCATTTTGAAATTTGCCAAGCAAAAGTAAACACTTCTTTTGAGCATACTTATTCAAAAAGTTCTCCAAACATATCACAAAAACAACCCTATCATAATCATTAAAATTTTTAATGAAACTCAAAATGTTAGTGTTATTAGATAGGTTGGAACATTTTAGCTTTGGTGAAAATGAAATGATAAGTGGAGCTATCAATTGAAATCGGAAAAAGGCTCAAAGAGGCTAACTAAGGATAAAAATTTTTAGGTTGAAAAGAAGGCTCAAACGAAAACAAAAACGGCCTATATCATTTTCATGTTTAAAAATTTATCTAAAGCTTTAGCTTTGAAAATTTTCAGAAAGCAAATCCTAGATAATAAATGAAGACTAATGAAATTATCTTGAAAATAGAAATAATAAGCAACTTGGATCGTTCACATCTACTACGCTAATCAAAAGTTGATATTACAAAAATTATTCGAAAACAAAAAAGGAAAATAGTGGATGAAAGATTTTTAAGAAAGTTAAGAAAATAAAGAACGAAAACCATAATAAAAATGCGAGTTTTAGAAAAACATTTCACATTAACGTGCTACTGTGAATTAAAAACACAGCATGACCAACATTTTACTTTTAAAACATAATTAAAAAGAACGATTAGAAAGATCATAATTAGCTAAGTTGTTATAGGGAATTTTAAGAAAAACAAAACAAAAGGAAAGGGGTACTAATGAAGTACCAAAATCCGTTTAAACTATTAAAGTAAAAACAAATAACATAAATTTTTTTATTTTGAAATATTCTCTTTTTTTGGATTTTGAAAGATATTATCTTTTTTGGATTTTTAAGATATATAAAAAAGAATTGATTTTGATTTTTTTAGGAAACAAAATAAAGATAAGAGAAGGAGGAAATCCTCCCCCAAGCTTAAAATGGACATTGTCCTCAATGGAGAAAGGAGGGTAAGGAGAGAGAGAAATTAAAAAAGAAATGAAAGTACAGAATTGAAAAATAGGTACTTCCCCGGATTTATGCGTCGCAAAAGTTGAGTGATGTCGCTCCCCGATGCTTGTGCTTTGGAACTTGTTGAAATATCTTCTTTGGACTTCGTGATGGATTCAACAACATTGGAGCAGGCGATCGTAGAAGCTTTAGCTTGTCAGAGCTGTTTGGGGTAAAAAGTGTAAAATAAAGAAAACAAAAAAATAACTTGGGTTGCCTCCCAAGAGTGCCCTTTTTTTTAAAATGGCGTTTGAGCTCGACGCAACAAAATAATATTGTCCAAAATAATAATTAAAGTTTTTAACAAAAATAAAAAAGTTTTAAGTTACTCAAAGTTCATGTAAAAGAAACTTAATATTGTTTGGACTGACATCATCATCACCAAAAAAATTAGAGTTTAAGACGCTACCCATTCACTTTGAAATCACCCTTAGCAAGGTGTGAAATTAACACAGTGCCATACAAAAAACTTCTTTAACAGAAAACGGCCCAGACCATCGTGACTTTAACTTGCTAGGAAATAAAAGTAAATGTGAATTATATAAAAGAATTTGTTCGCTCAGCTTAAAGGTTTTTGGGTGCCTTAAGTGTTTGTCTTGAAAACATTTTGTCTGCTCTTTAGAAAATTTTTTATTTTCGTATACATAAGAGCGCCACTCATTGAGGTCGTTAAGTTGAAATTTTCTAAGGTCACTGACAGAGTGGGGATCAAAATTTAAAAACCTTAAGGCCCAAAAATCACGATGTTCAAATTCTACGAGTAAATGGCACGATTTTCCATAAACAAAACGATACGACGTACATGTGATGGCGGTTTTGTACGCTGTTCAGTAGGCCCATAGAGCATCGTCTAATTTTGTTGACCAGTATTTTCTAGATGTGGAAACAGTCTTTTCTAAAATTCTTTTAATCTCTCTGTTAAGAACTTTGACTTGTCCGTTAATTTTTGGGTGGTAGGCAGTTGAAATATTATGTGTAACACCGTATTTTATAAGAGTTTTGGAAAACTGCACGTTACAAAAATGTGAATCTCTATCCCTAATAATGGCTCGTGGCGTACCAAATCGAGAAAATAATTTTTTTAAGAAAGTAATTACGACTCGGGAGTCGTTAGTATGGAGATCTTGGGCTTCAGCCCATCGTGAAACATAATCTATAATAACTAAAATGTATTTGTTCCCGAAGCTAGAAGGAAGGGGGCAGACAAAATCAATTCCCTAGAGGTCAAAAACTTTGTACTCAAGGAAATAATTTTGTGGCATTTCATTTTTATTGGAAATATTTACCGGCCGTCGGCAACTATCACACCAACTAACAAATGCTTGCGCGTCTTTAAACAGGGTAGGCCAGTAAAAACCCGTGCAAAGCACTTTGTGGGCAGTGTGAGCAGCTTGATAGTTACCACCTGTAAGATCCAACTCCCCCTTCCGGGGAGTTAACCCAGATCTTATGCCCAGAACTTCCATCTTTCAGTGACACTAACGCAAGGGTTAGTCGATACCGCAAGATGCCGATTCTGTCAGCTAGAACGATCAAAAACTTTTCGGCCGACATGAGAAACAGAAGTAAAACTAATAAGAGTATAACAATATCCAGTCCACAGTCACAGTACAAAACTTTAGTATATGAATGAGAAGTTCAAGTCCATCATGAATATAATAAAGAAGAGTAATAATGGCTTATGCCCGGTATATCATATAAACTCTCTCTCACACAAATCAAATACAAAAGCTAATCAGCTAATCTCATCCCACCTGAGGTCGTTCTCCAGTAGTAGTAGATGGCACCGGTACCTTCTCCTCATGTCCTGCCTCCTCAATGTGTTGGTCCATCTCCTCGAGCTCCTAAAATGATATGGACACCGACCATTGGTCAAAAAGAACAAGTCGTTTCCTTCGCACCTCGCCCCGAAACTCCTAGGCACTGAGCGGGAGGATGAAGCGGAGGACAATAAGGGGTAGCAAAGGAAAGCAGGTGACAAGAAGCTAGCTATCAAGTATGTATATAGTTCTACTCTAGCAGATCTAAGCACATGGTATAAGTGAAGTAAAAGTATAGTATAAGTGAATAAAGAACAAAAATAAGAGCAGAAAAGTAAAGCTAAACTACCAGTATTCTATCATCACAAATCATATCTTAACTTATAAAAATGACCATACAAATTTATAAATTAATGTTTCTAGGAATTTTAACTTATCATATAAAAGAGCCCCTACTAATTTATATGATAAGGATCTATGAATCATATGCCCTAATATGATTGAATGTTATGATGCAAATTATGCAACAGACAGGTGCAACTCACACACAACGACTCTGTGATCACAGACATTTAGTTCCCGCTTTTCGGAGCTAGCAACACTCTCTGGTACAACTGTTGTGGCTACGGTAGCAGTGGAGTGGGAATCTCCACTTCTAGGGAGGTTTGCACACTACCAAACCTAGACCTCCCATACGCCTCTGTAAACGTCCTAGGTGCAGTTTAGAATCTTGCATACTAATTGCTGACTACCCGTCAGACTTGTTGGGTCAGGTGTGTGCTTTCGGAGATTGTCCTCCAGACCGTAGTACAAACAACCTACTGGCCCCTCAAACCCTCACACCCGTCTGGTTCACCATACTGCCATCGGTGTGACAATTGTCCCAGTACCGCATTACCCGCCACTAATTTTATGCACATGCAAGTATTTCATCTCGAGCCTTCATCTCGCAGGACCAACCTGTCCTTAATCCCTCCAACCCTACACGGGTGAGCTTATAATACAAATCCCTCAAACACTACACGGGCGAGAATATTATCATGAATCCCTCCAACCCAGTACTGGTGAGAATGATGATACGATGCCTAACCTATTAGGCTACTCTTGTCTATGGGTTATTATACTTAGTGACTTAAGATTAATCCCAGGACTGCCCAGGGTATACCCGGTGAAGGGCTCTCGGGGGCACCAAGAACAATGATCGGTTGAAGCCCAAAGCTCCCTTTCTCAAGGATATTTACTTTAGTGGATGTCTACCCATGATTCCCTTTTTCCACTCATTATTACTCTTGGGCGATCCTAATGATTTAAGATGTTATTGAAGGGGCGACGGTCTTCCGCCGGCCTCCACCTATTTTCTATCCAAGGCGTGCACTTTTACACTCGTCACTAAGACAACCCTATCAACCAGGGTAATAATCCACTTGTGATCTCTAGCTCAACCGTTGATCCATCCCCCGGTGGTCCTTATAGTATAACCTACTTTCACTATGCGCAGCCTATGCCCTAATACCACCCCAAAATAGAACTTCCAATTCCTTGGGCCTCCTGCCGCTAAATATTTATCCTAGGATGGTATGGACTAATGAAGTGAGCATGTAGATTTTCATAATTTTCTTAATTCATTAAAGCCTCTAATTAAATCATTTAACGTAATTCCCTAGGTCATTTAACACATGAAGTATTACAAATTATAATCCACTGACCTAAATTTTTTTTTCTTGAGTTGTGTCTTGGTAAAATATTGCTAACTACCAATATTCATAGTTTTTCTTTGATTAATTCTATTTATTCCTTAATTAATACAAAATTCACTTAATTGCCATTTCCAAAATGAAGTATAAGAAATACATTACCAAAAATTCTAGGAAAATTACAGAGCATATATATCATTAATTTAAGGCTAATGGCAGAGTTTCATAAACTCCAATGTATCAAGGGCTACAAAATTTCCTTTTTAATTATATTACCAAAATGCCACTATGAGATTTTAAAAATTATTGAATCATCCAAAAATGCTGAGAAAATTATACAAGGTTAATCATACTGAGATAGATCACCAAATTTTTTCCAAATTTTTCTAATGAATATTTTCATCAATTTCCTACTTATGTGCAATAAGGGAAAAAATGTAATTCCTACAGAACACCTATCATAGTTCATCAACAGTGCCCTAAAAATTTTTAAGAATTGATTATGACATTATAATGACCTTGACAAAGTTTGGAAATTTTTATCTCAATAATAAATCTATTTTCAAATTTATTTTCCCAATGACCAATTATTTTAAAAATCCAAATAATGAGATTTTTGCTTCCAAAAATCCCATTATTATAGTGAGGGGCATAATTCACCCTATTGAGCTTCTTAAATAAATATCATGATTTTTGGATGTACCATCTAGACTCAATACACATTATTTCAAATTTGGCTAATTGCACCCCAAGCCTATATATAGCCAAAACATGCAAGTGAGTTGACACAACATGCAGTGGTCCAAATTTGCTGAAATTTTTACCATGCTCATGTTTAGTCCCCAAGGACATGCCACTAAAATTTGGGGCCATTTGGAGCCATAATACTCCAAAAATTTTATTAATTTAGTTATGTGTATTTTGATAAAAACTTTAGGAAACGTTTTCCCAAAAATTCCCAATTTTTGGCAGGGGCTAGATATGCCCAAGCTTAGCTCATTCCCAAACTTTTGGGTCATGTGGACTTCTGGTTTGGCTTGGGTATCCATTCTAACTTCTGCCCTAGCTAAGGACCAGTCCTAGAAAAATTACCCTACAGGATAGTACACTGAACCAAATGATAATTTTAGGGTGGCAAATTAATGCTAAGAGGGAGGGCTATATTTTTCATTTAAACAATAAGATCTAAAAAGGACTCTATAATCCCTAATATTAGCATGCAAAGTCACTGATTAAGTGTGATAGTTAATACACTGTTCATTTATTAAATGAATAATTTAAATCATTTGATTTGCACAGATCTTGAAGTAGAACCAACGACATCCCATCATCATCCCAGATCAGCCGACGGCTGAGATTGAGCCGTCCTGGGCCATCTTGTCTGGCATTTTCCGGCCAGCTGAGCCACAACCACCGCCGGCGATTGTCGCCACCACCTCAACGGAGGTGGCGTCTAGCGTTTCCCAGCGGTGAAGCCGCTGGAGTTTGCTCCTCCGGCGAACCCGAGCAAGAAGAAAAGCTCGGAAAAATCGCACTTTTCTCCCATGGCATTGGGCTCAATTGAGCCCGATATCTCCCCTAGTTGATCTAGAAAGCTAGTACAAGTAGAGGTGAGGTGAAACGAACCTGGTTCAAGCCTTGGCGGCGAGTGTGGTGGCGGTTTGCCATGGTTGAGCTGCTCCAGCGATCTCCTGCCCGAATTCACATTTCTCCACCGTTTTCTCTTTTTTAGCAGTCGATCTCCACTCGATTTCACCTTCTGAAGCTGATGGTGAGGTTGGTGTGGACTGAGGTGGGTTATACATGGAGGAACAACCAAGGTGAGCTCGGGTTCACCTTGGATGCCTTACAATGGCTGCCAAGTGGCCATCCCAGCACTCCAAACTCATTGTAATGAGTCATGTGGCCGTCCAGCAGCCTTTGGGCAGAAGGAGCCATGGCCAAGTGGCCTCACTCCCCTTTTCCTCTTCTCACTCCTCTTCTCTCTCCTAAATTTCCCATTTTACCCCCATGTATGTACTCTCTCTCCTATTTCAGAGGGGTAGGGATGGTCTATGACTCTTTGGGCTGCTAGTTGGCTTAGCCCAAAGGGTGAGGCTTGGGTTCATTCCCCCCTCGTTTTGGCCTTATGTTGACCCAGTTGACTTTTTTAGTTGACTTGGTCAACATGATGAGTGGGCTGACCCCACTTGATGGTCATGGGCCTAATGGCACCACCCAACTTTGGTTGGGTCAAGGGGGTGCCCCACTTAGGCTAATTGGGCCTATAGGTATGGGGTTTGACCAAATTAGGGCTAAGGTTGACTTGGGTCAACTAGGGTCAAAGGGTTGACCTAGTGACATGCCATAGGGTTCACTTAGATTGTTTTTAGGGTTAGGGAAATATGGTGGGGTCATGGTGTGGCTAGGGTCCCCATTTAGGCTAGTTTGACCTAGTTTGACCGTGGTCCTATAATGGGCCCCACATGGCTACAACCCAATACCTAGGGTCAAAACAATCTAAGTTAAGGGGCCTAAAATTAAAATGGGATGTTATAAATCCTATAAACAATAAAAAAAATTCGTCCCCGAAATTTAAGTTCGGGTCTACGGGGTTCTACTTGCAAAATTTAAGCAAATTTAAAAAAAAAAAAACTAAAGCATAACTGAGGTAAATAGCTCCGGGTGTTGCTTCAACATCAGATCCCTCAGCTCCCAAGTGTGCTCCTCCAGCCCATGGTTGGACCACAACACCTTCTTGTGAGGGACCTTCTTCTTCCGCAACACTCGGATGGCCGTTTCATCAATCCGGATCGGTTCCAATCTAACGGATCTGTCTGGCTCTACCGGACTGGCTGTGGTAGTAATGTGCTGCTCTGGCCGAAGGAGAGCTCTTCACAAGGAGGAGACATGGAAGACGTTATGTAAGGTACTCAACTCTGGTGGCAGCTGTAGTCGGTAAGCTAATGGGCCGATCCGCTCCAGGATCAAGTATGGCCCCATGTATCGAGGACTGAGCTTCTTGTATCTCTGCACCCGAAAGACACCGTGTACTGGACGTATCTTCAAGAAAGCTCTGTCTCCAACCTGGAATTCCACCTTTCGGTGCCGAGCATCATAATACTTTGCCTGCCTACTCTGGGCCTCTAGTAGCCGATCCCTGATCTAACGAATCTGAGACTCCGTGTGTTCAACAAAATCAGATCCAAGAGCCCTGGTGTCCACATCCTGAACCCAAGACAGCAGTGTCCGACACTTCCTCCCGTAAAGTGCATCATATAGAGCCATCCCGATGCTAGCCTGGTGGCTGTTATTATAAGAGATTCGATTAGTGGTAGCAGCCTCTCCCAAGGCTTCCCCATATCTAATATGCATAATCTGAGTAGCTCCTATTGGGTTCGGCGTTCCTTCACTTAACCCGTGGCGCTTTGCTACTTATTTAAGAAATTAAGTAGCGCCCTCTCCAACAGTCTGGGCTATTGGTGTAGTTGGGTATGCGCTTGATCTTTCAATTGGTATCAGAGGGAGGTTGAGTGTAAGATAAAGCGCATACCCAACTAGGTATTAGAGGGAGGTATCAGAGGAGGTCACGGATACCAATTGAAGGATCAAGTGCATACCCAACTGGTATCAGAGGAAAGTGAGTGTAAGATCAATCCTTCACTCTAGAGGGGGGTGAATAAAGTGTTTTAAAATAATTTTGCAAATATGAAAATTTTTCTAGCAGTGGAAGACTTAATTTAGTTAGTGTAGAGTGCTTGACAAAAATCAAAATAAAACAAACAGAAGATCAAATCCACAGCACACAACAAAAAGATAGCAAGCAACCAGAAGACACAAGGAATTATAGTAGTTCCCCAAAACCTGGGTACATCCACTCTTCTACCACCCTTGGTAGGAATCCACTGCAGGATGAGTTGATCAGGTGTCCTGGGCACCAATGAGCTTTTGATCAGGTGCTCAAAAACCAAACAAGATTTTTTGATGAGGTGTCTTTCCACCACTGAGTTTTGATCAAGTCTCAGAAACCAAAGCAAAACTTTTGAAGGGAGTTTAAAAACCCTTTTACAGGAAAAGAAAAAAGAAAATTGGTAAAGTTGTCTTCTCTGTCAATAGTCAAAGAGAAGCACAAGTGGATGAGATGTTGTCAAAGCTCCCCCTGAGATTAGCAATAGTTCAGGAACTTGAAACTTTACAAGGGTGATAGGTCTTCAGTAGAAAGAATGCTCCAGTAGAAGATGATTCCTGTAAGAACTGAAATATGTGTTGTCTGGAGTGAGAATGATGAAGACTTTTAATCCACGGGAATCAGAAAGAAAACTTGTTCCGGTTTCTGAGTTATTGATCTTCTTTTTCTTTCTGTATGTATTTATTCTGTGTATACTGCTGTGTATATTCTTATTCTCTCTGAATGATAATAAGAAATCCAGTTGTCAAAAAAATTCTTGATAGCCGTTAGCAAAGTCATTAAAACTTTCCTTAAATGTCAACTGTCTCTGAAGGCAAGAAACTAAAAACATTCCTTCTTTGTTTCCTTGAAACATGCTCCAGATTTATTATAATGGCTAGAAATCTTCTGCAATAAATGCTCTGACTTGAAGACATTTGAAATCCTTAACAAACTGACAAACTTCCAGAAATCGTCGATCTCAAAAGATAATCGTCGATCTGAGCTCAACTATCGTCTAACTGAGCTCAGAGATATTGGAATTAGTCTAAGATAGAAAACATTGATCTGAGCTCAGAGATCGTCGAACTGAGTTCGAAGCATCGTCGACCTGAGCACAGAGAGATAGTCGAACTGGGTTCGACGCTTTGTCGATCTGAGTTCGACGACAAGATGAATTCTTCTTCTTGGCTTCTCGTCTGAACTAGGAGGTCTTGGGGAAAGCTTTAAACATAAGTCCTAAGTGTTAGACCTAACTAGTTGACCTTTACTCTATACAACAAGGTCAAAGCAACAATCCTATAAACACAGTGATCCTAACCAAAATTAGTAATAGGGTGTTCCAACAATCTCCCCCTATTTGGGTTAGGATTACTATTTACATTAGATATAGGAAATAAAAACAACAGAAATAGAAATATAAAAAAGCATTGCAGAACCAAAGAGATATAATTATATCACAGCAAGATAGTTCAGCAGAGATATAAAAGAGTTTTCAGCTTACACACAGATTAATGCTTATCATCAGTTCTTTTCTTGAAAATCATTTCTCTGGTTGGAGTTTCTGAATCTTTCTTTGATTCTAAGTCATCAGCTGCACCAAGAGTCTTCTGGCTTCTATTTCTAGGAACTACAACTTCAGGATGCAGTTGCATGTACTCCTCAGTATTGAAGAATTTCTTGGAGCTGTATCTTTCAAGTCCTTGTCTTCTTTGATCTGATAGAGTTGAGATATTGGAAGTATCTTAGCCTTTTTCTCTTGCTTTCTTGATCTGATCTAGAGCATCCATTTCTTTTAGTCTGGCTGTCTAGAAGACTGGGTTATTCTCTAGGTCTACAAAAGGAACTGGTGGCTTATACTTATTGATGGTGTCAGTGGGAGGAGCTTTTGGATAAAAGCCTTCTTTGAGCTTATAAGGAAACGGACCAGAAGTGGAATCACTTGGGCTTTGTCCTTTCCTTTGATAAGGTTGATGTCTTGACTGTCCTATGGAATAAACTTAATAATCTCTTTGATTGCCTCTGTACTGACTTCCTCTTGACTGATTGCCTCTTTGCTGATATCCTCTGGATTGAGATCTTCCTTGAAACTGAGAGGATCTTTGAGATGAATAATATGAGGATTGATGAGTTGAGTTTCCACCAGATCCTTCACCTGGAGAAGGAGGAGGAGGAGGATTATAATGAGAAGTTCCTTAGTCATATTTCCTTTTCTTCCTCATGGAATTCAACTGGTTGTTAGAGAATTGCATCCAGTGCTCAGTTATAGGACAGCTATGTAGAATATAATATGGAATGTCATGATTAGAAGTAGTCTTGGACAATTGAACTCTTTTCATAGCTTTACTTCTAGCTTTCCTCTTCTTTGTAATAGTTGTAGAGGAATCATTAGAGTCAGTTCTGAATTCATCATCATCATCAGAACTCTGAGGCTCAACATATAAAACATCTATTTCCTTTAATATTTCTTTAGAGATAACAGGAGCTGGAGCACGAATAACAACATCAGCAATTGAAACAACAAGAATAGCAGCATTTGAAACAATAGGCTCAGGATCTGAACAAACTAGCTCAACTAGCTCTATAATAGCCTCTGAAAAAGTAACATCAACAGCAGCAGTAGCATCAAGAACCACAAAAATACATTCCATTGTTTTAACAGAATTTATATACATCTCTATAAGGGTAGGATCACAGCAGGAGAGGGGAACAATAGCCCTGATTAGATCTTCAGCAGGGAGAGGTGCTGGAGGAAAATAGCTATAAAGTGAATCAAATAGGGATAATAAAGAATGTATATCTACTACAGGACTGATGGTTGGAGCTGGAGCTGAAGCTGGAACTTAAACTTGCTCTGAAGCTGGACTTTCTGAAACTAGAACTTCTGATATCTGCATTTCTGAAATAAAATTCTCTAAGGGCAACACTTCTTCATAAGGCATCTCCCCCTGCCTAGTTAACGTGATAACTGAATCTAGGCTCTCAGAAGAAGGGATGGCCTGATGGGAGAAGGAAGAAGATATTCTAACAGATAAATCATTCAAAGTCTTGACTCGGGGAGCCAAGGTTGAATCCAGTAAGAGAGTTAGCTTGGGTGCCAACAACTCATACAATCTATCTGCCAGAGGAAGAAGATCTATTTGCTCAAGATTAACTTGAGTAGAGGTAGAAGGAGGGGCAGCAGAGATGGATGGAATTGATGCAGAGAGAAGAGGTATGGATGGTTGAGAGATGGGGATGGATGTTATGGATGGAGCTGGGATGGTGACTGTTGGTAGAAATAAGGAGATGGTAGGGGGAAAGGATTGTTGAGATATGATGTCATGAAGGATTTGCTGAAAGGATATTGAGGTGGATGGAATGTCTTGAGGTGAAGAAGGGGAATCATCCATGAAGAAATCATCTAAAAGGTTAAATGATGGAAGATGGGAGGATGATTCTAAATCTATGCATGAGAAGTAATGTAGTGGATGGAAAACTTCTTGAAAAGTGGCTGGAGGAGGTGAAGAAGCTATTTGAGATGAAGGTATGGAAGATATAACTGGATTTGGAGAAGGAGGAGAGGATATGGAAGGGGTTGACAACACTACTGCTGGGGCAGTGGTCTGAGAAGGAGTGACTAATTCAGTCCTTGTGCCTGAAGAAGCTTTTTATGCAGGAGCCATGCTGGGTTTGACAATTTGTCTCTCCCACTTGCCAAATAGAGCTAAAGAAAGCCTCTTTGAAGCATTGATATGCATTAAATTTGACACCAACAACCGAGGGCACCTATTCTGCAGGAATAGGCCCAAAATACTTCCAAAATTCACAAAATTCTTAGAGATCTTTTTCTTAATGAAATCAAAGAAAATTCTTGATAGCCGTTAGCAAAGTCATAAAAAATTTCCTTAAATGTCAATTGTCTCTGAAGGAAAGAAACTAAAAACATTCCTTCTTTGTTTCCTTGAAACTTGCTCCAGATTTATTATAACAGCTAGAAATCTTCTGCAATAAATGCTCTGACTTGAAGACATTTGAAATACTTAACAAACTGACAAACTTCAAGAAATCGTCGATCTCAAAAGATAATCGTCAATCTGAGCTCAATTATCGTCGAACTGAGCTAAGAGATATTGGAATTAGTCTTAGATAGAAAACGTCGATCTGAGCTCAGAGATCGTCGAACTGAGTTCGATGCATTGTCGACCAGAGCATAGAGAGATAGTCGAACTAGGTTCAACGCTTCGTCGATCTGAGCTCGACGACAAGATGAATTCTTCTTCTTGGCTTCTCATCTGAACTAGGAGGTCTTGGGGAAAGCTTCAAACCTAAGTCCTAAGCCATAGACCTAACTAGTTGACCTTTACTCTATACAATAAGGTCAAAGCAACAATCCTATAGACACAGTGATCCTGACCCAAATTAGTAATAGGGTGTTCCAACAATTTCCCCCTATTTGGGTTAGGATTACTATTTACATGAGATATAGGAAATAAAAACAACAGAAATAGAAATACAAAAAAGCATTTCAGAACTACAGAGATATAATTATATCACAGCAAGATAGTTCAGCAGAGATATAAAAGTGTTTTCAACTTACACCCAGATTAATGCTTATCATCAGTTCTTTTCTTGAAAATGATTTCTCTATTTGGATTTTCTGAATCTTTCTTTGATCTGAAGTCATCAGCATCACCAAGAGTCTTTTGGCTTCTATTTCTAGGAACGACAGCTTCAGGATGTAGATGCATGTACTCCTCAGTATTGAAGAATTTCTTGGAGCTGTATCTTTCAAGTTCTTGTCTTCTTTGATCTGATAGAGTTGAGATATTGGAAGTATCTTGGCCTTTTTCTCTTGCTTTCTTGATCTTATCTAGAGCAGCAATTTCTTTTAGTTTGACTGTCCAGGAGACTGGGTTATTCTCTGGGTCTACAAAAGGAACTGGTGGCTCATAATTATTAATGGTGTAGTTGGGTATGCGCTTGATCCTTCAATTAGTATCAGAGGAGGTCACGGGTTCAAGACCGGGGGGGGCGCTATTAAATCCTTATTTTTCCCTTCTACCTGTGTGGTTCTGGCGGGTCAAGCAAATCGTGGACCTATGGTAATCCCACCTCTGAGCCATGTGGGCCATGTGGGCCATGTGGTAACCCCACCTCTGAGCCGACGGGTTGTGCTGGACGCCGGGGGGGGATTGTTGGGTCCGGCATTCCTTCACTTGACCCGTGGCGCTTTGCTACTTATTTAGGAAATTAAGTAGCGCCCTCTCCAAAAGTCCGGGCTTTTGGTGCAGTTGGGTATGCGCTTGACCCTTCAGGTCCTCCATAGTCCAGTTTGTCCGCTCTGTCTGGCCATCGGTCTGCGGATGGAAGGCAGTGCTAAAGGTAAGTCAGGAACCCAAGTAAGCATGCAATACCCTCCACTCCCTGAAAGAGAACCGACTGTCACGGTACGAGACAATAGTCCTGGGGATGTCATGGTATCTGAGGTACTGCTCCACGAACAATCTCACCAAAACTATAATTGGAGCATCCTTCCTAACTGGGATAAACCGCGCTACCTTGGTCAGCCTGTCGACTATGATCCAAATGGAATCGTGCCCAGAGTGGGAGCGAGGCAGTCTGTGTACAAAGTCCATAGCAATGTCCTTGAACTTCCACTCTTGGACTGGTAGTGGCTGTAATAAACCTCCCGGGCTCTTACATTCCGCCTTCATGTGGTGACAAGTCTTGCAGTGTGTCACAAAATAGGTGATAGCCCTCTTCATCCCAGGCCCGTACATGGTCCTCCGTAAGTCTGCACAAATCTTGGTGATGTCGGGATGCACTGAATATCTGGAGCAATGTGCCTCTCTGAGTATGTCATCCTGGATACCATCTCCTGCTGGTATGTATACTCGTCCACGTAATCGAAGGAGATCATCTTGTAGCGTGTAATCCTCAAACTTGCCCACTTCCAGGGCTCTAAAAATTGGGTATAATATAGCATCCAGCCTCTTATGTGTAGAAACGCTCTCCTGAATATCATCATCACCGATCAATGAGCTCAGGTACTCTCGATAAACCAATGGTTCGGCCTCAGATACCATGGTAATATGCATGTCATCCATCATCCGTATCAGCTCTATATACATCAACCGAGGCTCCGGTCCAGAAGTGCAGGCTCTCCTGCTCAAAGCATCTGCTATTGTGTTTACCTTCCCCGTATGGTAGTGGATTTGATAATCATAGTCACAGAGGAATTCTAGCCATCTCCTCAGTCGCAGGTTCTGGTCCTTCTGCCTATCGATATATTTAAGATTCTTGTGATCTGAGTAGATATCACAATGAATCCCGTATAAGTAGTGTATCCACATCTTTAGGGCGAAGACCACAGCCCCGAGATCTAAGTCATGCACTGGATAGTTATGCTCATGCTTCTTCAATTGTCTCGAAGTATAATCAATAACATGCTCATGCTGCATCAGGACAACACCCATCCCCTAGTAAGAGGCATCCGTGTAGATCTGAAATCCTTCACTCCCGGATTAGAGTGCAAGGATAGGGGATGAGGTGAGTCGATCCTTCAGCTCCTGAAAAGCTGTCTCGCACTGCTCTGACCAAATAAAATCTGCATCCTTTTTTGTCAAGGACGTAAGGGGGAGGGCTATCCTCGAGAATCCCTCCACGAACTTACGATAGTAACCTGCTAATCCCAAGAAGCTTCGGTTGTCTGACGCTGTCATCGGCCATGGCCAATTCTATACTGCCTCTATCTTAGCTGGATCCACATCTAATCCAGCCCCACTGATAGTGTGCCCCAGGAAGGCATCACCGTGAACTAGCACTTGGAAAACTTCACATATATCTAGAACTCTCTCAGACTCTGCAAAACCTTTGTCAAGTGCTCAATGTGCTCCTCCTGAGTCTGGGAATAGATCAGAATATCATCGATGAACACAATGACGAAGCGGTCTAAGTAGGGTTTGAATACACGGTTCATTATGGTCATGAATGCGGAGGGGGCATTCGTGAGCCCAAAAGGCATCACCGTGAACTCATATAGCCCATATCGTGAACTGAATGCCGTCTTCAGTATGTCCTCTTCCCGGATGCGGAGCTGGTAGTAACCGGATCACAAATCTAGCTTAGAGAACCAGAAGGCTCCCTGCAGTTGATCAAATAGCTTATCTATCCGAGGCAATGGATAGGTATTGCAGACCTTCAACCGGTTAAGATCCCGATAATCTATGCATAGTCGCAACGATCCGTCTTTATTCTTCACAAAAATAACTGGTGCTCCCCACTGCGACCTGATATGAAGCTGAGTCCGGAACTCTGCCAACTCTTTGGGAGCCATCCAATAAGGTGCCCGGGACACTGGCCTCGCCCCCGGCACTAACTGGGTCCTGAAATCCAAGTCCTGAACTGGTGGTAGTCCGGGCAATTACTCCGGGAATACATCGGAGAAATCCCGAACCACCGGGATATCAGCTATAGAGCTCTATGATACTGCCATCTCGAAGTATATGAGGTACACCTCTTCCCCCTGCTCATAGGCCTTGAAAGCATGTACAAAAGATAATAAAAGATGGGGGATAGGTTGGATACCTTCAATAGTGACGTAAGAGTCTCCATGCCTGAGCGTGATCCGTTTCAAGGGGTAGTCGATCTGAGCATGGTTCCAATGAAGCCAGATCATGCCCAAAATCAAATCAAAGTCCGGTAATCTCAAGACCACTATCGGAGCTTCGAATGCCTTGCCTCAGATCTCGGCCTCCATGTTGCATCAATCCGTGGTCCGTATCTCCGAGCCATCAGGAAGACGCACCCTCTTTTCTATGCCAGGGAACCTTTCCACGCCCTCTAGTCCTTCAATAAAAGTGTCCGACTTGAATGAGTGCGAAGCACTCATGTCGAAGAGGGTATGAGCGGGCTTACCGCTGATCATAACTATGCCTGAGGTTTATTTGAGTTAGAAGAGAGGTTATTATTATTATTATTATTTTATGGTTTTCAAGGTACCATTAAGGTTGAAAATTCTAAATTACAATAATTTAAGTACCTGTAATCACTTCTTCGGGGTTCCTTTGCTCCGTGAGGTCTAGTGCATACATCTATTCCTGGCCAAGTCCTCTGCCATGATGTACACGACCTCGGCTTTGACCTCGTCCTCGTCCTCGGCCCTGGTGTGCTAGAGGGGCCACTGGAGGTGGAGGAGGAGGAAGAGGGATGATCTGATATGGGCATTACGACCTGATATGCCTAGGCTAGCCGCATCCAAAGCCTATGATTTGTCTCTGTCCCCGATCATCCTGTCTCTGACGAATATTATCTTGCCTCATCGTTCCTTGCATCTGTAGAGGTGGGGGAGCTAGGACTGTTGGAGTCCCCTGCTCCTTCCTGATGTTGGGACGACGACATCCCCCACCCATCCTGTTTCCAATAACCTTGCCTCTCTGGGATGCCCTGCTACCTTCTCCAGATGATGACCCCTCTAGTGGTCTCTTTCCTCTGCCTTGCACCATTAGATTGTCAGCCTCCAGCTTCTTTGCCATCTCAATAATCTGTGTAGTGGTGCCATGAGATATGAACAATAAGGGCTGCCTCAAGGAGTCTCGGATCTCATTGTAGAACATTTTAGCATACTTCTGGTCATCCCAGTCATAGAATCCCGCAAATCTAGCCAGATGGCAGGAATCTCTTTGGTATTCGATCACGGATTTGCTCCCCTGTTGGAGGTTCAGAAACCTCACTTCCAAAGCATCTCTGTCCGTGGTGGATACGTAGTGCTCTAAGAACGTATCACTGAACTCATCCCAAGAAATATCCATCAGCTCCCTATCAGCATATACAGAGTCTCGTACAGACTTCCACCACTTCTTCGCATGTGCATCCAGTACCGAGGTGGAAAGAGGGACTTCCTGGCTGACTGAGCAGCTTATGCCAACCAATAGCTCCTGAATAGTCTCCAGCCACTCTTCCGTCTTAACAGCATCCTCTGTCCCGCGTTACACCGGCGGAGACAGACTCTTAAAGGCACTCAACCAGTTCGACCCCGGATTTGACTGTGGGGTCGGGACCAGCAGGGCTCTGAAGGCTTCCATGATAGCCGTCAGAGTTTGCTCCATCTCAGTCTGCAAAAAGGGAGTGGCAGCTGGAGAGAGAGGAACCATATTCGGCTGCGGAGCGACCTACGGAGGTTGCAAAATAGGTAAGGTTTAATTAGAATTGGCCCTACACATTGTTTTAAATGGACAATTTTTGTGACTTTTTCACATGGGCACACCATTGCTTCCGCTGCATTGTTTGTCCACAAACTAATGCTCAAGCAGGGTGTTCCAGTGTTGTGGACTTCTTTCTCATATGATTGTTGTTCAAGTGATACTAGTGTGTAAGATCCAACTCCCCATTCCCGGGAGTTAACCCGGATCTTATGCCCAGAACCGCCGTCTTACGGTGACACTAACGCACAGGTTAGTCGATACCGAGAGAGGCCGATTCTGCAGGCTAGAATGATCATAACCTGTTCAGCCAACATGAGAAACAGAAGTAAAACTAATTAGAGTATAACAATATCAAGTCCACAGTCACAGTAAAAAACATAAGTATATGAATAAAAAGTACAAGTCCATCATGAATATAATAAAGAAGAGTAATAAGGAATTATGCCTGGTACATCATATCAAATCTCTCTCTCACAAATCAAATGCAGAAGCTAATCAACAAATCTCATCCCACCTGAGGTCATGCTCCAGTAGTAGTAGGTGGCACTGGTACCTACTCCTCATGTCCTGCCTCCTCAACGTGGTGGTCCATCTCCTCAAGCTCTTAAAATGATATGGTCACCGACCATTAGTCAAAAAGACTAAGTCGTTTCCTCCGCACCTCACCCCGTAACTCCTAGGCACCGAGCGGGAGGACGAAGCGGATGACAACAAGGGGTAGAAAAGGAATGCAGGTGACAAGAAGATAGCTATCAAGTATGTATATAGTTCTACTTTGGTAGATCAAAGCACGGTATAAGTGAAGTAAAAGTATAGTACAAGTGGATAAAGAATCAAAATAAGAGCAGAAAAGAAAAGCTAAACTACCAGTATTCTCTCATCAAAAATCGTATCTTAACTTATAAAAATGCGCATACAAATTTATTAATTAAGGTTTCCAGGAATTTTCACTTATCATATAAAAGAGCCCATACTAATTTATATGATAAGGATCTATGAAGCGTATGCCTTAATATGAATGAATGTTATAATGCAGAATATGCAACAGATAGGTGCAAATCAAACACAACGACTCTGTGATCACAGACCATTAGTTCCCGCTTTTCAAAGCTAGCAACACTCTCTGGTACCACCGTTGTGGCTACGGTAGCAGTGGAGCGGGCGTCTCCACTCCAAGGCAGGTATGCACACTACCAAACCTAGACCTCCAAAACGCCTCTGTACATGTTCTAGGTGCACTCTAGAGTCTTGCATACTAATTACTGATTACCCGTCAGTCTTGTTGTCTCGGGTGTGTGCTTTCGGGGATTATCCTCCAAACCACAGTACAAACAACCTACTAGCCCCTCAAAGCCTCAAACCCGCCTGGTTCACAGTACTGCCATCGGTGTGACGATTGTCTAAGTACCGCATGACCCGCCACTAATTTTATGCACATGCAAGTATTTCATCTCGAGCCTTTAGCTCGCAGGACCAATCTGTCCTGAATCCCTCCAACCCTACACGGTTGAGCTTATAATACAAATCCCTCAAACCCTATATGGGAGAGAATATTATCATGAATCCCTCAAACCCAGTAAGGGTGAGAATGATGATACGATGCCTAACCTATTAGGTTACTCTTATCTACGGGTTATTATACTTAGTGACTTAAGATTAATCCCAGGACTGCCGAGGGTATACCCGGTGAAGGGCTCTCGTGGGCACCATGAACTATGATGGGTTGAAGTCCAAAGCTCCCTTTCTCAAGGATATTTACTTTAGTGGATGTCTACCCATGATTCCTTTTTTCCTCTCATTATTACTCTTGGGCGATCCTAATGATTTAAGATGTTATTGAAGGGGCGACGGTCTTCCGCCGGCCTCCACCTAGTTGTTATCCAAGGCTTGCACTTTTACTCTCTTCACTAAGACAACCCTACCAACCAGAGTTATACTCCACTTGTTATCTCTAGCTCAACCGTCGATCCATCCCCCGGTGGTCCTTATAGTATAACCAACTTTCACTATACGCAACCCATGCCCTAATACCACCCCGAAATAGAACTTCCAATTCCTTCGGCCTCCTGCCCCTAAATATTTATCCTAGGATGGTATGGACTAATGAAGTGAGCATGTGGATTTTCATAATTTTCTTAAGTCACTATAGCCTCTAATTAAATCATTTAACTTAATTTCCTAGGTCATTTAACACATGAAGTATTACAAATTATAATCCACTGACCTAAGGAATTTTTTCCTAAGTTGTGTCTTGGTAAAATATTGCTAACTACCAAAATTCATAATTTTCCTTTGATTAATTCTATTTATTCCTTAATTAATACAAAATTCACATAATTGCCATTTCCCAAATGAAGTATAAGGAATACATTACCCAAAATTCTAGGAAAATTACAAAGAATATATATCATTAATTTAAGGCTAATGGCAGAGATTCATAAACTCTTATGGATCATGGGCTACAAAATTTCATTTTTAATTATATTACCAAAATGCCACTATGAGGTTTTAAAAATTACCGAGTCATCCAAAAATGCTGAGAAAATTATAGAGGGTTAATCATACTTAGATACATCACCAAAAGTTTTTCCAAATTTTTCGAATCAATATTTTCATAAATTTCCTACTTATGTGCAATAAGGGCAAAAATGTAATTCCTACATAACACCTATCATAGTTCATCAACAATGCCCTAAAAATTTTTAAGAATTCATTATGACATTATAATGACCTTGACAAAGTTTGGAAATTTTTATCTCAACAATAAATCTATTTTCAAATTTATTTTCCCAATGTTCAATTATTTTAAAAATTCCAAATAATGGGATTTTTGCTTCCAAAAATCCCATTATCGCTGTGAGTGGCATAATTCACCCTATTGAGCCTGTGAAATCAATATCATTATTTTTGGTTGTACCATCTAGGCTTAATACACATTATTTCAAATTTGGCTAATTCAACCCCAAGCCTACATATAACCAATGCATGCAAGAGAGTTGACTCAACATGCAGTGGTCCAAATGTGCTAAAAGTTTTACCATGCACATGTTTAGTCCCCAAGGACATGCCACCAAAATTTAGGGCCATTTAGAGCCATAACACTCCCAAAATTTCATTTATTTAGTTTTGTGTATTATAATAAAAACTTCAGGAAAGGTTTTCCCAAAAATTTCCAATTTTTGGAGGGGGATAGATGTGCCCAAGTTAAGCACATGCCCAAAATTTTGGGTCATGTGGACCTTTGGTTTGGCTTGGGGATCCATTCTAATTTCTGCCCTAGCCTAGGACCAGTCCTAGCAAAACTACCCTACAGGACAGTACACTGAACCAAATGATAAGTTTAGGGTGTCAAATTAAAGTAAAGAGGGAGGGCTATATTTTTCATTTTAACCACAAGATCTGAAAAGGCCTCTAAGATCCCTAATACTAGCATGCAAAGTCACTTATTAAGTGTGACAGTTAATACACTGTTCATTTATTAAATGAATTATTTAAATCATTTGATTTGCACAGATCTTGAAGTAGAATAGACGACATCCCATCATCGTCCAAGATCATCCTACGGCTGAGATTGAGCAGTCCTGGTCCATCTTGTCTGGTATTTTCCGGCCAGCTGATCCACCACCACCACCGGCGATTATCACCATCACCTCCACTGAGGTGGCGGCTAGCGTTTCCCGGCGGTGAAGCCGCCGGAGTTGGCTCCTCCGGCGAACCCGAGCAAGAAGAAAAGCTCAGAAAAATTGCACTTTTCTCCCATATCATCGGGCTCAATTAAGCCCGATATCTCCCCTAGTTGATCTAGAAAGCTAGTACGGGTAGAGGTGAGGTTAAACGAACCTGGTTCAAGACTTGGCGGCGAGTGTTGAGGCAGTTTGCCATGGTTGAGCTGCTCCGACGATCTCCTGCCTAAATCACGTTTCTCCACAATTTTCTCTGTTCCAGCAGTTGATCTCCACTCGAGTTCACCTTCTAAGCTTATGTTGAGGTTGGTTTGGACTGAGGTGGGTTATACATGGAGGAACAACCAAGGTGAGCTCGGGTTCACCTTGGATGCTTCACCATGGTTGCCAAGTGGCCATCCCAGCACTCCAAACTCATTGTAATGAGTCATGTGGCCGGCCAGCAGCCTTTGGGCAGAAGGAGGCATGGCCAAGTGGCCTCACACCCCTTTTTATTCATCTCACTCCTCTTCTCTCTCCTAAATTTCCCATTTTACCACCATGCATGTACTCTCTCTCCTATTTCAGAGGGGTAGGGCTGGTCTATGACTCTTTGGGCTGCTAAGGGGCAATTTTTAGCAGGCTTAGCCCAAAGGGTGAGGCTTGGGTTCATTCCCCCCTCTTTTAGGCCTTATGTTGACCAAGTTGACTTTTTGAGTTGACTTGGTAAACATGATGAGTGAGCTGACCCCACTTGATGTTCATGGGCCTAATGGCACCACCTAACTTGGGTTGGGTCAAGAGGGTGCCCCACTTAGGCTAATTGGGCCTATAGGTATGGGTTGGACCAAATTAGGGCTAAGGTTGACTTGGGTCAACTAGGGTCAAAGGGTTGACCTAAAGACATGCCCTAGGGTTCACTTAGATTGTTTTTAGGGTTAGGGCAATGTGGTGGGGTCATTGTGTGGCTAGGGTCCCCATTTAGGCTAGTTTGACCTAGTTTGACCTTGGTCTTATAGTGGGCCCCACATTATTACAACCCACTACCTAGGATCAAGCCTAGCTAATTTCCTAACACCCATCCCATGCCTAACCCAATCTAAGTTAAGGGGCCTGGAACTAAAATAGGATGTTACACCACCAGTCGGTCCTTCATGCAAATGTTTTAAAATATCAAATCCTTCTGCAAAAGAGTCACATCTCTTTATCACTTGGTCCGCACAAACTCGGAAAAGATGTGGGTCCTCCTAAAAATAGTTATTCAACACCGAAATGAATTTCTTCTTTTGTTGAGAGGAGAACTCTTTTGGGAGTACACGAGCCACTAAATAGTTGGCTATGTGTGCAAACCAAGGAGAAGGGGATGTGTTAATTAAAAACAGCTTCTCATCGGGGAAGAAATCATTAAAAGATTTTTCATCTAAATGTTCAATATACGAATTATCAAATCGTGAGAGATGGTCGGTGGCCAAATTCTCGGCACCTCGCTTATCATGAATTTCTAAGTCAAACTCCTAGAGGAGTAAGACCCAGCGAATCTGGCACGGCTTGGCATCCGTCTTAGCAAGAAGATACTTGAGGGCCGAGTGGTCCGTAAAAACGATAATTTTGGAAAGCGTAATATATGGACGGAATTTATCAAAAGCGAAAACAATAGCTAGGACCTACTTCTCGGTTGTGGTATAATTCTCTTGTGCCGATGTAAGTGTTTTACTTGCATAATAGATGGGGTTGAAGTTTTTAGATAGTTGTTGTCCTTGTATGGCTCCCACCGTGAAATAACTTGCATCGCACATAATTTCAAAGGGAAGGTCCCACATCTGAGTTATCATAATAGGGGCATTAATTAACTTTTCTTTTATTAATTCAAAGGCAGATAGACAAGGTATGTCAAAAATAAATGGTGCGTCTTTTTCCAAAAGATGAGTAAGGAATTTGGTGATTTTGGAGAAGTCTTTTATGAGGCGGCGGTAGAAGCTAGCGTGTCCTAGGAAACTTCTTATAGCTTTAACATTTGTAGGCGGCGGTAGCTTCTCGATAACTTCTATCTTAGCTATGTCTACTTCAATTCTTCTCGCAGAAATCTTAAGACCCAAAACTAACCCTTCCCTCACCATAAAATGGCATTTTACCTAATTTAGGGCAAGGTTAGTTTCTTCGCATTTTTAAAGTATTTTTCTAAGTTTTCTAAACAGCTATCAAAGGCATCGCCGAACAAGGAGAAATCATCCATAAACACCTCCATTATGCTTTCTACGTACTTGTCAAAGATAGTGGGCATACATCGTTGGAATGTAGCTACTACATTGCAAAACCCAAACAGCATTCTTCGAAAAGCGAAGGTGCCGAAGGGACAAGTAAACATAGTTTTCTCCTGGTCCTCGGGAAAGATGGGGATTTGAAAATACCCCGAGAGGCCATCGAGAAAAGTGTAAAAGCTATGGCCGGATTATCGCTCTAAAATTTGATCTATGAACAGCAAGGGGAAGTGGTCCCTACGGGTGGCGTCATTTAACTTACGATAGTCAATACACATTCGCCACCCCGTCATCATCTGTGTAAGGATTAAATCATTATTTTCATTACTAACTACAGTTATCCCGCCTTTTTTCAACACTACCTGAACAGGGCTAACCCACTTACTATAAGAAATAGGATAGATAATTCTTGCGTCTAACAGCTTCATAACCCCGCCTTTTATAACTTCTTTCAAGTTTGGATTTATGCCACTCTGAGGTTAGATGGAATTACGCGAATTATCTTCCATTAAGATTTTGTGGGTACAGAAAGATGGGCTTGCCCTTGATATCAAAAATCTGCCAAGCAATTGCTCGGCGATGTTTACGTAAAACTAGAAGGAGTTTATCATTTTGCACTTCAGTTAGGTAGGCTGAAACTATAACTGGTAGTTTAGAATCTTTTTCTAAGAAGGCATACTTAAGATGTTCAAGTAGTTCTTTTAATTCTAGGATAGGGAGTTTTTCATACAATGATTTGGAAGTTCTTTCCTTTTCAAAAATAATATCTTCATAGACTTTAACTTTGTACGGAAAATTGGAAAGGGTGGAGTCCGCGGCCATGGACATTTCTTGCATAAATTCATAAGGAAGAGTTGAAGAAAAACCAAAACAGAAATCTCACTTTCACTTTCAGAAAGGTAGTAGGAAGATTCTTCATCTAAGGCATCAATGAAAAAATAGGAGTCGTCATTCCCTAGGATGTTCTTCATCGAAGGGGTGATAGAGAAAGTTACTTCATCATCGCCTACTTGAAGCAAGAGCTTGCCATTGCTTACGTCAATGATAGCTCGGGAGGTGGCAAGTAAGGGTCGGCCAAGGACCAGAGAAACCTTAACGTCTTCTTCGATGTCTAATATGACGAAATCCACCGGGAAGATGAATTTGTCAACTTTAACTAGAACATCCTCCACTATTCCTAACGGGTATTTAACGGATCTATCAGCGAGTTGGATACTTATACACGTGGGGTTGAGGCAACCAATTCCTAACATCTTGAATAACGAGAAGGGCATTAAGTGGATACTTGCACCTAAATCGGCCAATACATGCTTGACAAAGAGATCACCAAAGACACATGGTATAGAAAAACTACCTGGATCACTAATTTTCATTGGTAAACCATTTTTCAAGACAGCAGAGCACTCGGCGTTTAATGTGACGTACAATAAGTCCTCTAACTTCTTATTATTAGTCAGGAGGTCCTTTAGGTACTTAGCATACTTCGACATCTGAGAAATCGCTTCATGGAAGGGTAGATTTATGTGGATTTGCTTAAACATTTGTAAGAAGCGGGTATACCGATCATCAAGAAGTTGTTTGTTAAGTTGAGAAGGGTATGGTGGAGTTGGATTATTTTTAAAAATGGGTGGTGGAGCGAGATCTTTTCTAAAGCAGAGAGCTGAGTGATAACTTCTTTTTCAGCAGATGGTGGAATATTCAAAATGGGGGCGTTGCTTGCCTCGGGCTCTTCGCTAACCATACCATACACTTGCTTCCCACTTCGAAGAGTTCTAGCTTTTGCTTACTCTCTTAGGTTGGGCTCGGTTTTGGCAGGAAGAGACTCGACGGTTCGCTTAGATATAATTTTTGCTAGTTGTCCTACTTGATTCTCTAGACTTTTAACGGTTCCGGCTAGGTCTCTTATAGTCGCGTCATTAACATTCATATATTTTGAAAACATTTCCTCCAAGCTTGGAGGTTTTTGATAATTTTGAAGAGGTGGAGGTGGTGCAGAAAAATCATTTTGTGGCGGCGGGCGCATCGCGTTCGAATGGTTACTCAGCGAGAAATTTGGGTGATTTCGTAAAACAAGATTATAACTATTCAGAAAAGCAAAGCACGGTACGGGAAAATTTTCAGCAAAAAAGTTATTAAAAGCATTCCTAGGCATATTATTAACATAATCAATTTGTTCTGGGGCAGCTGTTGCAGATTCCCATACCTGAGGGGTGAAGGCAGCATTCATCTCCGTTATCTTCTTGCTTAAAATTTCCACATGCACAGCTAGCTAGGAGATGTTGTCCACTTCAAATATACCTACAGGTTTGTGTGGGTGAGACCTAGGCAAATTCCACGGATATGTGATCATGGCAATGTCCTCGAAAAGCTCAAGAGCTACTTTCGAGGTTTTGTGGTTTAAGGTACCACCGGAAGCTGTGTCTATCATTTGCTTTGTGCTTTGATTTATCCCATTGTAAAACGTCTACACTTGTAACAATACAGGCAGCGCATGATTGGGGCATCATCTTAAAAGTTCTTTAAATCTTTTCCAGATTTCATACAAAGTTTCAGAATCTATTTGTCAAAAGGCAGAAATATTGTTCCTGAGTTTGGTAGTTTTAGCTGCCGGAAAATACTTCGTCATAAATTTTTCGGTTCGTTGATCCCAAGTGGTGATGTTGTTTTTTGGTAAAGTGTTCAGCCATTGCTTAGCATTGGTTCTAAGGGAGAAGGGGAAGAGTCTTAGCCTAATAGCATCATTTGTAACACCATTGATTTTAATGGTGTCACAAATCTCATGAAAGCTAGCTATATGTGCGTTCGGATCTTCATCTTGAAGTTCGTCATATTGCACAAATTGCTGTAACATTTGAATTATGTTAGACTTAAGTTCAAAATTATTATTAGCAATAGCAGGGCGAACTATGATTGATTCTGTACCCTCTAGATTCATCCGTGCATAATGGGACATAAGCCTATGCAGAGCTTCCTCTACGTTGGGTTCTTCCATTCTTAAGGTAGAAAATGACTCGGAATCCTCAATCAGTATTTGGAGAGTAGGGCCTTGAAATCGCGATCTTCTCTGAAGAGTACGCTCAATTTTGTGGTCCGAGTCAAAAATATCCGACGGATTTTTGCGGGTCATGCACTAGAAGAAGAGAAGATAAATGAAGAGAAAAATAAACTAGAAAAAGAGTTACTTTTTTTAAAAAAGATTTTTTTTAATGTTTTAACTCCCAAACTTCCCAAGGGCTACCCGATAAAGTGTTCGCAAGTTACTAGAAAAGATAGTGGTATTTAAGCCACATTGCCCTTTTCGAGAGAGTTAGGTGGTGTAGAAAAATCATTATGTGTGTTTCTATTAAGAGCGTTAATATGTTTTTTGAATTTTTAATAAATTTTTTTAGAAGGACGGTGAGAAAGAGAATTTATAAAAGTAATAGGTTTGTGTTTTTGAATTATCAACGAAAGTTGCTCCCTGACAACGACGCCAAAAACTTGGTGTCTACTAATCGTGAAGAGAATAAGAACAAAACTAGAAATCCAACTAGGCAAATATACTTATCGAATTGTAGCTAGGGGACACAAGTGTCGTATTAAAATCAAAGAACTGTTGAGTAATCTTACTCAAACAAAGACTATTATCTTATCGAAGGATTGTTTTAGGGTTTGTTAAGAGAAAACTAATTGCAATTAAGAAAAAAAATATTTACGCTAAAAAGAGAACTACTTACAGTTAAATAGAGAGCTCCTAAAAGCGATTACAATGAGGGGTTGAAACGATGAAATAAAAAAGCACTCGATTGAGAATCACCTCGACAAAAGTTGATTAAAAATGCGATCATAAACCAAAGCTTAATAGGGTGAAGGTCCTTGACCGTGGAGGTTCCCAAATCTTGAACACGCTTCTCTCGAGGTTGTGCCCAACTGAGTTTAGGAAGGTCCGGCCGAACTCGCGTTCAAATAGGAGACCTAAAGCTTGCTTTACACGATGAACCCCATTTTTGAATTTCAATCCAATCTGGGAGATTTAACGTCTACCTCTATCGAGGGGTGCATGCAACTCTCTTTACTCTGAGTGTTCACTTTAAACTACGAGCCTCTCGGCTAGCTATGTGTGAAAACAAAGATAGAAATTATATATCGATGATATAACTCCAAACATGAATAATCAAGAGTAAATCGAAGGCCTAAACCCTAAAAAGAAAAAGTAAACTTAAAGATCATAACTTAATCAACTCGAACCTCGAATCATCAAGATCGAGTACAAGGAGGATTAGTTAATCATGGAGAAGTGGAGGAAGAGAGATGGGTATAAGAACATTAAGAAAACAAAGAAAAAAGTGCACTTTAAATTAATATTAAAAGAGAACTACAACATGAAATAAAAGATTACAATTGTATGGAAATGAAAAACTAAGCTAGCTCTAACATAAAGCTACTAAAGCAATTACAAAAGCTATTACAAAAGGGTACAATAAGCTTGGAATTAGGAAAAGCCTTAAATGAGAAAGAGAGAGAGGAAGAACAGTAAAAAACTTCAAGAAATAATAGGGCAGCACCTCCCCTCTCAATCTACTGCTTGCTGGACACAAGGGGGAGCCACTGAATTTATAGAATTTTTCTCTGTGTCAATCACGCCCCCTATCATGCCTAGGGAGGGCGTGTTAGGGGAGCATGATAGGTACAGGTTTGACCTCGGGCTATGGATTCTGGAGGGAATGAAGATTTCTTCTGTACATTGGTGGGCACGCTCAAGGACACGCCTAGGTAGGGGTGCGTGTAAGGCACGTCAAATAAAAATCATTTGTCAAAAATCCGTCAATCATCGGAAATGGTGCTACACGCCCCAGTTCCACGCCCGTGTAGGTGGCGTGTCATGTATAGGTTGACATATAGTAATGGAAAAGATTTAATGGTAGCAGCAGGCTTCGGGATGAGGGCGACATGCACAGAGACACTCCCAGGGAGGGAATCTAAGGTGTGCATGTCAGGTGTTTTTCTCGGGGTTTGTGTTCTGACTGCTAACTTCCATGGGATCGAGTTACACGCCCTACAACATGCCCAGGGAGGGTGTGCCAAGTCATTTTGGCTGAAAGCTGTGAAAACCTGCAAAAAGAGAAGAAAACATTAGTGGAAATAATATATACAAAAGGAGGTCAACATATAAGCTTATAAGACATGATTTTTGTATTAAAACCCTGAAAATACCCTAATAGTTTAGACTACAAAACATACTATCAAAGTCGCTTTAGGCCATGAAATCTGAAATTGACTCCATGTATGAAAACCAAGTTTGGACCTTGGCAGAACCACCTGAAGGTGTATGACCTATAAGGTGCAAGTGGGTCTTCAAGAAGAGGACTGTCATGGATGGGAATGTACAGATATTTAAAGGGCAATCAGTTGCTAAAGGTATCAGGCAAATTCATGGTGTTGACTATGGTGAGACCTTTTCCCCTATTTTCATGGTTATGTACATCAGAATTCTGACTACGTGATCTGGCAGATGGATGTCAAAACAGCTTTCCTCAATAGTAACCTCCTTGAGAAAGTGTACATGATACAACCCGAGGGTTTTCTATCCCCAGGTGAAGCCACTAAAATATGCAAGCTCCAGAGATCCATTTATGGATTAAACTAAGCTTTTGGAAGTTCGAATCTTTGTTTTGATGAAAAGATCAAAGAGTTTGGTTTTATCAAGAATGAGGATGAACCGTGTGTTTACAAGAGGATTATTGGGAGCATTGTTATCTTTCTGATATTATATGTAGATGACATACTGCAGATCACGAATGACAAACCGACCCTACAAGTTGTTAAGAATAACCTAAGGAGCTTCTTTTCTATGAAGGACTTGGGTGAAGAGACTTATATACTTGGTATTAAGATCTATAGAGATTGATTGAAGAAGTTGCTGGATTTGACCCAAAGTCAATACATTGATAAGGTGTTGAAGCGGTTCAACTTGCTTGAGTCCATGAAAGGATTCTTATCCATGTATGATGGTGTGAGTCTCTCTAAGGACCAGTTTCCTAGGTCTTATAAGGATAAGGACCGTATGAAGTTGATTCCATATGCTTCGGGAATTGGGTCAATCAGGTATAAAATAATATGTACTCGACTTGATGTCTCTTATGCCTTAAGCATGACTATCAGGTATCAGTATGATCCCGGTGATGGTCACTAGATAGTCGTTAAGAACATCCTAAAGTGCTTAAGAAGGACTAGGATGTAACACCCCAGTTTTTCAGTACTTGAGCCTTTGGAAGCTAGAGTGAAGCGTTAGATATCTAACACTCGGCGGTAGCCTGACGTTGAGTAGCAAGAATTGAGTGGGAGGCATTGAGTGCCTCAAGTGCATCGAGTACTAGTGCACAGTGTTAGATAGTTACTGCTTGGCGTTAGCCTCCTTACATTGAGACGGAATAGTAGAGTGAGCTACCGTGCAACGGTATTTCTACCGTCGGCGGTAGAGCGACTTTATTTTTTGGCTGAGGTCTGAGGAAGCTACCGCGGCGCGGTAGGTGGTTACCGCTCGACGGTAGCGGGCGCAAGAAATTCCGTAGATCTGTGTTCTGACCGTCCGATTTCGCTTCGATTTTGATCCTATACCCCAGGACACTCCGTCCAAGGGGCATAAGTAGGGCTGAAACACTCTTTCCCCTCATTTCTTCTCATTTGAGAGTTGAAGTTAGGGTTTTGGGGAGAGAAGGTTTGGAGGAAGAGGAAGAACATCTTCTGCCATTAACAAAGCTTCGTAGCTCCTATCGTCGATCCAAGGCCAAATCTATGGGGAGGACTTGAACGTTCACCCTTTAATCCGTGAAAATCAAGTTTTTCATGGCTAGGAGGAGGATTCGTAATGTAACGACACTTCTCCTCTCGGTCTTAGGATGCATGCATGGAATCCATTTTACTCTTGCTTTCTTTCAAGCTTTTAGGTATCAGATATCTCAAATGAGAGGGGTTCGGGTTTCCATGGTTCAAGAGGAGCAACCGGGTCGATTGTGTCCCTCCCCGACATGATGTTGCATTAGAAATCTGCTCCGCTAGTGGATTAGGTATTGTAGGTGAAGTCGTAGTCGCGAGCATTAGTCCAATTCGGTGATGTTGCATAACGAGCCTTAAGGATTTTTCTAGAAATCCGTTTGCGATAAGATGCCATTTGTGATGTTTGTTCCCCCTTATTTTCATGTGAGAACGAATGGTGGATTAGGGCGGGAAAAGCAATTGATTGTGATGTTCTAAGGCACGACTTTATCTCTGTGGTCAGCTGGCTAGATCGTGACGTGCAAGTCGTGTGTGGAGAGTTTCTCAGCAAGACACGTCCCCTTCTATTAAATTTATGAGAACGCCAAGATTTGGACAAGCCCGAGCGATGAAGCCCATGAACGGGTGGGGTAGGGCTAGGGTTCTTAGCATCGGTTTATTGTTTGTGAGATAGAATCGTAACATGAGAAGTATGAGCTTGCAGGAAAGCCTGAGTTTTAAGACCCACGAGTAGGTGGCTTGGTTAGATTTCTATGTGGTGGCTTGTATGTCATTAGGGGAAATTGGAAGTACCTGTATGTTTGTGGCTTGAACGCCAATGTGGAAATTGGATGTACC
Organism: Platanthera zijinensis; assembly: GCA_039513925.1. Classification (NCBI taxonomy): domain Eukaryota; kingdom Viridiplantae; phylum Streptophyta; class Magnoliopsida; order Asparagales; family Orchidaceae; genus Platanthera; species Platanthera zijinensis. Next base: position 75,412,347 of record CM077086.1, read on the forward strand.
TGTTTGATGATGCATGATGATGTATTAGATTCATACGCTATAGGGTGCCTTGGGTGAAATCAAAGATTGCATATATGTTGTATTGTAGGCCCCTTTATTTTACATGCTTAACATAAAAACGTGTTTGTTATATGAGACATCCAAACCTATTTTATTGCATTCTATGTTCATGTATATTTGCATACGAAGTGCTGACCTGCAGGGTGAAGGATTGCCCCGAGGTCCGCTAGGGATGGCCGGGAGGAGATGTGTTGGTTACACAGTTGAGGTCAGCCTTTTCTGACCCATGTTATAACGAATTTTTATAGGGAAAGGATCGCAAGCAGGAGCAAGCTCGCCGGCCAAAAAAGCCTAAGACTCAAGAAGGGAACGCTTTGTTTAGCGGATTATGTTTTGTTGAATGCTTTGCTCCATGAATGTAATTCGGCATGCATGCTGAGGTAGCTTAAGAGTGCTAAGGCACATTGCTATGTTTTTGTTGTTCAATTTTTGGACTCATGTTTGTTGTAAGGCCTTAAGGTCGTTTTGATACTCCTGTGATAGTGGATATCTTCTAGTGTTTGTGGGTTTTCGTTGTTTGTGTTCTGAGTTTTGAGATATGTGGTTCTTTTATATCACTTTTTAATACAAAATTTATGGCATCTATATGTTGTGGGGCCCCGTCCGGACCCATATTATATGTTCATTATAGGGGAGGTGTTACATTTTTGTATCAATGTCAGGTTAGTATCAAAGGTAAGGTTTAGTGGTCAATGTGGCATAATCGGATCGCGTAATGAAGTTATCCACATAGGAGTATCGTGGGACCATGAGTTTCCTAGTGTCTAAGTTTTTTTATTAGAAGCTGATTCTTGTTTTACCTTGCTTTTGCAAAGGGTGCTAGTGACAATGCAGGGACGTCAAGGCAACAATAGGAGCCTTCAGCGTGCAGGCTATTGCTCTGGGTCCTATGGCCATGGGCATAACCCCAGCTAATTTCTATTACATGCTAGTAGAGGCAATGGTAGCGTCCCAAGATGCAGCGACAACGCAAGTTATGAACCCTATTGCATAGGTAAAGACTCATGTTACGCCAAATTCCACACCGGTCATACCTTGCGAAGGAGCCAGGAAGGAAAATCCATTGGTTGAGAGAGTAGTTGTTGGGTAGAGAGACCGACATATGTAGTATTTTCTAAGTTTCCATCCTCCAACATTCAAGGGAGTCAGCACGCCGGCCATTGCGGAGGACTTGTGGGCAAGGATTCAGGAACTTTTGCAGGCGGCAGAGATGCTAGAGGAGAAGCAGTCTCAGTTTGCAACCTTTACGTTAGAAGGTGATGCTAAAATGTTGTGGGTGAGCCATAGCGGCATCTAGTTTCCTGGACGCACCCCGTCCATATGAGAGTTCGGGAATGCCTTCTTAAAGAAGTATATCCCTTCATCAACAAGGTTAGCACTTCAGAGGTAGTTTCTGCACTTGGTGAAGCGGGATAAGACTGTAGATGAGTGCGTTCAAGAGTTTACTCGATTGGGTCATTATGCTGTAACGACCATGGATGACGATGAGGAGAGGGATAATCTCTTCTACCATGGGTTGAGCGAGAATCTGAGACAACCCCTGATAGCTATGAAGAATATAGGCTTCAATTAGTTGATTGAGGCTTCCAAGATGTTGGAAAGTGATATTGCACGAACCCAACGTCGAAAGGGATTGACAGTCAAACAGGGAGAAGGAATGCCTTCTCAATCACAAGGGAAGTCTGAAGGGATTAAATGGAGGAAGAAGCCTTATCCCTTCAAGTCAGGTGAGAAGAGCAGTATGACGTCTGGGGGATCTCGCTTCAAGGGACCACCATCAGTCTATAAGTGAGGCAAGCTAGGTCACATAGTCCATTTTTGTACTGAGGGTGATGTTGAGCAAGATCCAAGGTAGGAACAGTTAGTGCGTTCTGGTCCCAGCGCTGCGGAGAAAGGGAAGATGGCAGTGTCGAGCGCTTCACGATTCCAACCCGTGCATCCAAGGACTTATAACCTTGGGCAACAGGAAGCGATTCGACAACCTGATGTGGTATCTGGTATGGGAAAGTTTAAGTTTGTTTATTGGTTTTAGACTTCCGAGACTTTTATGTGTATTGCCTATATTTTAGGCTTCGTGCTAGTCTCCGGTTACCCCGCAAGGGTACTATTTGATACAGTAGCGTCGCACTCATTTCTTGAAAAAAGATATATCCGGAAAATTGTGGTCGACCCCTTTTCGGTGGATGCATAACTTAGAGTGTGCATGCCCAATGGCTCTTTCATGACCACCGGGACGAAAGGGAGCATTGGTTGGAGTTTAGAAGGATTTGACTTCATGTTGGTAGCATCAGTTCTACCGTTAGCCGAGTTTGACGTGATCTTGGGGATTGACAGGCTGGCAAAGCAGTGCGCCAGTATTGACTACATATCTAAGTTGGTGGCCCTGAGAAGCAAAGGAAAGGAAGAAGTCAAATTTGAGGGCCTTAGTAGAGTGGCAAGTTCCCTTATTTTTTCCATGCTGTTTGTTTGGGCAGTTAACCAGGGAGGAGTAGCTTTCGTAGCATTATTGGAAGTTCAACATTCCAAGCTATCACATGGAGAAGTGTCGGTGGTGGCAAAATTCTAGGATGTGTTTCCTGAGGAGCTTCTTGGAGTACCTCCTCGACGGTATATCGATTTCTTGATTGTGTTAGTGGCAGAAGCTAGGCTGGTGTCACATCCTCATTTTAGGATGGGACCGAAGTAGTTGGCCGAGCTTAAGGTGTAGTTGTAGGAACTGTTGGAGCAGGGGTACATTAGACCCAACTCTTCGCCATGGAGCGCGCCAGTGCTGTTCGTGAAGAATAAAGATGGTAGTATGTGGTTGTGCATAGACTACCGGGAGTTGAATAAACTAACTGTTAAGAATAAGTATTTGATCTTATGGATAGATGACCTGTTCAAACAGTTGGTAGGGTCGGTGGTGTACTCTAAGTTTGACCTGAATTGAGGGTACTACCAGTTCCGATTCGAGAGGATTACATACCCAAGACATCATTTGGAACGAGGTATGGTCACTTCGAGTTCTCAGTGATGCCGTTTGGGTTGACAAACACTTCATCGGTATTCATGGATTTGATGAACCGAGTGTGTGGTGGTCTTTATCTATGATATTTTGGTATACTCCAAATCGGAGGCGTAGCATGAGGCTCATTTGATAGTAGTCTTGTATACTTTGAGAGAGAACCAGCTTTATGCAAAGTTCTCAAATTACGAGTTCTTGTTAGAGAAGATGGCATTTTTTGGCCATATGATTAGTGGTGATGGGGTTGTTGAAACTGAAAATCGGTCTCTGTGGAGTCCGACCCTTGGGGAAGGGGTGATCGCACACTTACTTCTCTCTCACAAGCTAAAAAAACAAAGACTTAGCACAAATAACAGACCCAAGGCTCCAGCACCGAGGTCACACCACACACTCTGAAGATCTTATAGCGCTTCCCCTTCTTATCCAAGTGCTGAGCTAAGGATACCTCAGAAAGAAGATAGAATACCTGGGCACAAGTATGCATTCCTTCTGAGGTACCCCCTTGGGTCTATTTATAGTTTTCTGAAAACTATCTGCCAACAGCCAACCTCCGCTACTTTGGTGTGGTTCCCACCCATCTCAACCCTAACTCCATAGCCCTACTGGTCGCATTCGCTTTCTACCTACGGTCAGAGTGAATGGAATTCAGCCTCCCTATCTTCCTCAAACTTTTCAACTTCCTTGCCTCCCTATCTTCCACATCAATCTTAAGGAGAAAGGTCTCGCCAACAAAAATCATAACTGGGTCAAGAAATTCATCTTTGTCTGTGGAGATTGCGGAACCCTCCCACTCTCACCGATCCAATAGGAAGAATCTATATATCGCCCTCCCAGTCGCGGCAGCCATGAGGCCAAGTTTCACCAAATCCTCTTCGGGAAGGATTTTAACGTTCCCTTCCTTAGGTTGAATATTGACACGCTGCTTCCCGTTCTTGCCAGAGAAGGTAATTCTCATATTCACCCAATCTTTAAAGATTACATGCTTTGAAATTTTTCTAACTCATGATACCTACGTAGGAGTGCGAGATCTTCCTCTAAACCCTCCCTCTGTTGGCAGTGTTCCACTCGCCTCTAAGATGGAACACACCGAGGCTGCCTCTACGACATGCAGAAGCCCGATAAAATCGATGCCGGGTGTTGGAACACCCTATTACTAATTTGGGTAAGGATCACTATGTTTTTATTAGGAAACCAGGTTGACCTAGATGTATAGTTGTAAAGGTAAACATTAGAATGAGTCTAGGGCTTAGAATTTAGGTTTGAAGCTGCCCCCAGGACCATTCCAAGATTTCAGAGATAGAGCCAAGTCTAAGACCTTTTTCGTCGAGCTCAGGTCAACGAAACGTCGAACTCCGTTCGACGCTCTCTGAGCTCAACTAAGTTAAGACGTCGAGCTCTGTTCGACGATCTTCTAGCTCAGGTCGACGATCCTTCTTCACTTATTCTCCAGGTCGTTGAGCTCGGTTCGACGATCTTCGAGCTCAGTTCGACTTTTTCTGTCTGTTGATCTTATTCCATCTCTGAGCTCAGTTCGACGATCGTAGAGCTCAGATCGACGATTTTCTGAGAGATCGACGTTTTTAAGGATTCAAATTCTGTCAGTCTTTGGAATGTTTTCGAATTCTCTCAGCATTTATATCAAGAAAATCTGCCAGCCATTTTCATTTATTCTGGAGCAAGTTTCAAGGAATTATCAAGAGAATGTTTTGCTGGACTTTCCTCTAGAAGACAAATTATTTATGGAAGGAATTTAATGCCTGATAACGGCTATCTTGGATTAAGAACCTTCAGGGAATAAGAACTTCTTCTCTTTTCTTCTCTCACAATCAATCAAGAGTCAATACAATCAATAGAATCAAGAACACATACTGTTACAGAAAAAGGAGAATTAGCTGAATAATTTTGTGTACTCAAAAAGTTGTCACAGCTTCATCTCAAGGACTCCAGACAACTCATCTTTCAGCCTCTGCTGAAACAATCTTCTGCAGGAGATCTGAAGTTTCTGAAGACCTATCACCCTAGAGCAAAGCTTCCATTCCTGATTCATTCAACATCTCAGGGGGAGCTTTGACAACAAAAGATCCACTTGTGCTTCTCTCTTTGATTGAGACAGAGAAGGCAACTTCAACCTTTTTATTTTCCTTTTCTTTCCTCCTGTAAAAGGGTTTTCAAAACTCCCTTCAAAAGTCTTGATTCTGGTTCTGAGAACCTTGTCAAAACTCAGTGGTGGCAAGACACCTGATCAAAAAATCTAGTTTGGTTTTTGAGCACCTTATCAAAAGCTCATTGGTGCCCAGGACACCTGATCAACTCATCCTGCAGTGGATTCCTACCAAGGGTGGTAGAAGAGTGGATGTACCCAGGTTTTTGGGGAACCACTATAGCTCCTTGTGTTTTCTGGTTTGCTTGTGTGTTCTCTTTGCTGTGTGCTGTGCTCTTCCTTTTTACTGTCTTTTTAATTCTATAGCTAGGCACCCTACACATATATATAAATCAAATCTTAAAAGCTTTGCTAAGTTTAAAATTGTGAATTTACTTTAAACTCTATTCACCCCCCTCTAGAGTTGAGATAGATCTTACCCTCACTTTCAATTGGTATCAGAGGCAGGTTGGTTGTTCATACAGGCTAACACCTGAACCAAAAGATCCTTGATAAGATCAATCCTTTAAGAGGGTTATTTTCATTATATTTAATTTTATAAAGACATGGCATAGAACAAAGATTATGCAAGCACCAGGCCTCCAGTGTGCAATCTATCCAAGTTTGCACTTTGGAAAGCAAGGATTAGACTTTACATGAATTCTATTGATGAAGATATATTTAATTCTGTTTTGACAGTATGCCCAAGTCCACCAGCAAGCTCAAGTACAAATGCTGTTCCACCTCCTTCAGGAACAGATGCTGAAATAAAGAAGTGGAAGACTGCAGATGCCAAGGCCATGAACATCTTAGCTCAGACAATGTCTGATGAGATATTTCAAAAGGTAGCTGACTGCAACTCAGCCAAAGGAATTTGGGACAAGCTCTCTGAAATTGTCTCAGGATCTGCTGATGAAAGGAAAGACAAGAGATCCCATCTAATAAGCCAATATGAGAACTTCAAAAAGGGAGAAGCTGAATCAGTGGCTGACATGTACAATAGACTAAGTCTGATTGTCAATGAGTTAAAGACTCTGGATAAAGAAATCTCATTGACTGAGCTGAATGAAAAAATCTTAATGTGCTTCCCCAGCACTTGGGATTCAAGAATGGCCAATCAAAGATGCCAGAAGTTTGAATGAGATTACCACTGATGCTCTCCTGGGCAAGCTCAAATCCTATGAGCTGGTCATTAAAAATAGAGAAGAAGAACAAAAGGCTACTTCTCCAGTCACAAGGAAAGAAAAGACCATAGCCTTCAAAGCTGCAGAAGAGGAGCCTGAAGATAAAGCTACAGGAAATGATGAGCTCCTAAGTCTACTGGCCAAAAGATTCTACAAGATGGCCAGAAAAGTTTTCAGAAAGAGATAATACAAGGGTCATAATAAACCAAGGTATGATAAATCAAATAACAATAAAGAAATTATATGTTTTGGTTGCAGGAAACCAGGCCATATTATGCCTGACTGTCCAGAAAATAAGAAGAAGGACAAGAAAGATAGAAGAGAAAGAAGAAAGGAAAAAGACTTCAGAAAGAACAGCTCAGACAAACCCTCCTCCAGCAAGAACAAACATACAAGGAAGGGTTTTGTTGCTGAGACATGGAGTGAAACTGAAGAGGAGTCTGAAGCTTCATCTAGTTCTAGTGATGATGAGGATGATGCTGATGAAAAGGAATTCTGCATGATGGCTATTAATGCCTCACAATCAAATTCAGAAGCAGAAGAATCAGAGTCAGACTCAGAAGTTCAACCAGATGAAGATCAGGTAATCAATTCTTTTGATTTCAACTCTGAGGATTTTAAACATGAATTTAAAGTACTATGCCTAGATTTGTTAGAATCTGAGAAGGAAATCATTTCCCTCAGAAATCAACTATCTGAGTATAGCACCTTAAAATCAGAGAACCTCAAACTCTCTGAAGAGTTAGAATGTTATAGGGAGCAGATAGCTTCACTAAAAAGTGAACTATCCAAGGCCAAGCAATTTGAAGAATCCCTTAATGGTAGAAGTATCAAATTAATGGACATCACAAGCACAATGAACTCAAGATTAAATAGTACACTGGGCTTGGGTGACTCATCTAGCCAACCCATAGTATTAACAACCCCAATCAAATTTATTTCTGATAAAGGAAAGGGTGTTGTAGAGGTAGCTAGGAAAAATTCAGATCTACCTAATAAAAAGAAAGCTCAACAGAAAACGTCGAGCAGAGGTCGACGATCGTCGAACAGAGGTCGACGATCTCAGGCTGAAACGTCGAACTCAGATCAACGTTTCCTGAACTCTGAACTCCCTCATAGTCGATCTTCGAACGGAGCTCGACGATTTTACCCAAGATCGTCGAACCCAGCTCAACGATCGTCGAACAAAGTTCAGAGCTTTGAACCTTCTTTCAGAGGCAAATCTCAATTCAATCCTAGAAGTGCTTCATCCCAATGCTTTAATCCCTATACTAAATGGATAGTACCTCCTAGGAGATACCATCCTGAAGGTTATAAGGATCAACCTGGGATGTCTTTTATTTCTGAATTTAAGGGTTATCAACCTAGGCCCAAGGTTAACTGGGTCAAAAACATATAAGCTGATTTTGTGCAGGTGAAGACCTATCCAACATCAAACCAGCTATGGTATATGGATAGTGGGTGCTCAAAGCACATGACAGGGAATAAGGACAACTTCATATCCTTTAAAGCCAAGCTTGGACCCAAAGTAATTTTTGGTGATTCAAACTTTGGAACTACAAAAGAATATGGTGCAGTCCAAATTAGGACAGTGACCTTCAAGAAGGTAGCCTATGTTGAAGGACTCAAGCACAACCTAATAAGCATTAGTCAGCTGTGTGATGAAGGATATCAAGTGACTTTCAACAAAGAAATATGCAAGGTCAAGTCAGAAGACAACACAACTGTGTTGACAGGTAACAGGAAAGGTAATATTTACTTAGTAGACTTTCTTTCATCTAAGGTAGATATTTGCCTGTTTAATTCCATATCTAGACCTAATATTCTATGGCATAAGAGATCAGGACATGTTAACCTTAGAACCATTGCTAGGCTATCCAAGGAAAACCTTGTCAGAGGACTGCCTTCTGGCCCCTACAAGAAGGAAGGACTCTGCAAGGCTTGTCAATTAGGCAAGCAAACTAAAAATAGCTTTAAATCAATTAACAAGAGTGATTCACCTAGGATTTTGTATCTGTTACACATGGATCTTTTTGGACCCATTACAGTACAAAGCTTAGGAGGAAAGTCCTATACTTTAGTAGTTGTAGATGACTTCTCAAGATTCACATGGGTATTCTTTTTGAGGAAGAAGTCTGATAACTTTAAGTGTTTGACAGATTTTCTCAAATGCATTCAGATTGAGTTCAACACTCACATTGCCCTAATCAGAAGTGATCATGGGACAGAGTTTGATTCTCTTCTCATACAAGAGTTCTGTCAAAGTGAATGGATCAGGCATACTTTCTCAGCTCCTAGAACTCCTCAACAAAATTGGGTAGCTGAAAGAAAAAATAGAACACTCATTGAATCTGCAACTACAATATTGGCAGATGCTCACCTACCTCTATCATTTTGGGCTGAGGCAGTGAACACCTCCAATTATGTTCTGAATAGAAGTCTAATACATAAACTGAAGGGCAAGACTCCCTATGAATTACTCAAAGGGAAGAAACCTAAAGTAGACTATTTTAAGGTATTTGGTTGCACTTGTTTTATCCATAATAATGACAAGAAATATCTAGCAAAATTTCAAGCTAAAGCTGATGAAGGAGTGTTTCTGGGATACTCCATGATCAGTAAAGCCTATAGGGTTTATAATAAAACTACATTAATAATTGAAGAATCTGTCCATATTACTTTTGATGAAGCTAACATGTCTTTCAAGGAGAAGAATGCTTCTACCATAGAACATTTGCAGGTTCACTCTCTTGCTGAAGACATGAACAGATTACAAGTTACACAAAAGGATGACAGTAGTGAAGATGAAGAAGCTGCTCACCATCAGGAAGAAAATCTTCTTGAAGAACCAGTTGTTGTTCCACAAGAGGACACAACAACACAGGTTGGTGAACCATCAACACCCCCTATTGATCTAGTAACAACAAGAGATCATCCAATTTCTCAAGTAATTGGAGACATCTCAGCTGGTGTGCAAACTACAAATCAGGTCAACCAGAACCTGATGCACACTTGCTTCCTCTCTCAAATTGAACCTCAAACCATTCAAGATGCAGAACAAGATCCACACTGGATTATTGCAATGCAAGAGGAGTTGCATCAATTTGAAAGAAATAAAGTTTGAGAACTAGTGCCTAAGCCAAAAGATCATCCCATTGTTGGAACCAAATGGGTGTTCAGAAATAAGCTGGATGATCAAGGAATCATTGTAAGGAATAAGGCAAGGCTAGTTGCTCAAGGGTACTCTCAGGAAGAAGGGATAGACTATAACCAGACCTTTGCACCTGTTGCAAGATTAGAAGCCATAAGAATCTTTCTGGCTTAAGCTGCTCACAAGGGATTCAAAGTCTATCAAATGGATGTCAATAGTGCTTTTCTCAATGGGGAGATCAAAGAAGAAGTCTATGTCAGACAACCTCCAGGTTTTATCTCTCTAACCCATCCTGATTATGTTTTTAAACTACACAAAGCATTATATGGTCTCAAGCAAGGTCCTAGAGCATGGTGTGAGACCCTAGCATGTTTTCTGCTGAAAAATGATTTTGTTAGGGGGAGAGTAGACCAAACTCTTTTTATTAGAACCCATAAGTCCCATACCCTACTAGTACAAATCTATGTAGATGATATTATATTTGGTTCTACTGATTCAAACTTGTGCAAAAAGTTTTCCAAGCTTATGCACTCTAAATTTGAAATGAGTAGCATGGGTGAGCTATCCTTCTTCTTAGGATTGCAAGTCAAACAACATGCTGAAGGCATATTTATTTCTCAAACCATGTATGCAAAAGAGCTGGTTAAGAAATTTGGTATGTCTGATGCATCATGTATGAAAACACCCATGCCTACCAATGCTGTATTGGATGCTGATGAACATGGGAAACCAGTTGATCAGATAACATATAGAGCAATGATTGGCTCTCTATTGTACCTTACAGCCAGTAGGCCTGACATAATGTTTGCTACATATATATGTGCTAGATTTCAAGTTAGCCCTAGAGAGTCACACTTAACCTTAGTTAAGAGGATTCTTAGGTATGTTAAAAGCTGTCCAAATCTAGGACTCTGGTATCCAAAAGACTCAGCATTTGACTTAACTGGATTCTCAGATGCTGATTATGCTGGATGCAGAATAGACAGGAAAAGCACCAGTGGAACTTGTCAGTTCCTTGGTGATAGACTTGTCTCTTGGTATTGTAAGAAACAAACATCTGTGTCAACCTCAACTACTGAAGCTGAATATATGGCTGCAGGCAGTTGTTGTTCACAAATATTATGGATACAAAACCAACTCCTAGACTATGGTTACAACTTAGAGAAGTCAAAAATATTTTGTGACAACACCAGTGCTATTTCCATTGCACAAAATCCAGTCCTCCATAGTAGGACAAAACACATAGAAATTAGACATCATTTTCTAAGGGATAATGTTGAGAAAAGTAAAATTGAACTTCAATATATCCCAACTGATTTGCAAAGGGGAGATATTTTCACCAAGCCTTTGGATGAAAAGAAACACAACTTCTTCCTCAATCAGTTAGGCATGTTAGATGGAGGAAGGCTAAAATAAATTACAAGATTTTGAAAAGCTAAAAACAGACCAAGACTAGGCTAAAAACTTATCTCTTTTTGTGTCTGTAGTATAGGTTTTGTCTCTGAACTGCGCTCGACGTTTCCCCAGAAATCGTCGAACGGAGATCGACGATTTCCCAGAAATCGTCGACCGAAGATCGACGTTTCTTGAATCGTCGATCTGAGTTCAGCGCCGCCGTTAGCTCCAGGATTCCATTCTGTCTGTTCAGAGGTCGTCGAGCGGAGCTCGACGCTATTGGCATCTCTTCAGATTCCTTTAGTAGCCCAAATCGTCGAGCTGAGTTCGAAGTTTCATCGAACTGAGGTCCACGATTTTCTGTTTCGCCATCGAACCCTAATATAAAATCATTTCTTCGACCGTCATTCATCTTTTGCGCTTTCATACTCTCTGCAAATTTCTCTCTTTCCCTCCAAATCTTCTACGCTTGGTCTTGTTTGGTTCATTGTTGCAGGTACCGATGGCTGGCTCCAGTGCTGTTATTTCCAAGATGAAATTCGATACCGGTTTTGATATTGATATGAATTCGTTTGATGGAAGTGATCAATGTTTCAAGGACATTCTCAATCTATTCCGAGAACAGCAGCTATCTCAGATAATGACCACCTGAATGAAGATTGCTTCAGAAGAAATTAAAGAATGTTGTTTTACAGCGACAAATGAGAATGAGAATTCTGTCATAAGCTCAATAAAAGGGACTCAGGTACTATTGTCCCCGGCCCTTCTAACTGAAGTTTTCCTACTTAGTTCTGGAAATGACTCCTTAGATTTATCTGGAGAGGAGTTTGATTCTATGCTTGATAGAATGGGTCACACTGCTGTGAACCCTAACAAATTGCTGAAGAAAAATCTGTCCATCGAATATCAATTTCTGGCTGATGTGGTCGGCAAAGTGCTTCTGGCAAAGCACTCAGCCCATGACACTATATCTAGATATCAGTTTTGTTTAATGGGAGCTCTGGTTGATAAGAAGCATTTAGACTGGGGATTAATATTCTTCAATCTGATCAAGAAGAAACTAAACAAAAACTGTGTAAGCTTTGGAAGAATTTTAGGGGTTTACCTGCACTCTAGGTGCCCTGACCTGCTGACCTCTGGTGGGATGTTCATCAATGCATCCAAGAGGATTACCTGTGCCCTATTCAGCAAATGGGACATGAAGATCATCAACCCTATCAGGGCTGCTGCTGCACCACTGGCTTCAGGCACCAAGACTACCCAAGTCACTCCCTCTCAGGAATCTGCCCCAACAGAAGGATTGTCTACCTCTTCCTCTCCTCCTCCAGCTGTTTCTATTACAGTCACCACACCAACCTCAACCTCTCCTCAGATCTTAGCTTCTTCCTCCATTACCATTTCCTCACCAACATCACCTCCTCCAGCCACTACTTCAAAAGAATTCCATACTCTATTCTCTTATCCAACTTTCACCACTCCATCATTTTCTCTTATAGATGATTCCTTTATGGATGATTCTCCTCCCTCTCCTTCTGAGCTTCCCTCAACATCCTCCTATCAACAACTTCTTCACGATATTCTTTCCCAACCATCCTTCACCCCATCATATGACTCTTCCATCTCATCCATCTCCACCTCAATAACTTCTATCCCCTCTATTCCTCCTTCAGAGCCATCCATCCCTACACTTTCCACCACCACATCCTCCATCCCATTAGTCCCAGTCATCCTCATTCCAATACCTTCTATTCCTACCTCTGCTCAAGCCCATCTTGAGCATGTAGATCTTCCTATTTTGGCAGACAAGCTCTATGACCTGTTAGCCCCCCGGCTAACATCTCTGCTGGAGACCTCTTTGGCTCCACTCCTGAAACAAGTTCAGGAGTTGTCTACCAAGCTCTCCTCCTTCATCTCTTCCCAGGAAACACCTTCATCTGGGTGCCTTGATTCAATTGTCTCTGAACCAAGGCAGGGGGAGATGCCTCATGAAGCAGTGGGTGTGCCTGAGACTGCTGAAGGTTCCAGATCTGCTCCTACTTTTGCAGTGGACCTTCAGAGTCTGCTCTCTACTTTTGATACTGTATATTTCAGCTCTCTACCTATTCAACAATCTGAAGACCTCACTAAGGCCATTGTGCCTATCAATTACTGTGATCCCAGGCTGATTGAAATATATGTAAATTCCTTCAAAGCTGTGGATGCTGATATTTTAAGTGCTGTTGCTGCTGTTACAACAAGTTTTCCTTCAGAAGATACTGAAATGGTCTCTGTGATTGAAGATACTGCTGCTGCTAAAGAACTTACTACCTACCTAGAAGGATCTGAATCTATTTCTGCTTCAATTGTCTCTACTCCTGCTGTCTCTGCTCCTATTATTGATGCTGCTCCTGCTCTCACTCCTGCTCAAATCAAGCAACAAGAAAAGTATATAAAAAGCATTGATGACTTGTATGATAGACCATAAAGTTCAGAGAGTGATCAGTTTCAAACTGAATCTGATTAATCTTCTAATACTATTGCCAAGAAAAGGAAGGCCAGAAGCAAGGCTATGATGAAATTACCCCAGCTCAAGCTAAAGACTCAAATGACATTCCATATTATATTTTGCATGACTGCCCCATTTCTGAGCCTTGGATGCAGTTCTCCAAGAACCAACTAAAAGCTATGAAGAAGAGAAGGAAGCTGGACAAGTATGAAAAGGGATCCTCTCATTTTCAGCCTCCTCCTCCTCCACCTCCAGATTCAGGGATAGGTGGAGGCTCAGCTTCTCAAGCCCCAGCTTCCAAACAAAGTTCCTCCCAGTCTTATCAGAGATACCAGCCTAGGGGGCAATACCAAAGGGGTTATCAGTCAAGAAGAGGACTGTATAGAGGAAGCAAAAGAGAGCACAAATTTCAATCCAGGGAAGGACAAAGGCATACAGACACTACTCAAGGTTCTTTCCCCTACAAGCTCAGAGAAAAGGTTGAAACCAGAACTACTACTGCATCAGAATCAATCAACAGATATGAGCCTGCAGTGCCATTTAAAGACCTAGAGAACAACCCATTATCTTGGACTGCAAGGATGAAAGAATTGGCTGCTCTAGATCAATTGAAGAAAGCAAGAGAGCAAGGAAGAGACACATCTAACATTACAACTCTGTCAGAACAAAGAAAAGTTGAATTGGAAAGGTATTCTTCAAGCAAATTATTTGACCTAGTAGACTACCTGAAGCTGCATCCTGAGGCTGTGGTTCCAAGAGCTAGATCTCAAACCTCCTTAGGAGCAGAAGATGACAGAAGGTCAAAGAAGGAAGCCCTTAATCCTAACAGAGAAATTATATTTAAGAAGGGAAAATGAAAAGAAGTAACATATGTAAGCAGACAGTACAATCCTCTGAATATTTGCTGAAACTCCACATAATTGCTGCATTATTTTCTTGCTTTTCTATTCTGTTTTAGTTTACTGCTCTTTTGTATGTTGTTGTATCTTTTATTTCTGAAATATGTAAATAGTAATCCTAACCCAAATAGGGGGAGATTGTTGGAACACCCTATTACTAATTTGGGTAAGGATCACTATGTTTTTCTGAGGAAACAGGGTTGACCTAGATGTATAGTTGTAAAGGTCAACATTAGAATGAGTCTAGGGCTTAGATTTAGGTTTGAAGCTGCCCCCAGGACCATTCCAAGATTTCAGAGATAGAGCCAAGTCTAAGACCTTTTTCGTCGAGCTCAGGTCGACGAAACGTCGAACTCCGTTCGACGCTCTCTGAGCTCAACTAAGTTAAGACGTCGAGCTCTGTTCGACGATCTTCTAGCTCAGGTCGACGATCCTTCTTCACTTATTCTCCAGGTCGCTGAGCTCGGTTCGACGATCTTCGAGCTCAGTTCGACGTTTTCTGTCTGTTGATCTTATTCCATCTCTGAGCTCAGTTCGACGATTGTAGAGCTCAGATCGACGATTTTCTGAGAGATCGACGTTTTTAAGGATTCAAATTCTGTCAGTCTTTGAAATGTTTTTGAATTCTCTCAGCATTTATATCAAAAAGATCTGCCAGCCGTTTTCATTTATTCTGGAGCAAGTTTCAAGGAATTATTAAGAGAATGTTTTGCTGGACTTTCCTCTAGAAGACAAATTTTTTATGGAAGGCATTTAATGCATGATAACGACTATCTTGGATGAAGAACCTTCCGGAAATAAGAACTTCTTCTCTTTTCTTCTCTCACAATCAATCAAGAGTCAATACAATCATTAGAATCAAGAGACACATATACTGTTACAGAAAAAGGAGAATTAGCTGAATAATTTTGTGTACTCAAAAAGTGATCACAGCTTCATCTCAAGGACTCCAGACAACTTATCTTTCAGCCTCTGCTGAAACAATCTTCTGCTGGAGATCTGAAGTTTTTGAAGACCTATCACCCTAGAGCAAAGCTTCTATTCCTGATTCATTCAACATCTCAGGGGGAGCTTTGACAACAAAAGATCCACTTGTGCTTCTCTCTTTGATTGAGATAGAGAAGACAACTTCAACCTTTTTCTTTTCCTTTTCTTTCCTCCTGTAAAAGGGTTTTCAAAACTCCATTCAAAATTCTTGATTCTGGTTCTGAGAACCTTGTCAAAACTCAGTGGTGGCAAGACACTTGATCAAAAAATCTAGTTTGGTTTTTGAGCACCTTATCAAAAGCTCATTGGTGCCCAGGACACCTGATCAACTCATCCTGCAGTGGATTCCAACCAAGGGTGGTAGAAGAGTGGATGTACCCAGGTTTTTGGGGAACCACTATAGCTCCTTGTGTTTTCTGGTTTGCTTGTGTGTTCTCTATGCTGTGTGCTGTGCTCTTCCTTTTTACTGTCTTTTTAATTCTATAGCTAGGCACCCTACACATATATATAAATCAAATCTTAAAAGCTTTGCTAAGTTTAAAATTATGAATTTACTTTAATTAAACTCTATTCACCCCCCTCTAGAGTTGAGATAGATCTTACCCTCACTTTCACTGGGATCAAGCGGTCAGAAGCGAAAGCCCGACTCCTCCCTTCCTCTACCTCCTAAGAAGAAACAAACAGCAGCTCTCGCCAAAGGTAAGGAGATCGCCTCAGATTTCCCTATGAGTGCTGCTGGCGAGACCGTGGAGGAGAAAGTGGAGGTGATTGGTGGGACCTCGATAGCAAAGAAGGGACCCATGCCCAAGGACCACAGGAACTTTGACCTTGCGAGAAGGTGCTCGATGACGCTGGCGAGCCTTTGCTAGTATGGGACTGGGAAGTCAACATGGCTTCCATCTCCACCGTACTCCCCTCCTGAAAAGAGGGCGAGATGGTCTCAAGCCAGGCCTTTGCTCTCTCATTCGGACTATACGGGCGATACAACGCCGCTTACTACAATGAGGCACTGTTGAAGTCACTTGCTTATGAAAGCTAATGAGCTCAATTCTGCATCGTCGAACTCGCTCATATATCAGCCCACCGTGGCATCCGCCTCTTGCGATAGCCGATGGATGTGAGCGAGGCGTGATCCAAGCTGACCGAGGAAGTAACAAACCTGAAGCAAGATCTGGACACTGCCCAGAAGGACCTCGCCTTGCGAGATGCCGAAGTGGTAAGCCTTTCCTTCTTGTCATTCATTTATCGAATGTTGTTCTCACGCGAACTCTTGATTGTTCTGTAGGATGTCAAGACTCTGGCCTAGAAAGACGCGCGCATTGCCCAGCTCGAGGAGGAGAACCAGAGAATAAGGGCCCAAAATCAGCAATGGATTGACTCACTAATCCCTCCTCCCTTGGGCAAAAGGAAAAAAGGCTATGTTGTTCACGCCACATGAAATCAAGCTGATGATGTAAGAGAATTCTATGGCGGTGGCATGGCACTCGCTCCAGGTGATGTGTGGGTTGGATTCTTGAATAGCGATGGCGAGAAGGTGATGGTCGAGATCTTACTCCCAGAACTCTTCCTTCCTATCCCTGAGCATGAAGACAATGTTGCATGCTCCGGCAAGAGCGAGCGATCGACATCTTCGCCCTAAAGTTCTCACTTTTTCCTTGTAAATTTCCTCTTTTTTGGGCTCTGCCCTTTGTGACATGTAATTGTTCATTGATGATATGAAAGATGAACATTTGTTATGGAACTTTTTTCTTTTATTCTGTGCTTTGATTTCGAATGCTCTATTATGCGAAAATGCATTCATCTCACGCTTCCTCTTAAGAGTTCGTGATCACGATACCTCGTGAGGCCATATACAGACTTCTCGCTGCGCCAACCCGATAAATCATTGACTTTCATAATTCGATGTATAGGGCTAGATCTTGCATCATTCTTGCCAAATTAGTTCACGCGTGCTGATAGATTTTTATTTCGAACTTTCCGCTAATGATAGTTCTTGCGATGTTCTAGCCTCGCCGGTTCACGTCCATACAGGATCGTAGCAAAGGCTTTGTGTCGTTATTGCCGCATAGGCTCATGAGCATACAGGATCGTAGCCAAGGCTTTGTGCCATTCTCACCGCATAGGCTCACGCACGAATGGGAAAATCTTCGAGAACAGGCTTCAAGCACTCGCATTCGCCTATACACTTCCCAGCCCTTGACCTTTTCCCAGTGTTTTACATTTAACTGCCTTCTACTAGCTGGCGAGATCCCTGCTTGGCGAGATCTCCTTGAAGTATTGAATTAAACCCAAGAATCCTCTAGATTTCAAGCCTCCCTGGCTTGCATGAGTACCCCAGGACTAGATTTCAAGGTACTTTGCAATGTCTCTCAAGTGCCCAGCTTCCCTGTCAGCTAGGTGAAAGCATGACAGCGGAGTAACTTTACTTAGTTCCAGAGCAAGAATGGTGTCCACCGAGGATCCCGACCCTGCTAGTTAGGTGGAAGCCTGACATCGGAGCTTTTCGGGACTTGGCTCCAGAGCACGAACAATCCACTTAGGATGCTGGCCCTAAAAGCTTGGTGGAAGCCTAACAGCAGAGCATCTCGGGACTTGTCTCAAGAGTAAGAACAATGTCCCTCGATGATCCCGACCCTAGTAGCTACGTGGAAGCCTGATAGTGGCTCATCTGGGGACTTGGCTCCAGAGTAAGAACAATGTCCACCGAGGATCCTGGCCCTGCCAGTTAGGAGGAAGCCTTACAGCGGAGCATCTCGGGACTTGGCTCTAGAGCCAGAACAATGTCCACCGAGGATCCCGGCCCTACCAACTAGGTGGAACTATGACAACGGAGCATCTCGGGACTTGACTCTAGAGCCAGAACAATGTCAACGGAGGATCCCGGCCCTGCCAGCTAGGTGGAAGACTGAAAGCCGAGCATCTTGGGACGTGGCTCTAAAGCAAGAACGACCGAGGATCTCAGCCCTGCCATCTAGGTGGAAGCCAGATGTAACGCTTCCACCCGTCACATGGAATATAAAAGAGGGTCCGTATGGGGCCCCACACCATATTTCATAAATAAAGGGCGGAATCACGTATGAATATCAAAATCCTTTCTACTCGCATCTTATCTCAGAGCATTCTAGCGGAAGATTTTAACTTGCAAGTACTCATCACATTGAATGTCCACTAAATATATAAATAACACATTTATGTATATCACCAGGAATGTATACAACCACCAACACTCATGGCCTTAAGGCCTTACATGTTTCTCTTTACAAGTGTGATTTCATACATCGGCATGTAGGTCGGCCACACATGAAAATATAATTCTTCGTACGGCCTTCAAGGGCTTACAAGAAGTATGGGCTTCAACCCGCTCATTCAAAGTTAGCCCGTCAGCACTTGCATATGGACATCCACCCCAAGAGTGATAAACAAAACAACGGTCATCATTCAACTTACCAATTATAATGACCCTACCCCTTACCCGGGACAGTGGTTCCTTCCCTGCATGCATCACAATCACAACATATATATTTATATATCCGTGCACTCAGGGCATGTTTGCGGTGTATCGAATCATCCTTAGTGTAACATCCCATTTCTGGCTAGACCACTAGGAGTCGGTTGGTCGTGATAGAACCCTAGGAAGCCCAAAAACTGAAATAAATCGACCGAGATTTCGGGTCACGGGTTGGTCACGCCCGTGACCGATCCGTCACGCCCGTGACCTTGGGCGTGACTCCTTCGACGATCGTCGATCTCAGTGAGACGATCGTCGGCCGTAGAATTTTTCTACCCGGGCCTGTCACACCCGTGACCTATGTGTCACGCCCGTGACCTATGGCGTGACACCTTCGACGATCGTCGATCCCAGCGGGACGATCGTCGAAACGTAGAATTTGCGTCATGGCCATGTCACGCCCGTGACCCAGGTGTCATGCCCGTGACCAAGGGCGTGACACCTTCGGCGATCGTCGATCTCAGCGCGACGATCGCCGAGTATGGATTTTTCCTCATGACCATATCACGCCCGTGACCCACATGTCACGCCCGTGACCAAGGGCGTGACCACCCTTCGACGATCATCGATCTCAGTTCGACGATCGTCGATCCCAAAACTGGTCACCCGGGCTTGTCACGCCCGTGACCCACATGTCACGCCCGTGACCAAGGGCGTGACCATCCTTCGACGATCGTCGATCTCAGTTCGACGATCGTCGATCCCAGAATTGGCCACCCGGGCCTGTCACGCCCGTGACCTATGTGTCACCCCCGTGACCAAGGCCGAAACGTCAGCCAGACTGGAAATTTCGATAACCGACGTTGTAATCAATTCTGATTATGGGAAGTTATGCCAGGAGTATTTATGGGTCGATTCCTACTCTGATTATTTAATAAATTAAGGAAATGTTGGTCCAATAGGAAATCGCCACCTGGCAAACACCTCTTCATTTCCAGCATTTCAACTGCCTTGCCATAACCGAAACGTCATTAAGAGGAATATTAAGGGCCATGAACGTTTCATCCTTTCCCCTTCCCATTTGCTGATCTATAAAAGACTCCTAAGAGCAAGAGGAAAAGGTTACACACTCCATCAAACTGTTTCAGATTTCCCCCTTGCTGTTGAAGAATTTCCGGCGACGCCACCACCGCGCCAATGGCTTCCCGACGCTCTGCACGCCTCCGGCCCGCGAACAAGCTCCTCCCCTCCCTCTTCTTCTACGGATAGATCTTAGAAATCGTTAAGAGAGATATCGGGCTCAAAAGAGCCAGATCGGGTTAGCGTTTCCATGGTTTTCCGAAAATTTTGTGGTGGCGTGTTCGCCGGAAACCGCCTCTCCGGCGGCCGTGCCGCCGCCCGACGATAGCCCTCACCTCAACAGAGGTGGTGGTGGTGGTGGCCGGCCGGGTAGATGGCTGGATGGCCGGAAAATAGCTTTGGAAAAGCTACAGGAAATTAAGTTTTCAGGGCTCTGGTTTCGGGCTGTAGAAGAAGATGAACAGTGCCATTAAATTAGATTTTATTTTTAAAATAATTTCTGAATGAAAATATCTGTCACATTAAATAATTTGGGAAAAATACCTAGAGGCTCCAGCAGGAAAAATGGTCAACACTAATATTGTACCTCTTGGAGACTAGGGAATTTTAAATTTTTTTCAAGCATTTTGGACCACTGGATAGACCTCAGCACTCAATTTGGTGAGGTCTACCCATAGGATGTCCTGACCTTAGAAAAATTCCGCACTCCAATACAGTCATCACAAAGACTTGAAATTTGGGGTGTGGCCTAACCTTACCTATATCTAGGTACCATCCAAAAATTAGGATTTTTGGGAAATATTTTTCTATAGTTTTTAGGAAAATTCAATAATCCTAGCTTAATTTAATTAGATGGCTAAATAATTTCCAAACCCTCCCAAATTTTGGTGAGTGGTGCCTGGGTTCACCATAAGGTTTTGTATAATTTTTCATCTCATTTGGAGATGATTTGGATTAGAAATGATCAAACCTAAGTTTTGCCCTAATAAGGGGTCTTAGGTTAAAGGTGCACTTTTGATATTTGAGTGGTCAAATCGCCTCAACAGAGGCTGAGATTTTTACCACTGGCTAGTAATATTCTCTAGCACCCCCTCAAAGAGTTTGTGGTGGATCGGCGTAAGTTTGCCCTAAGAACCAAGGCCAAACCCTAAGGATGGATCTTGGTGGCTTGTGAAGGTCATGGTGTCAAATGACCTTGGAGTGACTCGAAATTTGGTGAAGAGGATCATAGTGCCATTATAGTTTTCTGGATGAAATCTTAGTAGATTTGGAGACTGTTGGGATACCTAAAAACCTAACCCTAGTTTAGGGTGCAAAACTTGTAGAGATAGGAAATGACACTAAATCACATTGAAAAGTGATGAGATTTGGGTAGAGTGAATTATAGGGATGGTACAAGCTCTGGATATTTTACTATAAATTTTAAGATCATTATTTTGGATACTTCATTAACGATTTAGTAGCCTGTATGATTTGCTTAGAAAATTTATCATGGAATACATACTTCCTGGAAATTGATGAAATTTAAGTAGAGAACGTTTATTAGGATTTTAAATCTCTGTGAATTTTTATGGGATTTTTGGAAGTTTAATTCTAAGGCTTGCTTCATTAAGTATGTTTTACCTTGAATATTTGATTAAATCTATAGTGGTGTTTAGCAAGCTGGTAAAATTATGATTCTTTGCACAAACATCTTTTCTATATCATACTACTGATTAGTAAATTTTTTATAATTTTCCGATGAGTAATTTTAGTACTTCCTTCTTTACGTAGGATTAACGTGATTATACTAGATAAATTAATTAGAGGCTAAATACTTTCTGTAAAATTCTGAAAATTTGTATTTGAGGTTATCTCGCTGTTATTTAATGATCATGATTTTTGGGTAGCAATTACTTAGGAGGATCATGTAGTTCATGTTTAAAATGACCCGTGGCCCATCCTTTGGGAAAATTAAATAAATATCAGATTAATTAGGAAAGTTATAAGTTTCTGGATTTAGACAAATTATGATTTGGTAGACCTCCAGTAAATATTATAGGAGATTGGGAAGACAATTTGGATTACCTCCCCTTGTGTACCTCATATAGCTTAGGATGGTCTGCATATAGTAAAACCACGGAAACTGAACTAGAGTAATAATGAACTTGGGAAATGGAATTTTGGTAGTTGCTGGTTGGTTAGTGCAAGCTACGATTAAGTTCATTATTGGATGTCAGGAAAAGTAGGGTGTGAGACTGGTTAAGGTTAGGTGGCGTTCAGGAATGACGGAAGATCGTCCATCCCGGGAAGAAGAGGAAGAGTCTTAATACTCTAGGGTTAGATCTAAAGTAACTAAAAGAATATCGGGTTAAGGGAGATCAACCAATAACAATAAGTGCCTTGCGAAAGGGAACTTTGGGCCGTAATGCCGCCGTCTTAGTTTCTAGTGCCCCTTGAGAGCCCTTCACGGGGTATGCTGGGGGCAGTCCTGGGCTAACGTAAACCATAGGAATAATAAAATTAAAAGAGAAACTAGTATAACTAGGGTTGCACATACACACACCTCAGTAGCTAGGAAGGTAGAATAATTGGTTTGGTTTCCATTCAGACGGTAGCTCTGAAGGTAGATGCACGGACGGGACTGTCCAGGGGGCCGAGGGCTCGAGGGTTGGAGTACAGAATAAAGGTGGTGGGTCTTCGGTATCTGATAGTCGTTCACACCGACATCGGTATGTTGACTCGGCGGTGTGGGACACTTAGCCAAAGAAAGTCTGGTGGGTACCGCCAGCAGTAGTACGCGGATACTCTAGGTTGTATTCTTCTAGGGGCGTACGGAAGGGCTAGGTCTGGTAGTGTGGATACCCGCCTAGGAGTGGGGGGCCCGACCCACTGTCTCCGTTTTCCACTACGGAGGTTCCTGGGAGTGAAGCTAGCTGCCCGAACAGGGGGAACTAAAGGTCTGTGCGCATAGAGTCGTGTGCGTGGGTTGCACTTGCATGAATCATGGCATATCATATCACTACACTCATAATTGCATACAACCGACACCCCAACGTATAAATCGGTATGAGACTTTTTATACGATGGGAGCCTTGTAGAAAATCCCTTAACTTATAAGTTTGTATGAGCATTCATATAAGTTAAGGTTACTTACTTATTTACTTGCTTGTTTACTTACTGTTCTCTAGCTGCCTTTTTATACAAATTGCTACTTATTAATTGCTCTCCTTATTACTTACTGCCGTAGGATTGTTAGACCTACTTCATTCTAAATGACTACTAGATTATCTTCCTTGTCATTTGCTTCATTATTCTCCACCTTTGTAGCTTCCCTTTCCTCCTCTCCGCCCGGTGCTTAGGAGCCGTGGGGGGGGAGGGGTAGGGGATGATAAGGCTTAGTCTTTATGACTAATGGTTTTCGAACCACAACATTACAGGAGCTCCGGATGGGAGACAGGGACCAGCATTCCAGGGACCAGCACCAGCGGAGTACGGTGCGCATGGAGGTGGGACAGTCTAGCACCGGTGCACCTACGACCAGCTCCGTGAGTGATTAGTAGTTTTATAGCTTCCACGTTGAGTGACTTGTAGTGAGGACTCTAATGTACTGGGCTCGAGCCCATTTATCTATTTCCGGTTATTATCTATTGATGGACTGGATGTGATTTCACTTTTATTTACATGTTTATGTGGACTTGTTTACATTTTATGTTTAATTACTTCTCTCTCTTGTGATCGAAAAGGGCCGGCAGAATTGGCGTTTTGTAGTGGTTGCCTTCCCGTGAGTCGGTGCCACCACAAAGCGGCAATTCTGGGCTAAGACCCCGGTGGTTTAAAAAGAAAAAAAAGGGGGACTTACAAGTGGTATCAGAGGAAACCTCAATCGAAGAGAAGTAGTCCACAAAACCTTGGGCCACCCCCGTGCGAGCTTAGTTTGCGGACAAACTAGCAGCGGAAGCAGTGGTGTGCCTATAGGGGAAATCACATGTGAATGTCCATCCTAACTCTTCTTAAATTCCATTCATTCGCTCTCTAACAAATGGAATTTTTACTTGTAGCCTGCGACGAACCCTACACCGCAGCAGGGGACACCCCAGGCTCCAAATGTGGTCCCGCCTCCACCGGCTCCAGCCCCGTTCCAGCAGACGGAGATGGGGCAAACACTGACGGCCATTCTGGAGGCCTTCAGAGCTCAGCAAGCCCCGACTCCACATCCAAACCCCGGGGCCAATTGGATGACTGTCTTCCGGGGACTTTCCCCTCCATCTTACCAGGGGACAGAGTCTGCAGTACGTACAGAGGAATGGTTGGACACCATTTATGAGATGCTGGCAGGGATTCGATGCCCTACTGAGGAGGCAGTCGCTCTGGCAGTCTCCTGCATAGAGTCACACGGAAAGAGGTGGTGGAAATCTCAGCTGGACACCACCTTTGCGGGGACGGACTGCGCTGATATTACTTGGGAGGAGTTCAGAGCAGCGCTCTTGGGACATTTTGTACCTCAGTCGGCGAGGGATGACCTGGAGGATAGGTTCCTGCAGTTGAGGCAGGGGAACAGGACTGTGGTGGAGTACTATCAGAAGTTCACTCACCTGGCCCACTATGCGGACGCCTACCAGTTAGACGATGCTAGCTATGCCCGGAGGTTTTATAAGGGGCTGCAAGATGACATGAGACAGGCCCTCCTTTTCGTCTCAGAGGGGAGTCTGGCCAGGATCCTGGAGATGGCTAAGAAGAGAGAGGCGGATCAGCTTACAATGAAGAGCTGGAAGAGACCGGCTGATGATACAGTGATTGGAGGACGTAGAGACCGTCCTCGAGGCCAGGTTATTGGGGAGAGAAGGAACGGGGATCAGCCTCGTCAAGAGTTTGGGCAGGAGCAGAGGAGTCAGGGGGTATTTGCTCCCCAACCTATACAGATGCTGGAAATGCCAAGGATGGCAGAGCAGCCACCGGTATGCTATCAGTGCAACCAGCCGGGGCATATCAAGAGGAACTGCCCTGTGAGGCGAGCACCCCCACCAGCACATCAGGGCGCTCTACCTCCCCGATAGTTTGGCGGACGAGGACATGACCGAGGATGAGGATTTCAGGATCGAGGCCACAGGCCAGAGAGGGAGCACGTGTATGCTCTAGACCTGACACAGACCCGGAACCCGGAGCAGGTTATCACAGGTATGGCAGTACTTTTAAATTTTCTTCATATAAACTAGTATTCTAGACATAACCTGGTTAGAAATTAAGAGAAGACAACTGCAACAAGAATACTAAGACACTTAATTACCCCAGGCATAGTCTTCGTTAGCGGCAAGCCCGCTCACACCCTCTTCGACACTGGTGCGTCACAATCGTTCGTGTCGGAGGATTTTGTGAAAGGACTGGCAGGTGTGGAGCCATTCACCGGGAAGACGATGAGGGCGCGCCTACCCGATGGATCAGAGATAATGACCTCTGCTCATTGCAATATGGAAGTGAGGATCGGCGGGAAGGCGTTTGAGGCACCAGCGACGGTTCTGAAGATGCCGGACTACGACCTGATCCTGGGCATGACTTGGCTATATTGGAACCATGCCTAGATCGATTGCGTGGCGAAGAGGATCACCGTGAGGCACGGCGACTCCTTCATTGTCATCCAAGGTATTATACCAGCACCCCGTACCTTACTATCGTCTGTGTGGGCCGTTAAGGCCCACCTGCAGGGGAAAGAAGTTTATCAGGTCCTTTTTGAGGCGGTCGTGGCCAAGGACTCAATTGCAGATATTCAGGTAGTGCGGGACTTTGCCGACGTGTTTCCGGAGAAGCTACCAGGGCTACCCCCGCACCGAGAGAAGGACTTCCAGATTCAGCTCATACCGGGGGCTAAGCCGGTATCCAGAGCTCCCTATCGAATGGCCCCAAAGGAGTTGGTGGAATTTCGAAGCCAGCTTCAAGAGTTAGTGGAGGCCGGGTTCGTTCGGCCTAGCTCTTCACCATGGGGAGCTCCGGTGTTGTTCGTTAAGGAGAAGGACGGGACCCTTCGACTGTGCATCAATTACTGGGCTCTGAACAGGTTGACAGTCCGGAATACGTATCCCTTACCAAGGATAGACGAGCTATTTGACCAGCTAGAGGGAGCCCATTGGTTCTCAAAGCTGGATCTGAGGTCAGGGTACTACCAGCTTCGCATTCGGGAGGAGGACATCCCGAAGACGGCCTTCAGCAACAAATACGGCTTGTACGAGTTTACAGTGATGCCGTTCGGGCTCACGAATGCACCCTCCACATTCATGACCCTGATGAATCGGGTGTTCGAAGAGTATCTGGACGTCTTCGTTATCGTATTCATCGACGACATCCTTATCTATTCAAGGACGGAGGAGGAGCATGCGAGACATCTGGCCTTGACCTTGGAGAAGCTGCGTGAGCATGAGATGTATGCCAAGTACAGCAAGTGCCAGTTCTGGCTAAAGGAGGTAGCCTTTCTGGGCCATGTCATCAGTGGAGCAGGTCTGGCAGTGGATCCGGCAAAGGTCCAGGCAGTACGGGATTGGCCACCGCTAAAGTCGGCCTCGGATGTTCGAAGTTTCTTGGGACAGGTCGGTTACTACCGGAAGTTCGTAAAGGGGTTCTCTCAGATTGCCCTCCCTCTTAAGTCTCTGACAAAGAAGGAGTCCCCTTTTTTTGGACGCCACGATGCGAATCTGCCTTCCAGGAGCTGAAGGATCGTCTAACCTCGGCCCCCATCCTTGCTCTTCCATCAGGGAAGGAGGGATTCCAGGTGTATACAGATGCTTCCTATCAGGGGATGGGTGCCGTCCTGATGCAGAATGGGCACGTAATAGCCTATGCCTCCCGTCAGTTGAAGCAGCACGAGCAAAACTACCCCGTGCACGATTTGGAGATGGGGGCAGTCATTTTTGCTCTTAAGATCTGGCGACACTATCTCTACGGAGTACATTTCGATATCTTCTCCGACCACAAGAATCTGAAGTACATCGACACCCAGAAGGAGTTAAACATCAGACAGAGATGCTGGGTGGAGTTTCTGTCGGACTACCAGTATACCATGCACTACCACCCGGGGAAGGCAAACGTGGTCGCGGATGCTCTGAGCCGGAGAGCGAGTACGACAGGAGTAGGCCCGCAGCTGATGGCCTTGGAGTTGGTTAGATCATTCGAGGAGATGCAGATTTCACTAGTGTCTGAGGATGACCCGGAGCTATACAAGGACTACCTGGGGTCGATGGTTACTACTGATGATATTCGAGACCACATCAGAGATGGGCAGATGCTGGATGAAAGAGCTGAGCCGATATTCCGAGCCTTGGAGGAAGGCACGACAGGAGACTACTCTTTGAGGGATGGGCTCCTGTGTTTCCGGGGCAGAGTCTACATACCAGCAGGAGTACGGATCCGGGAGGACATTTTGACGGAAGCTCACTACAGCCGGTATTCGGTACACCTGGGGATCACCAAGATGGTAAAGGATTTGAAGAGGATGATGTACTGGCCGGGTATGAAGAAAGATATTACGTATTTTGTGACGCATTGCGAGGCCTGCCAGCTCGTGAAGGCGGAGTGAAGGAACCCGACAGGCTTGTTGCAGCCGCTTCCGGTGCCGAAGTGGAAGTTTGAGGATATAGCCATGGACTTCATACATGAGCTACCTCGATTCCGTGCGTGGAATGACTCGATCTGGGTGATTGTGGACAGGCTAACAAAGGTGGCCAGATTCATTCCAGTGGCAAAGGACACACCGGTCAGTGTGTTAGTACGGAGGTTCGTTGAGCAGTTTGTGCGTTATCATGGGGTGCCCAAGACTATCGTTTCGGATCGGAATGGGCGGTTTACATCCAGAAAATGGAGGTCAGTCCAGGCCCATCTGGGTTCACGATTGACATTCAGCACAACTTTTCACCCTCAGACCGACGGACAGACAGAGCGCACCAACCGTACACTGGAGGATCTGTTGCGACTGTGTATTTTGGACCGTGGCGAGCCTTGGGAGAGATTGCTGCCACTGGTCGAGTTTTCGTACAACAACGCTCATCAGTCCAGCATAGGCATGGCTCCATACGAGGCGTTGTACGGAAGGAGGTGCAGGACCCCACTATAATGGGTTCAAGATGAGGATCCGCGGGCACTAGGCTCGGAGTTTGTGGGAGATACAGATGCTCAGATTAGATTGATCCGAGACAGGATGTTGGAAGCCCAGAACAGACAGGCGAAATACTACAATGCGAGGCATCGTCAAGTGGAGTTCCAGGTGGGAGACCGAGTTTTCTTGAAGATACGGCCGATGCACGGTGTTTCGCGGGTACGTGGGCGGAAGAAGCTCAGTCCGAGATATATGGGGCCTTATAGGATCCTGGAGCGGATCGGCCCCTTAGCCTATAGACTGGAGCTACCGCCGGAGTTAGCGGGATTGCATGACGTCTTCCACGTCTCCTCACTTCGGAGGGCTCTGCTACGCCCTGAGCAGATGATCTCTGCGGCAGATTGCCCGGTGGCCTCGGATCGGTCAGTCAACATGGAGCCTATCAGGATTGACGATACAGCAGTGCGGGTCTTGCGACGGAAGAAGGTTCCATTAGTCAAGGTTCTGTGGAACAATCATGGGCAGGAGGAGCATACATGGGAGCCACAGGACTTGATGCAGCAAAAATACTCGGAACTTTTTCATCAGGTATACCTCACCACCCCTCTGGACAATCAATTTTCCTTCTTGTTTTAAACCAATTGAACTGAAATTTCAAGAATAAGGGCTAATCTTTTGTTTATTGGGGTGTATATACCTAGTTAATTGGGAGAATTAATCTTAGATTTGAAACCGCATAGAGCAAACATAACGTAGAGATGTAATTTCTTTAATTCTCATGGGATGTTACAAGCTTCTTTTCCCGATTAGAGTCCCGTAGGCTTGACCTTGATTTTGGGGACAAAATCTTTGTTTTGTTTATTGGGATTTGTAACATCCCATTTCCGGCTAGACCCCTAGGAGTTGGTTGGTCGTGATAGAACCCTAGGAAGCCCAAAAACTGAAATAAATCGACCGAGATTTCGGGTCACGGGTTGGTCACGCCCGTGACCGATCCGTCACGCCCGTGACCTAGGGCGTGACTCCTTCTACGATCGTCGATCTCAGTGAGACGATCATCGACCGCAAAATTTTTCTACCCGGGCCTGTCACGCCCGTGACCTATGTGTCACGCCCGTGACCTAGGGCGTGACACCTTCGACGATCGTCGATCCCAGCGGGACGATCGTCGAAACGTAGAATTTGCGTCACGGCCATGTCACGCCCGTGACCCAGGTGTCACGCCCGTGACCAAGGGCGTGACACCTTCGGAGATCGCCGATCTCAGCGCGACGATCGCCGAGTATGGATTTTGCCTCATGACCATGTCCCGCCCGTGACCCACATGTCACGCCCGTGACCAAGGGCGTGACCACCCTTCGACGATCGTCGATCTCAGTTCGACGATCGTCGATCCCAAAACTGGTCACCCGGGCTTGTCACGCCCGTGACCCACATGTCACGCCCGTGACCAAGGGCGTGACCATCCTTCGACGATCGTCGATCTCAGTTCGACGATCGTCGATCCCAGAATTGGCCACCCGGGCCTGTCACGCCCGTGACCAAGGCCGAAACGTCAGCCAGACTGGAAATTTCGATAACCGACATTGTAATCAATTCTGATTTTGGGAAGTTACGCCAGGAATATTTATGGGCCGTTTCCTACTCTGATTATTTAATAAATTAAGGAAATGTTGGTCCAATAGGAAATCGCCACCTGGCAAACACCTCTTAATTTCCAGCATTTCAACTGCCTTGCCATAACCGAAACATCATTAAGAGGAATATTAAGGGTCATGAACGTTTCATCCTTTCCCCTTCCCATTTGCTGATCTATAAAAGACTCCTAAGAGCAAGAGGAAAAGGTTACACGCTCCAACAAACTGTTTCAGATTTCCCCCTTGCTGTTGACGAATTTCCGGCGACGCCACCACCGCGCCAATGGATTCCCGACGCTCTGCACGCCTCCAGCCCGCGAACAAGGTCCTCCCCTCCCTCTTCTTCTGCGGATAGATCTTAGAAATCGTTAGGAGAGATATCGGGCTCAAAAGAGCCAGATCGGGTGAGCATTTCCATGGTTTTCCGAAAATTTCGTGGTGGCGGGTTCGCCGGAAACCGCCTCTCCGGCGGCCGTGCCGCCACCCGACGATAGCCCTCACCTCAACAGAGGTGGTGGTGGTGGTGGCTGGCCAGGGAGATGGCTGGATGGCCGGAAAATAGCTTTGGAAAAGCTACAGGAAATTAAGTTTTCAGGGCTCTGGTTTCGGGCTGTAGAAGAAGATGAACAGTGCCATTAAATTAGATTTTATTTTTAAAATAATTTCTGAATGAAAATATCTGTCACATTAAATAATTTTGGAAAAAATACCTAGAGGCTCCTGCAGGAAAAATGGTCAACACCAATATTGTACCTCTTGGAGTCTAGGGAATTATAAAATTTGTTTCAAGCATTTTGGACCACTGGATTGACCTCATCACTCAATTTGGTGAGGTCTACCCATAGGATGTCCTGACCTTAGAAAAATTCCCCACTCCAATCCAGTCATCACAAAGACTTGAAATTTGGGGTGTGGCCTAACCTTACCTATATTTAGGTACCATCCAAAAATTAGGATTTTTGGGAAATATTTTTCTATAGTTTTTAGGAAAATTCAATAATCCTAGCTTATTTTAATTAGATGGCTAAATAATTTCCAAACCCTCCCAAATTTTGGTGAGTGGTCCCTGGATTCACCATAAGGTTTTGTATAATTTTTCATCTCATTTGGAGATGGTTTGGATTAGAAATGATCAAACCTAAGTTTTGCCCTAATAAGGGGTCTTAGGTTAAAGGTGCACTTTTGATATTTGAGTGGTCAAATCGCCTCAACAGAGGCTGAGATTTTTACCACTGGCTAGTAATATTCTCTAGCACCCCCTCAAAGAGTTTGAGGTGGATCGGGGTAAGTTTGCCCTAAGAACCAATGCCAAACCCTAAGGATGGATCTTGGTGGCTTGTGAAGGTCATGGGGTAAAATGACCTTGGAGTGACTCGAAATTTGGTGAATAGGATCATAGGGCCATTATAGTTCTCTGGATGAAATCTTAGTAGATTTGGAGACTGTTGGGATACCTAAAAACCTAACCCTAGTTTAGGGTGCAAAACTTATAGAGATAAGAAATGACACTAAATCACATTGAAAAGTGATGAGATTAAGGTAGAGTGAATTATAGGGATGGTACAAGCTTTGGATATTTTACTATGAATTTTAAGATCATTATTTTGGATACTTCATTAACGATTTAGTAGCTTGTATGATTTGCTTAGAAAATTTATCATGGAATACATACTTCCTGGAAATTGATGAAATTAAAGTACAGAACGTTTATTAGGATTTTAAATCTCTGTGAATTTTTATGGGATTTTTGGAAGTTTAATTCTAAGGCTTGCTTCATTAATTATGTTTTACCTTGAATATTTGATTAAATCTATAGTGGTGTTTAGCAAGCTGGTAAAATTATGATTCTTTGCACAAAGATCTTTTCTATATCATACTACTGATTAGTAATTTTTCTATAATTTTCCGATGAGTAATTTCAGTACTTCCTTCTTTACGTAGGATTAACATGATTATACTGGATAAATTAATTAGAGGCTAAATACTTTCTGTAAAATTCTTAAAATTTGTATTTGAGGTTATCTTGCTGTTATTTAATGATCATGATTTTTGGGTAGCCATTACTTAGGAGGATCATGTAGTTCATGTATAAAATGACCCGTGGCCCATCCTTTGGGAAAATTAAATAAATATCAGATTAATTAGGAAAGTTATAAGTTTCTGGATTTAGACAAATTATGATATGGTAGACCTCCAGTAAATATTATAGGAGATTCGGAAGACAATTTGGAGTACCTCCCCTTGTGTTCCTCATATAGCTTACGATGGTCTGCATATAGTAAAACCACGGTAACTGAACTAGAGTAATAATGAAGTTGGGAAATGGAATTTTGGTAGTTGCTGGTTGGTTAGTGCAAGCTACGATTAAGTTCATTATTGGAAGTCAGGATAAGTAGGGTGTAAGACTGGTTAAGGTTAGGTGGCGTTCGGGAATGACGGAAGATCGTCCATCCCGGGAAGAAGAGGAAGAGTCTTAATACTCTAGGGTTAGATCTAAAGTAACTAAAAAAAGATCGGGTTAAGGGAGATCAACCAATAACAATAAGTGCCTTGCGAAAGGGAACTTCGGGCCGTAATGCCGCCGTCTTGGTTCCTAGTGCCCCTTGAGAGCCCTTCACGGGGTATGCCGGGGGCAGTCCTGGGCTAACGTAAACCATAGGAATAATAAAATTAAAAGAGCAACTAGTATAACTAGGGTTGCACATACACACACCTCAGTAGCTAGGAAGGTAGAATAATTGGTTTGGTTGCCATTAAGACGGTAGCTCTGAAGGTAGATGCACGGACGGGACTGTCCGGGGGGCCGAGGGCTCGAGGGTTGGAGTACAGAATAAAGGTGGTGGGTCTTCGGTATCTGATAGTCGTTCACACCGACATCGGTACGTTGACTCGGCAGTGTGGGACACTTAGCCAAAGAAAGTCTGGTGGGTACAGCCAGCAGTAGTACGTGGATACTCTAGGTTGTGTTCTTCTAGGGGCGTACGGAAGGGCTAGGCCTGGTAGTGTAGATACCCGCCTAGGAGTGGGGGCCCGACCCACTGTCTCCGTTTGCCACTACGGAGGTTCCTGGGAGTGAAGCTAGCTGCCCGAACAGGGGGAACTAAAGGTCTGTGCGCATAGAGTCGTGTGCGTGGGTTGCACTTGCATGAATCATGGCATAGCATATCACTACACTCATAATTGCATACAACCGACACCCCAACGTATAAATCGGTATGGGACTTTTTATACGATGGGAGCCTTGCAGAAGATCCCTTAACTTATAAGTTTGTATGGGCATTCATATAAGTTAAGGTTACTTACTTATTTACTTGCTTGTTTACTTACTGTTCTCTAGCTACCTTTTTATACAAATTGCTACTTATTAATTGCTCTCCTTATTACTTACTGCCGTAGGATTGTTAGACCTACTTCATTCTAAATGACTACTAGATTAGCTTCCTTGTCATCTGCTTCATTATTCTCCACCTTTGTAGCTTCCCTTTCCTCCTCTCTGCCCGGTGCTTAGGAGTCGTGGGGGGGGGGAGGGGTAGGGGATGATAGGGCTTA
Organism: Platanthera zijinensis; assembly: GCA_039513925.1. Taxonomy (NCBI): domain Eukaryota; kingdom Viridiplantae; phylum Streptophyta; class Magnoliopsida; order Asparagales; family Orchidaceae; genus Platanthera; species Platanthera zijinensis. Next base: position 75,445,425 of record CM077086.1, read on the forward strand.
GTCTTTATGATTAATGGTTTTCGAACCACAACATTACAGGAGCTCCGGATGGGAGACAGGGACCAGCAGTCCAGGGACCAGCACCAACGGAGTACGGTGCGCATGGAGGTGGGACAGTCTAGCACCGGTGCACCTGCGACCAGCTCCGTGAGTGATTAGTAGTTTTATAGCTTCCGCGTTGAGTGACTTGTAGTGAGGACTCTGATGTACTGGGCTCGAGCCCATTTATCTATTTCCTGTTATTATCTATTGATGGACTGGATGTGATTTCACTTTTATTTACATGTTTATGTGGACTTGTTTACATTTTATGTTTAATTACTTCTCTCTCTTGTGATCGAAAAGGGCCGGCAGAATTGGCGTTTTGTAGTGGTTGCCTTCCCGTGAGTCGGTGCCACCGCAAAGCGGTAATTCTGGGCTAAGACCCTGGTTGTTTAAAAAGAAAAAAAGGGGGTCTTACACTTAGTACTACAACCGATTAGGGGTTCTTAACTTGATGGCTATGGGCATTAGTATACTACAACACGCATCCTGGAGACATCCTCGCCCATCCCAATCAGAGGTGTTCACCTCATGACAACCATTGAGCATTTCAGATCGACCCACCACAGTGGTGTAACAACCCGGGATTGGCCCGCAGTGTAACGTCCCGATTCGCGCTAGGCCCCTTGATTGCGTATTTGAGTCTAGGGGGTTGTGGTGAGCCCAATGAGGGTGTGGGGGAGCAGGTGCGAACGTACGGGAAATGAGGAAAACAAGGCAAAATGGCATTTCTGGCTGACACGGGTATGGACACGGCCGTGTCCATACCCGTGTGCCTCATAAAAATAGGCTTACCAGTCAGAGAGGTACACGGGTATTGGGACACGGCGTGTCCCTACCCGTGTGCCGAGGACACGGGTCGAGACACGGCCGTGTCTCTACCCGTGTGCCGCAACCCTGACCCGGCAGAAAGTTGTTCTGGGATGAACACGGCCCTAAACACGGCAGGCAACACGGCCGTGTCACCTGAACACGGGTAGGAACACGGCCGTGTGCCTACCCGTGTCTGCGGTGTATAAAAAGGAAAAAGTTGTGAAACCCTAGCATTCATTCCCCTTTCTTCTGCCCCGAAATTTCTGAGAGAGTTCTTGGCTGGAGGAGGAGGAAGAGCTTGCCGGAGCCATCCTTGGAGGAATAAAAACGCCGCCACCGTCAAGGGAAAAACAATGCCACCGCGAAGGAGTGTGAGGCTCATGGCCGGCCATGGTGGTACCGCTGGACTTGAGGTGAGCTTCCTCCCCTCTCCCTTGGTGCTAGATCTATAGTTATTTTAGGAGAGACATCGACTCCATAGAGTCTTGATGGTGAGGAGGAGAGTTCTTAGGATAAGCCATGCCTAGGTTTTCTAGGCTTAGTCTCCCTCTACCTTCTCATCATTCAAAGTGGAGATGAGAGGGGTTTTCGTTGAGGGTTTGGCTTTGAAAGGAGAAATAAGGTTGGATGTGATTTCTGGAGAAGTTTATGCGAGGTCGTTGCAAGGAAGAAGATGAACGGATGCCGTTCATCTCGCCTTAAGATGCGTGCAGGAATCTGATTTCTGCACGCGGCGACCTTCGTGGCCAATTTCGGAGGTGTTCTGGCCAGATCTGGGTGAACGACTCATCTAGCCTTAAGGTGCCTGAAATTATTTTGCCTATCATGATAATGCCTCTTAGTATTGCTGGGTGTTCTGCCTTCTTCAAATAGGGGGAGATTGTTGGGTCAATTGACTACAAAGTTCCCTAGTGTGTATTTGAAGAAGCATCACTATCAATACTAAGAGCATAGTTGTATTTGATGTGTGCTTAAGTACATGCATGCAGGTTGTCCTTGATTGGACAAGTGAACAAAAAGAGTAAGCTGGAAGTCAGATAATTTGCTCACTCAATGCTATCAACGCCTAGTGGAGACAGAATTTTGTTTAAGGAGTTTGGCATTGAGTGATGCTCACTCACTCAACGCCAAGCAGCAGAAAGCTGATAAAGCAAGTTGGCATTGAGTGAAGTTGAATCACTCAATGCCTTGAAATAGAATTATATTCTAAGTAGTTTGGCGTTTAGTGAAGGATACTCACTCAATGCCAAGAGGCAGTAAATCTGTCTAAGTTTTTTTGGCATTGAGTGATGCTTACTCACTCAATGCCTATGCTAATGTTGTTTGATTTTTGGCTAAGTCCACAACTGATGATGTTAGCAAGTCAACAAGTCAACATATTTCAAATTAGTGGCGGGATGGCTACATTATGCGACAAATGTTACCACAGACCTATAATATGACAGTTGGCGTCAAAGCAAAATTGCTGCTAGCCATTAATTATGTGGGACCCACTGCTCAAGAGCCATTGGGACAAAATCAATAAAAGAAAAAGGCTTTTATAGAGGAAGACAACTTTTGGAGAAAGCAATAAGGCAGTTCTTCTTCTCCGCCATTATTGTGGAGCTGAAGAACAGGAAGCTCAAGTCTACAAGATAGAGAGCAAGTTAGCTGTTGGAATCAACATCTTCAATAACAAGATATCTGGTGTGATCTTCATCTGCACCAGCAAGTTAGCTAAGAAGGAGTCTATGAGAAAACGGTAGCATCTTGGGCCGACCCTTGCTGTAGGTGCATCACAGGCTCAGCCAACAAACATAAAGAACATTCTCTTGGGGAGCTGTGAAGAAGGAGATAGGGCTGAGCAGTTGGCTCAGTTCATAAAGGGGTAGAGAAGCTGATCTGCATGTTACATCTAGCACATGCCAAAGAGATCTTCATCCTTATTATTGTGAAGAAAGGAGATGGGTTGGGATTCTCCCAGCTCAGGTTGCAGTAAGATCTGTTATAGTTACTTCTCTTGCTCCAGCTGGATAAAATCCCTAGTACTAAGAAGAGGAAGCTAGGTCTAAGTAATTACTTTGTCCAGATAAGTAGACTCAGGAAATATATTTCATGGAGTTAAAGATGGGCTGAGTTTTTCTCAGTCCAGGTAGATTGGAACAGTGAATTTTTACCTGTGGCAAATCATCACACCAACCCACATTCATCTTATAGTATCCAAGTGTGGATTTGAGCTATAGGGCTTTATTGCCTGAGGTAGGAGAGTGCTGCTCTCTGAGGTAGGATCCAAGTGTGGATATGAGCTATAGGGCTTAATTGTCTTAGGTAGGAGAGTGTTGCTCTCTGAGGTAGGATCCAAGTTTGGATCTTAGTGTAGGGCCATTTTGCCTAAGGTTGGTGATAAGCTTTTCACTGAGCTGTAGGTTCCTGGAAGGGCACTGAGGTAGGTACCTGTTGGGTACTTAGTTGTAGGAGTGTTGTAGCACTCTGAGAGTAGGGCCTTGTTCCTGAAGTTGTAGGGCTAAGAAGCCTGAGCTGTAGGTTTTAGAGATAAAGCTGAGGTAGTTGGTTTGTAGACCACTAAGCTGTAGGAGCACTGCAGAGCTCTGAGGTAGGATCCTTTATGGATATAAGGTAGGGATGTCCTCCCAGCCTTAGTATAGGCTTAACAACCTGGGGTAGGTGGTCTGCTGACCACTGAGTTGTAGGCCCTTTTAGCAGAGAAGTAAGTCTTGGAAGAGACTTAGAGATCTGAGGTGAAAGCTCTTTTGAGCAAGTTTTGGAGAAGTGCCTAGTCCAATAAGATAGTTGGATAGGTGGGTGGGGAAAATGGATGTACCTAATTAAGGAACCACTATAAATACATGTGCGCTTTGCTGTGTTATTTGTTCTTATTTATATTATAGGTACTAAGTGCAAGCTCTACATCACTTAGAAAGAAAAACAACAAAAAGACTTGATAAATTTCAATAACCTATTCACCCCCCACCCCTCTAGGTGATTTAGCAATCTTTGAATTAAAGACTTTTACCATGTTTATCATCACCGGTAAAAAGGATATCATCAACATAGACAACAAGAAGCACAAGGCCTTTAGTAGTCTTGCGTATAATAGAGAATGATCTGCAGAACTCCGTTAGAACCCAATAAGAGAAACAACCCCACAAAACTTTATGTACCTATTATCGAGCCTCTTATTTCTTCTGGCAGTGAATTGCCTTCTTAGGACAAGAGTGATCTTGATCTTCCCATTTCCCTGCAGAAGGGTGTTCGATAATGCACTAAGTATCCTATTGATGCTGTTGTCTCCTATGCTCAGTTTTCCCCGAATGGCAAGCGTTTATCTCTTGCTATCTCTTATACTATAATACTAGCTACGTATCATGAAGCTGTTGCCATTCCTCAGTGGAAAGCTGCTATGGATGAGTAAATGCACACATTAAATGAGAGAGGTTTTTGGACTCTTGTTCCCCTACCTCTAGGCATTGATGTGGTTGGCTGTAAGTGGGTCATTGTTGTTAAGTATCTTCAAAATGGTTCGGTTGATAGTTATAAGGCGAAGCTTGTGGCAAAAGGTTTTACTCAATCATATGGGGTAGATTTCTTTGATACTTTTCTCCTGTTGCTCGCATCAGCATTATCCGCATTCTCTTCTATATGGCTGTTAATCGAGACTAGAAGATGTCTCAGTTAGATGTGAAGAATGCCTTCCTTTATGGTGATTTGTAAGAAGTGGTTTACATGGAGCAACCTCCTGGGTATGTTGCTCAGGGGGAGTATCAGGTATGCATGATTCGGAATGGGATTTATGGTTTAAAGCAGAGTCCGCGAGCTTTGGTTGAAAAGTTTAGTGGAGTTGTTTCTCTTATTGGGTTCAGTCGAAGCTTTGCTAATCATTCCTTATTTATATGCAAGACTAATAAAGGCCTTGTGATTCTTGTTGTCTATGTTGATGATATTCTTCTAACTGGTGATGACAAAGAAGGCATTGATCTAGCCAAACGACATCTTCGACAACATTTTGTTACTAAGGATATGGGACCTTCAAAGTACTTTCTGGGCATTGAGATTTTACAAAGGAGGAACTTGGTGGTTCTTTTACAGCGAAAGTATGCCCTAGATATCTTAAAGGAGACCAGTCTTCTTGGCATGAAACCTGCTCGTTGTCCAATGGATGTTGGAGATGATAAGGGGTGGACTGAAGATTCTCCTCTTCTTCCAGATTTCACTGTGTACAGATGACTTGTAGGCAAACACATATATCTGATTGTTACTAGACTAGATATCTGTTATGCGATTGGAAAGGCCAGTAAGTTTATGCAGAGTCCTAGAGAATATCATTTTCGGTTTGCCATTAAAATTCTGCAGTATGTGAAAGGGTCTCCATGAAATGTCCTGTTGTTTTAGAAGAATAATCATCTGAAGATTGAAGCGTATACTGATGCCATCTATGCTGATAACAAAGAAGATAGAAATTCTACATCAGGTTTTTGGACCTTTATAGGAGGAAACCTTGTTAGATGGAAAAGTAAGAAGCTGGCAGTGGTATCAAGGTCAAGTGCTAAAGTAGTGTATCGGAGTATGGATTCAACTAACTGTGAGTTGAAATGGTTACGAGCACTTATGCTTGACTTGGGAGAAGTCTATGATCATCCACTTCCTATGTTATGTGATAAAAAAGCCTCTATTTACATATCAAAGAATCCTATTTTTCATGAGAGGACAAAGCATATTGAGGTTGATTGTCATTTCATTAGGGAAGAGATATTGAAGAATCAGATCTGTACTCCCTTTGTCACTTCAGATAAAGAACTGACAGACTTCTTCACGAAACCAGTTTCTGCTTCAGATGTTTGTAGCAAGCTGGGTATGGTTGACATATATGCTCCAGCTTGAGGGGGAGTGTTAATTTTGGCAGTTTAGCCGAACTAGTCGCAGCGGCTTATCTAGTCGGTAGTCTAGCGGTTTGGCCCAGCGGCATGTTTAGTCAGCGGTCTGGCAATTTGGCCAAGCGGTTTATGTAGTAGCATCTCCAATGGGTTGGTTTGAGGTCTCAGTAGTGCATCAGATATTAGCCGCGATTGTCTGGAGGTTATCCGTTGTGGCCTGGTCGTTGGCTGCAGTAGCCTGGATAAAGCCGCAGAAGTAGTCAAATGATTTACCGCATCTGCGGTCTAGTGGCAACCCGCACTTTCGGTTTGATGGCTTACAACAGCTGCAGATTGATGTTTAGCCACAACTGCGGTCTGGTGGCAACCCGCACTTATGGTTTAATTGCTTACAGTGGTTGCAGTTTGATGGTTAACCGCAACTGCGGTCTGGTGGAAACCCGCAGTTGAGGTCTGTTCCAACGATCTTCCCTAGCTGTATGGTGGCTTTCCTTGGTTGCCTCTGGTTGTACAGATATTTGTTGTATAGTGTGTGGTTTGATCATGTCAAACCGCATAAGCCGCCCAATATGTTTTTTAGTCCCACATTGATTGTTGTATTCTCTCTCATCTCCCCCGTTTTCTATAAGGGCATACCTATGTAATAATTATCTTTTTGGAGCAATAAAATTTGCCTTTATCTTGACCATTTTCTCGCTTTTTCCTCACAGTAGGAAAGAAAACTTTAGGATCTGGAAAGAAAGAGTGAGGCTATTTATGGAAGCCTCAGACCCAAGGATATTCATAATAGTTCAAGAGGGACCTTTCATTCCCATGAAGGACTATATCATAGATGTCAATGTACAGACTCTAAAGAAGTATACTGAGATGACCAAGGATGAAGTTATGGCAACCATGGATAAAAGGGCTCAAAACATTGGTATAGATCCAGTCCTTATGACTATCAGTCATCATTTCAGCTGATGATATCACTTGATAGTTTGTCCCTTCTATAAAGTGATTCTTATCAACTGAGCACAGTGTTCCTCTTCCTTGCTGCTCTAAGAGGAGCCACCTGTGCTTACCTTAGAGATGAGTACATCCTACTTATCCTTTCCAGATTTGCTGGTGTGGCAGCAATACTTTTTCTAACCAGATACTCCTGCTGGTTGGATCCAGCTGGCCTTCATTCCATGATCATGGCCAGTTACCACTCCCATAGTGATTGTAGAACTTGACTGGAGAGCATATATCTATAGTAGATACAACTGACCGTTCTCTCCCTTCCACATGATATAGCTTGTACCCTTCTTCAGGAATGTACACAACATCCTTATCCTTAGGGTATGAACCATAGGATAACTTCCTTGTTCCAGTCCAAATTCTGGAACATCTTTTGTCCAAGCACCACATGGGGGATGATCACTTAGACTAACCTCCAAAATAGAATTACCTTACCTTAGGACCCCAATATATATTGGGTCGTAGTTCCGGTTAGCATGAAACAGAACATGTCCACCAGTAGAATTTTTGACTGGTGGAGTTACCCTAGCTCTGGCCACATTGGTATTGTGCCAATAATCAATGGAAAAATTCCCTATCTTACCACAGCACCAACAATCATGTATGTTATATCTTCTCTTCTGTGAAGGCCCTAGAGCTTGGTGAGCTGCAACCTTGATAGGAGGAAGATGTGCTACAACCCCTTTCTGACTTCTTTCAGCTAAAATTTTACTGAAGGTAAGTCTTTTAGCTGGCTGATTTGGTCTTCTCCTAGTGCCAGCAGCAGCAAGCTTCTTTTAAAAAAGCATGCTTCTGATGGATTTAGATATGACCAGATCAGCCTGACTCTTAGACTTGCCCTTAGTCTGAACATTTTCTGTTAGACTCCGAGCCTTGGTTACAGCAACATTCTTGAGTGTTGGTGCAGAGGTACCAAAATCAAATTGTCAAGATTTGGCCATTTTAAATTTCTCATTTGTAGCCTTGAATGCACACACCCTGCCAAAACTTTCACCAAGGAAATGAACATCTTTGTTCACTCCATATGAACAACCCTTCTCCCAGTGACCAAAAGAGCTTTCTTGGTCATACCTGCTAGATGGTATCAGAACTTTTCTAAAATGAATGGGAGGCTTGGAACCAATAGACTGAGGTGGAGCTGGAGCTTTGCCCTTCCTTTTGGAAGGAGCAACTCTTTTGCTTCCCTTGAATCCCAAAACCTTCTTTCCCTTTTGAAAGGAGGAGTCTATCAAGGGGAGGACAGTGCTTTTGGGTTCCCTAGCTTTCTGGTCCAATAGATTAGCTGTTATAGTCTGCTGGGCAACTACAAGCTTAAAATATGAAATCTCTGTAGTTTTCTTCTTGGACAACTTCTTGACCTTCTTGAAGGCATCCATAAGTTCTCCATATTTATCAATCAGTTGATTGACATCTCCTTTAGATCAAGAATCTTCTTCACCACTGGGTGAAGAGGTTTCTGAGCAAGGTCTGGTCTCTGAAAGGAGAATGTTAGGTCAGATTACTCTAGAGGGGGGGGGGGGGGAGGGGGTGAATAGAGTATTAAAACTTTTGTCTCTTTTAGATTATATCAGAGAAAATATAGTGATATTATATATTAGTTAAGGAATAAGAAAAACTAAGCTAAACAATTCAGCAATCACATGCACATCAAAAACAAATGAAAAGGAGCAACCAGACGACACAAGAAGTTTATAGTGGTTCCCCTAAACCTAGGTACACCCACTCTTCTACCACCCTTGGTAGGAATCAACTAGCAGGTTTTGATCAGGTGACTCACACCACTAGATCTTGTTCAGATAGATCAGGAAACCCTTCAGGCTTTTTATCAGGTGCCTAAAAACCAACTTCAAGTCTTTTGGAGGAAGACTTGTCAACCAAACAATTTTTTGATGGGATCTATAACCCTATATAATGGGATGGAAAATGTTGATGGAAGTCTTCTCTTTTCTCAAGTACAACTGAGAAGACTGTTTGGATTCTTGTGATGTCAAAGCTCCATCTGAGAGGTAGACTGTTTCTAAAAGAACAGAGCTTTGCTAAAGGGTGAGTAGGTATTCAGCTTGATCTGCCAAGATCCAGGAAATCCAGTAACAGATGGTGATTAGAGTGTCTCTGAGGATTTCTGGAACAGAGATTAATGAAGACTCTTGATCTTGATGTTTTGTTCTTCTTCAATCTACAGTGATGGCAGAGAATGAGAAAGCGTTGAGAGCGTCGAGTTCTTGTTAAGAATTTTCATGTTCAAGTGCTTCTCGATTTCTCTTCTTGTTTCTATAACTGTCTTTCTTGTCCGTTTTTTTCTCGATGAAGAAGAGAATTTCTTTTTATTCCACTGCTAAAAAATTCTCTTTGAATTTTTGAAATCTTCCCATAAATACTGGCTTCAAGGGGGAATAAAAAACGGCTGGAATAATAGTATTGTTGAGTTTCCCCAACTATTCTTGATAGAATATGCAATTATTTATCCTGAAGAATACCACATTTAATGCAGCCAAATAACGGCTATATTTGTAAGAATATTTGCATTAAATTCTCATAATAATGTTGCCAATAAGGAACAGAAGAGGGAAGGACTCATTCTTGAATAAAACAGAAAACTCCGAACGCAAAACAAAATTCGTCGACCTAAGATCAAAGATCGTCGACCAGGGAATTCAAGTTCGTTGGCCCGTGCTCTGCGATCTGTTAACTGGGCATAACTTACCAAATCTACACTCTGAGTTTGTCGAGCTGAGAAACTGACAGAAGAAAACTAAGCGTCGACCTGAGCTCTTAGAATGTCGAGCTCAACTCAGAGAATTAACTCTGAGTTCGTCGATCTGAGATCGACGATCGTTGAGCTTAGTTCGAAGAATTTCGAATGGATTACTGTCTTATGAAAACTGCTAAAACTGATTCTCTGAAGTCCAATTCTTGCTTGTCCAAGGAGGTAGCACTAATCAAGACTTATCCTAAACTCTAGGACTACTACTCATGACCCTAGCTATACAAAGTTTGGTCACACTCAGCCTAAGTTAGTGAACCTAGCCAAAATCAAACTAGGAAACAATCTCCCCCTATTTGGGTTAGGTCACTAACACAGAAACAAAACAATCATAAAGCAGAAGAAAATATATCTGACAGAAAGAAAATATTCAGAAGATATTTATAGAGTTGTGCTTCATGATAAACTAAGAGAATAGAGTTCAAAAGACAACTAGAAAAAAAAATAAAAGAAAGGAAACTCATTTCTTCTTCTGGGCTTTGTCTTTGTCTGAATCTTCAGAAGGTTATCTGAAATTGATTACTCTGTTAGGGTTGGCATCTTATTTCTTTCACATATACATGTCAGATGCTCCAATTATAGTTTGAGAAGAGGTTCTGGGAACAACATCCTCTGGGTACAACTTCATATAATCATCAACATTGAAAAATTTATTAGCTCTAGCATACCTGAGCAATTCTTCTTTTCTGTAGGAAGACATAGTTATGAATTGAAATATATCTTTGCTTTCAGCTTTTGCTTTATTAATCTGAGAAAGTCTTATAAGCTCATGGAATCTAGCCATCCTGGCAAAAGTCTCTTGTTCTGGATCAACAAAAGGAATTGGAGGAGATTCTGGCCTTTTTGGACTAGAATCCTGCATTGGTTCTGCAGTAGGAACTTTCTTTGAAGAATTTGAAGGTTGATTTCTTGAAGAGGACTGTTGATAGTTTTGTCTTGGTTGTCTCTGATAAGTCTTTGTCATGGGAGCAGGCTTCTGAGATAAATTGCCTGAGGAACCTAAAGAGGGAGGAGGAGGAGGACCTCTCCTGAACTTTTTATTAGGAGGAGAGTATCTTCTTCTCTTCTTTCTAGCCTTTTGCTCAATGTTAGACAACCACATCTACTGGGGCATACTAGTGTAGGGATTAATCTTTTGCAAAATATAGTATGGAGTATCATTACTTGGATTTTGCTTTGGAATAGCCTTGGAAGGGGCTTTCCTTTTCTTAGACATTTTCTTTCTACTGCCATCAGAATCTGAGTCATCAGATTGATCATCATCAGAAGATCCTTGAGGATTGTCATATAAAGCATCAATCTCAGCAATGACTTGATTTGGAACTAGCTTTCTTGCTGAAGGAGGGATAGTTGGAGGAGGAACTGCTGGAGGTGGAATGATTTCAACAGGGTCTTCTACATTTTCTAGATCCACGTCCATATCAAAAATCTCATCCATGTTAGGCAATGGAGATGTAGAGAAGACAAAAGGTGGGAGGAGAAAAGACCTTGGGCATAGAAGATTCATCCTCAGCCACCTGAAATAGCTCAGCCTATGGAACTAAGAAGAGTTTAGGCACAGGAGCTTCAAAACTTTTCTATATCTACTGCAAATTTTCTAAACTGATGGGAGCTGTGTAGCAAACAATATCTGTACATCTATGAAATGATAAGAAATGAAAACAATTGTTGTATAAAAGATCAAAGGATCTTAGAATAGAATCTTGGTCAAAATCTGGAGCAATGAGACAATCTCCATAAAGAATTTCCAAAGAATTGCTCTCTAATACAGTATCCAAAAACTCAATAAGATCTGCATCAATAAATTCACTATCAATAAGGTCAGCTTCTGCTACACATTCTGTAACTGCTTTTACTACTGCTACTGTTGCTGTATCTGCTACTTCTGCTACTCCTGCTTGAGAAACCACTTCACTTAGTATCTCCCCCTGCCTGGTTTTAGTGGCTACTAGAGCCAGGCTCCTGACAAAAGAGGATGGGGTAGAGATGTTAGAAAGCTAAGCAATAAGGGTAGAGATAGACATAGCAAGAGGTGAAATATCCTCTGCTATCAGCTGTTTGAGAAGGGGAGTGAGAGATGCTCAAATGAGAGAGATGGAGGGAGAAGAAGAATCTAATAATTTGGAGGGGTGTTAGTAGAGATATATGGATTGATGGAGGAAGATGAGGGATGACAATATAACATTTGTTCATCTAAGGAATTACTTGGAGATGAAAGAAGGTTAAAAGAGGGTAGAGAAGTGGGATTTTATAGATGAGATGGAAGGGGGGATAAAGGTGGAGTTGTAGAATCTGGAGATTGAGATTGATCTAGAAGTTGTTGATGTTGATGCACTGGGGATGAAATGATAGGGAACTGAGGTAGGTTGATGAATTGGAGAAGCAGGGTGAATGGGGGAAATAGGAGGTATAGGTAGAGATGTTGGAACTGAGGAAGTTTGTTTGAGGGATGATTAAAGGGTTTGGTCAAGAGGGGGAATGGAACTTTCTTCTGCAGGATGGGGAGTGGCTTGTACTACTCTAGTACTCTTAGTGGTTTTAGAGAGGGAAGCCCTGGACAGAGTTGAGATAGTCCTCTCCCACCTGCTAAACAAGGCGCAGGTCAGCCTCTTGGAAGCGTTGCTGAATATGGTCAGGGAGACCAGGGATTCAACGGCCTTGGCATAGAAGAAGATTCCAAGAATCCTTCCAAAGCAAACTTCTTTCTTATTGTTCTTCTTCTTAACCAGATTGAACAAAATTTTTGCCCAATTAGCATCCTTCTTATTTACCACCACACTCATCACTAAGAACTGCTGCCTTGTAATGTGATCATGGGATGTATACTTGCCCTGCAACATTTTACCGACTACATCTGTAAGGAATTTATATTTAGCAGATAGATGCTTCTTCAGTAATTTATTTGGAGTGTCTCCACAGTAACCCATCAAAGTCAACATTTCCTCATATTCAGAAGATTCAAGTTCAATATCTTCTTCACCGTTAACTAGTCCAAAGATTTCAGAAAGGGTATCTTGTGTTAAGGAAACAACGTTACCCGATATAGATCCAACCATCGTGTCAGCACCTGGGGTAGATGAAGTATAAAACCACTCTCTTATTTCATAACCAGCAATCTTCATTTTGGTAGACATTAGGGTTTTCAGACTGAGTTCCTCGAATGACTGCAGAATATCTTTGAAGGTCTGGTCTGAATGCTGAAAAGAATCAAAATCGATGTTGAAACCCATATCGAACTTCATGCTGGAAAGAGCTCCTGCTGGAATTGCCATTAGTGTCCTACAACACGAAAGCAAAAAGATCAAGTGCTAGGGAATAGAAAGCATGGGATGGAGGTCGAAGAAAACCTAGTTTTAAGGTTTTTCAGAATATTAACTGACAAACTCCGTCCTGTGAAAAGAGAAATCTTCGATCTGAGGTTGACAAAATGTTTTATAGTAAAAAAAGTTTGTCGATCTCAATCAGAAGAGGGGAAAACTTTTCATCGAACTCTGGTCAATGAAAACTTTTCAGAAGCCAGTTTGTCGATCTCAGGTCGATGACAAATGACTTCCACAGAGAGTTCGTCGATCTCAGGTTGATGAAATATCTCAAGAGCTTCCCATAGTTTGTCCATCTCAGGTCGACGAATTTTGTCATGTTCTTTGACCACAGACACAGAATTAAATTAAGGTATCACGATTCATCATGCCTAGCTGATTCATAAAGGAAAGATGTTTCTTCTCAACCAAGGATTTGGTGAAGATGTCATCCCTTTGAAAATCAGTGGGAATGAAAGTAATATTAATTTTCTTCTTGTCCATACATTCTCTAATGAAATTATGTCTAACATCTATATGCTTGGTCCTAGAATGATGCACTTGATTCTGTGTTATAGATATAGCACTAGTACTGTCACAAAATAGAGTTGAATTATTAAAGGTAATACCATAATCTAGGAGTTGATTTTGTATCCATAGCATCTGTGAGCAGCAATTGCCAACTTCTATATACTCAGCTTCTGCAGTTGATGTAGACACGGATGTTTGCTTTTTACAAAACCAGGAGACAAGTCTAGCAACAAGAAACTGGCATTTGCCTGAAGTGCTTTTCTTGTCCACTCTACATCCAGCAAAGTCAGCATCTGATTATCCAGTTAACTCAAATTCTTATTCAATTGGATATCAGAGTCCTAGATCTGGGAAACTCTTTATATATCTTAAAATCCTTTTTAATAAAATTAGGTGAGATTCTTTAGGGTTCACCTAGAACCTAGAAAAAGACATATAACAAACATTATATCAGGTCTACTTGCTGTGAGATATAGAAGGGACCCAAAAATGGCCCTATACAATTTCTGATCAACAGATTTTCCTTATTCATCAGAATCAACCACAATATTTATAGCCATAGGTGTCTTCTAAGCTGAGGCATCAGCCATCCCAAACCTTTTAATCAGCTCTTTAGCATATTTGGATTGAGATAAGAAAATGCCATTAGGAGTCTTCTTCACTTGGAGGCCAAGAAAGTAGGAGAGCTCACCAATGCTACTCATCTTAAACTTGGAATGCATAAGGTTAGAAAACCTTGTACATAGTTTGGGATCTGTATAGCCAAATATTATGTCATCCACATATATTTGTACCAAAAGTATTTTATCATTATGATGCTTGAAAAACATAGTCCTATCTACCATGCCTCTAGAAAACTTATGCTCTAAAAATACTAGCTATGGTTTCATACCAAGATCTTGGAGCTTGCTTTAGACCATAGAGAGCTTTATGTAATCTAAAAACATAAGAGGGATGAGATGAAGAGATAAACACTGGAGGTTGGTCAACATAAACCTCTTCTTTTAATTCTCTATTCAGAAATTCACTTTTTACATCCATCTAGTAGACTTTGAATATCTTGAATGCAACATATTCAAGGAAAATCCGTATTGCCTCTAGCCTTGCAACAAGTGCAAAAGTTTGATCATAATCAATCCCTTCCTCTTGCCTATAGCCTTGAGCAACAAGCCTAGCCTTGTTCCTTATAATCACACCTTGAGCATCAAGCTTGTTCCTGAAAACCAACTTGTCCCAATTACTGGATAGCCTTTAGGCCTTGGTACCAAGTCCCAAACTCTACATCACTCAAACTGATTGAGCTCCTGTTGCATTGCAATAATCAAGTGGGGATCTTGGTCTGCATCAGTTATGGATTGAGGCTCAACTTGAGAGAGAAAACAGTCATGCATCACATAATGGTTTAGTTGATGCCTTGTCTGTATACCTACTGACATGTCTCCAATCACTTGAGATCTAGGATGACACCTTAGTGTTACAAGATTAGATGGTGGAGTTGGTTCAGCAACAACATTTGGAATGATTCCTCTTGTGCAATTACACTTGCTGTAGGAGGAAGTTCAACTGCTTATATAGTTTCTTCTTCACTTTCTTCATCACATTGTGGAGGAGGATGTGATATAACCTTTGGTGTAAGGTTTAGTTCATCCATTTTCTCACACAAGTGAGGTACCTACAATAGTTCATTAGCAGAAATTTCTTTCTCCTTGTAATACATATAAGCTTCATCAAAAGTTACATGCACAGATTCCTCAATTTTTAAAGATTATTTATTCAATACCCTATAAGCTTTGATGACTTGGGAATATCCTAGGAAAATTTCCATTACAGCCTTTGCTTCAAATTTTCTAATATATTTCTTGTCATTATTGTGAATATAGCATATACAACCAAATACTTTAAAATAGGTGACTTTAGGGTTCTTCCCTTTCAATAACTCATAAGGAGTCTTATTCTTAAGCTTGTGAATAAGACTTCTATTCAGCACATAATTTGTTGTGCTAACAGCCTCTGCCCAAAAGGATAGGGGCAAATAAGCATCTGCAAGTAATGTGCCTGCAGATTCAATTAGTGTTATATTCTTCCTTTCAGCAACCCCATTTTATTGAGGTGTTTTAGGAGCTAAGAAGCAATGTCTGATACCTTCTTTCCTACTGAACTCTTGCATAAGAAGAGACTCAAACTCAGTACCATGATCACTTCTAATCAATACAACTGGAGTAGAGTACTCAATCTTTATGCTCTTGAGAAAATCTGTAAGAACCTTGAAAGTATCTGACTTCGATCTCAGAAAGAATACCCAAGTGAATCTAGAAAAGTCATCTACAATCACTGAAGTATAGGATTTCCCTCCTAGGCTTTGTATAGCTATAGGTCCAAAAAGGTCCATATGTAGTAAGTATAATATCCTAGGTGAGTCACTTTTGTTTAATAATTTAAAACTGGATTTAGTTTGCTTGCCTAACTGACAAGCCCTGTAGAGACTTTCCTTCTTATAGGGGTAAGAAGGCAATCCTCTAACAAGGTTATCTTTAGAAAGCCTAACTATATTTCTCAAATTTACATGACCTAATATTTTATGCCACAAATCATTTTGATTACTAACAAGATTAAATAGACAGATTTCTGAACTAGCCGATTTAAAGTTTACTAGTATATGTTACCTTGTCTAATTCCAGTTAAAATAGTTTGATTGTTTGCAGAAATAGTATATTGAGATTCAGAGAAGCCAACCTGATAACCTGAATCACATAACTTACTTATGGATATGAGGTTATGCTTGAGACCATTAACATATTCCACCCTCTTGAAAGTGACATCTCCATTTTTGAACTCTTCATATCCTTCAGTGTGTCCAAAACTTGAATCTCCAAAGATGACTCTTGGACCAAGTTTAGCCTTGAAGTTGATGAGGTTGTCCTTGCATCCAGTCATGTGCTTAGAGCACACACTATCCAGATACCACTTATTTTGAGTGATAGGACAGGTCTTTACCTGTAATGAAACAAATTAAAAGTTCTTGACCCAAGTAATCTTGGGTCCTTGTTTCTTCTCAAATGAAATACTGGAAGTGAAAGAACATTCAGGTTGGTTCTTATAACCTAAGGGGTGAAATCTTCTAGGAGGAATTATCCATTGGGTGAATGGGTTGATATTCTCCCTATGTTTGTTTAGATTTAATGCTACAGTTTCTGTTAGAATTTAAGTTTCTGTAGTTATGATCTGGGATCGACGAATTTTGGTGAGTTCGTCGACCTGAGTTCGAAGAATTGGAATGAGATCTACGATCTCTGCTCGAAGAAGGAAAGTATTCGTTCTCAGGGCACCAATATTTTCGATCTCTGGTCGACGAAACATACTGGTTTCGTCGATCGTATATCGAAGAATTTTTATTATTATGGTTTGTGTTCAGAGTTCATCATTCTGAGGTCGACGAACTGTTCATGTTTCATCGATCTGAGTTCGAAGAAAACTGCTGAACATTGTTATATCTATTGTTTTTTTTGTTCTTAGAATTTTGTTTTAATTCCATTTATTTTAGAACTTCATTAACATTGTTAACCTTTTCAGTGTTCTTCTTGCCTTTATCAGAAATGAAATTTATAGGTTTTGATAGATTGTTCTTCTAAATTAGAGGTGATTCACTAGATGAGGCACCTAGTCCTAGTTTGCAGTTATTAGTCCTAGCATTTAAGGTACTGGTTATATCTCGTGATTTCATGCTTCTGCCATTTAGAGATTCCTTTAGTTTCTTTGACTTAATTAGTTCAATTTTTAGAAAAACTATTTGTTCATTAGCTGAATCTCGTTCAAGTGACAATTTTGTATTTTCGGCAATATATTTATCTTGTTCAGTTTATTTCTCTATAAGAACTTTGATTTCCTTCTCATAGCTTATTAAGTCTAAGCAAAGATTTTTAAATTCAGATTTAAATTCTTCTGATTCAAAATCATAGGAAGCAATTACCTGATCTTCAGCAGACATTGATTCATCATTATCTGAATCTTCAGCATCTGATTTGCCGCTGTAGGAATCAATTACCATTAGGAAGACTTCCTTTGACTTTTGCTCTTCTTCATCATCACTGGAGCTGGAAGAAGATGACTCTTCTTCTGTTTCACTCCAGGTCTCAGCAACAAAACCCTTTTCCTTCCTCTTGTGCTTGCTTGAGGAGGGTTTGATGTGATGAGTTCTTCTTGACTCTTTTTCTCTTCTCCTATCTTTCTTCTGAGCTTCTGGACACTCAGAGATGTACTGTCCTGGCTTCCTGCTACCAAAACATACAACTTCTTTAGAAGGTGTTTTGTCATACCTTGATTTGTCATCTTGTCTAGATGACTTCCTTATGAAGTCCTTCTTTTGCCAATTTGAAAAATCTTTTAGCAAATAGACTCATCAGTTCTTCATTAACTTGAGTCCCTTAGAGTCCTCAACAGCCTTGAAAGCAATGTTATGCTCCTTCCTGGTGGGTGTAGAAGTCATTATTTTAGATGCTGCTTCTCTGGTCTTCATTAGTTGCTCATATGATTTGAGCTTTTAAAGGAGAGTCTCATTTGATATATCAGTCATGCTTCTGGCTTCTTTGATAGGCCAGTTCCTTAAATCCCATGTGCTGGGGAAGCACATAAGGATCTTGTCATTCACTTCAGTCAGGGTAATTTCCTTGTCTAAGGTGCTTAGATCACTGATGATTGAGATTAGCCTATTATACATATAACTGACGGACTCAACTTCTTCCTTCTTGAAGTATTCATACTGGGAGATAAGATTGGATCTTCTGTCCTTTCTCTCATTAGCAGATCCAGCCACCATCTGGTTTAGGGAATCCCAGATGGCTTTTGCTGAAGTGCACTCA
Organism: Platanthera zijinensis; assembly: GCA_039513925.1. Lineage (NCBI taxonomy): Eukaryota > Viridiplantae > Streptophyta > Magnoliopsida > Asparagales > Orchidaceae > Platanthera > Platanthera zijinensis. Next base: position 75,463,603 of record CM077086.1, read on the forward strand.
GCCACTTTCTGAAAAATGTCATCAGACATAGTATAAGCTAAGATGTTCATGGCTCTTGCATCTGCAATCTTAGCTTTCTTATGGGCATTTGTCCACTCAAGTGGTGGAACAGCATGAGTGCTTGAAGTAGAAGTTGAAGATGTTACTGCAGTAGGAGGTCCTATTAAGATAGAGTAAAATATATCCTCATCAATAGAATTCATGTACAACTAAATTCTTGCATTCCAGATGGAAAACTTATTCAGGTTGCATACTAGAGGTCTGGTGCTTGTATAATCCTTGTTTTGTGCCATTGTGATAGAGAATAGTTGGGAAGAGGAAAATATGATCTAACTTGATCTTGGTTTAAGTCTTAACTTGTATAACCAAACAAACCCCCCTCTGATACCAATTGAATGGAGGATGTTAGGTCAGATTACTCTAGAGGGGGGGGGGGGGGGGTGAATAGAGTACTAAAACTTTTGGCTCTTATAGATTATATCAGAGTAAATATAGTGATATCATATATTAGTTAAGGAATAAGAAAAACTAAGCTAAACAATTCAGCAATCACAAGCACAACAAAAACAAATGAAAAGGAGCAACCAGACCGCATAAGAAGTTTATAGTGGTTCCCCTAAACCTGGGTACATCCACTCTTCTACCACCCTTAGTAGGAATCCACTAGCAGGTTTTGATCAGGTGACTGCCACCACAAGATCTGGTTCAGGTAGATCAGGAAACCCTTGAGGCTTTTGATCAGGTTCCTAAAAACAAACTTCAAGTCTTTTGGAGGGAGACTTGTCAACCAAACTAACTTTTGAAGGGAGTTATAACCCTGTACAATGGGATGGAAAATGTTGATGGAAGTCTTCTCTTTTCTCAAGTACAACTGAGAAGACTGTGCGGATTCTTGTGATGTCAAAGCTCCTTCTGAGAGGTAGACAATTTCTGAAAGAATAGAGCTTTGCTAAAGGGTGAGTAGGTCATCAGCTTGATCTGCCAAGATACAGGAAATCCAGTAACATATGGTAATTAGAGTGTCTCTGATGATTTCTGGAATAGAGGTTGAAGAAGACTTTTAATCTTGATGTTTTGTTCTTCTTCAATCTATAGTGATGGCAGAGATTGAGAAAGTGTTGAGAGCATCGAGTGGTTATTCAGAATTTTCTGTTCAGTGCTTCTCGATTTCTCTTCTTTTTTCTATAACTGTCTTTCTTGTCTATTTTTTTTTTCTCGAAGAAGAAGAAGAGAATTGCTTTTTATTCCACTGCTAAAAAATTCTCTTTGAATTTTTGAAATCTTCCTATAAATGCTGGCTGCTAGGGGGAATATAAAATGGCTGGAATAATAGCATTGATGAGTTTCCCCAACTATTCTTGATAGAATAAGCAATTATTTTTTCTGAAGAATACCACATTTGATGCAGCCAAATAATGGCTATATTAAGAAGAATATTAACATTAAATGCTCAGAATAATGTTGCCAATATGGAACAGAAGAGGGAAGGACTCATTCTTGAATAAAATAGAAAACTCCGAACGTAAAACAAAATTTATCGACCTGAGATAAAAGATCGTCAACCAAGGAATTCAAGTTTGTTGACTTGTGCCCTACGATGTGTTAACTGGGAATAACTTACCAAATCTTCACTCTGAGTTCGTCGAGCTGAGAAACTGACAGAAGAAAACTAAGCGTCGAACTGAGCTCTGAGAACATCGAGCTCAGCTCAGTGAATTAACTCTGAGTTCGTCGATCATAGATCGACGATCGTTGAGCTGATTTCGAAGAATTTTGAACTGATTACTGTCTACTGAAAGCTACTAAAACTGATTCTCTGAAGTCCACTTCTGGCTTATCCAAGGAAGTAGCACTAATCAAGACTTAGCCTAAACTTTAGGAGTACTACACATGACCCTAGCTATATAAAGTTGGGTCATACTCAACCTAAGTTAGTGAACCTAGCCCAAATCTAACTAGGGATCCAACAGTCTCATTCTCAGACAGAGAAGTAGAATTAGGTAATGAATGTACCTTGCTTTGACCAGGCTGATCCTGCTGCCCTCTTCATCTATCATTTCCATTAGCCCTCTGTTGCTGTGGACATTTTCATCCTCCTCTGACTCACGATATGATAGTGTTAGAGGGGCCATGATTCCTATCCTCACTGGAGGATTGAATTCTCCTGCTGCAACAGCTTCTTCTTTAGCAACAACAACAACTAGCCCAATGTAGGCTTCTTTTTCTTCTTCAGACTCTGAACCACTGTCAGAAATACTGACATCCTCTATCCCTTCCATGTAGCTAGTGAGAGAATCCCACATCTCTTTGGCTGTCTTGCAGTGGACAAGCATTTGCAGGGTGGAGTCATCTATGGCACTTACCATGATTTCTTGAGCCCTCTTGTCCATAGATGCCAAGTTGAGTTCATATTCAGACATCTCTGCATAACTATTTGGAGTCTGGATACTTGCATCTGATGTAGAGACCCTCATGGGAATGAAGGGTCATTCTTGAATTATAGCCAAGATTCTAGGATCACTGGCTTCCATGATCTGTCTGATCCTTGCTTTCCATGTCCAAAAGTTCTCCTTGTTGTAGACTTGAAGCTGCATTCCTTTAGGTTCTCTTTTGAACCCATAAGTATAAGCCTTTTAGATGTCCTTTGAGGTCTACTCAGACTGTTAAGTCTTTTTGGAGAAACCTCCCTCTGATATCACTTGAAAGTCTTTAATTTAAGGATAGATAAATCACCTAGAGGGAGGGGGTGAATAGGTTATTGAAATTTCTTAAGTCATTTTACTGTTTTTCTTACTAAGTGACCTAGAGCTTGTCCTTAGTACCTGTTATATAAAGAAGAACAATCAACACATCAAAGCACATAGGTATTTATAGTAGTTCCCCAATTGGGTACATCCACTTTTCCCTCCCACTTATCAAACTATCTTGTTGGACTAGGCACTTCTCCAAAACTTGCTCCAAAGAGCTTACACCTCAGATCCCTCAGATCTCTAAGTCTCCTCCAAGACTTACTTCTCAGCCACAAGGTTCTACAACTTAGTGGTCAGCAGACCACCTACCTCAGGTTGTTAAGCCTACACTCAGGCTGGGAGGACAACCCTACCTCAGATCCACAAGGGATCCTACCTCAGAGTTCTGCAGTGCTCCTATAGCTTAGTGGTCCACAAACCACCTACCACAGCCATATCTCTAAGGCCTACATGTTGGGTACACTGAAAAATATGTACAAAATTTGGAGAAGCCTCATCTTACTCAATGATATACATCAATTTGTATTTGATGTATATTTGAGTTTCATTGTGCAGGTATAAGGTTTGCAAGAATTTTTCTAAGTACAAGTGTCGACACTTGTGATGAATTGTGTCGAAACCCATAAGAAGTTGTGTCGACACTAGGAGCAAAGCTGTGTCGACACCCACAAGTTGTGTCGACACTGAAAGCAATGTTGTGTTGACACCTAGGCATTGTGTCAACACCTGAAGAAGAGGTTCTATCGACACAAAAAATTATGTCGACATCTAAGGAAGGAATTGTGTCGACACCTATAGTAGAAGCTGTGTCGACACCCAGGAGTTATGTCGACACAAGAAGAAAGGCTTGTGTCGATACTCAGGAATTGTGTCGACCCCTGAAGAAGGTTTGTGTCGACAGCTAGACACACACTCAAATCAATCTTACAATAACAACTATTCTGAGTAAGAAGGCTTGTGTCAACACACACTCAACGACAGCTATAAACACACTCAACGCAATTTGTCTGCAACAGCTAAGTCAAGACCAAAAGCAGTTGTGTCGACACACAGGACTTGTGTCGACACACAGGACTTGTGTCGACACACACACACTTAACGGCGGCTAGACATACACTCAATACCATTTGTCTGCAGTAGTTATGTCAAGACCAAGAGCAGTTGTGTCGACACACATGACTTGTGTCGACACATACAAATAGAAGATGTGTCGAGTAGTTGAAGAATGACTATGTCAACACCTTGAGTGTTATGTCGACATCACCAACACTTGTGTCGACACTTTGTCTATTTGTCTCGACACATATGAAGCAAATTACTGAGCGGATCGTTCTGAGTTGTTAAGTCTCTAAGGAATCAGCTGTCATGACTGGTGGGTCGACAACTGTCATTTCCAATAGGTCTGACACCTTTGTTAAACTGTCAGAAGGTTGTTACAGACCAGAACAGTCGGTAACCAGGAGAAGTCTCTATATAAAGGACTGATCCGTGACAACTTAAAAAAAAGAGAATATATAGATACAGAGAACAAAGTGAATCATCCAAAGGAAGAATTTCACAATAAGTAAAGGGGTGACCCTAAGAAGGCAGATTCTGTACAGTCTACATAGAAGATTCAGATCTCATTCTGAATTCAAGGAAGGAGCTGACAGGAGATCAACTTCTACATCAAGAAGTGTTCAACCTTATTTTGTTCTATCAAGAAGCTTTGAAACAACTAAGTCAGGTTAGATCTGGAGATTCAGTTCATTCAAGAACTGATCAAGAAGCTCTCACCTATAGGGTAATCTATCTGGTGATATTCCTATATCTTTCAAATACTCAATTACTTGTAGTATCTTTTGTTAGATCTGAGTTATAAGCCTATAATTATAAAGGCTGAGGTAGGGTTGAGTTCCTGAGGTGTAGGACAATTGATAGTCGGAGTTGTAAGCCTAGTTATAAAGGCTGAGGTAGGGTTGTGGCCTGAGGTAGGATTCTTGGGAAGAGTCTGAGGTAGGACTTGTATAAGTCTGAGGTGTAGGAACCATCTGGTTTTGAGTTATAAGATCTGTGGATCTGAGCTAGTGGAAGGAAGTTGTGCTGAATCCAGTTCTCTACTGGATAGGCGAAGGGGGGGGGGAAGTGGATGTACCCATAACGTTGGGAACCACTATAAATCTGGTGTATGTTGTGCTTTTTTTGTTGTGTTGTGATTGTATGTTCTGTGCTGTGTTAAGAACAAGTTAAATTGTCTAAAATTCTTAAAAGATAATTAGAACCTATTCACCCCCCTTTAGGTGTTTAGGCTCTTGAAATAAGTCTTTAAAGTAGTATCAGAGGGAGGTTGCTCAAAGATTGTCTTAACAGTCTGAGTGAATCTCCTAGGCAATTAACAGATTTCAAGAATGGGTTCAAGTGAGAATCAAAAAGAACTTGGATCTATGAAACTGCCTATCTGCAGGAAGGAATGCTTTGGCATATAGAAGGAAAGGGTCAGATTGTTTATGGAAGCTTCTGATCCAAGAATTTACATCACTGTACAGGAAGGACCCTTCATTCTAATGAAGGTATCAGCACTGGATGCAAATGTGAAAACCCCAAAGAACTATTCTGAGATGACAAAGGATGAAATCAACCTGACAACTCTAGACAAAAGGGAAAATAATTTCATTATAAGTGTCATAGATGATGCCACCTTTCAGAATCTGGTGCACAGTAAAACCTCCAAGGAAATGTGGGACACCCTTATTGTCTACATGGAGGGAATAGAAGAAGTTAGAGAGGAAAGGAATTCTATGCTAAATCAAGAATATGAGAGCTTTAGACAAGCCAAGAATGATAGCATAACTGAATTTTACAAAAAGTTCTTCAGGATAGTTAATGAGCTGATGACATATGGAAGAGTCTTCAACACATATGAACTAAATGACAAGTTTCTCAGGTCTCTGATAAAGGACTGAGACACAATGATTTGTGCCATCAGAGAGGTGGCCAAGCTTGCTAATACGCCTCCTCCCACACTATTTGGAAATCTACTATCATATGAAATGCAGCTCACTGCCAAAAAAGAGGAAGAGAAGAGCAGCAGATAACACAAGGAAAATTCAGTTGCCTTCAAGATTGAAGGCACAAGAAAGGGCAGGAGAAAATCTCTTTCTCCTCCCAGAAGGAGTGCTGAGGCAGAAGAAGGAATTCCTGACAACACCTTATCAGACAGCCATACCTCTGATGAGGATTTTGAAGCATTCACAAGGCAGTTCCAAAGATTCATGAAGAAGAAGAAGTGGAGAACCAGACCTTCTACACCCTTTTCCAAAGATGAGTACTACAAGAAAAAAGTATGCTTCTAAGCCTAGTAAACAATCTAATTCTAAGATTGTGTGTTATTGTTGCAACAGGCAACGACATGCCATAGCAGACTTTCCAGACAAGAGGGCTTAATCAAAAGACAAGAAGAAACAACAAATGAAGGGAAAGAAGGAGAAATCTTTTGTTGTCCATAAGAAGAAGAGCTGGACAGATTCTTCATCATCTGAATCAGAAGACAAAGAAGATGCTGAAGCATATGTTGGGCTATTCTAAACTGAAGAGGATTCTAAGGAGTTAGAATTCCTTCAAATGCTGGACTCCATAAATGGAGTGGAAGAATATTGCTGTAGAGGGTTGATGACCCTATAAGAAAATGGTCAATGCCAGGATCAGGCTAGTCCTAGCAAAGTATACAATTCTCCCTCAGCTTCTAACTATTTCACTTGATCAGAATCAGAAGCATCTAGATCAAGAGATGTGGATTCTTCTGAGTCTGAAGGGGATGTACACCAACTCATTAATAAGTATGGTGGGTTGTTTCAAGCTCTAAAGAGAAGCAAGCTTCTTGTCAAGGAGCAGGACAAGGGGATTGAATCTCTTAAGCTGACAGCATCAGAATCAGCCAAGCTGATTGATTTGAAACTGAAAGAGTTTGTCAAACTGAAGAACATTGCTATTATTCAGATGGGCACAATCACTTTCAAGGAAAATCATATCAAGAACATGGAGGCAAGACTCCAGAAAGAAAGAGAGCTAGTGGCTAAATTCTCTAAGACAAAATCTTTCTTGCCCTTAATAGACAATTTCATTCCTCAGAAAGGAAATACTTGTCTAGGTTTTAAGGGAAGAACTAGGGACACCAATTCTCATGGAAAAGATAAGGGCCCAGTTCAGCCACTAGCCTTTAAGACCCCTATTTTCTTTAGGAAGGAGATGCAACCTACTAACAGGCATGATCATGAAATTACTCATGGTCACTGTGAGTATGGAGATCACATTGGCAAGTGTGCAAATGCCAGTAGGCCACCTTATAGGCAAGCCCATCAGGTTCAAAAGGAATTCTTAGGGTTTGCTGCTCCAACACCTACAGTTAACAGGACTGCTGGCAACAAGGTTGTGATGTCTGTACCTAAGAGAAGGTACAATAGGTTTGAGTGTTGGTGTTGTGGCAAGGTTGGCCACTTTGCTATGGATTGCTGGTTTAACACAAGTGTTAGAACCAAGAGTATTTTACCTATCAAAAAATCTATAGGTAAACAGGTTATTTCCCAAACTAACAAGAACCTAGGACCCAATAATAATTTGGGTTTTAAGGATAAGTAATTCTTTATTTGATGTAGGTGGATCCAAGTGACCATACCCCTATATGGTACTTGGATAGTGGATGTTCCAAACACATTACTGGAATAAGAAGAATGTTGAGGGACTTTGTACCCATAGAGAATGGTCCCAAAATCATCTTTGGTGGACCAGAAAAAGGAGTCATCAAAGTATTTGGTAACATTTCTAGTGACTCAATTACTATCACTAAAGTGGCTTATGTGAAGGGTCTGAAACATAACCTGATTAACATAAGCCAGCATAGTGATCTAGGTTATCACATCTCCTTTCACAAAGGGGTGTGTCAAATTAAGAGGTCAAGTGATCAAGAGATCATTTTGACTGGCACTAGGAAAGGAAATGTTTATTGTCTTAACCTAGATTGTGAGTTAAACAACTCACCAATTTGCTTAGTTGTAGATGAGAAAGCTTCACTATATGTAAAATGGAACAAAAGGCTAGCTCATCTGAACTATAAGTCCATAGGACTGCTGTTTAGCATGGGTCTTGTGAGGAATGGTCCTCAAGTCAAGTGCATTAAAGAGGGAGTGTGTTCAGCTTGCCAAAAGGGCAAACAGACCAAGTCCTCTTTTCCTTTACTAGATACCAAAGATTCATTGAGATGTTTATATCTCTTACTTATGGATTTGTTTGTTCCTATGCTAGTTCATATTCTTGGTAGGAAAGTATATACACTAGTTTTTGTGGATGAATATTCTTGATACACTTGGGTGTTCATCTTAAGACAGAAATCTAAAACCCCTAGTGTTTTACAGACTTTTGCTAGACAAGTTAAGAATGAATTTCATAATTCAGTGGTCAAAACCAGAAGTGACCATGGAACTGAATTTCAGTCTGAATGTATGACAAACTTCTGTGAAGAACTTGGGATACATTAGGAGTTCTCCTCACCTAGAACACCTCAGCAGAATGGAATTGCTGAAAGAAAGAATAGAACTCTTATTGAGGCTGGTAGAACTCTACTAAGTGATACAACTCTCCCTGAATATTTCTGGGCTGAGCCAGTAAACACTGCTTGTCATGTTCTCAATAGAGCATCCATAAATAAGAAACTTAAGTTGACTCCCTATTAGATTTTAAAAGGACGAAAACCAAACATTTCTTATTTTAGAATCTTTGGTAGTAAGTGTTATGTCCTAGTTAATGATAAACACTACCAAACAAAGTTTGCAGCCAAATCCCTAGAAGGGATATTTGTTGGGTACAGCAATAACAGTACGACATACAGGTTCTACAACTTGACTACTCAAGTTGTAGAAGAGTCAGTACATGTTGTTTTTGATGAGTTTAGATTGATTAACAATGAATTGTGTAGTTCTTCAGTTAGTTCTACAGGTCTACCAGAACAGGTTTTGTAGATTCTCATTATCTTGATTATGTATATAAGCTTAGGAAAGCACTATATGGTTTGAAACAAGCCCATAGGGCTTGGTATAAAACCTTGTTTACATTTTTTATTGAGAATAAATTTTCTAGAGGAAAGATAGACAAAAATCTATACTTTAGGGAATCTAAAGGCAAGATAATCCTAGTCCAGATATATGTTGATCATATTATCTTTGGATCTACTGAAAACAACCTTTGTAGAAAGTTTGCCAAACTTATGCAAGGGAAGTTTGAGATGAGCAGTATGGGTGAGCTAAAGTTCTTCGTGGGACTTCAAATCAGACAGACTGATAATGGATTATCCATATCTCAGTCTAAGTTCACCAAGAAGTTGATTAAGAAATATTGTATGGACTCAGCCTCAACCATGAAAACTCCAATGGGAACAAGTATGCCTATAGGCAAAGATGAGATAAAGAAACCTATTGATGTGTCTTTTTATAGAGGGATAATTGGCTCCCTACTCTACTTGACTGCTAGTAGATCTGACATAATGTATGCTACATGTGTCTGTGCTAGGTACCAAGCTTGCCCAAAGGAATATCATTATACTACAGTTAAGAGAATCTTGAGATATCATAAGGGCACACCTAATCTAGGTCTTTGGTACCCTGAGAATAGAGATTTCATACTAACAGGTTTATCAGATGCAGACTTTGCAGGATGCAAAGACGACAGGAAGAGTACTACAGGAACCTGTCAATTCCTAGTGGAAGGCTGCTGTCATGGTGCAATAACAAGCAAACTAGTGTAGCCATATCAACAGCTGAGTCTGAATATATAGCTGCAGGCAGTTGCTGTGCACAATTATTATGGATAAAGTACCAACTGGAAGATTATGATATCACGGTAAGTAGAATTCCACTGTTTTGTGACTCTACAAGTGCTATTTCTATTGCTAAGAATCATGTATCACATAGTAGAACCAAACATTTAGAAATTAAGTTTCATTTCATAAGAGAACATGTGGAAAAAGAAAATATTAATCGAGAATTTATAAACACCAATAATCAAAATGCTGATATTCTTACAAAACCTCTGGATGAAACTAAATTCAATTATTTTAAAATTGAATTAGGTATGTTGGACCTAGAATATGTCAGCTTAAGTATTCCTAAGTAGGATATGTCAGTAGAAAATTTCTTTGAAAATTTGTCTAAGTACAACGTTTGTTTCGACACAAGCAGACTTTGTGTCGACAAACTCAGTATGTTGTGTCGATAAAGAAAAAGGATGTGTCGACACAAAAATAGTATCTGTATCGACAGGAGTATAGGTGTCGACACAACTCTGTCGAGACTTTAAGTTAGGTGATTTTTGTGTTGACACTCAAAAATCAAAGTCGACACTCTGTGTCGAGACTTAACCAGTCAATGTCGACAATGACATAAGTATGTCGACACATAAATGTGTCGACTAAACCTAAGTATTGCCGAGACCTAGTCTTATTACTAAGGCCCGTCTTTTGAACTCCCTTTTTCACCTAGACAATAAATAGGTGGAGCCAAAATCTTGTCGACTACGCCTTCAGATTTCTCGACTCTAGACCTTGTGTCGACATAGATATTCTCTTCTCTTCTCTTCCATCTCTCTCTCTCTCCCAACAATGGCGCCGCATCGAGATGACAAAGTGAACGAAGGGTATGAGCGGGTTCGTGGTGGTTTCAAGACAGCATCTCCAGAAATTCAGGGTGTAATAACCCTAATTTCAGAAAATGGTTTGGAATTCTTGGTCTCAGAACAGACAAAGATTTGGAAGAAAGAAATCATGGAATTTTACATATCTGCAACTGTGGACACAGACGGAAAGAAGATCAAAGTCACTATACAGGATTCTAGAGTAAAACTTACACTGAAGACAATCAGGAAATCTCTTCTGCTTCCCTTGGCTAAGGATACAGATGAAATAACTCCATCCCTGACTAAAGAATAACTAAGTTGGTGCGGGCTGAGTCCTTATATCAAAGTTGGATCATCCATTACTCGGAAAGGGATGAATTCACAAGGAAAGTTTCTGTCAGAAATAATAGGCAAGGTAATTTTATGTAGAACTGATGGACATGACAGAATTTCAATCCACATGTTTAATCTAATGACAAGGGTCATATTCAAAGTGAAAACTGACTGGGAAGCAATAGTGTTTGACAAGAATGAAGGAGTAAAGAAACCAAACTTGGGTAGGATCCTAAGTCTATGTTTATCTTCATTAATAATAGATGTAATGGACCAACTACAAGGATCCAAAATCAACCACATAAGGAGAATGGATGTGAGAATACTTTCTAGATGGGATAGGGTGTTGACAAAGGAAGTATCTACACCATAGAAAAAAATAATGAAAGATAAAAAGCAGAAGAAAGTTGCTCAACAAGCAGAATCCTCTAGTGATTCTTAAGAGGAGGTAGTCTTCAGCTCAGATGAAGACCAGCAACAAAAGGAAGCTCAAGATCAAGTGGAGGGCAATGAGCCCCTGGTATAACATATAGTCTCAACTCCAAGAGGAGAAAACCCTAAACAAACTGAGCTGTTTGCCCAAGGGGGAGGCATTGCTGAAGCTGCCCTAGAGAGTGAATTAGCTGTTGATACTGTTATGGACATAATATAAGAAATCAATAATGAAGCTCATGACAATGTTGAGAAAGAAGCTCAAAATGAGCAAGTAAGTATCCCCTTTCTAGAGAGGACCCTGGAAAAAGATCTGGATGTCCAGGGAAAACCTTTTATTATTCAAACTAATCTTTTTCCTCCTATACAGGTGCATCAAGAGTTCACTATGGAAGAGCTCTTTTTTTATTTACCTGATGCAAGGACTTAGGGGGAGCAATCCCATATTGAAAAAAATTGCCAAGGACTGAGGGTGAGGAGTTGCAACATGTCCCATCTACTAAGGAAACTATTGATATTGAAAGCTCCTCACAACCCTCTGATGATGAGGAAACCACTATGGCTAAGAAAAGAAAGATAGTTGAAATAAAGAAAAGGAGCTCAGGCTACAAGAAAGCCTTGAACAAAGTCACACAACCACTAGCTCCAAGTATGGACTCAGTTCATTACTATTCCAAATGCAAGTAAAATTGGATGAACAAAGACAACCTCTAGAAAAATATGTGGATGAATCAAATAAAGAACTGCAGTTTTATCTAGCTCAGGACATAATGTCAATCAGATTTGAAGTCAATCTACACAAGAAAGAAATGACAAATTGCTTCCATTAGGGAGGTAATGTTGTGGTGTATTTGGCTGACAAACAACAACTGTTGAAGACCGAGGTAGAGGACATTGCCACAAAACAAGGGTATGTTTTGGAAAATCAATTCAGATCTAATGAAAACCTCAAAGACTCCCATGCATAAATCATCCAGAAATTGGGAAGTATTTCAACAGATTTGAAAACTGAAATATCAAAGAAGATATAAGTAGATATAGCTGTTATTTAGACAGCTTTTAAAGACTCCCAAAAGACAATTTCTGATACCTTACTGAAGTTCAAAGACTATTACAAAGAAGGTACAGAATATCTGGCTGATCAGATATGGTTTCAAAAGACTGATCTAAGGGATCATATTACTAGAGAAGCCATAAAGGAGGAGAGATTGTTAGTCAAAGCTAGCTCTGACCATGCTAAATGGATATCTAATTCCATCAGAGCAACACTTGGCTTTCCTCCTTTATGTGATGATGACAATGTTGCTGAATCTAGAGTACAACCTGCTAATATTGAAGGAGGTCAGCCTGAAGTTGCACAGGTTATTTACCCTCCTACTGATTTTGATATTGTTCAACAAGAAGTACAGACAATGTACAATCCTTCACAGGAGGCATCAAAGGTGATCATTGAAAAAGTAGAAATGTCAGAGGCTGCCAAACAAGCTCAAAATGAGGCACAATTATCCAAGAAAAGGTTCAGGGAACAGGCTGAGTTGAAGCCAGACTTTGAGAAATGGAGCCCTACTTCAAGGAATATCATTTTGACTGCCTGGAAGGCTATAAAGGATAAGACCCATGACATGGGTAAGTGGTATTCTGAGTAAGAATGGAATAAATATCAAGCTAGGCAGGAAGCCATTCTTCAGCATAAAAGAAGTGCATAAGCTGGGAAGTTTGCTGCTAATGCTCTAAAGCCTAGCAGCTACTTCCCCATGCCTTTTCAGTACTTTGAAAGGCAAAGGATAAATGCTGAAGAATTAAATAAGAATGATCTCAAAGGGAAGAAACCTGTTGAGGATACAGAACCTTCTGTGCAGGCAAATATTAAGTCTGGGAAAGACATAGTGATTAAGGAGCCTAGTCAATCATAAGATAGATAGGCTTATATGTAGAACAATGTAACTTTTTGTTTTTGTTCTAAAGGAAAAAAACATGTAAACCCAGTATTTTCTGATTAATAAATAAAATCAGCTTCACTGTTGCCTTGAGTTATTTACATTGTTTATATGTTATCCTGCACTGAAATGAATGTACATCTATTATTTTGTGTTTTATTATAAGAGATGTATATCTTTGACTAAGGGTTATGACTTCTCCAAATAGGGGGAGATTGTTGGGTACACTGAAAAATATGTACCAGATTTGGAGAAGCCTAATCTTACTCAATGATATACATCAATTTGTATTTGATGTATGTTTGAGTTTTATTGTGCTGGTATAAGGTTTGCAAGAATTTTTTAAGTACAAGGGTCGACACTTGTGATGAATTCTGTCGATACCCACCAGAAATTGTGTCGACACTAGAAGCAAAGTTGTGTCAATACCCAAAGGTTGTGTCGACACTAGAAGCAAAGCTGTGTCGACACCCAGTAATTGTGTCGACACCTAAAGAAGAGGTTATGTCGATACCTAAGGCAGGAATTGTGTCAACACCTATAGCAGAAGCTGTGTCGACACCCAGGAGTTATTTCGACACCAGAAGAAAGGCTTGTGTTGACACTCAGGAATTGTGTTGACACCTGAAGATGGTTTGTGTCGACAGTTAGACACACAATAAACGCCATCTTACAATAACAGCTATTCTAAGTCAGAAGGCTTGTGTCGACACACAGGAATAGTGTCGACACACACTCAATAACAGCTATACACACACTCAACGCCATTTTCTTGTAGCAGATAAGTCAAGACCAGAAGAAGTTGTGTCGATACACAGAACTTATGTCGACACACACACTCAATGATGGCTGGACATACACTCAATTCCATCTGTCTGCAGCAGTTGTGTCAAGACGAAGAGCAGTTATGTCGACACATAGGACTTGTGTCGACACATACAAAGAGAAGATGTGTCGAGTAGCTAAAGAATGACTATATCAACACCTGGAGTGTTATGTCGACATCACCAAGACTTATGTCGACAGCACCAAGACTTGTGCCAACACTTAGTCTATTTGTGTCGACACATAAGAAGCATATTGCTGAGTGGATCGTGCGGAGTTGTTAAGTCTCTAAGGAATCAACTATCATGACTGGTGGGTCGAAAGCTTTCATTTCCAACAGGTCTGACACCTTTGTCAGAACTGTCAGAAGGTTGTTACAGACCGGATCAGCCGGTAACCAGGAGAAGTCTCTATATAAAGGACTGATCTGTGACAACTTAAAAAAAAGAGAAGATATAGATACAGATAACAAAGTCAATCATCCAAAGGAAGAATTTCACAACAAGTAAAGGGGTGACCCTTAAGAAGGCAGATTCTGTACAGTCTGCAGAGAAGATTCAGATCTCATTCTGAATTCAAGGAAGGAGCTGACAGGAGATAAACTTCTACATCAAGAATTGTTCAACCTTATTTTGTTCTATCAAGAAACTCTGAAACAGCTAAGTCAGGTTTTATCTGGAGATTCAGTTCATTAAAGAACTGATAAAGAAGCTCTTACCTATAGGGTGATTTATCTGGTGATATTCCTATATCTTTCAAATACTCAATTACTTGTAGGATCTTTTGTTAGATCTGAGTAGTAAGCCTATAATTATAAAGGATGAGGTAGGTCTGAGAGCCTGGGGTGTAGGACTATTGATTGTCTGAGTTGTAAGCTTAGTGATAAAGGCTGAGGTAGGGTTATGGCCTTAGGTAGGATTCTTGGGAAGAGTCTGAGGTAGGACTTGTATAAGTCTGAGGTGTAGGAACCATCTGGTTCTGAGATGTAAGATCTGTGGATCTGAGCTAGTGGAAGGAAGTTGTGCTAGATCCAGTTCTCTACTAGATTGGCGAAGGGGGGAAGTGAATGTACCCATACCTTAGGGAACCACTATAAATCTGGTGTATGTTGTGCTGTGTTTGTTGTGTTGTGATTGTATGTTCTGTGCTGTGTTAAGAAACTATTAAATTGTCTAAAATTCTTAAAAGATAATTAGAACATATTCACCCCCCCATCTAGGTGTTTAGGCTCTTGAAATAAGTCTTTCACTACAGCTCAGGTTTCTCAGCCCTATAACTTCAGGCATAAGGCCCTACTCTCAGAGTGCTGCAACACTCCTACAGCTCAGTACCCAACAAGTACCAACCTCAGTGCCCTTCTAGGCACCTACAGCTCAATGACAAGCTTGTCACCTACCTTAGGCCAAAAGGCCCTACACTAAGATCCACACTAGGATCCTACCTTAGAGAGAAGCACTCTCCTACCTCAGGCCATTAAGCCCTACATCTCAGATCCACACTTGGATCCTACCTCAGAGAGCAACACTCTCCTACCTTAGGCAATAATGCCCAACAACTCAGATCCACACTTGGATCCTACTGCATGAATATGAGTTGGTGTGATGATTGGAAACAAGTGAAATTTCACCGTGCCAATCTACCTGAACTGAGATAAACTGAGCCCAACCATGACTCTAGGAAATATATTTCCTAAGTCTACTTATCTGGACTAAGTAATTTCTTAGACCTAACTTCCTCTTCTCAGCGCCAGAGATTTTATCCAGCTAGAGCTAGAGAAGTTACTGTAGCAGATCTTGCTGCAACCTGAGCTGGGAGAATCCCATCCACACTCCTTTCTTCTGAGCAACAAGGATGAAGATCTCTTAGGCCTGTGCTGGAAGTAACTTGCAGATTAGCTTCTCTGTCCCTTTCTAAATTGAGCCAACTGCTCAGCACTATCTCCTTCTTCACAGCTCTACAAGAGAATGTTCTTTAAGTTTGTTGGTTGATCCTGTGAATCACCTTCAACAAGGGTCGGCCCTAGCTGCTTCCTTTTTCTCAAAGACTCCTTCTGTGCTAACTTGCTGGTGTAGATGAAGATCACACCAACAATCCTACTGTTGAAGATGTTGATTCCAACAGCTAACATGCTCTCTATCTTGTAGATTTGAGCTTCCTGTTCTTCAGCTCCACAACAATGACAGAGAAGAAGAACTGCCTTGTTACTTTCTCCAAAAGTTGTCTTCCTCTATAAAAGCCTTTTTCTTTTATTGATTTTGTCCCAACGGCTCTTGAGCAGTGGGCCCCACATAATTAATGGCTAGCAGCAATATTTCTTTGACGCCAATTGTCATACACTAGGTCTGCGACAACATTTGTCGCATACTGTAGTCATCCCACCACTAATTTGAAATATGTTGACTTGTTGACATCATCAGTTGTGGACTTAGCAAAAAATCAAACAACATTAGCATAGGTGTTGAGTGAGTAAGCATCACTCAATGCCAAAACAATTAGACAGATTTACTGCCTCTTGGCATTGAGTGAGTAACCTTCCTCAATGCCATACTACTAAAAATATAATTCTATTTCTAGGCATTGAGTGATTCAGCTTCACTCAATACCAACTTGTTTTATCAGCTTTCTTCTGCTTGACGTTGAGTGAGTGGGCATCACTGAACGCCAAACTCCTTAGACAAAATTCTTTCTCCACTAGGCTTTGACAATGTTGAGTGAGAAACCTCCACTCAATGTTTTTTTTCCTGAACCATATTTTATGCCTCTGCAGCATCTTAGGCATTGAGAGCATTGATTGAGCATGCCTTACTCAATGCTTTCTGCCTTAGCAATTTTCCTGCTTAACTATCTCAACGCTTTCTAGTTCTCTACTGAGACAAACACTTGTCTCAGCGGTTATGCTGAGGCTAACACTTGTCTCAATGGTTATGCTGAGACTAACACTTATCTCAGCGGTTTTTGCCTAAGAAAAAAATCCTTAACTTAGTTCGACGAATATTGAACTGAGTTCATCGGATGGTTAACAGAGCTCAACGAACACTGAACTCTGTTCGATGAATTCTCAACTGAGGTCGACAAACTCATAATCTCAAGCCCTGAATTTAGCTCGACGAATGGTGAGTTGAGATCATCAAACTTTGAACTTAGTTTGACGAATTCTGAACTGAGCTCGACGAATTCTTTCTCAGCTGTCTTAGAGGCTATACTGAGACATTATTCTCAGCTGTCTCAACTGTTTTGACGTTTTTGCCTTAGTCAAATTAGCTGACTTCAAGCTTACTCTTTTTGTTCATCTTAGCGGTTATGCTTAGACATTCTTCTCTGCTGTCTCAGCTATCTCGACGTTTTTGCACTAGTCAAATTATCTGACATCCAGCTTACTCTTTTTATTCACCTGTCCAATCATGGACAACCTGCATGAATGAACTTAAGCACACATCAAATACAACTATTCCCTTAGACTAGATGGTGATGCTTCTTTAAATCGACTCTAGTGAAAATTGGGGGCAATGGACCCAACAGAAGGCATTGATTTGGAAAAATGACATCTTCGATAACATTTTGTTACTAAATATATGGGAACTCCGAAGTACTTTCTTTCAATTTAGATTTAGGGAAAATGTAACTCTATGGTTCTTTCGTAGTGGAGGTATGCGCTAGATCTCTTAAAGGAAACTGGTCTACTTGGTACAAGACATACTCGTTTCCCGATGACTGTTGGGGATGAAAAGGGGGTGGACTGAAGATTTTCCTTTTCTCCTAAATTGTACTATGTACCGGCGACTTGTAGGCAAACTCATCTATCTGAATGTTACAAGAAAAGATATCTATTATATAGTGGGGAAGGTCAGTCCATTTATGTAAACTCCTAGAGATTGTCATCTGCATTATGTCATGAAAATTCTAGTGTATATGAAAGGGTCTCAAGGAAAGGGCTTGCTGTTTTAGAAGCATAATCATTTAAAGATTGAAGCGTATTCTGATGCCAGCTATGCTGATAATAAAGAAGATAGAAAGTCTACATCAGGTTTTTGCACCTTTGTACGAGGAAATCTGGTTAGCTGGAAAAGAAAAAAAAGTCAGTGGTTTCAAGGTCAAGTGCTGAAGCTGAGTATAGGAGCATGGATTTAAGAACTTGCGAATTGAAGTGGTTACAAGCGCTTATGCTTGACTTGGGAGAAGTCTATGATCTTTCTCTCGCTATGTTCTGTGATAACAAAGCTGTTATTTATATATCAAAGAATCCTGTCTTACATAAGAGGATAAAGAACATTGAAGTCGATTGTCATTTCATTAGATAAGAGGTATTGAAGAACAAGATCTGCAATCCATTTGTCACTTCTGATAAATAACTGACATTCATCTTCATAAAACAAGTTTCCTCTTCTCTTTCAGATATTTGTGGCAAGTTGTACATGGTTGATATATATGCTCCAGCTTTAGGGGGAGTGTTAGAGTTTGGCGGTTTGATGGTCTAGTCTTAGCAACTTATAGTTCAAGCGATTAGGCTATTTGTCCAGACGGTGTGAGTGGGTGGAGGTTTGGTTAGTCGCAGCGATTATGTCTAGCAATTTTTTTGACGGTCTAATTATTTAGTTGTGTTTTGGTTTAGCAATCGGCTTCCTGCAGAGCTTTCTAGTCTTAGAGGTCTAGCCGCAGCTGTGGTCTGAAGGTTAGCCACAGTAATGGTCTAGAGACTTATTGTAGTAGTGTCCTGATGGTTAGCTGTAGTAGTGACCTGGAGACTAGCCACAGTAGTGGCCTGTTAGTTAGCCAAATCAGCGGCCTGGAGGCTTTCCATAGCAGCATGTATTGGATTCCACAACTATGGTCTGGCAGTAACCCGCAATTATTTTCTATTGGCTATCTGCGATGGTCTAGCGTATTAGAGCATGCGTTCCACGCTTTCTGGTTTGCTAATAACCAATCCTATTTTGTATTTGATCTTTAGGTGTTTATGATGTTTAGATCTCACAGGTCTAGCTATAATGGATTTTGGGTGGTGTTTCGGGTTAGAATAGGTGAGCTTAGGAGCTATCGCCAGGAGATATTGAGTATCGCCTACAGACGACAGCGACAATCGACGATCGACAACTTGCGCTCGACGAACCTGCGTCAGAGACGATCGACGATCCGTACTCGACGAACCTATGCTCGACGATCAGTGACTCGCGTTCATGGGAGACATGGCATCCGTTATCAATATAGGTGGCGATAACCAGTGTCTCCAGGTGAGAGTGCATGTTCGACGATCGACGGATCTGTGATGCAAAAATGAGGAGTTTGTGGGACACGTGGCAGCAGTTTCCGATATCGCCAGGTGGCGATACCCAATGTCGCCAGGAGATATCAAAAAAGTATAAAAGCCTATTCATTTTCCATGGGGATCACGAATTTTATTACCTGGGGTGTGCCTTCCTACTTAGACGATTCAAAGATCTCTAAATTTCAGATTTATTCCTTACTCTCAAGATGGCCAAAGCGTAAAAGATTGACAGCACGTTCGCAGCATTCATAGCAACCTTGGAAAATTTTCGTCATAATCTTCAACGTATTGTTTGAAGGGAGTTTCAAATTTGTTTTTTTTCTTGTTTATATTGTTTTCTTTTTGTTGTCAAGATGGGAAATCGCCACCTTGTGTGTGGCATCTAATTCCTTGTGTGGCTTAAGGGAACTCGCCGCCTTGTGATTAGCGCCCTAAGTCCTTGTACGACTTAGGGAGAAATCGTTGCCTTGTGTGCAGCATCTAGATTATAGTAGATCTAGGTGAGGCTAGAAGCAAGATCTAGGAAGAGATACACTTTATTCTACTTGTTCTTGGTAGAAGGACCGGCGAAAACATAATTTTTTTGTTTCATAAGCCTTTGTCTCTAGCTCTATAGTGATACTTTGTATTCAGATTTATCACATTTGAAATATATCATTATTTTTTTTGTTGGTATAAATTTCTGAGTAGTTTAGTTTGCTTATGAAAAACTAGTCTTCATTTCTTAATTGCATTATTTTATTTATCAAGTAAAGTTTGTCTGGTTTAAAAAAATTAGTGAACCCTTATTCACCCCCCCCCCTCTAAGGGTGCCGAACTATCCAACACTTTGTATCAAAGTAGGTAACTCTGAAATCGGTTTCACCATCGAGAGTAATGACGCAAAACACTCACGCATTTTCTGAGGGGTAAGGTATAAGTAGACCTCCCTTATTCACGGGCACTGACTACAACTATTGGAAAGCTCAAATGTGATGCTTTCTAATAGCACTAGACATCGATGTTTGGGGCATTGTAGAAACATGCTACACTGCTCCCATAACTGTTGTAGGAATTGTCACAATGGAAAAACACAAGAATAAATGTGATGAAATCGATAAGCTTCACTATAAAAATAACGTTAAGGCAATGAATGCCTTATTTTGTGCGTTAGATAGGGCTGAATTTAATCGTGTTTATGCATGTGACACTGCGTATGATATATGGAATCTCCTTGAAGTTACTCATGAAGGTACATCTCAGGTGAAGGACTCGAAGCTTTTCCAGTTAGAATCAGAGTTTGAGGAGTTCAAGATGGAGGTTGATGAGGATGTAGACTTCATGTACACAAAGTTCAGCAAGTAGTGAACAACTCAAGGATTCTAGGAAAGAGTTTCTCAAATGGAGATTTTGTGAGAAAAATACTTAGATCGCTTCCCACAAAGTTCAATCCAAAGGTGACTGCCATCTCAGAGTCACACAATCTAAAGTCACTCCAAATTGAGAATCTGATAAATAATTTGAAAACCCACGAAGTAGAGTTGAGGATTCAACAACAAGAGTATAGCCTGGAGCCAAGAAATAAATCTTTGGCATTGAAGTCCAAGAAGGAAGAGGAAAGTTATTCGGATAAGAGTGACGTTGGAGATGAAGAGAGCCTGTTTGTGAAGAAATTCTGGAAGTTCATGAGAAATCCTGAAAGAAGAAATTCTTTCAGGAAATTTTTCAAGAAGAAATAATCTGGGTATAGGAAAGGAAAAGCCCAAGCTGATGGAGAGGATGTTGAAGAGAGACCACCACTTGAGTGATACCACTATAGGAGAGTTGGCCAGGGAAAGTGCCCAAAGTTTTCTAAAGAGCTAAAGGAGAAGCGGCACAGAAAAAAGATAAGAAGAAAGTACTTAAGGCAGGAACATAGGATGAAGCCACTTCTGAGGAGTCAAGCAGTCCAGGTTCAGAAACCGAAGAGGAGGCCAACATGTGGTTGATGGGAAAGAGCATTTCATCACATTATGATGAGAGCAGTGTCCAGAGAGACACTGAGGTAACTCGGGAAACTTATGATGATTTATATTCTGAATTTTTAAGAACCTACAAATAACTAGATAAAAAACACGATAAAATTTCGTTAATCAAATCTGAAAATAAACTTTTAGTAAAAGAAAATAAAAAAATTAAAAAAATGAAGTAAAAATGCTTGGGAAGTAGAAAGCAACTTGTCAATTGTCCCTCTTTGACAAGGACACTAGAGCTTGAGAAAGATCACTCTAAGACTCAGGCTCAGGTTGAATCTCTTACAAGAGAGTAAGAGGCCTTAGAGCGATCTCTAAAGTTTTCTCAATCTCAAGTAGAAGGCAGCAGAATGTCCCTCGCAAACCGATGCACCACTACTATTGCCAAAAACACTACATTGAGAGGACAAGTCCGTGATTTAGAAATGGCCACTAACAAGTTTGGAGTGGGCCAAAAATCACTAAATATGATTTTCGCAAACCAGTACTATGGTTCTTCAAAATTCGGACTTGGGTACTCACTAGAACATTATCGCCCGACGACAACCACTATCGCCGACGATAAGGCAAAATTCAGAGAATTACTTTTTAATGATAAATATAATAAGTC
The DNA here is from genome assembly GCA_039513925.1 of Platanthera zijinensis. NCBI lineage: Eukaryota > Viridiplantae > Streptophyta > Magnoliopsida > Asparagales > Orchidaceae > Platanthera > Platanthera zijinensis. Next base: position 75,485,382 of record CM077086.1, read on the forward strand.
TATTGTCACTACTACTCCCAGCAAAAATGCAAAACTTATTTCAAAAAACATGTCAGCTTCCTTCATCAAGTGTACCAAATGAGATAAGTTTGGTCACACAACACACACTTGTAAGGAGGCGGGACATTGTTCTGTTAGACAAATCTGGGTACCTAAGGCTTCCACCTACACTTTGGGAGGAACAACTTGGGAAGCCGGATCTTTACTCTCGTCTTCTTTCTATGTGTGTTGACAGGCTAAGGACAAAGAAGACGTATGGTACTTGGACTCAGGGTACTCCAAGCACATGACGGAAAAAAAACAAAGTTCCTTAGCCTAGAGAAGAAGAAAGGAGGAGTAGTTACGTTTGGTGATAATGGTAAAGGAAAGATCATCGGTATTGGAGTAGTAGGTAACAAATCATTTACTATCTTGAATGTTTTGTATGTTAAAGGTTTGAAGCAAAATTTAATTTCTATAAGTCAATTATGTGATGTTGGCTTAAATGTCTTATTTGATTCATCTTCCAACTTATGCAAAATTATTGACTCAAGAACAAATGATACGGTTCTTACTGCTCCTAGGTTTCAAAATGTGTAAATAATTAAATTTAATGATTTATCACATTCTTCACTAAAATGTTTTATATCTAAAAATGATGAATTAGATTTGTGGCATAGGCGTCTTGGACATTCTAGTTCCAAGCTAATTATAAAATTGTCTCAAAAAAACTAGTTTAAGGTTTACCTATTTTGCATGGAAATTTATTATCTTTATGTTCACCATGTCAAAAAGGAAAATTTTCAAAATCTTAATTTAAGAGCAAAAATGTTGTTTCCACCACTAGGCCTTTACTGTTGATTCATATGGATTTGTTTGGTCCTGTTAATACAGTAAGTCTAGGTGATAGAAAATACACTTTTGTTTTGATTAATGATTATTCTCGTTTATGTTGGATAATTTTCTTAACATCTAAATCTGATGCTTTTTAAGAATTTTCCAAATTATGTATACGTGTTCAAAATGAACTAGAGTTAAAAATAAAATGCATTGGTTGAGATCAAGGAGGTGAGTTTGATAATGAAAAATTTGTATCTTTTTGCAATAAGTTAGGTATTAAACATGAATTTTCCGCTCCTCGTACACCACAACAAAATGGTGTGGTAGAGAGGAAAAATAGACTTTGCAAGAACTAGCTCGCACTATGCTATCTTAATACAAATTACCTAGATCATTTTGGGCCGAAGCCGTTAGTATTGCTTGTTATGTTATTAATCGTGTTATGCTTCGACCCTTCTTGAAATTAACACCTTATGAGTTATATTTTCAGAAGAAACCGAATGTTTCTTATTTAAAGTTTTTTGTTATAAATGTTTTATTTTTAACACTAAAGATAATTTAGGCAAATTTGATAAAAAATGTGATGAAGGGATTTTTATTGGTTATTCTTAAATGTGTAAGGCTTATAGAGCTTACAACAAAAGGACTAAAATGGTAGAAGAATCTGTTCATGTTAAATTTGATGAGTTTTTCTCGTATGTAGAAGCTAATAATATAGGTCATGATGAATAGCCCTTCCCTCTACAATTGTCAGATGATGACGAAATCCTTTGAGACAAAGAAGAAGAGAAAGGAGACGAACAAGAAGAAGAAGTGCAAGAATATGTGCCTCCAAGAGAACTAAGATTCTCAAAAGATCATCCACAAGATTTGGTTATTGGAGAACTGTAAAGAGGGGTAAGTACTCGTTCATCGGTACATGATTTATTCTCTAATATCAGCTTTATTTCTGATATAGAACCTAAAAGTGTTGAAACCGCTTTAAATGATAATTCTTGGTTTTTAGCTATGAATGACGAGCTTAATCAATTTGAACGTAATAATCTTTGGAAACTAGAAAGAAGACCATCAAATCATCCTGTTGTAGGTGTTATGTGGATCTTTAAGAATAAATTAGATAGTGAATCTTGGGTCACTAGGAACAAAGCAAGACTCATAGCAAAAGGTTATTCATAAATTGAAGGAATAGATTTTGATGAAACCTTTGCACTTGTAGCACGTTTAGAAGCAGTTAGAATATTTCTTGCCTTCTCTAGCTTTAAAAGGTTTAAACTATTTCAAATGAATGTTAAAACAGCTTTTCTTAACGGGTATATTAAGGAAGAGGTTTATGTAGAACAACCTCCAGGCTTTGTTGATGTTAAATTTCCTAATCATGTTTTTAAATTAGAAAAAGCCCTTTATGGTTTGAAACAAGCACCCCGAGCGTGTTATGATAAATTGACCGTTTATTTAATAAAGAATGATTACAAAATGGGTAGTTCTGATTGTACTCTATTTATTAAACATGTTCATGATGATCTTATAGTTTTACAAATATCTATTGATGATATTATTTTTGGATACACAAAAGAAAAATTATGTGATAATGTTATAGAAATATGAAAAATGAATTTGAAATGAGCATGGTAAGCGAACTCACTTATTTTCTTGGTTTTCAAATTACTCAAAATCATGATGGAATTTTTATTTGTCAATCTAAATATATTCATGATGTTTTAAAAAGAGTTGGATTTGAAAGTCTAAAACAATCTAATACCCCCATTAGTGTCTCATTAAAGTTAGGAAAGGATGAATGTGGAATATCCAAAGATCAAACACTATATAGAGGAATGATAGGATCACTGTTGTATTTGACTGCTTCTAGACCTGACATTATGTTCGCAATATGTTTATGTGCTAGATTTTTCCTAAAGAGTCTCATTTAAAAGCGGTTAAACATATTTTTAGATACCTGATTGGCACATCTAAGTTAGGTTTGTGGTATCCTCACAACGATACCTTTATTTTACATGGCTTTTTTGATTCTAGTTATGCTAGCTGTTCATTAGACCGTAAAAGCTCGAGTGGCACCTGTCACTTACTAGGCCCTTCACTAATTTTGTGGTGGAGTAGGAAATAGAATTCTGTTGCCTTATCCACCTCTAAGGCCGAGTACATTGCACTAGGTAATTGTTGTGCACAAGCTCTTTGGATGAAGCAAACTTTATAAGACTTTGGAATTATTCATGAAACAATTGAATTAAAATGTGATAATAAGAGTGCGACTGACTTAAAATATAATACAATTCATCATTCTAGGTCGAAACACATTGACGTACGCCATCACTTCATTAGAGACCACATTAAGCAAAATACGGTCAAAGTCAGTTTTATAAGCACCGATTCACATCTTGTCGATATTTTTACAAAACCACTTCCAAATTCCCATTTTTCATTATAAAGATTAGAACTAGGAATCCTAGAAATTTCAAGCAAATGAATCGACATAATAAGCAAAACAAGAATAAAACTTTAAGTTACTAGAACATGATAATTAAAATAAAAAAAAATTACATAAACCTTATATGTAATGGGTCAGCCATAATATACAGCAACACTACATCACATATTAAGTCCCACAATATTACAACACATAATTTTTAGATAATACTATGAAAATTTAAAAACTTCACTGTCATCGGCGACAGTGACTGTCGCTAGGAGATAGGGTAAACTTTTTTAATCACCCCAAAAAACTTCAAAAATTCCTGCTGTCACCTGCACTTGGGTCCCCTTAATCATCAGCTGAACTGTGCTCACTGCTCCTCGTTCGACGTGCTCGGCGAGTAGATGTTCGGGGAGGCTCCATGAACATATTCTCACATTCTTCCGTTTCTGCTGGAGTGGGCTTCAATTTGAAGATTGTATTCAGAAATTTAAAGAATTTTTGAACTCCCGGAAAGCTCTTCTTCACCTCCTTCTTATGTTCTTCAAACGACTCTCGCAAGTCGTCCACCCCTTCTCGCAACGATCCACCACTTGGAATTGGAAGGTTACAGATAGTGGATACAGGTTCACTACTCCTTGATGACCCTCCTCTTGTTGATCGGCTGATGGAAGGTGTTCCACTCATAGAAAATATAGAGGGCACACAATCATTTAAGTACAAATTTGAGTCTATCTAAGTGTATTTCTTATATAAAATATGTTGGATGACGGCTCCAAGTGGTAGCATATTTAATTTCTTCAAGGTCGGACTCTTAAGCCTAAATGTATAGTGTATTATCGATAGGATAAAATCCGTCATATCGAACAGCTCCCGTTCTAAGATCATATATATGACATATCTCAATTGAGCCATGACCTTCCGTGTGTCACCATCCTTAAGTAAAATGGTGTGCCTCAATATGTCTTACACCAGTCGTGCATCCACAGTGAGAGTGGTCGCCATTTGAATACGGGTGTTGATGGAATTTTCGTGCAAAACCATATTCAGGAGTGTCTAGTCTCTTTCTTTCTGATAGTTTTCTACTACATCTAAGGTATTTTCATGAACTATTCACCCGAATTCCTCTCTAAGATCATAGTGGGTTATCTCTACTGTTTGTCCTTGTATCCTTGATCGTACTCCACCATTTAATTCCATGAATCAAGGATCTTTTAGATTATTGTAAAATTCACTAATTAATATATATGAAAATGCATCCAAGATAATGATAGACACTATTCCATCCATAGCTAACAGGTCATGAATGTGTGCATGATTGGCAGGATCAAATTCGATCACCCATACAATCCCTATGTTAGCTTTTTCTATCCCAGGAAATGTTTGATAGGAGGAATAAAAGTCATTGTCGGTACTTCTGCGGGCTTTCGAACTGGAAGCCATTGCTGCAGATAAAAGAATTTTTTTTAACAAAAAGGAAACCAAGTCTTTTTTTATCGCCATTCGGCGACACCCACTATCGTCGGGCGATAGCAAAAATTGCCCTAGCTTAATTTTCGACTACAGATCTTGGTTTTACCTTACTTCAGACACCAGATCTGCAATTTTTACAATTTTTTTTATCAAAAATTCCATAGTCAATGCCACACTATTCATCATCTTTCTCTCTAACCCTTCTTCCCTAAAACCATACCTCATGAACATTAGATCTAAGTCTATGCCTTCATAAATTGCAAGTCTTTCTCCAAACCCTCACCTTGATAGATCCTCCTTCAAAACTTGGAAAATTTCTCATCAAGAGTTAAGTGACAAACTCTACAAACATTTAAATCCAAAAATTCTAAGAAATCAAAACAAAAATCTAAGACCCTTACCTTGATCCAAGGTTGTCGCTGTCGTCCACTTCACTTCCACGACAAGTCTTCAGGAAAATCTGTTGGAATTGATGCCTTTGACCTAACGAGTCCTTTTTGTATTTTTGCACTATCACAGATTGGTGATATCCGGTATCGCCAGGCGATAGTGACAATTCACTATTACGCAAATTTTCCTCCATTTCTCAGGATTAGGCATGGTTTAATGTGTATTGTTCACTTTTGGGTTCCCAATAGCATAGTTCAATGGTTCAACCTTTGTATATCCTTTACTATATACTTAAGTGCTAGTGCTTTTAAATTTGTGAAATTTTTTTCGCATGCCGCTATGTATGAGAAATCTTTTAGTTATGATAATGTTTTTTCACCCATGGTTGTGAAAATCTTCATATGGGTTCACGTTACTGCATATATGAATTGTGAATGTTCTACCATAATTTCTAGAATTTCATGCTCCTGCTAATGCGTTATCTTGGATTCTATATTGCACCACTCATATTTGATTATCCTGTATGCTCTCACAAGTGAATTCGTAATCCTTTGTCAAGCCTAACAAAAAAATAATTAAAAAATGGTCACAAAAAGTGCACACCTTTGGTGATATGTTTTAAAATGCAAATAAAAAAGGCTTACAAGGAACCTCCACCAAGCAATACTTACCCTCCTGATAAGTCTTAATAAGCATTTGGAGGTTGAGCACCTTGAAAAGAATTGTAAAGTGTCTTGTGGAAGTCTCTATCTAGATAATGTTTTTTGTATGTGCTCTGCTTTCTTGGGTATAAGCACCGCTAATCATGTATAACTCTATGTTATGTTTTTTTACATTCCACGTATTCATGTGTTTTCCGTCAAACTATCACATGCACACAACATTATCTTCTCTAGAAGTTCTTCTTATGAGAATTGGAGTGAAAAGTTTTCCAACATATTCTTCACTAGTGTATGTATCTGTGATATAACTGGATGAACATTGTCAATGTTAGTGTTTACTCATTTCCTTCTTTACTATACATTGCTCCCATGTACTATCTTTGATTTCTCCTTTGTGTTTTTCCTTCTTTATCTTCTGCACCACTCTGCTCTCACTTTTAACAATACCAGAGGGGGAGAATTCTCAAAGGAAATCATTCAAAAATCAATATGATTAGATTTAAGAGGAGTATTTAGGGGCAGTACACCAATAGGGGGAGTGTTTCATCCATGAGAAATTCATGCACATACAAATTCTTAGTCTTGATACTCATAGTTTCCAACACTTCATATAACATTCATGATTTCTTTCTTAGTGGATTTGTTATTATCAAAATGGGGAGATTGTTAGAGCATGCGTTCCATTCTTCCTGGTTTGCTAATAACCAATCCTATTTTGTATTTGATCTTTGGGTGTTTATGATGTGTAGATCTCACAGGTCAATCTATAATGGCTTTTGGGTGGTGTTTTGGGTCAGAACTGGTGAGCTTAGGAGCTATCGCCAGGCGATATTGAGTATCACCTACAAGCGATAGCAATGATCGATAATCGACAACTCGCGCTCGATGAACCTATGCAAGTGACGATCAATGATCCGCGCTCGACAAACCAGCGCTCGACGATTGGCGACTCGCGTTCGTGGGACACGGGGAGTCCGTTATTAATATCGCCAGGTTACGATACCCAGTGTCGTCAGGTGACAGTGCACGTTTGACATTCGACGGATCTGTGATGCGAAAATAAGGAGTTCATGGGACACATGACAGCAGTTACCGAGATCACCAGGTGCCGATACCCAGTGTCGCTAGGCAATATCGACAAAGTATAAAAGCCTGTTCATTTTCTGTGGGGATCGCGAATTTCATTACCTAGAGTGTAACTTCCTGTTTAGATGATTTAGAGAGCTCCAAATTTCAGATTTACTCCTTACTCTCAAGAAGGCCAAAACACAAAAGATTGACGGTACGTTCGTAGCATTCAAAACAACCCTGGCAAGGATTCGTCGGCATCTTCAGCGCTTTGTTTGAATGGAGTTTCAAATTTGTTTTATTCATGTTTCTATTGTTTTCTTATTATAGTCGAGAGGGTAAATCGCCACCTTGTGCTTGGCATCTAAGTCCTTGTGTGGCTTAGGGGAAAATCACCGTCTTTGAGTGACGTCCAAGTCCTTGTGCGGCTTTGGGAGAAATCGTTGCCTTATTTCCAGCGTCTAGATTATGGTAGATCTAGGGGAGGCAAGAAGCAAGGTATAGGAAGAGATATACTTTAGCCTGCAGGTTCTTGGTAGAAAGACCAGCGAAAACATAAGTAAGTTGTTTGTTTCATAAGCCTTTGTCTCTAGCTCTATAGAGATACTTTGTATTCAGATTTATCACATTTGAAATATATCATTATTGTTTTTGTTGGTATACATTTCTGAGTAGTTTAGTTTGCTTATGAAAAACTAGTTTCATTTCTTAATTGCATTATTTTATTCATCAAGTAAAGTTTTCCTGGTTTAATAAAAATTAGCGAACCCTTATTCACCCCCCCTCTAAGGGCGTCGCATGATCCAACATAGCGGCCTTCAGTGGCGGTTTGGAAGCTTACCTCTATTTCTGCTAGGTGATCAAAAGCTTTGTATAGTGTTGCGATTTTACAGTATCAAACTGCATAAGCTACGCAGTGTATTTAGTATTACATCTCTTGTTGTATTATCTCAATTCTCCAATTTTGTATAAATAAGGGGGCATACCTATGTATTGTTTATATTTTTGGATCAATAAAATTTGCCTTTATTTAACTCATTTTATACCTTTATACTCTGCTCCTTGAGCATACACCTCAGATCCCATTGGATCTTACAACTCAGAGTTCAATAACTCTTACCACTCAATTTGATTCCAATGCTACCTCAAAGACTAACCCCGGTCTCCTACCTCAGGCAAAATAGCCCTACAGCTCAGAGTTAAGAAACAACTACAACTCAGAGATCCACCTATTCTCCTTCCTAAGATCCATGCCAGGACCCTACCTTAGATAGCTTCACCGTCCTAAAACTCAGCCTTTATATATCAAAATTATAACTCAGATCTCACAGAGATCCTACTGGTTTGAGTAAGTGTTTGATGAAACTGACTCTAGGGATAAATCTCTAAGCCTTCTTCCTGGACTGTATAGAAAATAGTCCTTCTTCACAACAATTGGAAATTATATCTTCAGAGTTGTATTATCTTATGCTGTGAAGATCTTCTACAGATCTCCGCTCCTTCTTCAAACTTGAGAAATTGGAGTTCTGTGTAGCAGGCTTGAAAATTAACAAATAAAATTCTTGAGCTCTGCTAGCTAACTTTGGTAGTAGGAATTAGGGTTTTAGAAAAATGCCCAAAAGTTCTTTATCTTCAAAAGTTCTTTTTCAAAAAGTTCTTGTAAAAATTAACCCTGCTCTGCTTTTATAGGTTGGTCATGGCAACGACTCTATGCCTCTTTTAGAATGCGGCATGGGCACCTTTAATTGATGATTTTTCCCCAATAACTATGTCGGAGAAGTACGGTGTTTTTTTTCTTTTAGTGTTTTATCATCTTTAATTTGAATTTAAGAATGATGTCAGCATATTTGATGTTCCCACTGTGGACTTAGAATAAATCTTCCTGACAATTGGTACAGGCATTGAGTGTAGCTATTAGAACCCTTGTTTGGATTTGGGCTAGGTCCACTCTTAGGTTGTTGACCCACATATATAGCTAGGGTCAAGGTCAAGGTCTAAGTTAGTCTATATAGGTCAGACTTCTCAAGACCAGCATTGGATTTCACTCAAGGACTCAGACTTAGAAGAAATCTGTGAAATACATATCAGTTCAACTTTCATCAAACTCAGCTCGACGATCGTCGATCGACGATCGACGATCTCAGAGTTTAGTCTCTTAACTGAGCTCGACGACTTACGAGCTCAGGTCGACGATTTCATATCTGTTCATAGTATTCTCAGATCAAAGATAGCTGATCTTAGCTCGACGATCTACTAGCTCAGATCGACGATTATTTTCTGTGTCCGACTATTTATTTTCAGCAACTGTCTTGAAGATTTAATTCCTATTTTATTGATTCTATTTTTGTCAAATAATCCCTGGTAGTTAATGCTGATAATCTCAAGGCATATAACCATTTATCTATAGCATTAACTATGGTATTCACAGAGTTATTATTTTGACTTATTTGCCAAGACTGTTGGGGAGACAATTAAATGCCAGAAATTATAGCCGTTTCTCTCCTCAATTCATGCAATAATTTAAGAAATGTATTTGAAATTCAAAAGAGTCAGCCTTTATTCTATTCAAAAAGGACATAAAGGACAATAAAGATTCAGACTAATCAAGATACAGAGAAAAATACACTCAGAGAGAATATTCCTGCAACATCCAAAAAAAATCACTCTTGTAGATTTCTCTCAGCTCTCAGATTTTTCATTGCTCTCAGGAAACTAAAGAAGAAAACAAACCTCTATCTTGAGTCTTCTTAAGTTTTCATCTTCAGGAATCTACAGAGAAAGATAATCAACATCAATCTACAGATTCTCAAGAGCAAGAACTTTAGTACTCTGAAGACCTACACCCTGGACAAAGCTTTCTTCTTCCTCAACCTACTCAAAATCTCAATGGGAGCTTTGACATCATCAAAATCCACTTAATCTTCTTGTTAGCTTTGAGAAAGAGAATACTTCCATCAACTTTTCTTTTATCTTTCCTGTACAGAGTTATTGCTCCCTTCAAAACTGAGATCATTACTGATAGGGCACCTAATCAAAAACCTATTTGTTTTAAGACACCAGATCAAAAGCTTGAAGGGTTTCTAGATCTACCTGAAGTAGATCTTGTGGTGACAGGTCACCTTAGCAAAAAATTGATTGGTGATAGGGCACCTGATCAAAAACCTGAGTGGATTCCTACCAGGGTGGTAGAAGAGTGGATGTACCCAGATTTGTGGAACCACTATAATTTTCTTGTGTCATCTAGTTGATCATCTTTCTTTATTTTTGTTGTGCTGTGATTGCTTGTATTTTACTTCTCTTATACTTATAAGTAACACTTATCTTAATTTCGCTATAAAAATTTATTAAAAGTTTTTAATACTTTATTTACCCCCCTCTAGAGTAAATCAGATGTATCCCCTCACTTTCAATTGGTATCTAAAGACTACTTTTAGTCATCGTTTTTAGGGTAATTTTGTAGCCTAAATGCCTAAGTTTATTTATTTTTTATGCTTGTTATTTCATGTTTTAATGTCTTTTTATAATATATTAATTCCTAGTTTAATTATATGTTTTAAGTATTTTTATACTTGTTATGTTTTATCTCTTTTTTTAAAAGTCTTTTATGTTATAATAATCTCTAGTTTTCTTTATGTTTTATTTTATGTTATGTTATTTTGTCTTGTTATGTTTAGTTTAATCTTTAATAAATATTGTTATGTTATGTTATGTTATGTTTATGTTATAATTATTAATATTATGTTCTAATATCTAACATGTTTTTGCTTTGTTTTCCTGTAGGTTCAAGTCCAAGTGCAGCCCACCATGTCCAACCCGAGCCTACAAAGCCCTTGGAGCAGCCCCTACATCAACTACAAGCCTACCCGAGCCCACTACCAAAGCCCACATAAAAGCCTACCATGTGGCCGGCCACCTCTCTCTCCCTCCTCATTAATTTCTCCATACATGCACCTCCACATTCATGCATGGCCGGCCACTCTCTTTCCCCCTCTTTTATTTCTTTCTCCCCTCTTTATTCCACATTTATCCCCTCCCTCTCTATTTTATATTTTCTATATTATTCCCCTTAAATGAAATGCATGCATTTAGCCATTCTCTCTCCCCTCATTAAAACTCATGCATGAACCCTCTCCACCAATCATGGTCGGCCACCCCCTTGGCTTCTCCTCTTCATTTTCATTCTAGATCCTTCTCCCTCTCCTATAAAAGGAAGCCCTTGCCTCTTGTTTTGGGAGTAGTTTTTGGTAGAGAGTGCTAGTTCAAGAGTGTTAGTAGTTCTTTTCTTTTCTTTACTTGTTGCTGTTTTCTTTATTGTTGTAATTTTTCTTCATAAGAGAGTCTTGTCTTTTTAATATTGTGTACTCTTTTACTTTATCAAGCAATGCAAATGAAATCTTTTTCTTTTTCTTTCATGCTTTCCCTTTCTATCATGCGTAGCTAGCTTTATTTTGTGCCCGATCGCGATGAACTTTGCGATGAAATAACGCATCTTTTATTTTTTGTTTGCATTTGTATTTTTCCTATTTTTGATCCTTCTATGATTTTTTTTGTGTCGACTCCGTATTCAGGTATACGGTAGTGGGCATTTTGACTAATTTCATAGAAGTCGAGAGACTCGTGAATATGAAAGATCACTCAAGGAAGGAAGGAGTTGAACGCAACCCTAGAGATAGGATGATGTAAATCCTCCAGATTGGAGTCAAATCCAATAGTGCGGGTCACTTCGGTAATGCGACTTTAGGCCATTTTGACTTGTAAAGAGATTTCGGTCAAAACATCTATAAGTTTGGGGATTTAATACTCTAGCGAGATTATTTCCTAATATCGTATCCGTCACGGTCTTAATAGTATTGCAAATGCTAAACTAATTTATTCCATTATTTTATTTCAAAGTGAATCGTCGATCGAGCACTCGTTTGCAATAGTTTATTTCTCATTTAACTAAGTTCATTTTAATTTTCAAACCCATCAATCGTTCGGTAGGATAATTGATTCGTAGTGAGTAATAGTACTTGCTTGCCCTGAGTTTTTATACGACCTTGATATATTTTTATCACTATACTATAAAACGATAAGTACACTTGCCTATTCAGATTGTAGTCTGTGAGACGATTTTTACGCATCAAGTCTTTAGCGCCGTTGCCGGGGATATTTTTGGCAATATTACGAAAGCATCGAGTTTATTACTTCTACTAATTTTTTTTATTTAAATTTTTCTACTTTCTAAAATAAATATCAAAATATTTTTTTTCTTTTTTTTGATAACAGTTTATTTTTTTTTATGGAATCATCATATTTTTGCACTTTTTGCGGGTCGCCCGACCACTTTTATTCTGAATGCCTTTCGGGAACCCCTCCCTCTTTTGATTTTAATTTTTCTAGGGAAGGTCAAAATGGCCAATTTAACCCTTACTCAAATTTTTATCCTTCTTGGGAGATGGGGAACCCGTCTTATTTTTCTTATGATTTTGCCCCGCAAAGCGTCGTGCCTCAAAATTTTAATTTTAATTCTATCGATAATGAGTATCTTGAAATGCAAACTTCTATTGATAATATTAATTAGCATTTAAAAACCATTATGGATTTGTTTTCTCGTGAGGCCGCATTGTTTTCTTCGTCTTCTTCTCCGTCTCCTCCAATTTTTTCATGTAATGAGTCACCGGATAACCCAGCTTGTCTTGTTCCTCTCGAGGAGGATAACTATTCGGATATTCCGGATTGTTTCCTTCCTCCTTTGGAAGACACCTTTATGGATATTCCGGTGTGATTCTTACCCATTGAGGATGACGAGACGTCCCTTAATTCTTTTTTCGAAGACGTTTGTGATTCCATTTCGCTTCAATTTTCAACTATTCCAAATTTTTCTATTTTTAGCGAACCTTTTTCTTCTTCTTCTTTTATTTTAGAAGATTCTCCTTTAGTTCTCTCTACCCCTTCTTCTCTCGAAATTTCATAAGATTCCCCTTCTCCTTGTGAAATTTCTGTTGATGAAATTTCTTTTTCTACTTCTTTTATTCCTCTTTCTATTTCTTCTTCTTTTTTTTCTTCTTCTTTTGATGACCCTTTCTTTCTTATTCTTCATACAGCGGAGTTCTTCCATAACTCCGTTCGTTCATTTTTGGGCGTCATTCCCTTGAAGATTCCACCGTATGTCGGTGCGATTCTTCAATTTTTCTCTTTTTTGATTTACTCTCCTAAGCGCATACTAAGGGAGTTACCTCTTCATTTGAGTTTTTATTTTGCATTTAGCTAACAAATAACGCCGGGCTCAGACGACGTTAAACAAAGAGCGCTCTTGGGAGGCACCCCTTGCTTATCCTTTTTGTTTTTTCTTTTTCTTTTTGTTTTGTTTTGTAGGAATAAAACCCTCGGCGGTTCGTTTAGCTCCATCATTTTTTCTCTTCCTTAGGCCTGAGCCAATGTCCATCTCAAGCATGGGGGAGCGACTTCTGCATTCAGCCTTACGAATCAGGGGAAGTCGTTTTCTTTTAATTTATTTTCTTTATTGCATCCCCCTCCCCTTTCTTCATCTTTTTTCTTTCTTGTTTTTATTTTTCATTGAGTACAATGCAAAATTCAAGCATGGGGGAGGGTTTAGTTGTTTTATTTCTTTTTTTTCTTTTCTAAAAATGTTTTGAATTTCTACAAAATAAAAGATTAGTATAGTTTTATTACGTTTCTTTAGTACTGCTTTTATTTAGCATATTTCAAAAACCCAAAAAAATTAGAAAAATATAAAATTCCAAAAAAAAGATCATATTTCAAAACCCAAAAATTCAAATAAATGAAAAATGTCAGAAAAATCAAAAAATATAATAAACCTCCGGCTTAGCTTTTTGTTATTTTCAGAAATTTAGTTTGAGTTTTTTATAAGCATTCTTTTTATTATTTGCTAATAATTTATTTCATCATATTTAGTTAAATTTAATATTTAGTGATTTATTTTTGAGGATAATCTTATGATTTTAATTTGCTTAGAGTAATTTATTTAGCACTTCTTCTCTTTTATTTTAAATAGTTTCAATTTTGTAGTAATTTTGCTTTACAATTTTTGATTCTAATTATTATCACTTCATGCTTTTAGATTCTTAGGAAATCTCAATCTACTAGTAGTTGCTCTCTAGTATTTTAGTTTATTTTCTAAAATCTTGTTTAACCCCTTATCCTTTCCTAATTCTCTTTTTCTTCTTTTTATTGTTTGATCATATGTCATGGGAATAAGGAGATGTTAGTTCCTTATTCTCTGGTACACATATACAACCCTGATGAAGAGAGGAATTAAAAGTTCATATATGTCGGGGGATGTGATAGGATGTTAGTCTATCATTTTCTAGTATTACATATATATTTTATATAAAAAAAATTGTGTGGGGTGTGAAGAAAAAAAAATAATTATGATCACCTCCAATCAAAGACCTCTTCATGTTGATTTCCTCCCCAGACCCCTTAGCTAATATTATTGCCTTAGTCTTTAAATTAAAATATTAGGAGAGCATAAGTAGTAGGTTGCATTTTTCCTTAATTTTCTTTTAAGTTATGTTTTCTATAATTCAATCTAACCTTGTTTGCACTTTACTATATTTTGAGTACTAGTTAATTTATTAGAGAATTTTTGGCTAAATATTTCTCTCTTTTCACTTTAATTTCATAATTTAGGACTTAATTCACAAATCCCTAAATTTAATTTTTGGCTAGATTTTTGTGTAAATAAATTTTTAGTTTAATTGAAAATTTTATAATTGTCTTATAAATATTTCTCATACTTTTGCTCTGGAATAGCAAAAACCTAAGCATGGGGGTATTTGATGACTACTTTTAGTCATCGTTTTTGGGGTAATTTAGTAGACTAAATGCCTAAGTTTATTAATATTTTATGCTTGTTATTTCATGTTTTAATGTCATGTTATAATATATTAATTCCTAGTTTAATTATATGTTTTAAGTATTTTTATACTTGTTATGTTTTATTTCTTTTTTTAAAAGTCTTTTATGTTATAATAATCTCTAGTTTTCTTTATGTTTTATTTTATGTTATATTATTTTGTCTTGTTATGTTTAGTTTAATCTTTAATAATTATTGTTATGTTATGTTATGTTTATGTTATAATTATTAATATTATGTTCTAATATCTAACATGTTTTTGCTTTGTTTTCTTGTAGGTTCAAGTCCAAGTGCAGCCCACCATGTCCAACCCGAGCCCACAAAGCCCTTAGAGCAGCCCCTACATCCACTACAAGCCTACCCGAGCCCACTACCAAAGCCCACATAAAAGCCTACCATGTGGCCGACCACCTCTCTCTCCCTCCTCATTAATTTCTCCATGCATGCACCTCCACATTCATGCATGGCCGGCAACTCTCTTTCCCCCTCTTTTATTTCTTTCTCCCCTCTTTATTCCACATTCATCCCCTCCCTCTCTATTTTATATTTTCTATGTTATTCCCCTTAAATGAAATGCATGCATTTAGCCATTCTTTCTCACCTCATTAAAACTCATGCATGAACCCTCTCCACCAAGCATGGTCGGCCACCCCCTTGGCTTCTACTCTTCATTTTCATTCTAGATCCTTCTCCCTCTCCTATAAAAGGAACCCCTTGCCTCTTGTTTTTGGAGTAGTTTTTGGTAGAGAGTGCTAGTTCAAGAGTATTAGTAGTTCTTTTCTTTTCTTTACTTGTTGTTGTTTTCTTTTATTGTTGTAATTTTTCTTCATAATATATTCTTATCTTTTTAATATTGTGTACTCTTTTACTTTATCATGCAATGCAAATGAAATCTTTTTCTTTTTATTTCTTGGTTTCCCTTTCTATCATGCGTAGCTAACTTTATTTTATGCCCGATCGTGATGAACTTTGCGATGAAATAACGCATCTTTTATTTTATGTTTGCATTTGAATTTTTCCTATTTTTG
The DNA here is from genome assembly GCA_039513925.1 of Platanthera zijinensis. NCBI lineage: Eukaryota > Viridiplantae > Streptophyta > Magnoliopsida > Asparagales > Orchidaceae > Platanthera > Platanthera zijinensis. Next base: position 75,501,132 of record CM077086.1, read on the forward strand.
ATCCTTCTTTGATTTTTATCGTGTCGACTCCGTATTCCGGTATACGGTAGTAGGCATTTGATCTCATTTCATCGAAGTCGAGAGACTCGTGAATATGAAAGATCACTCAAGGAAGGAAGGAGTTGAACGCAACCCTAGAGATAGGATGACGTAAATCATCCGGATTGGAGTCAAATCCAATAGTGCGGGTCACTTCGATAATGCGACTTTAGACCTTTTTGACTTGTAAAGAGATTTCGGTCAAAACGTCTATAAGTTAGGGGATTTAATACTCTAGCGAGATTATTTCCTAATATCAGATCCGTCACAGTCTTAATAGTATTGCAAATGCTAAACTAATTTATTCCGATATTTTATTTCAAAGTGAATCGTCGATCGAGCACTCGTTTGCAATAGTTTATTTCTCTTTTAACTAAGTTCATTTTAATTTTCAAACCCATCAATTTTTCGGTAGGATAATAGAGTCGTTGTGAGTAATAGTACTTACCTGCCTCGAGTTTTTATACGACCTTGATATATTTTTATCACTATACTATAAAATGATAGGTACACTTGCCTATTTGGATTGTAGTCCGTGAGACGATTTTTACGCGTCAGTATCAGAGGGTCATTTCTCTTGGTTATACTGGCTAACACCTAAACCTAAAGATTTTTGATAGATCTCTTCCTCTCTTTCTTTTTCCGTGGCACAAAATAAAGATTATGCAAGCACTAGAACTCCAGTCTGCAACTTTAATATGTTTGCTATCTGGAAGGCAAGAATCAAACTATATATGAATTCTATTGATGAGGATATTTTCAACTCTATTTTGACAGGTCCACCAGATCTAGTGGCAACTACTTCAATAGCATCAACACACTTGAATGTTGTTCCTCCTCCAGATTATACTGATGCACTGAAAAAGGCAAAGATTGTTGATGCAAGAGCCATGAACATTCTGGCCCATACCATGCCAGATGACATCTTCCAAAAGGTGGCTGAATGCACCTCTGCAAAAGCAATTTTGGATTCTCTCAACCAGATGGTTGCTGGATCAACAGATGAGAGAAAGGATAGAAGATCAACTCTCATCTCATAGTATGAGAATTTTAAGAAAGATGAAGCTGAATCTGTCAGTGACATGTACAACAAATTATGCTCCATCATTAGTGAGTTGAAGACCTTTGATAAAGACATCTCTCTCACAGAGGTGAATTATAAGATCCAATGTTGCTTCCCAAGCTCATGGGATTCAAGGATCTTGCCAATCAAAGAGGCCAGAAGCTTGAATGAGATTTCCATAGAATTTCTCCTGGGAAAGCTAAAATCCTATGAGCAGTTGATCAAATCCAGGGAAGCTGTAGAACAAAGGACTCCTCCACCAGCAAGAAATGAGCAAAATATAGCCTTGAAAGCCTCTGAAGAATCAAAAGCAACACCCTCAAATAAAGAACTGATGAGTCTATTTGCCAAAAGATTCTTCAAAATGGGCAGAAAAGACTTCACGAAGAAGTCATCCAGGAATGAAGACATGCCAATGTATTATAAAACTCCACCTAAAGAAATTATATTCTTTGGTTGTAAGAAGCCTGGACACATTCTACCAGAGTGTCCAGAGAAACAACATAAAGAAAGGAGAAAAGAAAAGGAATCCAGGAAACACTTCAGCAAGCCATCCTCCAGCAAGCGCAAGAGGAAAAAAAGGGCTTTGTAGCTGACACCTGGAGTGAGCTAGAAGAAGAATCTTCATCCTCTAGCTCTTGTGCGGATGAATAAGAAACAAAGGCCAGAGAATTATGTCTAATGACCATCAATGCTTCAAGCCCTGGATCAAAAGCAGAAGATTCAGGAGAAGACTCAGACTGTGATCAGATAATATCATCCTTTGATTTTAATTCTGAAGATTTTAAAATAGAATTCAAATAACTGTATAATGATCTTATAAAATCTGAGAAGGAAATAAAACTTCTCAGAGATAGACAACTTGAATACGAAAACTTAATCTCTTAAAATGTGAAAATGAAAGATGAATTAATTGAGTATAAAAATCAAATCATTTTTCTAAAAACTGAACTAAGCAAAGCTAAACAACTTGAAGAAACCCTAAATGGAAGAACCCTACAAATGGTTTAACTCAATAGTACCCTAAATGCTAGGTTAAACAAAAGAAAACTATGTTTAGGTGCATCATCCAGTGAACCACCAATAATCAAGAAAAATATATTATCTCAACCTATAAATTTTATTTAAGATAAAGGTAAAAAGAATACAGAGCAGGTAGAGAAAGTTAATAAGGTATTAGAACAAATTGAAAAAGAAAAGAAAAAAAAACAAGCTCATAAAAATAAAACAGAAATCGTCGAACCAAGATCGACGATCGCAGTACTATTCGTCGAACACCGATCGACGATCTCTGAACCCAGAGTTTGGGTTTAATTACTCAACAAAGGGAGATCGATGATATCATCAAACATCGTCGAGTAGAGATCGACGATCGTGGAATACAGATAATAACAATTATTATTCTGTGAATCGAGATCGACGAGATCAGTATTGGTCGTCGAATGCAGATCGATGATCTCAACATAAATCGTCGAACCCAGATCAATTTTACCAAAACCATAACTGCAACAAAAATCTTAATAATAATAACCAGAAACCAAAACATGTTAATCCATTTTCATATTGGGTAATCCCACCTAGAAAATTTATCCCCTTAGGTTATAAATGCCAACCTGAATACTCTTTTATTTATAGTTTCATTTATGAAAAGAAACAAGGACCCAAGGTTACCTGGGTCCAGAACAAATAATCTATTTTCTTGTAGGTGAAGAACTATCTTACCACATAGGATAAGTGGTATCTGGATAGTGGGTGCTCAAAGCACATGACAGGAAGCAAGGACAAGCTAATCAATTATAAGTCCAATCTAGGTCCAAAGGTAATCTTTGGTGATTCCAGCTTTGGTCAGACAGAAGGATATGGGGATTTCTGCATTTGAGCTGTTACATTCAGAAAGGTAGCTTATGTGAGTGGTTTAAGACATAACCCCATATTAATAAGCCAGCTATGTGATGCAGGCTATCGGGTTTGCTTTCCTGAATCCCAATGTATTATTTATTTAAACAACCAAACTGCTATAACTGGATTTAGACAAGGTAACATTTATTTAGTAAATTTTAATTCTGCTAGCTCAGAAATTTGTTTATTCAATCAAATCAGTAATAATAATACTCTTTGGCATAAAAGACTAGGTCATGTAAACCTTAGAAATATTGCTAATTTATCCAAAGACAACCTTGTTAGAGGATTTTCATCTTGCCCCTTCAAGAAGGAAAGCCTTTGCAGGGCATGTCAAATAGGCAAGCAAACAAAAAGTAGTTTTAAATCTGTTAATAAGAGTGATTCACCTAGGATTCTGTATTTGCTTCATATGGATCTTTTTGGACCCATTGTTGTACAGAGCTTAGGAGGGAAGTTCTATACTTTAGTCATTATAGATGACTTCTCAAGGTTCATTTGGGTTTTCTTCTTGAGACACAAGTCTGATAACTTCAAGGTTCTTACACACTTTCTTAAAGGCATAAAGATTGAGTATTCTACTCCAGTTATTTTGATCAGAAGTGATCATGGTACTGAGTTTGAATCTCTTCCCATACAAAGATTCTGTGAGATGGAAGGTATCAAGCATTGTTTCTCTACTCCTAAAACTCCTCAACAAAATGGGGTAGTTGAAAGGAAGAACAAAACACTCATTGAAGCTACAAGTCCATTACTTGCTGATGCTTTCATGCCACTATCCTATTGGGCAGAGGCTGTGAGCACAGCAAACTATGTCCTGAATAGAAGTTTGATACACAAACTTAAGGGCAAGACTCCCTATGAATATATCAAAGGGAAGAAACTTAAATAGATTACTTTAGAGTATTTGGTTGCATTTGTTATATTCACAACAATAACAAGAAACATCTTAGAAAGTTTGAAGCCAAAGCTACAATGCAAATTTTTCTAGGATATTCCCAAGTCAACAAAGCATATATGGTATTTAATAAATCAACCTTGAAAATTGAAGAGTCGGTTCATATCTCTTTTGATGAAGCTAATATGTTTTACAAGGAGAAGGAAGCTTCTACCAGTAACTCTTTGCAGGTAACCAAAATTTGTGAAAAATTGGATGATCTCAACCTTACTCAAAAGGTTACATCTCACTCCTCCTCACAAGTTGATGAAGATAATGAAGAAGAAAATTTGGAAGTGGCTGAACTTCCTCCAACACCTAATACAATTCCACAAGAGGAATTATTTCCCCAAGCTGATGCTGAACAAACTCCGCCAACTGAACTTGTCACACTTAGAGATCACCCTACATCTCAAGTGATAGGAGACATATCAGGTAGTGTGCAGACAAGGCATCGACTCAACCAAGACTTGATGCATGTCTGCTTCTTATCTCAAATTGAGCCCCAATCCATTAATGATTCTGAGCAAGATCCACACTGGATTATTGCAATGCAAGAGGAGCTAAATCAATTTGAGAGATGTAGAGTTTGGGACTTAGTTCCAATACCCAAAGACTATCTAGTAATTGGAACCAAATGGGTCTTCAAGAACAGGTTGGATGCACAAGGAACTATCATAAGGAACAAAACAAGGCTTGTAGCTCAAGGCTATAGGCAAGAGGAAGGAATTGACTATGATCATACCTTTGCTCCTGTTGCAAGGCTAGAAGAAATCAGGATATTTCTTGCTTATACTGCAAATAAAATGTTCAAAATATACCAAATGGATGTCAAGAGTGCCTTTCTGAATGGAGAGCTAAAGGAAGAGGTTTATGTTGAACAACCTCCAGGTTTTATCTCTTCAACTCATCCTTCTTTTGTTTTTAGATTGCATAAAGCTCTCTATGGTCTAAAGCAAACTCCAAGAGCTTGGTATGAAACCTTAGCTAGCTTCTCTTAGAGCATAAATTTTCTAGAGGCATAGTAGATAGGACATTAATTATTATACATAATCATGATAGAATATTGTTACTACAAATTTATATAAATGATATTATTTTTTGTTCTACTGATTCCAAACTATGCAAAAGGTTCTCTTACCTGATGCATTCTAAGTTTGAAATGAGTAGCATGGG